>JBBGZY010000529.1:0-600000 GCA_037952925.1 Lithobates clamitans
CCAAAATTGTGCCGTTCTGAATCGCATTGATTAGAACAAGCACTATTGAAAACAATGAGATTTCCCTTGCCATGCAATTCTGTGCAACTCAAGTTAAATTAGTATAAACCAGACCCAAAGCGCAACTCCGGGAAAGGATACAGATTCCTGTATTTAAAGCCCTATTTAAAACTTCTCTTTTACTTACCTACAGCCATCAGTGCCTGCATGACATGGATACTTCCTATTGACTGTCCATTGAAGGGTCCTCTGGATTCAGAAGAGGGAACATATGCAGTGCTGGAATATTGAATTGCTGCACCTGGAAATTGCAGTGGCAAGGGACCTGGAAAAGAACTTGGGCGAGTAAGAAAAAAAAAATTGCAGGATGAATAAAGGGGCATGAAGGGAGGGGCTATATTTAACAAGTTGGGCGTGTTTAGAGTAGGGACAGGTACTGGGGTTTAGTGTGTAAAAAGGTTAGAAATTCTTCTGTGTACCATAGGAGCTGTCCCCACTCAATAGGAAAAGTGGCACCCAATGTGTCACACAAAGTTTATAACGAGAGAAAGGTAAAATTACCAGCCTTATGCTCAGTCATCAGGTTGAGAAGTATTACTAGGGGTCCATGCATTGGACATTGCCTAGGAACTTGGTAACAGCTTAACACAGACCTCAATTCTTCCATAACAAAAACAAACAAAAAGGAATATTTAATGAACCATTTCTTCAAAGTGCAAGTTTACCTTTACAGAAAAATCTGTAAGGTGAACTTACACAGGACCCCCTCCTCGCCCCTCCCCCAGTCCCACTGACCTGCATAGCTGTGATCTGCCATTATGAGCCCCGGTATAGCTGCCTCACGGCTCCAGGGCTTAGAAATCCCTATAGCTCAAAGTGGAGTTCCAGGCTTTTTTTTAGTTTATTAAAAGTCAGCAGCTACAAAAAGTGTTGCTGCTGATTTTTAACAAACAGACAATCACATGTCCCACGGTCCAGTGATGCGGCCGCACGGAGCCTCGCTCCTCTCCACCACACCTCCATTGAAACTGTGGGCATCTGGCCGTGACAGCTTGCGGCTTCACAGCCAGGTGTGCACTGCACATGCGCGAGTCGCACTCTCCAACTGGACAGACAATCTTCTGGGATCTGTGGCCCAGAAGATTGCCGAGATGGAGGAGCTGCCTAGGGGGAGAGGAGTCACTGGACAGGAAATCCCACCTAACTAGGCACCCACTCCCCCCCCCCCCCCCCCCAAAAAAAAAAAAAAAATAAAAAATATGACATGCCAAATGTGGCATGCAAGGGGGCAAGGAGTGCTTAAAGTGAAAGTTCCATTTTTGGGTGGAACCCCACCAGGAGGGAGTTTTAGGAGCATTTTAATTGGTCAACGCTGTCACATGGGTGGCACCGACCAATAAGAACCCATGTAGCCCATCCTCAGCGGGGAAGGAGAGAAAGCTGAGGGGCATTTCTAAGCACTGGAGCCATTAGGCGGCTATACCGGGCCTCATAACAGCAGATCGCCGCCATGCAGGTTAGTGGGACTTTATGGGGGGTCCTGTGCAAGTTCACCTTACAGATTTCTGTAAAGGTGAACTTACCCTTAAGTGTGAAACTGCAGACAAACTGATTCCATTCATCTAGTCCAGGGCATCTCCAAACTATGGTCCTCCAGCTGTTGCTTGCACAGACATGACTAAGCATGATGGGAATTGTAGTTCCTGAACCAGAGGGCCAGTTTAATCTAGACTAGCCTTTTCACCCCAGGGGAACCTATAAATTTTCAGGTATCAAGGAGGAAAGGGGTTTACTGCTATAGGGGAAAGGGGGGGGGCAGAAGACACCACTGTGTATGTGTGGTGATGTGAAGGGGCAGGGTCACACTCATAGCAGTGTCCTCTGCCAGCTTCACATCACTCCCCCCCACACACACAGGGTGGTAGAGGATGCTGCTATTGGGTGACCCTGCCCATAAGTGTCCTCTGCCCCCTTCACACCTGCAACGCCACAGATCCGGCTGGAGGGGGAGACAAGGTCTGGCACATATAAAAGAAACAGGGGGGGGGCAGCGGAGGCGCCCCTCTATGTGTAGTATTAAAACAGTATCATTTATTAAAGATTAAAAAATTAAAAAACAAAACACAAGATATAAGTTAAAGTCATGCTCATCATAAGTATGTAGACCTGGCAGTTCTACTGTGTCCAACAGGCTCCTCGCAAGATCCAGGTAGCTGGGAAAGGTTCTGGTGTGATGTTGTGCTATATTCCTACTTATATCTTGTAAGTGTTTTTAACCTTGTGGAATAAATGATAGTTTTAATACTACACTTAGAGCCGCAGTTCCGCCGCTTGATCGTTCTTATAGGTGATGTGCCCCTCCCGCCGCCATCCAGTGCTTCTCTGGGCTCTCCTGTGCCATCGGGGGCTTGGAGAGAATCGGCTGGGGCCGGATGACGACGAGAGAGATTTCCGGTGACCAGATGGTCACCAGTCATCTCTATGACTGTCGGAGGCCCGGGCACAGTTCCCGGATGTAAATAAAGCCGCAATCGCGGCTGTCAGCATGAGATCTGTGAATTTTTTTTTCACGATCTCATGCTTTCCAACCTGGAGGAGAGATGTGGGGTCTTATTGACCCCGCATCTCTCCTTAAAGAGGACCTGTCAAATAGATTCCTATTACAAGGGATGTTTACATTCCTTGCAATAGGAATAAAAGTGATCAAAAAAAAAAGTTAAATAAAAATTTTTTTTTACGCCTCTGTCCCCAGTAGCTTGCGCTCAGAAGCGAATGCACACGCCCACATATGTAAACGCCGTTCAACACATGTGAGGTATCGCCATGTGCAACAATTCTAGCACTAGACCTCCTCTGCAAGTCTAAACTGGTAACCTGTAAAAATTTTCAAAGCGTCGCCTATGGAGATTTTTAAGTACCAATGTTTGGCACCATTACATGTGTGCGCAATTTTAAAGCATGACATGTTCGGTATCTATTTACTCGGCGTAACATCTTTCACATTATACAAAAAAATTGGGCCAACTTTACTGTTATTTTATAATTCATTAAACCGTTTTTTAAAAAAAAAAAGTGTTTGAAAAATTGATTGCGTAAATACCATATGAGATAAAATGTTGCAATGACCGCCATTTTATTCCCTAGGGTGTCTGCTAAAAAAAAAAAATAAAAAAAAAAAAAAAAATTTTCTAGCAAAAAAATAAAAATTATGCTTCTTACATGTAGGATAGAAGTGCCAGAATAGGCCCGGTATTGAAGTGGTTAAAGTGATTGTAAAGTCTCTACAATTTCCTCTACCTGTCTCAGAGACAACAGGAAGTAGGAGAAGGGCTCTTGCTCTAGAACATGGGAATGCCCTCTTAGAGCCAGTTCACACTGGGATGACTTGTCAGGTGACTTAGCCGCCTGACAAGTCGCATCCTGTTCTGTACAATGGAACCGTTCTAATAGGAGAGATGCAAGTCGCTCCTACTTAGAAAAAGGTTCCTGTACTACTTTGGGGGCGACTTGAGGTGACTTGCATTGACTTCTATATAGAAGTTGTTTTGCAAGTCGCCGCTGCTGTCGTATGCAGGTCGCCTGAGGCAGATGGCACCAGAACTAAAAGGATTTTCCACTCTTCCCGTGGCAACTCTAAGTGCCGGTTCACACTAGACGCGGCACGACTTGCAGGTCGCCTCACCGAGGCGACCTGCACACGACTGCCGGGGCAACTTGCAAGACGACTTCTGTATAGAAGTCTATGCAAGTCGCCCCCAAAGTAGTACAGGAACCTTTTTTCTAAGTCGGAGCGACTTGCATCGCTCCGATTAGAACGGTTCCATTGTACAGAACGGGAGGCGACTTGTCAGGCGGCTAGGTCGCCTGACAAGTCGCCCCCGTGGGAACCGAGCCTAAAATGTTAGATTTTCCATCACTTTCTGTTCCAGAGACAAATTGTCACAAAGATGACTCCCCTCAGTCGGAAAAACAGCAATAAAAGATCTAACTGTCATTTTAACATTGACAGCTTAAAGTGGAGTTCCACCCACTTTTACAACTCTTCACCATCCCTCACTAAACTGTGCACTGTAAACAAATTGGATATTTTTTTTTTTTTTTCTCAGCACTTACTGTATATCTGCTGTATTCATTTTTCACTTCCTCCTCCCTGGCCGCGGCCCATCGCATCATTTCCTGTTTGCAATGCCTTCTGGGAAGGGGCGGCAACTTCCTCTGAAACTGCCGTTGCTATGGAAACCTGACCTGAAACCTAATACACTGCTTGTGCTGCACTGAGCATGTGGGGCGGCAACTTCCTCTAAAACTGCCATTGCTATGGAAACCTGACCTGAAACCTATTACACTGCTTGTGCTGCACTGAGCATGTGCGAGATCTGCAAGTATGAGATCCAGGAAGAAATACAGTCTGGCTTCAGATGCCCACACTTAAGATGGCCACGGCCTGCTGTAAGTTTATAAAATAACAAACTACTGCTATAAACTAACAAAACAGACCTTAGTTTACAGACTAACTTTACTAGAATACATTAAGCTTGTGTATTATAGGGGTATTTTTATTTAAAAAGTATAATTTCGGCCGGAACACCACTTTAAACAAAAGTCAAGGCTGAAAACTGCGCAAGTAAAGCCACAAGGAAACTAAAGCTTCTGTAAACAGCATCAAAAATCAGAAAACAAGCCAGCCACTCTTCACCATGGATACATGACTACTAATTTAAAAATGCAACATTTATACAAAAACACAGCAACAGAAATAAAGGCTGTGAGCCTTTATCAAGTCAGTCCAAGCAATCCAGATGTGTACATTCTTTGGCAAAGCCTTCATTTATCTATATTAGGGATCAATCATTTATGGCCTAAAAGTCTTTAAAGAGGTTGTAAACAAAAAAAACCCTGCAAGACAAAAGGCATAATGAGCATGCATCACATACTAGCTCATTATGAAAAATACTTGCCTTAGAACAAAGCCTTCCAGCGGCACCCACACACCACAGTTGACATTTTCCCTGGAGTATCTTCTGGGTTCGCGGGCTCGGGCGCTGTGAGTCATTGGAGCCGTGAGGACTTCACTCCCACGCATGCGCACGGGAGTTGCTGTTCACAGCACAGGGCTCAGAACGAACAGCACCCGTGGCCTTTCCTTCAGAGCGCATGCAGCAGTGATGTCACTGGCTGCATGCAATAGCTCCTAAACGGTACATGTTTAGGAGATATTTACACTACCTATAGGCAAGCTTCATTATAGGTTAAAAGGGCTGCAGAGGAAATTTACTTCCTCTAACTAAAAAAGTCCACGAATAAAGCAATGCCAATCAGCTTTTAATCGAAGAAATGTCCAAATATATAAACCATCAGCTTGACACCACAGCTCAGATATAAACTGCTGGTAGAAAGTGGTCTGAAGTTATATAAAAATTGCCATTTGTATGGCACAATTGTCCCAGCCTACCTTTTGAAGGCTCGAATGAATGAATGAATGAATGAATGAATATAAAAAAAAAAACAAACAAATACAAGAATTGCTAAGAAATGAAAAAAGGGGCAGTGCTTGATGCAACTAGATATTCCTCTTAACCGCTTGCCGACCGCCTCATGCAGATATACTGCGGCAGAAGGGCTCATACAGGCAGAATCACGTACCCCTTTAAGAGGCGGGCGCAGCAAGCTCCGCGAGTCGGGTCGCGGGTCCCGCGGACTCTATCCCTGCGGGAATACCCGCGATCGCCTCACGGGGAGAAAGAAAGGGGAGATACTAATGTAAACAAGCATCTCCCCGTTCTGCCTAGTGACAGTGTCACTGATCTCTGCTCCCTGTCATCAGAGCAGAGATCAGTGACGTGTCACACACAGCCATGCCCCTCAGTTAGAAACAGGCCCCTAGGACACACTTAACCCCTACGCTGCCACTTAGTGGTTAACCCCTTCACTGCCAGTGTCATTTACACAGGAATCGGTGCATTTGTATAGCACTGATTGCTGTATAAATGACAATGGTCCCAAAAATGTCCGATCTGTCCGCCATAATGTCGCAGTCACAGTAAAGATCGCTGATCGCCGCCATTTAAAAAAAAAATAAAAATGCCATAAAACTATCCCCCATTTTGTAAACGCTATAACTTTTGCGCAAACCGATCAATAATCACTTACTGCGATTTTTTTTTTTACCAAAAATATGAAGAATACGTATCAGCCTAAATTGAGGTAAATTTTTTTTTTTTTAATATATTTTTGGGGGATATTTATTATAGCAAAAATAAAAAATGTGTTTACAAAATTGTCGCTTTTTTTGTTTATAGCTCAAAAAATAAAAAAGCGCAGGGTGATCAAATACCACCAAAAGCAAGCTGTATTTGTGGGGGGGGGGTCAATTTTGTTTGGGAGCCACGTAGCACAACCGCGCAATTGTCAGTTAAAGCGACGCAGTGCCGAATCGCAAAAAGTGCTCTGGTCAGGAAGGGGGTAAACTCTTGAAATAACTGGTATTTACAGCTCATGGCACATTAGCTTCACATAAATCACATTCCCACATTACCTCCCTCACCCTCCTGCTTCTCCTAAACTCTGGGGACATATCCTCAAAACCCTGGGCCACCATCATCTGTCTTTGCCCAACGCTCCTATCCCCCTACACCCTCTGGCAGGAGCCGCAACCCACAGAACTTGGTCTCTATTCCTCTTTCCAAAATCGGTCCCCCCCCCCCCCCCCCCTTTCCTGTGCCCTTTGGAATGCATGTTCTGTCTGCAACAAACTCACCGCCCTTCACGACCTCTTTATTACAAATTCCTTTAATCTACTTGCCATTACTGAAACCTGGCTTCATGAATCAGATACTACTTCTCCTGTAAAAGGGGGGAAAAGACCACCGCGCTATATAAATACAGGAAATTAACACAATCAAGTAATTACGTGGCAAACAATAGTAAAAGCAGCCGCTAAAAGGTGAGATACACACACTAAAGACAATCAAAGGAGCAGCGCTGTGAATGTTAAAGGCTTAAATTAAGCCAATATAAGTATAAGTGAACAAATGTGATACATTGAGTAAATATTTAAAATGAATATTACATATTAAATAATAAAGTTCATAGTCAAATCATATAAATATTGATAACAGTCTTAATCTGTGATCAAAAAATCCAAAAGGTGAGGTAAGGTGAAGAACCAGAGGCAAGGGTCCCCGTCTGAGGCAGGAATATAAGTAGGAATGGGTAAATCCTTCACCGCACCACTGTGATATAAGTAAAATGTGCGCTTACCAACCGGCAAGCATAGGAAAGCTTGCGACCTTAACCCGGTCGGGGCCTTAGGATGGAGACACCAATATCCCACTTCTTAAACCATACGGTAAGCCCGCTATCCACCGCGTAAAGACAATCCCTGGAATATGGGGAAACTATACTCCTAGCTAGGAGTTAATCTCCGTAGACTGAGCAAACACTAGCCAGCTCATACCATATGAGCTGGCTAGCGTTTGCTCAGTCTACGGAGATTAACTCCTAGCTAGAAGTATAGTTTCCCCATATTCCAGGGATTGTCTTTACGCGGTGGATAGCGGGCTTACCGTACGGTTTAAGAAGTGGGATATTGGTGTCTCCATCCTAAGAAAGGCCCCGACCGGGTTAAGGTCGCAAGCTTTCCTATGCTTGCCGGTTGGTAAGCGCACATTTTACTTATATCACAGTGGTGCGGTGAAGGATTTACCCATTCCTACTTATATTCCTGCCTCAGACGGGGACCCCTGCCTCTGGTTCTTCACCTTACCTCACCTTTTGGATTTTTTGATCACAGATTAAGACTGTTATCAATATTTATATGATTTGACTATGAACTTTATTATTTAATATGTAATATTTATTTTAAATATTTACTCAATGTATCACATTTGTTCACTTATACTTATATTGGCTTAATTTAAGCCTTTAACATTCACAGCGCTGCTCCTTTTATTGACTACTTCTCCTGCTTCCCTCTCCCATGGGGGCCTTCTCTGGACTCACTCCCCCAGACCAAGTGGACGGAAGGGAGGTGGAGTGGGAATTCTTCTAGCCCCATGCAGCACCTATCAGGTACTTCACCCACCTCCCCCCGACACTCCCCTCTTTTGAGGCACATTGCATTCGTCTATTCTCTCGAATTTCTCTAAAAATTGCTGTCATCTACCGGCCCCCTGGACCAGTATCAGCCTTCCTTGATGACTTCTCTGCCTAGCTACCCTACTTTCTCTCTTCTGAAATCCCCACAATTATTCTCTGGCACTTCAACATCCCTGTTAACACTACTATTACTTCTAAACTTCTCAGTCTAACCTCATCGATTGACCTGAAGCAATGGATACAGGTTCCTACCCACTCCAACGGCAACACCCTTGACCTTGTCTTCTATCTGTGCACTCCGTGCAACCTTTCCAACAATCCACTCCCACTCTGATCGCCACCTTATTAGTTTTGCTCTCTCCCCATCTTCCACCTCTTCTCCCTCCAACCGCCTAATAGTTACACGTAGAAACCTTCGCCACCTCAACCCTTCTCTGCTGTACTCGGCTACTGATCACCTCTATGACAAAATCTCACCTCTGTCCTGCCCCAACCTAGCCACTTTCATCTACAACAGCTCACTGTCTTCCTCCCTAGACAAGCTTGCCCCCCTCACTACACGCAGAATTAGGCCCCGACTGCTACAACCCTGGCAAACAGAGGACACCAGAAGTCTCAGAAAATGTAGCCGCGCTCTTGAGCGCCTGTGGCATAAGACCAAGATCCAGGAAGACTTCACACAATATAAATCTGCCCTCCTAAAATACTATTCCTCCACTGCTTCCACCCACCAACTCACTCATTGCCCAGGAGATTGCCAATCACTTCAAAACTAAGATTGATACAATTCATGAGGAGATCGCCAATGCGCAAAAACCTCCCCCATGCAACACCCCATGTCCACAGATACAATCATTACTTCCCTCATCCAACCCTGCTACTATTACTGAGGTTGCTAAACTTTTATCTAACACTCATCTAACCACCTGCCCCCTGGATCCTGCTCCCTCACAAATGCTACGCTCACCCTCTGACTCAATTCTACACTGTCTAACTCACATTTTCAACCTTTCCCTCTCTTGTGGCATCTTCCCAAACTCTCTAAAACATGCGCTAGTCACCCCCATACTTAAAAAGCCCTCACTGGACCCCACCAATCTCAACAACTTACGTCCCATCTCCTTACTCTCCTTTTCCTCCAAACTTCTTGAAAGACTGGTCTACAACCGACTAAGCGACCATCTGACCATGAATAAACTTCTTGATCCCCTTTAGTCCTGTTTTCGCCCTCAACACTCCACGGAAACTGCTCTCCTTAAACTCTCAAATTACCTACTAAATGTCTTAAACCAGTGGACACTATTCTGTACTACGTCTCCTGGATCTCTCTGCTGCCTTTGACAGTGGACCACCCCCTCAAAAAACTCCACTCCTTTGGTCTCCGTGACTGTACTCTTCGCTGGTTATCATCCTACTTATCCCACCGCTCCTTCAGTGTCACAACTCTACTTCCTCCTCTCCCTTTCTCCATTGGGGTCCCCCAAGGTTCTGTTCTTGGACCTCTCCTTTTCTCTATCTACACCACCTCCTTGGGTCAGTTAATTGCCTCCCACGGCTTTAAATATCTCTACGCTGATGACACCCAAATCTATCTCTCCACCCTCCAGCTCTCTCCATTTGTCTCCTCAGGCATTACCAACTTACTAGCAGACATATCAGCCTGGATGTCACATCACTTCCTCAAACTCAACCTATCTAAAACCAAGCTCATGAAATTTCCTCCCTCAGGTGCCACTTCCCCTGATTTCTCTGTCAATATCAACGGCTCAACCATCAACCCATCTCCCCTGAAAACTCATCTCTTCAGAGAAGCCCATCTGGCCCCCACCTAACAACTGTACATTTATCTTCTCAATCAGCACATCACCCACAGTTATTACCTCTTGTATCTCTTGAGCTTCCCTATTAGAGATTGTAAACTCTAAAGGAGCAGGGCCCTCTGATTCCTACTGTATTAAAGTGTATTGTATTTGTACTGTCTACCCCCAAGTTGTAAAGCGCTACGTAAACTGTTGGCGCTATATAAATCCTGAATATTATTATGGAAACACTTTCTGGAATATCAGAATAAATAGAAGGATGCATGTTTGACACACAGTGCTGCTTTAGACAACCTTTTTCATTTAAAAGGAAAGCAAACAAGGATACCTGCTAGAAAAGGAATGCAAACAGGGAAAAATAGTATGGTTACCTTACATTGGTGATCAGGGCCGCTTATGTTAGTAATGAATTGAGAGGTTTCCTGTAGCGGCAGCTAATAAAGTGCACCCCCTTCTCTCCAGCCCATTGGCAGGCAGTAAAGAGCCCCTGTACATAGGTGGCTTCCATAGATTGGTGGTGTAGTCAGTGGGACAAGGACCTCTTTGGGGGGGGGGGGGGGGGTGTTACTATTCGGATTAATGGGAACAATGCCTCTAACGTGGGTTGTCAGTGGGAAAAACCTCCTTACAGATCGTTAGACATTACTGGGGTGTTTTTGATTACTTATCTGGGAATATCAGATCGGCCAGTTCTCCATGAATGCGTAGCAATCTCTGGAGGAACCCTGAGATTCCATAGAACCATCGCCAATAAACGAGCCCGCCCCATCCCTGCCCTTTACACATAAGGAAAACCCAATTATTGACCATTGGACGCGCTATACACCATGTACAGGGAGAGAGGGATCTGACCCAGACACGACTTTTGTTTTGCTCTCCTCAAACCACGAACACAACCCACCTTCTCACACAGGGTCTTGACCTGACTCTCGGTCAGCTGTTTGCACTCATTGAGCTGCTCGATCCATTGATCCAGCTCCTTGGTGAAGGCCTTTTCGTCCATGCTGAGACTTTGTGGAGACAGGCGGCTAGCACCGGGGCCTACAAGGCCAGCCGGGAGAAGAGCAGTGGCTGAGCTGTGGGGCCCGCACTCGCTGTGATGAGGGGCACAGGCAGCCTAATCGAACCGGCAAATCGAGCCGCCGGAAAATAATGAGTTGATCAAGCCGGACATAAAATATATCCTTGCTGACGAGTAGGGTAATCCGGCACACAGGCACAAATAAAATCAATTTAAGCTCTTCCCGTTGGCCAGGAATTTTCTTCTCCCCGAATAGTCGGCTCGTCGCCTCTCAGCCTTCTCTGTAATGGCCGCAGTGACGTCATACACCCTTCCTTTATTACTCGCACTCTTCCCAACGCTCCAGCAGTCTCTCGCCTCAAACGTCACTTCCGCCCCCCCACTCTACCTTTCATTTATGAAATGCCAGCACGTCGGGGTGTGTGTCTGGCTACGTCAGCGCGTACAGTCAGCTCTGCAGTGATTTGAATAGATGGGAGATGAGGTCATCGTTGCCCTTACTTGTCCAGTCGACATAGATTCTAGCACAAATATTATACGAGAAACCAAACAATGTTGGGGCACCTTGTGTAAATGCAATAATCTCAGAGAGAATTGGCATGGCTGCATTCCACTTACTGCAGTAAGCTGGGATTTCATGTATGACCAGGCCAGAGATATGCGCTATCAGGTATAAAAGTAAACTTCAGGTGGTCTGAAACAGTGGGGGGTGGAGGAGATAACTAAGGGTGCACTGAGAATGTGGTGCAGCTGTGCCTAGCCACCAATCACCTTCTAACTTTAGCTTGTTTGATTAACCACTTCAGCTCCAGAAGATTTCACCTCCTTTCTGACGAGCATTTTTTGCATTTTGGCACTGCGCTGCTTTAACTGGTAATTGCGTGTTCATGCAACGCTGTACCCAAGCAAAATTTACATCCTTTTTTCCTCACAAATAGAGCTTTCTTTTGGAAAGTAGACACCTCAAGCCATTTGCTGAGAGCCATGATGAGTCCATGGAATATTTTATGTTTTGCCACAAGTTTTTTTTTTTTTACACAAAGTTGTCAATAAATTATGTATTGCTCAAACATGCCATGGGTATATGTGGAATTACACCCCAAAATATATTCTGCTGCTTCTCCTGAGTATGGGGATACCACATATGTGAGACTTTTTGGGAGCCTAACCGCGTACGGGGCCCCAAAAACCAATCACCGCCTTCAGGATTTCAAAGGGTGTAAATTGCAAATTTTCACTTCCTCACTACCTATCACAGTTTCAGAGGCCCTGAAATGTTAAGATAGCACAAACCCCTCAAATGACCCCTTTTTGGAAAGTAGATACCCAAGCTATTTAATGAGAGGCATGTTGAGTCATGGAATATTTTATATTTTGGCACAAGTTTTGGGAAATAAAAAATTTTTGTACACAAATTTGTCTCTTAAATGATATACTGCTCAAACATGCTATGAGTAGGGTTGCCACCTGTCCGGGATTCACCCGAACAGTACGGGTTTTGAAACATGTGCCCGGGTCTCTGCCTGCCTGAGACCCAGGCACATTATTCATTTAAGACCTGCCAGTGGCTCCCTGTGCCGAAGCTGTGTCATCAGTGCGGCCGTGGAGTTTGGGTCCGCAGCGCTGCCTTAGCGCTGCTTGATTTCTGCTCCTGCTCGGCTGTCTGAGTGTAGGACGAAGTCAGGACACAGAGGCAGAGTCTCCATGTTACCGGCTGGGTGCTCTCCTCGAATCGTCTGGCTGCCTGTAGAAGGGACAAGGAGGTGGGTGGAGCCTCCCCATTCCCTGCTAATCTGCTGGAATGTGTGTAGAGATCGCGCTGGGACTGGAGCCCAGCTTGTAAGGTAAGTTTTTACCATCCCTGTCAGGATTTCAAAGTACTCTCACCTCTCCCCCCTCCACCATACACTATACATACACCCCCCTCCCCCCACCATATACTATACATACATACACCCCCCTCCCCCCACCATACACTATACATACAGATATACATACACCCCCCTCCCCCCACCATACACTATACATACATACACCCCCCTCCAACCACCATACACTATACATACAGATATACATACACCCCCCTCCCCCCACCATACATACATACACCTCCCCTCCCCCCACCATACACTATACATACATATATACATACTCCCCCCACCATACACTATATATACACATACACCCCCCTCCCCCCACCATACACTATACATACATATATACTATACATACATACACCCCCTCCCCCCACCATACACTATACATACATCATAGTTGCCAACAGTCCCGATTTTCCCAGGACAATCCCGATTTTGGGACCCTCGTCCCGATTGGAGGCTGTCCCGAATCTGGATTTTCCCTAAGGAAAATCGGGAATGTTGTTTTTTTTCTTTTTGGAGCAGCTGGCTCCAGCAAAATGGCAGCCGGCACCGCCGCTCGATCTTCCCCCTAGTGTGGAGTAAGTCAGTGGAGAGAGGAAGGGGGCTAGATCCGTGCAGCCAATGAAGCGGCTTCTTTAGTTGCACGGCCCCTCCCCTCTCCACTGAAGCAGAAGACATGGCGCCGCCGTCTAGCCGAAAAGTTCCCCAGCCCCGTACTGCGCAAGGGCTGCGCCTGCGCAGTACAGGAGGTCCTTACTTGCCGAGGGGAACTTTCTCGGCAGAACACCGGCCGGCCGCTCCTGCACTGAGCGGGGGGGCTGCATTGAGGGGGGGCTGCACTGAGGGGGGTCTGCACTAATAGAGGGGAGCTGCACTAATCGAGGGGGGCTGCACTAATAGAGGGGGGTCTGCACTAATAGAGGGGGGCTGCACTAATCGAGGTGGGGCAGCACTGAGGGGGGGCTGCACTAATAGAGGGGGGTCTGCACTGATGGAGGGGGTCTGCACTGAGGGGGTCTATACAGACTCTGCTGGGGGCACCTGATGCAAGGACAGACTCTGCCGGGGGCACCTGAGGCAAGGACAGACTCTGCCGGGGGCACCTGATGCAAGGACAGACTCTGCCGGGGGCACCTGATGCAAGGGCAGACTCTGCCGGGGGCACCTGATGCAAGGGCAGACTCTGCCGGGGGCACCTGATGCAAGGACAGACTCTGCCGGGGGCACCTGATGCAAGGACAGACTCTGCCGGGGGCACCTGATGCAAGGACAGACTCTGCCGGGGGCACCTGATGCAAGGACAGACTCTGTCGGGGGCACCTGATGCAAGGACAGACTCTGCTGGTGGCAGGCGACGTGGCTAGTGACACGCTCAGGGATCCCACTGATTCGGCATTATAGTGATTTGAATGATTTAATTTTATATTACAATGTAATAATAGAAATAATGCGCTTCAATCATCCTGACACCATAACAACCATGATGCCGGGATGATTGAAGAGCTAACACCAGGCGTTTGGAGTATCTTTATCTGCTGATTGTTAAACTTTCTAGAATACACATATTTCTATTGTGTAGGATCTGGGGCTGCTGTCCCGTCATTCCCCTCTCCCCCTTTCCCCCTCTCCCCCTTTCCCTCTCTCCCCCTTTCCCCCTTTCCCTCTCCATCCCTCATTCATCTCAGACTCTAACCACACCCTCTTGTGCCACACCCATTAAAGCCACGTCCACTTTCCACGTAAGCCACGCCCATTTTTCGCCGCGTCGCGCTTTGCCCGCCGCACTACAAGTTTTTGCTAGGCCACGCCTACAAACGAATGCTCCGCCCCCTAATTATTGTACAGCTCCGCCTACAGCCAAAAAAGTGTCCCACGTATTTTTTTTGCAATGTCGGCAACTATGCATACATTTATACATACACCCCCCCTCCCCCCACCATACACTATACATACATACACCCCCCTCCCCCCACCATACACTATACATACATATATACATATATACACCCCCCTCCCTCTACCATACATACATAAACCCCCTCCCCCCACCATACACTATTCATACATACTTACACCCCCCTCCTCCCACCATACACTATACATACATATATACATATATACACCCCCCTCCCTCTACCATACACTATACATACATACATATACCCCCTCCCCCCACCATACATTATACATTATACATACATACACTCCCCCTCCCTCCACCATACACTATACATACATACACCCCCCACCATACACTATACATACAGTTCTGCCGCCCCCCTCCCATATACCATCCATCCATATAGTTCTCTCTCTCCTCCTCATACACCATCCATATATACAGTCCTCCCCCCATACACCATCCATATATACAGTCCCCCTAATATATATAGTCCTCCCCCTATACACCATCCATATACACAGTCCCCCCCATATATACAGTCCCCCCATACACCATCCATATATACAGTCCTCCCCATATATACTGTCCCCTCCCATATATACAGTTCTCCACCCCCCCATACAACATCCATATATACAGTTCTCACCAGGTGACACTGTCCACTGCTCTACTGACACCGTCCACTGCTTTACTGACACCGTCCTCTGCCCTACTGACACCATCCACTGCTCTACTGACACCATCCACTGCCCTACTGACACCGCCCTCTTCCCTGACACAGTCCACTGCCCTACTGACACCGTCCACTTCTCTACTGACACCGTCCACTGCTCTACTGACACCGTCCACTGCCATACTGACACCGTCCACTGCCCTACTGACACCGTCCACTGCCCTACTGACACCGTCCACTGCCCTACTGACACCGTCCACTGCCCTACTGACACCGTCCACTGCCCTACTGACACCGTCCACTGCCCTACTGACAAGGTCCACTGCCTTACTGACATGGTCCACTGCCCTACTGGCACCGTCCACTGCTCTACTGACACCGTCCACTGCTCTACTGACACCGTCCACTGCCCTACTGACACAATCCACTGCCCTACTGACACAGTCCACTGCCCTACTGACACAGTCCACTGCCCTACTGACACCGTCCACTGCCCTACTGTCACCATCCACTGCTCTACTGACACTGTCCACCCCCTCCACCCACCATACACTATACATACATACATACATACATGCACCCCCTCTCCCCCCACCATACACTATACATACAGTTCTGCCGCCCCCCTCCTATATACCATCCATACATATAGTTCTCTCTCTCTCCTCCTCATACACCATCCATATATACAGTCCCCCCCATACACCATCCATATATAGAGTCCCCCTAATATATATAGTCCTCCCCCCATACACCATCCATATACACAGTCCCCCCCATATATACAGTCCCCCCATACACCATCCATATATACAGTCCTCCCCCCATATATACAGTCCTCCCCCATATATACAGTTCTCCACCCCCCATACACCATCAATATATATAGTCCTCTCCCATATATACAGTTCTCCACCCCCCATACAACATCCATATATACAGTTCTCACCGGGTGACACCGTCTTCTGCCCTACTGACACCGTCCTCTGCCCTACTGACACCGTCCACTGCCCTGCTGACACCGTCTACTGCCCTGCTGACACCGTCCACTGCTCTACTGACACTGCCCTACTGACTCCATCCTCTGCCCTACTGACGCCGTCCACTGCTCTACTGACACCGTCCACTGCTCTACTGACACAGTCCACTGCCCTACTGACACAGTCCACTGCCCTACTGACACAGTCCACTGCCCTACTGACACAGTCCACTGCCCTACTGACACAGTCCACTGCCCTACTGACACAGTCCACTGCCCTACTAACACAGTCCACTGCCCTACTGACACCATCCACTGCTCTACTGACACCGTCCACTGCCCTACTGACACTGTCCACTGCCCTACTGACACCGTCCTCTGCTCTTCTGACACCATCCACTGCTCTACTGGCTGACAGTGTCCACTTTTAAGGTAGGCTATTTTCATATTTTAACTGACATTTCTTTTATTAATCAAATCATATTTTATGGGTACACTAATGATTTTGTTTTATTTAACCATGCCCCTTTAAGCCCCCCCCCCCCCCCCACTGTTAATGCAATTGGGCCACAGCTACTGTTCACTGTAGCACACCTCATTACTACTCTCTTTGGGTAACCCAAGGTATTTTACAATCCTATAGCATGTACTACAAAAAAATTGCCGTGCGCCACAAAAGTGTTCAGGTGTGGCTTGAAGAAAAGGTGGCAACCCTAGCCATGAGTACAGTGGGGACGAAAAGTATTAAGACCCCCTTAAATGTTTCAATCTTTGTTATATTGCAGCCATTTGCTAAAATCATTTAAGTTCATTTTTTTCATGATTAATGTACACACAGCCCCCCATATTGACAGAAAAACACAGAATTGTTGTCATTTTTGCAGATTTATTAAAAAAGAAAAACTGAAATATCACATGGTCCTAAGTATTCAGACCCTTTGCTGTGACACTCATATATTTAATTCAGGTGCTGTCCATTTCTTCTGATCATCCTTGAGATGGTTCTACACCTTCATTTGAGTCCAGCTGTGTTTGATTATACTGATTGGACTTGATTAGGAAAGCCACATACCTGTCTATATAAGACCTTACAGCTCACAGTGCAAGTCAGAGCAAATGAGAATCATGAGGTCAAAGGAACTGCCTGAAGAGCTCAGAGACAGAATTGTCGCAAGGCACAGATCTGGCCAAGGTTGCAAAAAGATTTCTGCTGCACTTAAGGTTCCTAAGAGCACAGTGGCCCATCCATCCATATAGTTCTCTCTCTCTCTCTCTCTCCTCCTCATACACCATCCATATATACGGTCCTCCCCCCATATATACAGCCCCCCCCCATACACCATCCATATATATATAGTCCTCCCCCCATACACCATCCATATACACAGTCCCCCCCATATATACAGTCCCCCCATACACCATCCATATATACAGTCCTCCCCCCATAATTACAGTCCTTCCCATATATACAGTCCCCTCCCATAGATACAGTTCTCCACCCCCCATACAACATCCATATATACAGTTCTCACCGGGTGACACCGTCCACTGCCCTACTGACACCATCCTCTGCCCTACTGACACCATCCTCTGCCCTACTGACACCATCCTCTGCCCTACTGACACCATCCTCTGCCCTACTGACACCATCCTCTGCCCTACTGACACCATCCTCTGCCCTACTGACACCATCCACTGCTCTACTGACACCATCCTCTGCCCTACTGACACCATCCTCTGCCCTACTGACACCATCCTCTGCCCTACTGACACCATCCACTGCCCTGCTGACACCGTCCACTGCTCTACTGACACTGCCCTACTGACTCCATCCTCTGCCCTACTGACACCATCCACTGCCCTACTGACGCCGTCCACTGCCCTACTGACGCCGTCCACCGCCCTACTGACACCGTCCACTGCTCTTCTGAAACCATCCACTGCTCTACTGGCTGACAGTGTCCACTTTTAAGGTAGGCTATTTTCATATTTTACCTGACATTTCTTTTATTAATCAAATCATATTTTATGGGTACACTAATGCTTTTGTTTTATTTAACCATGCCCCTTTAAGTCCCCCCCCCCTCCCCACTGTTAATGCAATTGGGCCACAGCCACTGTTCACTGTAGCACACCTCATTACTACTCTCTTTGGGTAACCCAAGGTATTTTACAATCCTATAGCATGTACTACAAAAAAATTGCCGTGCGCCACAAAAGTGTTCAGGTTTGGTTTGAAGAAAAGGTGGCAACCCTAGCCATGAGTACAGTGGGGACGAAAAGTATTCAGACCCCCTTAAATGTTTCAGTCTTTGTTATATTGCAGCCATTTGCTAAAATCATTTAAGTTCATTTTTTTCCTGATTAATGTACACACAGCCCCCCATATTGACAGAAAAACACAGAATTGTTGTCATTTTTGCAGATTTATTAAAAAAGAAAAACTGAAATATCACATGGTCCTAAGTATTCAGACCCTTTGCTGTGACACTCATATATTTAATTCAGGTGCTGTCCATTTCTTCTGATCATCCTTGAGATGGTTCTACACCTTCATTTGGGTCCAGCTGTGTTTGATTATACTGATTGGACTTGATTAGGAAAGCCACACACCTGCCAGAGGGAGCCACGCTGTACCTGCACCACCAGAGAGGGAGCCACGCTGTACCTGCACCACCAGAGAGGGAGCCACGCTGTACCCGCACCACCAGATAGAGCCACGCTGTACCCGCACCACCAGAGAGGGAGCCACGCTTTACCCGCACCACCAGATAGACCCACGCTGTACCTGCACCACCAGAGAGGGAGCCACGCTGTACCCGCACCACCAGATAGAGCCACGCTGTACCCGCACCACCAGAGAGGGAGCCACGCTGTATCCACACCACCAGAGAGGGAGCCACGCTGTACCCGCACCACCAGAGAGGGAGCCACGCTGTACCTGCACCACCAGAGAGGGAGCCACGCTGTACCCGCACCACCACAGAGGGAGCCACGCTGTACCCGCACCACCAGAGAGGGAGCCACGCTGTACCCGCACCACCACAGAGGGAGCCACGCTGTACCTGCACCACCAGAGAGGGAGCCACGCTGTACCCGCACCACCAGAGAGGGAGCAACGCTGTACCCGCACCACCAGAGAGGGAGCAACGCTGTACCCGCACCACCAGAGAGGGAGCAACGCTGTACCCGCACCACCAGAGAGGGAGCAACGCTGTACCCGCACCACCAGAGAGGGAGCAACGCTGTACCCGCACCACCAGAGAGGGAGCAACGCTGTACCCGCACCACCAGAGAGGGAGCAACGCTGTACCCGCACCACCAGAGAGGGAGCAACGCTGTACCCGCACCACCAGAGAGGGAGCAACGCTGTACCTGCACCACCAGAGAGGGAGCCACACTTTACCCGCACCACCAGAGAGGGAGCCACGCTTTACCCGCACCACCAGAGAGGGAGCCACGCTTTACCCGCACCACCAGAGAGGGAGCCACGCTTTACCCGCACCACCAGAGAGCCACAGGATCACTGTTGCAGTTTCGCTGGGTCTGGTAAGAGGGCCTGTTGGCCATTATCCATTACTGTTCTTACGGACTGAGCCGTGCCTAACCTGCTATTCTCTAGGCCTTATTGACCACCACAACAACCCTCTCTGTCCTCCTCCCCCGACGTCCCTCTGTCTTCCTCAGATGAAGATGACAGGGCGGGTCTTAAAAAGGAAGGGGTGTGGCCTTGACCCTTGACAGGGTGGTTCATATTTAAATTAGGGGGTGCCCAAGTTTAGTCAGGCCTAGGGCAGCACAAAACCTAAATACACCACTGACTGCAGCCCTCCACCAGTCGGGGTTTTATGGCAGAGTGGCCCAACGGAAGCCTCTCCTCAGTGCAAGACACATGAAAGCCCACATGGAGTTTGCTAAAAAAACACCTGCAGGACTCCAAGATGGTGAGAAATAAGATTCTTTGGTCTGATGAAACCAAGATAGAACTTTTTGGCCTTAATTGTAAGCGGTTATGTGTGGAGAAAACCAGGCACTGCGCATCACCTGTCCAATACAGTATCAACAGTGAAGCATGGTGGTGGCAGCATCATGCTGTGGGGGTGTTTTTCAGCTGCAGGGACAGGACGACTGGTTGCAATCGAGGGAAAGATGAATTTCGGCCAAGCACAGGGATATCCTGGACGAAAACCTTCTCCAGAGTGCTCAGGACCTCAAACTGAACCAAAGGTTTACCTTCCAACAAGAAAATGACCCTAAGCACACAGCTAAAATAACGAAGGAGTGGCTTCACAACAACTCCGTGACTGTTCTTGAATGGCCCAGCCACAGCCCTGACTTAAACCCAATTGAGCATCTCTGGAGAGACCTAAAAATGGCTGTCCACCAACGTTTACCATCCAACCTGACAAAACTGGAGAGGATCTGCAAGGAGGAATGGCAAGAGGATCCCCAAATTCAGGTGTGAAAAACTTGTTGCATCTTTCCCAAAAAGACTCATGACTGTATTAGATCAAAAGAGTGCTTCTACTAAATACTGAGCAAAGGGTCTGTGCTTAGGGCCATGTGATATTTCAGTTTTTCTTTTTTAATAAATCTGAAAAAATGTCAACAATTCTGTGTTTTTCTGACAATATGGAGTGCTGTGTGTACATCAATGAGGAAAAAAATGAACTTAACCACTTGACGACCGCCTCACGCCGATGTACGTCGGCAAAGTGGCACGGACAGGCAAAATCACGTACAGGGTACGTGATTTGCCTTCCGCGGGTGGGGGGTCCCGAGGCGGTCGTCTTTTGTCCAGCGGCGATCGGTGATGAGGGGGAGACCATCCGTTCGTGGCCCCCCCCCTCGCGATCGCCGCCGGCCAATCGAATCATTCCTTTGCTGCTGTATGCTAAACAGCAGCAAAGGAAATGATGTCATCTCTCCTCGGCTCGGTAATTTCCGTTCCGGCCCGAGGAGAGAAGACATCAATGTGAGTGCACCAACACTACACACACAGTAGAACATGCCAGGCACACAAAACACCCCGATCCCCCCCCCGATCGCCCCCCGATCCCCCCCCAATCACCCCCCCCCCCCCTGTCACAAACTGACACCAGCATTTTTTTTTTTTTTTCTGATTACTGCATAGTGTCAGTTTGTGACAGTTACAGTGTTAGGGCAGTGAGTATTACCCCCCTTTAGGTCTAGGGTACCCCCCTAACCCCCCCTAATAAAGTTTTAACCCCTTGATCACCCCCTGTCACCAGTGTCACTAAGCGATCATTTTTCTGATCGCTGTATTAGTGTCACTGGTGACGCTAGTTAGTGAGGTAAATATTTAGGTTCGCCGTCAGCGTTTTATAGTGACAGGGACCCCCATATACTATCTAATAAATGTTTTAACCCCTTGATTGCCCCCTAGTTAACCCTTTCACCACTGATCACCGTATAACCGTTACGGTTGACGCTGGTTAGTTCGTTTATTTTTTATAGTGTCAGGGCACCCGCCGTTTATTACCGAATAAAGGTTTAGCCCCCCGATCGCCCGGCGGTGATATGCGTCGCCCCAGGCAGCGTCAGATTAGCGCCAGTACCGCTAACACCCACGCATGCACCGTACACCTCCCTTAGTGGTATAGTATCTGATCGCATCAATATCTGATCCGATCAGATCTATACTAGCGTCACCAGCAGTTTAGGGTTCCCAAAAACGCAGTGTTAGCGGGATCAGCCCAGATACCTGCTAGCACCTGCGTTTTGCCCCTCCGCCCGGCCCGGCCCAGCCCACCCAAGTGCAGTATCGATCGATCACTGTCACTTACAAAACACTAAACGCATAACTGCAACGTTCGCAGAGTCAGGCCTGATCCCTGCGATCGCTAACAGTTTTTTGGTAGCGTTTTGGTGAACTGGCAAGCGCCAGCGGCCTAGTACACCCCGGTCGTAGTCAAACCAGCACTGCAGTAACACGTGGTGACGTGGCGAGTCCCATAAGTGCAGTTGAAGCTGGTGAGGTGGCAAGCACAAGTAGTGTCCCGCTGCCACCAAAAAGACAAACACAGGCCCGTCGTGCCCATAGTGCCCTTCCTGCTGCATTCGCCAATCCTAATTGGGAACCCACCGCTTCTGCAGCGCCCGTACTTCCCCCATTCACATCCCCAACCAAATGCAGTCGGCTGCATGAGAGGCATTTTTATGTCCTCCCGAGTACCCCTACCCAACGAACCCCCCAAAAAAGATGTCGTGTCTGCAGCAAGCGCGGATATAGGCGTGACACCCGCTATTATTGTCCCTCCTGTCCTGACAATCCTGGTCTTTGCATTGGTGAATGTTTTGAACGCTACCATTCACTAGTTGAGTATTAGCGTAGGGTACAGCATTGCACAGACTAGGCACACTTTCACAGGGTCTCCCAAGATGCCATCGCATTTTGAGAGACCCGAACCTGGAACCGGTTACCGTTATAAAAGTTAGTTACAAAAAAAGTGTAAAAAAAAAAAAAAATATGAAATAAAAAAAAATAGTTGTTGTTTTATTGTTCTCTCTCTCTCTATTCTCTCTCTCTATTGTTCTGCTCTTTTTTACTGTATTCTATTCTGCAATGTTTTATTGTTATTATGTTTTATCATGTTTGTTTTTCAGGTGTGTAATTATTTATACTTTACTGTTTACTGTGCTTTATTGTTAACCATTGTTAACCATTTTTTTGTCTTCAGGTACGCCATTCACGACTTTGAGTGGTTATACCAGAATGATGCCTGCAGGTTTAGGTATCATCTTGGTATCATTCTTTTCAGCCAGCGGTCGGCTTTCATGTAAAAGCAATCCTAGTGGCTAATTAGCCTCTAGACTGCTTTTACAAGCCGTGGGAGGGAATGCCCCCCCCCCACCGTCTTCCGTGTTTTTCTCTGGCTCTCCTGTCTCAACAGGGAACCTGAGAATGCAGCCGGTGATTCAGCCAGCTGACCATAGAGCTGATCAGAGACCAGAGTGGCTCCAAACATCTCTATGGCCTAAGAAACCGGAAGCTACGAGTATTTCATGACTTAGATTTCGCCGGATGTAAATAGCGCCATTGGGAAATTGGGGAAGCATTTTATCACACCGATCTTGGTGTGGTCAGATGCTTTGAGGGCAGAGGAGAGATCTAGGGTCTAATAGACCACAATTTTTTCAAAAAAGAGTACCTGTCACTACCTATTGCTATCATAGGGGATATTTATATTCCCCGAGATAACAATAAAAATGATTAAAAAAAAAAATATGGAAGGAACAGTTTAAAAGTAAGATTAAAAAAGCAAAAAAATAATAAAGAAAAAAAAACAAAAAAAAAAAACACCCCTGTCGCCCCCTGCTCTCGCGCTAAGGCGAACGCAAGCGGCGGTCTGTCGTCAAACGTAAACAGCAATTGCACCATGCATGTGAGGTATCACCGCGAAGGCCAGATCGAGTGCAGTAATTTTTCCAGTAGACCTCCTCTGTAAATCTAAAGTGGTAACCTGTAAAGGCTTTTGAAGGCTTTTAAACATGTATTTATTTTGTTGCCACTGCACGTTTGTGCGCAAATTTAAAGCATGTCATGTTTGGTATCCATGTACTCGGCCTAAGATCATCTTTTTTATTTCATCAAACATTTGGGCAATATAGCGTGTTTTAGTGCATTAAAATTAAAAAAAGTGTGTTTTTTCCCCAAAAAATGCGTTTGAAAAATCGCTGCGCAATTACTGTGTGAAAAAAAAAAAATGAAACACCCACCATTTTAATCTGTAGGGCATTTGCTTTAAAAAAATATATAATGTTTGGGGGTTCAAAGTAATTTTTTTGCAAAAAAAAAAAAACTTTTTCATGTAAACAATAAGTGTCAGAAAGGGCTTTGTCTTCAAGTGGTTAGAAGAGTGGGTGATGTGTGACATAAGCTTCTAAATGTTGTGCATAAAATGCCAGGACAGTTCAAAACCCCCCCAAATGACCCCATTTTGGAAAGTAGACACCCCAAGCTATTTGCTGAGAGGCATGTCGAGTCCATGGAATATTTTATATTGCGACACAAGTTGCGGGAAAGAGACAAATTTTTTTTTTTTTTTTTTTGCACAAAGTTGTCACTAAATGATATATTGCTCAAACATGCCATGGAAATATGTGAAATTACACCCCAAAATACATTCTGCTGCTTCTCCTGAGTACGGGGATACCACATGTGTGAGACTTTTTGGGAGCCTAGCCGCGTACGGGACCCCGAAAACCAAGCACTGCCTTCAGGCTTTCTAAGGGCGTGAATTTTTGATTTCACTCTTCACTGCCTATCACAGTTTCGGAGGCCATGGAATGCCCAGGTGGCACAAAACCCCCCCAAATGACCCCATTTTGGAAAGTAGACACCCCAAGCTATTTGCTGAGAGGTATAGTGAGTATTTTGCAGACCTCACTTTTTGTCACAAAGTTTTGAAAATTGAAAAAAGAAAAAAAAAATGTTTTTTCTTGTCTTTCTTCATTTTCAAAAACAAATGAGAGCTGCAAAATACTCACCATGCCTTTCAGCAAATAGCTTGGGGTGTCTACTTTCCAAAATGGGGTCATTTGGGGGGGTTTTGTGCCACCTGGGCATTCCATGGCCTCCGAAACTGTGATAGGCAGTAAAGAGTGAAATCAAAAATTTTCACCCTTAGAAATCCTGAAGGCAGTGATTGGTTTTCGGGGTCCAGTACGCGGCTAGGCTCCCAAAAAGTCCCACACATGTGGTATCCCCATACTCAGGAGAAGCAGCTAAATGTATTTTGGGGTGCAATTCCACATATGCCCATGGCCTGTGTGAGCAATATATCATTTAGTGACAACTTTATGAAAAAAAAAAAAAAAAAGTGTCACTTTCCCGCAACTTGTGTCAAAATATAAAATATTCCATGGACTCAATATGCCTCTCAGCAAATAGCTTGGGGTGTCTACTTTCCAAAATGGGGTCATTTTGGGGGGTTTTGTGCCACCTGGGCATTCCATGGCCTCCGAAACTGTGATAGGCAGTGAAGAGTGAAAGCAAAAATTTACACCCTTAGAAATCCTGAAGGCGGTGATTGGTTTTCGGGGCCCCGTACGCGGCTAGGCTCCCAAAAAGTCCCACACATGTGGTATCCCCATACTCAGGAGAAGCAGCTAAATGTATTTTGGGGTGCAATTCCACATAGGCCCATGGCCTGTGTGAGCAATATATCATTTAGTGACGACTTTTTGTAAAAATTTTTTTTTTTTTTTTTTTTTGTCATTTTTCAATCACTTGGGACAAAAAAAATAAATATTCAATGGGTTCAACATGCCTCTCAGCAATTTCCTTGGGGTGTCTACTTTCCAAAATGGGGTCATTTGGGGGGGTTTTGTACTGCCCTGCCATTTTAGCACCTCAAGAAATGACATAGGCAGTCATAAACTAAAAGCTGTGTAAATTCCAGAAAATGTACCCTAGTTTGTAGACGCTATAACTTTTGCGCAAACCAATAAATATACGCTTATTGACATTTTTTTTACCAAAGATATGTGGCCGAATACATTTTGGCCTAAATGTATGACTAAAATTTAGTTTATTGGATTTTTTTTATAACAAAAAGTAGAAAATATCATTTTTTTTCAAAATTTTCGGTCTTTTTCCGTTTATAGCGCAAAAAATAAAAACCGCAGAGGTGATCAAATACCATCAAAAGAAGCTCTATTTGTGGGAAGAAAAGGACGCAAATTTCGTTTGGGTACAGCATTGCATGACCGCGCAATTAGCAGTTAAAGCGACGCAGTGCCAAATTGGAAAAAGACCTCTGGTCCTTAGGCAGCATAATGGTCCGGGGCTCAAGTGGTTAAATGATTTTAGCAAATGGCTGCAATATAACAAAGAGTGAAAAATTTAAGGGGGTCTGAATATTTCCCGCCCCCATTGTATATGTGAAATTACACCCTAAACTACATTCTGCTGCTTTTCCTGAGTATGGGGATACCACATCTGTGAGACTTTTTGGCAGTCTAGCTGCGTACAGAACCCCAAAGACCAAAAGCTGTAAATTGCTAATTTCACTTCCTCACTACCTATCACAGAGGCCATGAAATGCCAACATAGCATAACCCCCCCCCCTTCCAAATGACCCATTTTTGGAAAGTAGATACCTCAAGCTATTTGCTGTGAGGCACGTAGAGTATTTTGCATATTGCGCTTTTTTCACAAAATTTAAAAAAATGAAAAAATTGTAAGGGGCATCCTAATTAAAATAGGGGCCCACCTTAAACGGGAGAGAACACATCGTACAGATTAACTCCTTACCCAGATCCGTTCCCTAGAGTGCTCCCATAAAGCCAGTCTTGCATGTTCTACTCACAGGAACTCCTCAAAGCACGCAAAGAACTTTGCTCGCTTCTATTTCATAAAACAAAACAAAAACTGGCATGGGCACACCGTACGATGTACGAATTCTCCAATAAACCCAGTACGTTGCTGGCCAGAGCACTGCGAGGTCCCAGCACCAAAACCTATATCTCCCACATCCTGATGTCCTCTGGCCAAAAAGTGACCACATCATCTAATATGGCGGTGGAGTTTCGGTTAGTCTATGAAGGCCTATACAATTTAGACAGGCCACCTCCTGATGACCCTAACTCCGCTGGGGGATTTACCCCACGGTCATACCTAGCCACATCTGGCATGCCCTCACTCCCGACCGCGGTTCAGGAGGAGCTGGAGGAACCTATTACAACAGCTGAGTTGGGTGTAGCACTGGCAAACTCGAAACCAAAGAAGGCCCCCGACCCTGATGGCTTCACACCAACATACTACAAAGCCTTTTTCAAGACGCTTTCTCAACCTTTGGTATCGGCCCTCAACCTTCCCGATAGACGCTTTTTTTTTTTTTTTTCTCTTTAGATAATCTTTATTAACATTTCTTAAATTTAAATAAATTTAACATACCTTCCAACAAACATATTAAGACAACCTCGGCTTCATGTAAACATAGTTCACTAGGGAGAAGGCCATTTACCCCCCCTCCGTTCCTACCATGTTCCCATTAAGCCTACTTATTCTATCCACCGGTTAAAACTTCGTACCACATGTTGAGGTGACAGATACCTATTTCCCCTACCCCTTCCACTTAATCCCTACCTCCCCTCCCACCCTGATCCGGATCTTACCTCCATTCCCTTAAACCTTGCAACTGATACTTATTAACCATGGGTTCCACATCCTTTCAAATTTTTTAAGGTTCCCTCTTCTAATGTATAGGACTCTCTCCTTCCATATTATATCATTTACTATTTTTACCCACTCCTCAACTGTCGGGGGGAGGGCTGTTTGCCATCTTTGCATAATCAGCTTCCGGGCTTGGTACAGGCATCTCAAAACTGCTGTTCTAACCACTACCTCCTCTGAACCCCACGCTCTATATCCAAAGATGCAGAATCTGACATCTGTCTCCAGAGATATCCCCCACTTACCACTAATGGAATCTACTACCCCCAACCAATAACGAACCAACTTGGGACACCTCCATACCATGTGTATCAAATCACCCTCCTCACCACACCTGGGACATTTGGCGTCTAATCTTACACCAAAACGAAATAATTTTTTTGGGGTGTAGTATGCTCTGTGTACCAACATTAAATGAGAAAATCTCTGTGCGGGGGAAGCTGAGGCCTCCTGCCCTATCTCCAATATTTTCCTCCATTGTACATCTGTTAACTTCCCACATCCGTCTCCCATCCCTGCACCCAAGATGTTCTGGTCTTACAATACTTTTATTGCACAGTTGCGCGTATATTCCTGAGATAAAACCCTTTATCTTCCCGGGTTTAACCACTTTCTGAAGCAATGCAGCGTCGGTCCATACCGGGGGACCTGCCCTGAATTGTGCATTCAAAGCAGCTCTCATTTGTAAATACCTAAAGAAGGTTTGTCTCGGAATACCGTTTTCCTTTTGAAGATCCTCAAAGGTTTTTAATACGCTCCCTTTTATACAGCTGGGATAATCTATTTATGCCCCAACTCGCCCATTCTTTAAACTCCCCCATGGCCACTATCTCCTGTAGGTTCCTGTTGTGCCAGAGGGGGGCATATTCTGTGAACCCAACATATCCCATTAGGCTCTTTGTTACCTTCCAGACTTTTATTATCATCTTGGTTGTGGGACCACTACCAGGCAGTGAGTCTGCCTCCAATGCCTCCACCACTGTCTTATGTGGCGCCTCCAAAGTTAACAAACCTCTATCTGCACTTCCACCCCCTATATGCTGCAACTGTGCTGCCAGAAAGTAACACCCTGGGTGCGGGAGGGCCATACCTCCTTCTTTAACTGGCAGTTGAAGACTCTGAAGCCTAATCCTAGCCTTCCCCCTCCTCCATAACAGCTCCCTAATTAGCGTGTCAATTTTTTTAAACCACCTTTTATTCACCCACACCGGTGAGTTATATAACAAATACAGTAGTTGAGGCAGCCAGACCATCTTAATTAGGTTGCCTCTCCCTGCTACAGACAGGGGCAGCCGGTTCCAGATGTCTGTTTTACACTTAAATTTACCCAGTAGTGGAGCTAGATTATCTTCAATATACTGATTGGGATCTTTTGTTATATTTATACCCAAGTAACAAATTGTTGAGACTACTTTTAAATGGGCAATTCCCGACAGCACAGGATTATTAGGGGTGTCTATTGGCAATAATGCCGATTTCCTCCAGTTCACCACTAGTCCTGACAAATTACCGAACCACTCCATTGTATCCATTACCTGCCTAAGGGAGTTTTCCATATCTCCAAGAAACAGCAGGACATCGTTGGCATACAGGGAAATCCTCTCCTCTCCTGTTCTTCTTACAAACCCCTCAATCTTTGAGCTGGACCTGATATGTATTGCTAATGGCTCCATGGCAAGGGCGAAAAGCAGGGGGGACAGAGGGCACCCCTGTCTTGTGCCCCTCTCTAAACATATTTTCCCTGAGAATTCTTTATTGACCTTAACCCTCGCGCTCGGGCCTTTATACAGTATTTTTACCCATTTTATAAAAACAGGACCTAGACCAAATTCCTCCAGAACCCGCCAGAGATAAGCCCACTCTAGGCTGTCAAAGGCCTTAGTTATGTCCAAGGACACCATAGCTCTTGACCCCATGTTCTCTGTCGGGGTCTGGAGGTTCAAGTATACCCTCCTGATGTTCATACTCATGGTCCTGTGGGAGATAAATCCCGTTTGATCCGGGTGTATACGTTTATAGATAGTTTTGTTGAGCCTGGCCGCCAGCACCCTCGCCAGGATCTTGGCGTCCGTACACAACAGAGATATTGGCCTATATGCCGACGGTTCCAGCGGGTCGCCCCCCTCTTTATGGAGCAAGATAATATTTGTTTCGGTCATAGAGACAGGCAACCTCCCTGCCTGTAAAGCCCAGTTCAGTGTTTTGAGTAAAATAATATAAAGTGCAGCGCAAAGTTTAAAAGAACTGAAAAGTCCCATAAAAGACATGTATTTTTCTCCCCTGTGTAATTTCTTCTTGCTGTAAGACACCCAAATTCTTCAGCGTAACTGAGCAAATAAACTGCTTACCAGATAGAAGATCAAAGTAGACATAATTACCACCGATGCTGGAGAAACCCGGAACAGCTGATCTGATGGTTAGAGAAGGTATCCGGCAGCTAATCCTCCAATGCAACAGGTGAAAAAGTCAGTCCACAGTGCGGTAAAACAGAAAGAAAAGAAGGGACATCTAAGAGCGTTCCATTTAACTCGGTATGAATTTATTATTTTAACAAGGTACAATCCATAAAAGCGCTTGTAGGTAGCGCTGTTAAAAACAAAGGACAGCAACGAGCGGAGGTAAAAACAGACTGTTCGCGTCCGAACAGCTGTGAGATGACAGCGGGTGACGTGAGACTCCGCCCCCGTACGCGGCTTTGCGTCCAATGGACTTTGTCAGCAGGGGTGGAGTCAGGCTGTCACTCGGGATCTTAAATACATGCCGACTGTCAGCAAGGAGTGTGTCTTTAGAACGGAAGCGGAAACGTAATTCCAGATTGTCCTGAACGGAGACACTTGCTGAGAGTATGGCAATGTATACAAAGCTAAAGTTATATGTTGGTTTAAACAGAGTTAATATTCAACACTCAGGGTATAGATATACCATTTAACCATATGAATAATAGAACAAAATGGTCGGAATAGTCATCCGCTGTCATCTCTGATAAATTACAACAACACTCAAAATGCTGTAAAAACAATTACATTAAAACAGCACGAGGTGTAATAGTGAAGTAATTAAAACATGCATATAAAAAATGCATATGAAAAAAAGGCATAGAATATCACTTATAAATATAGAAAATATGAAAAATATAAAAAAAAAAATTAAAAAGTGGAAAAGTACAAAAGGGGGAGGGGGGGTTTTGAATATAAACAGAAACTCATTTATCAGAAATAAAGCAATTAAGGTCGAACTCAATGTTTAACCCTCTAGGGACTTTTGTTTCATGAATCCATAGAGATTCACGGCGACTCAATTGCCTAATAAAATTACCGCCCCTCCAATGTTTCGAAACTTTTTCTATACCCCAGAAATGCAGTTTCCTCGGGTCCCTATTGTGGCATAATCTGAAATGTTTCGATACATAATGTGACTTTAAACCTTTTTTAATATTGTTAACGTGCTCCGCTATACGGACACCCATTGGTCGGGAAGTTTTTCCTACATATTGCAGTCCGCATTCGCACTGCAACATGTATACTACTCCTACCGTATCACATGTAATTAAATTCCTGATCTGATAGGTTCTGTTGGTGGCGGTAGCAATAAATTCCTTTCTTCTCTTAACATTGAGTTTGCATTGTCTACAGGCTGGGCATTTGCCACAGGCATAAAATCCTGACATGAAGCTGAATATTCTATTTTCTTTGATAACCGGAGGATCAACCACACTTGGGGCAATAATATCTCTCAGGGTTGGTGGTCTCCGATAAACAAATCTAGGACGATCGGGAAGGGTAGGGCCCAAAACATTGTCCTTTTTAGGAATGTTCCAATATTTTAGAATGATCTTTTCAACCTTTTTGTGTTGAATGTTATAGTCCATGATGATTCTATATGATTAATCTATATTGGGGATTCTGTTGTTCTGTGTTCATAGGTGGTCTCCTGTCCAGGTTTTTAACTAAGGAAGATCTACCCATACTTCCCGACCAATGGGTGTCCGTATAGCGGAGCACGTTAACAATATTAAAAAAGGTTTAAAGTCACATTATGTATCGAAACATTTCAGATTATGCCACAATAGGGACCCGAGGAAACTGCATTTCTGGGGTATAGAAAAAGTTTCGAAACATTGGAGGGGCGGTAATTTTATTAGGCAATTGAGTCACCGTGAATCTCTATGGATTCATGAAACAAAAGTTGGAGTCCCTAGAGGGTTAAACATTGAGTTCAACCTTAATTGCTTTATTTCTGATAAATGAGTTTCTGTTTATATTCAAAACCCCCCCTCCCCCTTTTGTACTTTTCCACTTTTTAATTTTTTTTTTATATTTTTCATATTTTCTATATTTATAAGTGATATTCTATGCCTTTTTTTCATATGCATTTTTTATATGCATGTTTTAATTACTTCACTATTACACCTCGTGCTGTTTTAATGTAATTGTTTTTACAGCATTTTGAGTGTTGTTGTAATTTATCAGAGATGACAGCGGATGACTATTCCGACCATTTTGTTCTATTATTCATATGGTTAAATGGTATATCTATACCCTGAGTGTTGAAAATTAACTCTGTTTAAACCAACATATAACTTTAGCTTTGTATACATTGCCATACTCTCAGCAAGTGTCTCCGTTCAGGACAATCTGGAATTACGTTTCCGCTTCCGTTCTAAAGACACACTCCTTGCTGACAGTCGGCATGTATTTAAGATCCCGGGTGACAGCCTGACTCCACCCCTGCTGACGAAGTCCATTGGACGTAAAGCCGCGTACGGGGGCGGAGTCTCACGTCACCCGCTGTCATCTCACAGCTGTTCGGACGCGAACAGTCTGTTTTTACCTCCGCTCGTTGCTGTCCTTTGTTTTTAACAGCGCTACCTACAAGCGCTTTTATGGATTGTACCTTGTTAAAATAATAAATTCATACCTAGTTAAATGGAACGCTCTTAGATGTCCCTTCTTTTTTTTCTGTTTTACCACACTGTGGACTGACTTTTTCACCTGTTGCATTGGAGGATTAGCTGCCGGATACCTTCTCTAACCATCAGATCAGCTGTTCCGGGTTTCTCCAGCATCGGTGGTAATTATGTCTACTTTGATCTTCTATCTGGTAAGCAGTTTATTTGCTCAGTTACGCTGAAGAATTTGGGTGTCTTACAGCAAGAAGAAATTACACAGAGGAGAAAAATACATGTCTTTTATGGGACTTTTCAGTTCTTTTAAACTTTGCGCTGCACTTTATATTATTTTGTTTATTATGTCAATTGGGCTTGTTGTTTACCCTTAAGTGTCCAGCTTGCAAGCAGATTCATTTTTGTTTTAGTTTTGCGCTGATTGTACACATCTTTTGCAGTGTTTTGAGTAGTTCTGGAAGCAGAATCTTCCCGTATTGCTTATAGGTTTCCACCGGGAGACCATCTGGACCCGGAGATTTTTGGTTTGCCATTCCATTTACCGCTTGTTGTAGTTCAGCTAGTGTGATTGGCGCGTCTAAACCCTCTCTGTCCTCTTCCGCAACCGTAGGGACCCGTATATCCTTAAAAAATGTGTCCATGTCCTCCTCTCCAGCAATCCCCTGCGACCTATACAGATTTTCATAATACTTCCCAAATGTATCCGTAATCTCTAAGCTCTGAGAGGATATTTCACCATTTGGGGTCCTAACTGCAGGAATCGTCGAGGAGGAGGAGTTGGTTTTCACTAGATAGGCCAGCATACGTCCCACACTTTCTCCTTTCCCAAAGGTCCGTTGTCTCTGAAAAAGTTGCTTATTTTCCCCCCTCCTTAACACTGCTATTCTATAGGTCTCTTGTTTATCCTCCCACAACTTCTGCTTCTCTAGTGTTGGGCCCTCTAAAAATTGCTTCTCTGCCATCTCCAAATCCCTCCTAATCCCTACCTCCCACTCCCTTGCCCTCTTCTTGACTCCTACCACCCCCTGAATCAGAATAACCCTAAGGAATGCCTTCAATGTGTCCCATTGTATACCTGCTGTAGTTGAGCCTTCATTGGATTTTATAAAGTCTACTAACTTTGTTATTATCCACTCTGGTTCCCCCATTAACTCCAACCAATATGGACTTAGTTTCCAAAATCCTCTAGCCTCCCTACCCCATATACCCACTGAGGCCACCATCAGAGAGTGGTCCGAGACCGCTTTCGGAAAGTATACTACATCCTTTATTATTGGTACCGCTTCCACGTTCCCCAGGGTCATATCTATCCTGGAGAAAGTGGAGTGGGAGGCCAAGAAGCAGGAATATTGCCTTACTCCAGGATTCCGGACCCTCCATACATCTGTCAGACCTGCCTCTACCAGGAACTGGCCCAACCGGCCCTCTGCTACGTTATATGTTTGAGCTCTCGGTGGAAATCTGTCCAAACCTCTATTCATCACCTCATTGAAATCCCCTACAACTATTACTGGGGTGTCTGTTTTGTCCAACATGAACTCCATTAGGTTATACAGTACTTCCAGTTTAAAAGGTGGGGGGATATAGATATTAGCTATAACATACATTCTATTTTCTATTGAGCAGTGTAAAAAGACATAACGACCCATACTGTCTACCCTGGCCTGCCGACAGGAGAACACCACGCCTCTTGTCACCATTATGCTCACCCCCCTAGAATAAGAGGAGTAAACCGAATGGTATTGGGCCTGAAACCTCCTACTTGGAAGATATTTTATCGTGTCCTTTGTCAAGTGGGTCTCCTGTAGGCAGACCAGACCCACCCAACTTATCTCCAACAGCAAGAAGATGGCAGACCTCTTATTTGGGTTCCCCATCCCCCGTATATTCCAGGAGCCTATTTTAAGAACCTTGGACTGCATCAAACGAGCAACCAGCAGAAAATGGCACCCAAAAACCCAGATCTACTAAAACCGAAGAAAAAGGACACCCCAGCTTTAGACTTGGTATATTGCCTTGTGCCAGAAAATAAAACCTCCTTACCCAATGTGACTCCAGACCCATAGGACAACTGAAACGGGGCCCCTCTATTAATACCGTGATGTGCATTACATACAAAAAAGAAAAAAGAGCTCCCTTAATTACCCTCTGTACTTTAAAGCCCATAGTGCTTGCCTTGCTATTCTTACTATTACTTTTCATTCTAGTGAAAATTCCAAGTGCCCCCCTTTATCTTCCATTTTCTTGTTCATAATGTTCCTATCGTATTTACCACCCATGTGCTTAAACCTCCATCCCCCCTCCCCCCCTCCTACCTCCCTGTCCACCACCCCAAGTACTAAGTGCATTTTAATTTCTCTCTGTCTTAGTTTTACAACCCCCCCTCCTCTCCACCACCCAGCTACCCCCCCTCTCCCTCCCCCAAACCATCCACCCCTACCCTCTCCCACCCCCCCCTTCCCCCACCTTACCAGGTTCACCCTTGGGGCTTTATTCGTGAGCACCTCATACACTCCCTGTAACATACCCATTCCTAACATTTTCCCCCCTCCTCCTACCAGAAATATCAACATGTGCCAAATTTTAAGTGTAATATCCTCCACTTCCCTCATTCCTACTTTAACATACACCCTCCCTCTTCCACCCTATACCAAGTCCATGTTCCTTCCCACAGTCCAAATCTTCTTATCGGATACCCTAACTCTCTGGACTCCATTCCTTAAGTTTCAGTCTTTGTTTATTTCCTTCATACCAGCGTGTTACTCCTTTGGGGGAGTCAAAGAAGAGGACCTCCCCATTTGCCTCTACCCGTAACCTGGCTGGGTACAATAAAGCATACTTGACTTCGAATTTTTGTAGGGTAAGTTTGATCTCCACAAAGCCCTCCCTGCGTCTCTGCAGCTCCGGTGAAAAGTCCAAGAAGAATAAAATTTTTGCTCCATTGTAAAAGACAGGCCCCTTCTCTCTAGCTTTACGTAGTAAAATTATCTTGTCATAGTGATTCAGAAATTTCATCAATAAGGACCTAGGGCGGCCTCCAGGAAGCGGAGCCCTGAAGAGAACCCGGTGGACTCTCTCGATCGCGAACTGTAAAGAAAATGCATCTCTTCCGAACACTTCTATAAGCCATCCTTCCAGAAAAGCAATAGGGCTATGCCCCTCACATCTCTCTGGGAGACCCACTATCCTTATATTGTCCCTTCTCAGGCGATTTTCCATTTCATCCATTTTCTCATTAATTCTACCCAATTGATCCTTCATGGTTTTAACATCTTGCTGTAGGGGAAATACATCATCCTCTATTTGGCTCACCCTTTCTTCTAAGCCAATTATCCTGTCTATTGCCTTTTGCAGCTCCTGCTTTATTAGTAACAGTTCATCTTTAACCTCTTTAATTTGGCAGCTTAGCCCCTCCACTGATGTTTTACATAAGTTGATCGCTTGTAGTACCTCCCTCAAGGTAGGTTCTGCCTCTATAGCTGGGTCAGTGGTTGGTAGTGGCATTTGGACCTTTTCCACTACCCCTGTGCCTTTATTAACATTCGCGTTCTTGGCCCCTGCTCCAGCTGGGATTGATGACGCCTGTCCCTGACTTTTCCTGTCCCCAGAGGCTTTAACTTGTGGTACTTGCCCATTTTTTGTGGGAGTCTGTTCAGGGGTATGTGCAAATCTCTCTAGTTTTGCTGCTGCTGCTGCCGCCTGGTTTCCCTTCTCCTTTGCTGACCGCAATGACTGGGGCCCCAGATTCTCCATGTTGGCTGGCTCCTCCCCTCTCCTCCTTATTAAAACAGTTAATAAGAGGGGACCCAAAAATCAGCGGGGCCCGGGATTCCACAAGAAAGCACTGTCCCTTTAATGCAGCAGCACTATCAATGGTACTGCAACCTCCAATCAGCCGGTATTCGTATTATACAGTTTGAATACTTAGTACTTTAAACAGATGTACCGCAGGTGCCCATACTCTCCTCGATCCCCCTGTTTGTACTACAGGGTCGCTTACACACTGTCCCTTAGCCAAATGCAGTGATCTGAACGGGCCTAAGCCCTATTTCAAAGTCCCGCTCACCTGCCCGCTCCGGTCTCCAGGCTTCCGGGACACAGCGTCCGGGCCCAAACCAACCTCCAGAGGCTCTGCAGATGACTTTGGCACAGGTTTTCCGAAAATCCTCCAGCTCCACAGTCGCCAGTCTTCCTTTCTCACCGCTCCGTAGCGGCGCATTGTTAACCGCTCCACCAATCTCTGGTCACGCAGGCGCAGGCGCAGTAGCTACAGCGGCTCCAGCGAGGGTGCCTCTGTATAGCTGGCTATTCAGGCTTCAGGCGCCAGTCTCTCTGCCGAGCGACACCTCCTCGCTTGTCCGCTTCACCCCCAGTCAATTCCGAGCCCCGGGCACCAGACTGCTGGTAATAACAGCCAGCCAGACGCTCCGACAATAGCAGGTAAGCAGAGAGGAGACTCTCATCCCGCTGCTCACTCGCACTCCGCACTCCGTCCACACCCACGTCCGGTCACGCCCCCCCCCGAGATATTTTTTTACTTCCTGTTCTGTAGGCAGGAAACCCCAATAGACACTTTAAAAGCCTACATATCCCTTATCCCGAAGGAGGGGAAAGACCCACTGTGGTGTGGGAGCTACCGCCCGATAGCTCTCTTGAACACCGACCTAAAATTGTTTGCCAAGATACTGGCCAATAGGATACTCTTACATATACCAAGCCTAATCCATAGGGAGCAAGCGGGTTGCATACCGCAACCCCCCTGTAAACCTAATCCATACGGTCAAGACATCAAGACGACCCCTTCTCCTGCTGTCAACCAACGCGGAGAAGACTTTTGACCGTGTACACTGGTCCTTTATACAGGCCACCCTAGAACACATCGGACTTCGTTCGTCGATGCTCAGTTGGATCCTGTCTCTTTACTCCAGCCTATGGCTGCGGTAAAAGTCAACAAGACAAGGTCCAGCTACTTTAACATTCACAGCGGTACACAACAAGGCTGCCCCCTGTCCCCGCTGATCTTCATACTCTCACTGGTGCCCCTCTTATGCAGAATAAGGGCGAACTCAGGCAGTATCGGCTATCACAAATCTTCTGGGCCTTCGCGGATGACCTAATTTTCTTCCTAACAGACCCACTCACCTCGCTTCCTAACCTACTTCACTCCATACAGGAGTACGGGACCCTCTCTTTGTTTCAAATCAACCTATTCGAATCCTCCCTCCTTAACATCACAGTGGGCAAAGACATTGTCCGTCGCGTGCATTCAGAGTACCAACTAGGCTGGACGACCAACACTATTCCCTATTTAGGAGTCGACATTACCTTCGACCTTTCTGACCTGTATCAGGCAAACTTCGCCCCACTACTTCTCCGTCTCAAAATGGACCTCCACCATTGGCTTTTTCTTACTTTAACATGGTTTGGAAGATGCAATGCCATCAAGATGACCGCCTTGCTTAGGGTATGTAGCGCTGACAACTGTTGTTTCTAGCTCTATGTGTATTATTCAGTACAATAGTTGTGTTAGTGCCATCTTGTGGACAATTGATAAAGTACAATAAGTTTATGTCTCAGGATTTAGTGACACGGAGGTGATTCATTGTTTACTTTGGAACTGTAGCTCTGACCCACCCACAATGCTCTTGGACAAAGTCAGAACTGAACTGCATTGTGGGGGGATATAAAAGGGTAAGCAGCGGCCATTTTAGGTCTCTTGTTCCTGGGACGCGTGGCCTGCCAGCAGAACCCTGTGGGTGTGTGTGTCCTACTTTGCGAAGGAGCGGAGCTACAAGGATCCTGCCATCGCATCACAGCGTGCTGGAGCAGCCATAGTGAACGTCCTGGAGACCCGTGGGGAGATAACCGAGGACTCCTGGTCGTTTGTGAATGGAACAGTGTGACGGCGTGGTGGTGTCTCGATACGGAATGAGAACTGCTGAAACGGAGACATCCATCTGCCCGAATCTAGTGTGGTGAGTGGGTAGAGGGTTAATACCCAGAAGTTTGTTTAACTATTGCATACACAGTTAGAACTGTTACGGAGTGTTGCTGGGACTGATAGTCCCACGGAACAAGTGAAGTTGGAGAACTTTACACCTGAATAGACTGCAGTATTCAAGAATGGATGCTAGATGTCTGGTTTCTTCATATAAGAACACTTAGTCAATCTGCTGGATTACAAATGTTTTAGGATGTTATAGTACACTGCGCAACACCCAGGATGAACCCCTTTGCGGACTACAATTATAAAAGCTAGCGAAGACTGAAGACGTCAGGACTACCTTTTCATTGCAGGGCCCTGCATTTTAGTATAGTGACTTTAAGGTCTAGAGCAGGGGGAGCTCCCAGGTATAGTTTCGTACCAATATATACATTTGTGATTGTTATTGACTGTCATAATCATTTCTTATACTATCACACTACGTTGGTGTGATAGTATATTCTTTGAAATAACTCTTTATATAAATATATTACTTACTCAAAGAAAGAAGTTATTTTTGGTCATTATTGAAGTTTGTGTGCAGTGTTGTCAATTCTCCTACAGGTGGAGCTACCAGCACCCAGGTAGAGGTAACCCTAATTGTAAGTGTATATTGTGGGTCAAAGTTAATGCTCATATTGTTTCAACACTGCAGTACAGTTGTGTCAAGGGGAGTGAACAATTTAAGAATGGTGTAGAGCAAAGAGGACAGGCCCGCTTAAACCAGCAGCTCCACCGTGAGTTATTGCTACAGGTATTTTACCTATTACAAGCCCTTCCCATTAGCCTCCCCCTTCCATTTTTCAAGCGAATCGACTCGATGTTTCGCGACTTTGTCTGGTCGCATCGTAAACCGCATATCAGACTGCAACTCCTCCATATGGCAAAGCACAGGGGTTGGAGTTGACCCCCCAGACAAGAAGGCCTACTACAGGGCAGAGCATCTTACTAGAGTGGTCGACTGGTATACCCATGCAGAGGCTAAACAGTGGGTGACGATGAAGTTGAAGGACTCCGACGAAATGACCAAGAGCTGGCCATGGATCACCACCTCTCTGCCGAGAGACCTCACTGACCATCCCACGCTAGGCAGCACAATACAGGTGGCCAGAGATGCCTTCCGACACTCCTCAGTATCCCCTATACCCACCCCTATGGTGCCAATCTTGGGTAATCTGGACTTCCCATCCGGCCATCGAAATCCTATTTTTGGGCGTTTGACGGTGGGAGGGCGGCTTCACCTTCACGACTTTCTGGCCCCGGACGGCCAACTCACAGCAGAAGCAGGGGTGCCTGCTACAAACCCCCACTGGACTTCTGGAGCTGTCTCCAACTGTGTAATTTTTTGCACCGGTGCGCACGGACCCCAGGCTTATTGCGTCAGCTCACGGAACTGGAACAAATCTGCCACCGCAGAGAAACGATCCATCACTGTCTATCTCTAATCTACTCCTCCCTGATTTCACCAGCAGAAGGGTTTATCCCCCCCTTTCCTCTCTAAGTGGGAAGTGAATTTGGGAGTCCGATTCAATGACTCACAGAGGGAGAAGATCCTACACTTTTCCCAGAAGTCATCCATAGCCACCAGAGTCCAAGAGACCTGCTATAAAATCACGACCCGATGGTATAGAGTGGCTACTACTCTGCATCGCTTCTTCCCGCAAGTCCCTAGTCTTTGCTGTGGTGCAGAGGAGGGAACGATGCTCCACATCTTCTGGGATTGCCCCAAAATCAGACCTTACTGGCTGGAGGTGGCACGCACGATCAAGCACCTGACTGATGTCACTCTGGAGGGGTATCCTGTGGGTTGCTTGCTGCACCTCTCTAAGCAACCCATCAAGAAATATAAAGCCTCCCTTACCATCCAGCTATTAAACGCTGCTAAGGCATGCACCCCTTTGAGTTGGAGATTCCACTGACGAAATCCCTGTGGTTTGCCAAACTGAATGAACTAAGAAACATGGAGGATCTTACTGCCACTTTGTACGGTAGGGAGGAGACCTTCCGGGAGACATGGCGACCATGGCAACATTACATCTACATCGAAGCATACCTCCGAGAGGTTGCACAGCCTGATTAATCCTTGAGGCTCAAGTTACTCCCTAGTCGGGGAGTAAATGTCTTCCTCTTCCTTTCTCCCCCCTTATCGGCCCTCTACCTTCTCCCCGACCCTCCACCTTACCCCCCCTTTACCCCCCCCCCATCCAGGGAGTCCTGTCCCCTCCGCCCTCCCTCTCTCCCTTTGCCCTCCCTTCCCTAATTTGTTTCCAGTCGTGGGCTGGTTTAGTCAGATAATATGAATATCCTATTTTACATCACCCGTCTGTTGTGTCCCATGGCTGGGCTCAGCTGGTACTCGGGAGGTAACCCTCCCAGTCAGCTGTGAATGTGTTTCTTACTGTATGGCCCTGGTAGCTATACTAGCCGTATTTGGTTATTAAGGTAACAGTCTGGAAGCCTCCCCGGTATAGCGCACAGACAGCTTCGTCACACAGCTTCACCCTTACATGTATACTACAGAGTGCATAACCGGGGGAATCGATATTTGACATTGCTGATATAACATCTAACCCTATCTGTTACACGATTCTGTTTTTATTATAACCACTGTCATCTGTTTTTGACTGTTAAACTGTATCATCTTGAAAATAAAGGAATTACAAAAAAATGAAAAAATGAAAAATAAATTTTCCTTTCCTTTCCTTTCTTCATTTTCCAAAAAATTGTGGCAATTGAGATCTGCAAAATACTCACCATACCTCTTTTTCTGATACTTTTTGTTTACATGACAAAATATTTTTTTGTGCTATAAAATTACTTCGAACCCCCAAACATTATATGTTTTTTTAAAGCAGAGGCTCTGCAGAATAAAATGGTGGGTGTTGCATTTTTTTTCACACAGTAATTGTGCAGCGATTTTCCAAACACAATTTTTTGGGGGGAAAATAAAACATTTTTTTTAATTTTAATGCACAAAAAAATAAACATTTCCTATCAAATACTTACCATAATTTTACTTTCCTGATGGAATCCAAGGCAGCCTTATGTGTGGGTTAACCCTGCCTCCTCTTCAATGCTATAGGACCCCATTCCCAAAAATTTGAGCTAACCATTAGAGCGACTTTTGCAGAAAGGTCTTTGATAGAAATCGTAGCGGATCACGTGGTACTGAGTCCAATCAGTGAGTCGAGAACAAGAGGTAGATCCCACTTGGGGAATCTCGGCCTTCTTTGGGGCCTGAGACTTACCGCCCCGCGGAAGAACTTCCGGATTACAGGGTGAACGGCCCATGATGTTCTAGAGAAGGCCGACAGGGCTGAGACTTGGACCCTGAGGGAGCTGATGGATAGAGACAGATCTAGGCCGGATTGAAGGAACCCAAGGATATCTTGGATTCCTGTATCTCAGAACGATCTACCCGTAGAGGATGAGAATTCAACAAACTTGGCCCATATTCTCCCATAGACCTTATTCGTGCTTGCCTTTCTCAAGCTCATGAGGGTGGAGATCACTCTTGACACGCACGCGAGAGTTTCCAGCCTCTCCCTCTCAAGAACCAGACCATCAGTCTCAGTAACTCCGAGCAAGGGTGCAGCACTGCCCCCTGAAAAAAAAGGTCCAGTCTGAGAGGAAGAGGAACTGGGTCCCGGAAGCTGAGCTGGGTCAGGAGGGGAAACCATGGAATGTTCCGCCAGAAAGGCGCTATCACCACCACCTCGACCACTTCCGCTTAGAGTCTCCACAAAAACCTAAGGATGATTGGGAACGAAAGAAAGGCATATGCCCTGTTGAAGCTCCACTGATCTGTCAGGGCATCTATTCCGAAGGCCTGGCTGCAATGGCCCTGGCTGATCTTGAAGTTGCAGGACAGGATCCACTCAAACGTCTCCACATGAAGGGACCACTCGTTGTTGTCTAACTGTGTGTGAGACAGGAAGTCCGCTTGGGTGTTCTGGACTTCAAAGACGAAGACTGCTGAGATATTGGCGAGGTTTTTCTGGGCCCAGGACATGATGGGCTCAACTTCTTGGAGCAAGGTGGAGCTCCAGGTGCCCCCTTGCCTCTTTACATAGGAGACCGCTGTGGTGTTGTCCATTCTCAATAAAACTGATTCCCCTTTCAGGAGATGTGAGACCCTCAGGCGTGAGGAGCTCAGAGCCCATGATATTCTCACTCGTATGACTGGGATCTTCTCCACTGGGAGACAGATGGTACTTTCCACCGTGTTGAACTGGGCCCCTAGGTATATCAGACGCTGAACTGGTTCCAGATGGCTTTTTTCCATGTTTAGGAGCCAACCAAATTCGAGCAGTGTGATGATAACCTGCTCCCTGTGGACCAACAGCTGCCCTTTGTCTTGGGACAGTAGCAGGAGGTCGTCAAGATAGTGGTACAACCATATCCTTTTTGTTCTGATGAGGGCCACCACGGCCAGAAGAACTTTCGAAAAGACTTGGGGTGAGGTTATCAGCCTGAAAGGGAGGCAAGTGAACTGTAGATGTTCTTGCCTGACCCTGAACCAGAGGTATTTGCGGAATTCTTCTGCTACAGGCACGTGGAAATAGGCATCATTTAAGTCGATTTAGATTAGACAATCACCTGGCTGCAGGGCTTGTTGGATGGTAGACAGAGTCTCCATGTCATGGTTATGCAATAGAGTTTGTCGATCAGCATACCTGTCTCCATGTGTTCATCTCTAGAGACCAGCTGACCCTCACCTGACTGCTTTTGTAACCTCTCCTCTAAGCATGGCCCCACCCCAGGCCCTATCAGGGAACCCTATATTAACCTGTGCACTGCAAGCCAGCAGTGCTGATCAACCATTGTGTGTTAGTGTCTGTGTGTACTTGCTGTGTTTCCTACATCTGATTCCTGTTACCGACTTTGGCCTGTTCTTAACTATTCCTGTCTGCCTGTGACCCTGACCTTTGGCGTGTTCCCGACCATCCCTGTTTGCCTGTGACCCTAAACCTTGGCGTGTACTCTGTTGTCCTTGTCTGCTTGTGGCCCTGACCTTTGCTTGTCCCTTACTTTCCTTGTTGTTCCAGCCTGCTTCCTCCTTCCTCTTCTCCTGTAGTCTACCGTAAGCGTGATTTCCAAACAAAAAACAAAAAAGGGAACCAGTATGAACTCTGCGCGCAAATATTAGTAAGACAGACTGGGAATGATATCAACCGAGTCTGTATAAATTAAGGGCTACTGCTATCACCTGCAGAGTGTGGGTGTGTTCCTCTGAATTCAAATAGCATATATCAAAAAAACAAGAAAAAGAGGAATTCTTTGGTGAGGAACATGCAGTAGACAGTTTAATGAATATAAATTTTTAATAGGATAATCACAATAATCACCAGTCCAAAAAATGTACTGTGAAGACAGGTACCATCACCAATTAAAAAGACAATATTGTCAAGGACATGCGCAGATGGCCACCTCACTCAGCCACAGATTCAACCCAAGCATATGAACTTCATTCATAAATGATGCATAATAGGTAACAGCAAGAAAATTAAGATGCGCCAGTATGCAAAAAAGTCCTTAATAATCAAAAGAGGGCAGCTGGTTGGGGCATGTAGACTGAGCTTGGGCAGTATAAAAGTAAAGAAACCGGCCTGGTTGTGAAAGTAGATGCCTGCTGAGATAAGGAGAAGAGGAGAAGATGCTGGGGATGTAGGGGGTCTGTAGTAGTGAACCACCGGATCGTGGGACCCCAGGCTGTGAAACAGCATTAATGGTGAATATGCACGCCTGTATGATGAATGTCTCTCTGGATAGCTTATCGCTAGAGATGTGAGAGGCAACTTGCACCTAACCCAAAGATACACAAAGTAACTGATTCGGTAGAGTGGATGCAGTAGACAGACTCAGGATGTATTAATACAGTGGCAATCCCATGGCAGGGATGCATAAAGGTTAAATCTCACCCGGTGTCAGCTGCTATCCTCTTCAGGGATGGAGAGTGATGATAGCTTTCACCATCTCACACGTGTAGATTGCGGGTTACTGGGTCTTCCGCAGGGTCAGTTAGGGTGCAGAGCCGTTGACGATCCCATGGGGGTCAGGATAGTAATTGTCCTGGTGGGGTATCGTGCCGGGGTCGGGTATACAGGCAATGGTATGCTTCCTCTTTTCTGTTACTCCGAATATGTGCAGGTAAGCGTGGTAATGCAGGCCGGAGGTTTGGAGAGGCTGGTGGGTGGTTCTATGCCACTGCCAGGACGCTATAGGCAGCGTGATGGCGTCATGCTGACGCGTTTCATCCGGGTCTCGGATTTCCTCAGAGCATGCGCAGTAGGGAGTAGTGTCGTCTTAAATAGCGTCAGAGCGGAATCACGTGGAGGCTTCGGCATCTGGTTGTTATAGCTACGGCGCAGTTTCACTGACAGCCACGCACACATATAAACAGAGCTTAAAAAGCAGAATAGGGGCAGAGGGAGACCATAAGTACCGAGGCTCCCGGGGGGGGGGGATTGGAATAAAGGGGGGAGGGGGTCAGGAGGGGGGGGGAAAGGAGGGGAGGGGAAAAAAAAAAAAAAAAAAGGGGGGGAAGATAGGGGGGGAAATTGTGGTGAGGTGAGCAGGGACATGGAAAATGTACCGTCAAAGTGGGGACTCAAGAAGAGAGATTTAGGGAATTAGCCCAATATTTAAAATTAAAATTTTAAGTTCAGAAGGGTAACACGTGGATTAATATTGGTGTGGTACAGGAGTCTATGGTGTAAGGAAGACAGCGAGGTTGCATTCATTATTTAACCCCTGTGGCTGCATACTATTGGTATTGTATATCCACATCTTTTCCTTTTGATATAGTATCCTGTCAAAATCCCGTAAGCGTGAGCTGTGAGACCTTGGGGGCCGCGACCTGGAGCCAGACTACAGCTCAGTTCATCCTTACCATTAAAGGCTCTGGTGAACACCTGCTGGCTCTTAGACTCCGCGCCCTGGGGATACTATGCTCTAGCTCCTAGTGGGATCTGTGTCAGTGATCCAGTAGACCTGCTTCCTGAACCTCCCAGGGTTCGATCCGCAGCAGTCGGCCGTAGGGTCCACTACCTTGCGGTGCACTCCTGACCCCAACTGGGTGCATCTGTCACCTGGATACAGGTGACCTGACACTCCATTTTTATTCTCTCATATTTTATAAACTTGTTTAGGTAAGTTAAGTCTATCACGGGGCGCAAGGAACCGTTTTTCTTTTGCACTAAGAAGAGAGGGAAGTATACCCCCTGGAACTCTTCGCCTTTCGGGACAGGCACCACGGCTCCCTGTGCCATCAGCGAATCCATGTAGGACAGTAACACCTGCTTCTTTTCTTCTGACCATAGTAGCAGGGTAGAAATAAATCTGGGGGGAGGGGTACTGGCGTAGGACCATGTGTGGCCTGTAGAGATGGTCTTGATGTCAGAAGTCCGAGATTGAGGCCACCCAGACAATTCCGGAAGAGAAGCAGACGCGCCCACCACCTGACCCGCCTGGGCGAGCCCAATTTCAAATCGTCTTAGCCGGCTCATGTCCACTGTGTCGGCTTTTAGCAGGCTTTTGGAAGGATGTCTGACCTCTGCTCCAATTCCTTCTGAAGTCTTGGCCGGGCCTATAAGAGCATGCTTCCCTTGAACGCTCAGTACTGCGTCTTCTGTGCTGGGGCCTCTTCTAAATGAGCAGATGCCTATCCTGGGGCAGAAAGCCCGACTTCCCACCCGTGGCCCAGACTATGCCGCTATCCAGCCTGTTGCCAAACAAGGGCCCTTCAATGGGGATCCTACAAAAGGCTTGTTTGGATGCTGGATCGGTGAGCCAAGGGCGTAACCATAAGGCCCGCTTAGCCGTGACCGAGGAAAATATAGTCCGGGCCAGCAGGCGGATCAGGTCGATAGAAGCTTCCCCCAGGAAGGCCGCTGCCAACTTCATTTACTGGACTGCCGAGCCCCTGGCCAGTTCTTCTGAAATGCCCTTAAGCACAGAGTCCACATTTTCTGTCCAGGCTTCCATAGCCTTGGACATGGCTGCGAGGGCCAAGGTGGGTTTGCAAGCCATACCGGCTAGCCCATAAATTCTCTGGAGGTCTTGGTCTATTCTCCTCTCGAGCCCGTCCTTGAAGGATACAGCGTCCTCTAGGGGAAGAGTGACATGTTTAGCCAGTCGCATCAGTGCTGCGTCTACAAGAGGAGCGTTTTCCAGATGTTTCACTTCCTCTGCCCTGAAGGGGTATTATCTGGAGGTTTTGCTTGACATAGAAGTCTTCTTATCTACCTTGCTCCATTCCTCATCAATGATATCTTTCAATTCTGAAAGGAGCGGGAAATTGGAACGTTCCTTCCCCAGGTGCTTAAAGAACTTCCTTTGCTTAGCCGGGGAATGGAAGGATCTTCCAACTTAAGGGCCTATTTGACCGCTTTAATTAGTGGAGAAACAAGAGCGAAGTTGAAGCCTCCGACAAATTCGTCTCCCTGAAAAACTGGGAGATGAGTCATAAGGCTGGGATGGGCCTGGATCCGCCTGGGCTCCTGGGCCTCGTCAGCCAGGGAGCCAGATAGAGTGGTGGACTCGCTCCGCATGAGGGGGAGTGGAAGGATCTTCCAACTTAAGGGCCTATTTGACCGCTTTAATTAGTGGAGAAACAAGAGCGAAGTTGAAGCCTCCGACAAATTCGTCTCCCCTGAAAAACTGGGAGATGAGTCATAAGGCTGGGATGGGCCTGGATCCTCCTGGGCCTCGTCAGCCAGGGAGCCAGATAGAGTGGTGGACTCGCTCCGCATGAGGGTTGTACCCCACTCCTTTAGAGATTGCTGCACCACACGCTTAATTAGAGACTAGACCTATTGATTTTCAGTCTCTTTTTCCCCGACCACCTGGGCATAACATGGGTCACACAATGATTTGCCCTCTGGGACTTTTGTCCCACATCCACAGCAGGCTCTGCAATCAGAGTGGCTGTCATGGCAGTGGGTGCGGTGTCTGCAGGAGGAATGGGAACATCTCTGCTGGTGGGTCCTGGACGGGGAGTCACATCTGGACCTGGATGATGAGTGGTGATGTTGCGGCCTGGCAAGGTCTCTGTCGTCTCGGGCCACGATTTGGCGGTCTGACCTGGCAGGGCTGGAAAAAAAAAGGAAAAAGAGGAAATGCGAAGTCTGGCGTTATCGCATTTTTTCCAATCGTGCGCAATCTCGGCCCCTCCCCCTCGTCTGCACGTACCTTGTGTGTGAGGGCTGGCCGCACTGAGGTGGTGACCTGTCCATGGCACCTTGGAAGGGACATCAATCAAAAAAAGGGATCACACAGCCCTAGGGCAGCACTCAGACAACCTAGGATAAGCCAGGGAAAAAAAGCAACAACTTTTTTTATGCCTTCCCCTTTAAGAAGGTCACTTGGTGATCAAGGTCCCAGGCTGAGGCTTACCTTACACTGCGTGATCCAGGCTTGGGGAACCTGCCGCTCATTGCCTGCAGGCATTCCCAAACTGACAGGGGCTGACAGCTTTTTAAAATCCCTGCCTGAATGACGTCACCGCCTCTCCCCTCTTTGCGTCTGCGCTGCAGAGAGAGGCCGAACGGTGCTTGCGCGGCCGCCGCAAGCACGACTCAGGAGTCATCTGCACTGGACACCGTACGAGCAAACGTGAGTGCACACGATGTAGGTCCATAGAGTAGGACAAGAAAGGAACGCAGTCTCTAGTGGTGAGCTCAATTTTATGGGAATGGGGTCCTATAGCATTGGAGAGGAGGCGGGGTTAACCCACACGCAAGGCTGCCATGGAGTCTGTCAGGAAACACAATAGATTGCCCAATTGTTTGGTAAAATATAAAGGATGATTTTATGTCGAGTACATAGATACCAAACACGATATGCGTTAAAATTGCGCACGCCCATGCAGTGGCGACAAACTACATACATTTTTAAAAGCCTTTACAGGTTACCACTTTAGATTTACAAGGTCTAGTGCTAGAATTACTGCCCTCGATCTGACGTTCGTGGTAATACATCACATGCATGGTGCAATTGCTGTTTACATATAACATGAGACTGATGCTTGCGTTCGCCTTTTTTTCACGAGCATGGAGAGGCAGGGGTGCTTTTCATTTTTTTTAAATTATTTATTTTGCTTTTTTATTTTATTTTTACACTGTCCTTTTTATTTATTTATTTTTGTATAACTTTTATTGTAAATATCCTCTTTGATAGCAATAGGTAGTGACAGGTACTATTTTTTGAAACATTTTCTAGCCCTTAAAGCATCTGACCACACCAAGATCGGTGTGATAAGATGCTTTCCCAATCTAAAAATTGCGCTTTTTATATCCGGCGAAACTGAAGTGATGGAATGCTCGTAGCTCGTAGCTTCCGGTTTCTTAGGCCATAGAGATGAATGGAGCTATTCTGGTCTCAAATCAGCTCTATGGTCAGCCGGCGGAACCACCGACTGCATTCTTGGGTTCCCCAGTGGGGCAGGAGAGCCAGAGAAAACCGTGGAAGGTGGCGGGAGGGGACGCCCCCTTCCACTTCTTGTAAAAGCAGTCTAGCGGCTAATTAGCCACCAGGATTGCTTTTACATGAAAGCCGACTGCCGGCTAAAAAAAAATGACACCAAGATGATGCTTAAACCTGTAGGCATCATTTTGATATAACCACTGAAATTCCTGCAACATACCAGTACGTTACTGGTCCTTGTTGGCCATATATTGTAATGTACTTTTTTTTTTTCATGCAGCCTGTGGGCTTAATGAAAAAAGAGAACCTAACGGATTCCTCCATTCACATCGATCAATGTGGATGAAGAAATCTCTGTCAGAAAAAGTGTGTGGTACGCCCACCATTAGAATACCGCCCAGCATCCACCCACTTCTAATGATGTGCATACAATGCAATGTTTTTTTTTTTTGTTTAGCCCAACAGATTCCTCCATTCACATCGATCGATGTGGATGAAGAAATCTCTGCCAAAAAAAGTGAAAAAATATATATGCTGAAGCATAGGGGTGATCCGCCCTCTGTCCACCCCAGCCCCTATGCTTCGGCATATATGCTCTTTTTTAACTGCAGTGGTGAAATCACCTTCTACAGTGCTGTAGTCACTGATTTACGTATCTTGAAAGCAAACCCTGTTGCTGTCAGAATAAACAGATCAGTGCTGCAACTGAATGACGTACCTGCCAAACAAACAATGGTTAACAATAAAACACAGTAACAATTAAACATTAACTCAATAAAACACAACTTTTTTTTTATTGCAATCGGTGCCAAAAAAAGAGTAAAAAATATATGGCGAAGCATAGGGGCGATCCGCCCTCTGTCCACCCCAGCCCTGTGCTTCACCATATATTCTTTCCTTCTACAGCGCTGGAGTCACTGATTTATGTATTGTAAAAGCAAACCCTGTTGCTGTCAGTATAAACAGATCAGTGCTGCAGCTGAATGGAGTACCTGCAAAGCAAACAATGGTTAACAATAAAACAGTAACAATAAAACATTACAATATAGCAGTATACTATACAGTTGTCAGGGACATGGCCGTCGTAGGACCGGCAATGTTGCCCATATCCAACATGGACGCTTTCAAAGAACCCAGGTACGCGCGGGAGCGCATGCCACGGTTTGGGCTTATCTGGGCTTATCTGAATCCCTCAAGGACGGATTAGCTAGAGTAGCAACCCATGCTATGGTAGAGGGACTCATTCAGTTGACCATACAGCTGGAACTATAGAGGCACAATGACGCAAAATATGAAGTGACAAAGCATCAACAAGAATAACAAAAATAATGATGATCATAAAAAATGCAAAAAAATAATATATATATATAAGATAAGTAACAAACAGAAAAAGTAGCAATTAAAGTCCCAAAAAGTAATGGGAAATATTGAAGAATGTTCATGAAAGTGAAAAACAGCTGATCGCCGTGATAAGGATAGTGGAGAACCTTCATCCAAATAGGTTATGCACCCACAGTGAGCATGTAGTCTCCTTACTCACAGGGATGACCGCAATGGCGGTCTCACCAAGCCCAGGGAATTGGGTCTCCCAGAAACCTGAACGGATGTCCTTATCAGCTGGATCTTTATCCCTCAGAGATAAAAAAGAATGTCGCCCATAGTGTAGTATGTAGTAAATCGTTTTAATAAAAGAAGCAAGGCTGCACTTACAAAATCAAGCTGATGTTAGCGCAATGTATGAACAAAGGTATCGGTGTCTCCTCGGGCTTCCTCTGCCTGCTTGTTGCTGTATCATCAAAAGCTACGATCTCCAGAGAGACAAACGTGATGACGTCACAATTACAGGCCCGCCCTACGTGTTTCGTCACGATAGGACATCGTCAGGGACAGACAAACTCTATTGCATAACCATGACACTTATGCAGACTGTCACAAGCTACATACAGACTGGCCAGTTTAAATACAAGCTGGCACACTCTGTTTGCAGCAGACTGAGCTCACAGTGCCTCTCCTCACTTCTTGTCAGAGGCACTGGACTCAATGGACAGCTTGGAGTCTTGGACAAATGATAAAGTGTATAATGTGGCAATCCGCGCTACCCCAATCAGTGCAAAAAAATGAGATGCAATCAATACAAATACATATATGTGTAATGGTGCTGCAATCTAAAAAAAAATGGAATACTCAGTATTATCAGGAATAAATAAAAAATAGATGCGCAACCCACAAATAAAAAAACAGTAAAAAACCACTGTGTACATATGACACACAAATGAAAAGAAATAAGTGCACACTAGTACTCTAATGTGACAAGTGCATAAATGGAATGTTGTGAATAGGGATGAGCTTCGAGTTCCAGTCGAACTCATGTTCGACTCGAACATCGGCTGTTCGCAATTTCGCCGAACAATGAACAATTTGGGGTGTTCGCAGCAAATTCGAAAGCCGCGGAACACCCTTTAAAAGTCTATGGGAGAAATCAAAAGTGCTAATTTTAAAGGCTTATATGCATGGTATTGTCATAAAAAGTGTTTGGGGACCTGGGTCCTGCCCCAGGGGACATGGATCAATGCAAAAAAAAGTTTTAAAAACGGCCGTTTTTTTGGGAGCAGTGATTTTAATATTGCTTAAAGTGAAACAATAAAAGTGTAATATTCCTTTAAATTTCATACCTGGGGGGTGTCTATAGTATGCCTGTAAAGGGGCGCATGTTTCCCGTGTTTAGAACAGTCTGACAGCAAAATGACATTTCGAAGGAAAAAAAGTCATTTAAAAGGACTCGCAGCTATATGAATTGTCGGTCCGACAATACACATATAAGTTCATTGATAAAAGGGGAACCCCGAACCAAAATAAAAAATGGCGTGGGGGTCCCCCTAAATTCCATACTAGGCCCTTCAGGTCTGGTATGGATTTTAAGGGGAACCCCGCGCCAAAATTAAAAAAAAAATCCATACCAGACCCTTATCCCAGCACGCAACCTGGCAGGCCACAGGAAAAGAGGGGGAGACGAGAGAGCGGCCCCCTCCTGAACCGTACCAGGCCACATGCCCTCAACATTGGGAGGGTGCTTTGAGGTCCCCCAAAGCACCTTGTCCCCATGTTGATGAGGACAAGGGCCTTATTCCCACAACCCTTGCCCGGTGGTTGTAGGGGTCTGCGGGCGGGGGGCTTATCGGAATCTGGAAGCCCCCTTTAACAAGGGGACCCCCAGATCCCGGGACCCCCAGATCCCGGCCCCCCCTGTGTGAAATGGTAAGAGGGTACAAAAGTACCCCTACCATTTCACAAAAAATGTGTCAAAAATGTTAAAAATTACAAGAGACAGTTTTTGACAATTCCTTTGTTTAAATGCTTCTTCTTTCCATCTTCTTTCTTCTATCTTCCTTCGGTTTCTTCCTCCATCTTCTTCTGGTTCTTCATCCGATCCTCTGCTTCCTTCTCCGGTGTTCTCGTCCGGCATCTTCCTCTGCGGCGTCTTCTTCCCTTCTTCGTTCTCGGGCCGCTCTGCATCCATGACGGGAGGCTCCCTGTGTGACGCTTCTCGTCTTCTGACTGGTCTTAAATAACGGAGGGAGGGGCCACCCGGTGACCCCGCCCCTCTGACGCACGGGGACTTGATGGGGGCTTCCCTGAGGCTTTCCCCGTGACGTCAGAGGGGGCGGGGTCACCCGATACGTAACAGGTGATCCCGCCCACTCTGACGTCACAGGGATAGCCTCAGGGAAGTCCCCGTGCGTCAGAGGGGGCGGGGTCACCGGGTGGCCCCGCCCTCCGCTATTTAAGAACCGTCAGAAGATGAGAAGCGTTAACGCACATGGGCGCGCACCTGCCGCGTGTGCACACACACCCGTCACACACCCGCTCACGCCCGAGGGACACGCTGACGCACACCAGTAGCTGGGCATTGTTTGCACAGTTCGAGCAGGGGCGCATGCGTGCACGCACATGCCCCCGTCTGGTGCTGACAGATCCCTGACATTGCCCCCCCCCCCAAAGGGCAGCCTCCGGATGCCTAAATACTCTCCTTTTTCAGGTGGGGAGAAAAATAAGCACAAATTAAACGCCTGGCATGAACGTTGCTGTCAGGTTCCCAGGAATTGTTCTCTGGGCCGTAACCTTTCCACTTAATCAGAAACTGAATTTGCCCTTGTCTTCTTCTGCAGTCAAGGATAGCCTCTACCTCAAACTCCTCGTTTCCATCCACCAAGATAGGTTCAGGAGGTCTGGTTCCTCTATCAGGAAAGGGTCAGGTATGGCAGGTTTTAACAGTGACACATGGAACACTGGTTGAATTTTGAGCTAGTTCGTAAGAAACTTTGTTGATTTTTCTCTTTACCGGAAAAGGTCCCATAAACTTAGGTGCAAGCTTCTTGGAAGGACAAGCCAACTTAATATTATTAGTGGAAAGCCATACCTGAACACCCAGCTGCAAGTTCAGTTCCTCTCTTCTTCTCTGATCAAAGGCTTTGGACACCGCCTCCTGCAACATTCAGTTGTTGTGGCTGAGGAACTGTATCCTGCACTGCCAGAACTGGAGACTCTGAAAAAAGTCAGGTAGAAAGGTTAAATGAAAGCCGCAATTGGCGGAAAACTGGGACTGTCCAGTGGCTGAATGGCTAGCATTATTGTATGCAAATTCTGCTAAGGGCAGCAGGGGCACGATGTAAAACACCTGATATACTGTTCGAGGGTTTGGTTGGTCCTCTCTGTCTGCCCATTGGTTTGGGGGTGATAGGCCGAGGACAGGGCCAACTCAATCTTTAGGATCTCACACAGGGCCCTCCAAAAACGTGAGGTGAACTGTACCCCTCTATCTGATACTATATTTGTAGGGATCCCATGCAGTCTGACAATCTCTCTGATAAATATGCGGGCAGTTTCGACAGCAGATGGAGTTCCTCTTAAAGGTAGGAAATGGGCCATCTTAGATAGGCGGTCTACAAAAACAAAAATGGCTGAACACCCCTCAGAACATGGAAGCTTCACTACAAAATCCATGGAAATCATTTTCCAGGGTCTATCGGGTACAGGCAGAGGTTTTAACAGTCCCCAAGCTTGGTTTCTTGACTTCTTATTCTGGATACAAACAGGGCAGGACTTGACGTATTTCTCACAAAAGTCTTTCAAGTTAGGCCACCAGAACGTGCGTCGCACAAGTTCAAGGGTCTTGCGGACTCCAAAGTGACCTGCCAGTGGATAGTCATGAAGCAGGGTTAAAACTTTGACTCCAATGTCCTTAGGAACGAAAATTTGGCTCCCCTTCCAAAACAAGCCATCCCTGGACGTTAAGGTGACCTCTGGAGGTTTTGACGAATCCGAGGATGCTTCCTTAATCTGGGAAAGAAGATCTGTCTGCAGGAGTAGGAAGTTGCTTGTGGGCAGGATAGTATCGGGAACAGATAAGTCTTTTGGATTGTCGTGCATGCGTGACAACGCGTCCGGTTTAATATTCTTTGAGCCTGGCCGGTAGGTTATGTGTGAAAACAGAAGCGTGAGAAGAACAGGGCCCAGCGGGCTTGTCGAGGCTTCAGCCATTTAGCAGATCTTAAGTACTCTAAGTTCTTGTGGTCGGTATATATTAATACCGGATGAACAGCACCCTCTAACAGGTACCTCCACTCCTCCAAGGCGGCTTTGATAGCGAGTAGCTCCCGGTCCCCAACGTCATAGTTCTTTTCTGCGGGGGAGAGTTTCCGGGAGAAAAACCCAACAGGGTGCATTAGGTCTTTACTGCCTTGACGTTGTGAGAGGATTGCTCCGACAGCTATTTCGGAAGCGTCTACTTCCAAAATGAAGGGTAACGATGGGTCAGGATGACTGAGGATCGGAGCAGAGGTAAAAAGTCTTTTGAGATTCTCGAAGGCATCTTGGGCTATCTGATTCCAGCAAAAACTGGAATTCTGTTTGGTCAATTGCGTGATGGGTGCAATTATGACAGAGAATCCCTTGATAAACTTTCTATAAAAGTTTGCAAAGCCAATAAAACGCTGTATACCTTTCTTGTCTAAGGGTACTGGCCAGTCTAGAATGGCAGGCACTTTTTGGGGATCCATTTTGATGCCAGTGGGAGAAATTACTAACCCCAAAAATTGGATGCTCTGTTGCTCGAACTCGCATTTCTCTGCCTTTGCATACAGTCTGTGCGAGCAAAGACGACCCAAGACTCTGCAGACGTGCTCTCGATGCTGATCAAGTGATCCAGAGAATATTAAGATGTCGTCCAGGTATACAATCACAAAAACGTCTAAAAAATCTCTAAACACATCGTTGATGAGATGTTGGAATGTAGCAGGGGCATTGCAGAGCCCGAAGGGCATGACCAGGTATTCATAATGCCCGAATCGGGTCTGGAAAGCCGTTTTCCATTCGTGCCCGGCCCGAATGCGGATCAGATTGTAGGCCCCTCTCAGATCAAGTTTGGTGAATATGACAGCAGATCTCAACTTCTAGAACAGTTCAGGTATCAAGGGTAAGCGATAACATTTTTTGACCGTAATCTTATTCAGTTCCCGGTAGTCTACACACGGGCGGAGGGTCTTGTCTTTTTTGGTGACAAAAAATATTCCGGCACCTGCTGGGGAGGTTGACAGGCAGATGAACCCCTTGGCCAAGTTTTCATCAACATAAGAAACTATTAGATAATCACCTGAATGACCGCAATATACAGGGATATGTAATGTAATACTGACACATAATCACACACATAGGTTGGACTTGATGGACTTGTGTCTTTTTTCAACCTCACCTACTATGTAACTATGTAAGTCTTTAGTGCCTCTTACTTTTTCTCTGATAGGGGGAAGATACGCCCAAATGGAATTTCTGCCCCAGGAAGCAATTCAATCGGGCAATCATAAAGGCGATGAGGTGGAAGGGAGTCCGCCCCCCTCTTGCTGAAGACATCGATGAACTCATGGTAATGCTTGGTTATGGACTGGAGTAAGTTCTAGTCGATGTCTAGACATAAGAGAGTAGCTGAAGAATTGGGGGGTTCAGCCAGACAGTGTTCTTGGCAGTAAGAAGACAAAAACTTTACTTCTCCAGTAACCCAGTTAACGTGCGGGTTGTGGGCTTGGAGCCAGGGAATGCTCAGGATAATTGGGACTAGTGGGGAAGAGATGACATGAAGGATCAGCAGCTCCTTATACTGGGAGAAAACAGTAGCAGGTAAGGGAAGACTCTCTTGAGTTACTTGTCCTGATCTGATGCGGGACCAAGAAAACAAAATCCTTGAGTCTTTTCCCGTAAGGGGATATCATGTTGGCTGGCAAAGGTAGAGTCGACAAAACAACTGCATGCTCCCGAGTCAATGATAGTGTTGACTGGAATTATCTTTCCCCGGAGCTGTAATGAAAGCGGAAGAGCAAGATGGGTTGAGTTGGCGGACAAGGCAGAGAGACTGGTAGAAACAGGAGATGGACACTTATCTTGATTGGACAGTTATGGACCTAGTGTCCTGTTCCACCGCAATAGAGGCACAGGTTCAGCTGACGACGACGCGTTCGTTCTTCTGGAAACAAGGCAGGGCGCATCAGCCCTAGCTGCATGGGTTCAGAAGCGTCAGGCACCGAGTTGACTGGGTTCACACTGGGTGGAGGTAGATAGCGAGAGGCAGGAACTGGAGCTCTTGCAGTCATCCACACCGGGCGGGTTTGCTGAGCAGAACGTTCAGATTGGCGTTTCCGAAGGCGACGATCGATCTGGATCGCCAAAGCGATTAAGGCCTCAAGAGAGTCTGGTATTCCAACCCGAGCAAGTTCATCCTTCAGCCCTTCAGACAGACCTATGCGGAACTGGTGACGTAAGGCCGCATCATTCCATTGAGTGTCTGCGCTCCAGCGCCTAAGGTCAGTGACATAGTCCTTGGCCGGTCTACGGCCTTGCTGGAGCACAAACAGGGCGGACTTGGCTGTGGCAGTCCGCTGCGGATCCTCATAAAGCTGGGCCATAGCTTCAAAAAAGGAATGTAGGGAATGGGTCAGGACCGAGTCCCCCCTTGGTAGCTTCCAGAGAGAAGGTCCGGGGCTGTAAGGCAAAATAAATCTGGCAGGCATTACGAAAGGCCCAAAACTTGGTGCGGTCTCCGGAGAACCTTTCTGGGATGGGGACCCTTGGCTCAGGTGGGAGCATCACAACAGAAGGAGAGGAAACAATCTGTGCTGGAGCTGCGGCCAAAGAGGAAGCCATGGAGCTGGGGCCGGCAAGATTCTGAACTTGTCCTTCAAGCCTGGTAAAATTATCCTGTAGGGATTTCACAGCTTGTGTGAGGGCCGCAAGATGCAAGCAGATCTCCTTCATCGGGGAGGTCTCTCCTGCAGGCCCAATAATGGTTTCGTACTGTTAGGTACCTGGTAGTAGAGCCTGACTTGTAGGAGGAGACCTCTCTTACAACGCTGGTTCAGGAGCCACTGGAGTGGGGACAGTGGTCTCATGAGCACAGTGGGTAGGAGTGCTTGTTTGAAGTAGGAGCTACTGGTGCTGATAGCAGAGTAGAGATTCTTCCAGGGATGGCTGGACTGCAGGTGTAGGCGGTCAGCGGAGGACAGCAGACTGAACAGCTGAAGAATGCAGGTGCAGCGGTCACTGGAGCTGAAGCTGGAAGTGCAGCAGCACACGGAGCAAGCAGTAGGCACAAGTAGGGTCAGACAGTCCGGGTCGGCAGGTAATCAAGGCAGGTGAATACAGGAGGCAAAAGCAAGGTCGGTTAACAGGCAGAGGTCGGCAACGGATCACAGGCAGAGGTTGTAGCAGAGTCAGGCAAGCTGGGTCGGATTGGAGAGAGAGCAGGATGGTCAGACAGAGCCGGGTCAGTATAGCAAGACAATCAATCAGGTGCAGGTAAACAGATCACAGAAGCTGAAGACGAAACAGCAGCACGCCAGTGCAGCTGAGATTCCTTTATGCGTTCAGTGGCGCCAAACAATGTTAACGTGCACGCGCGTGCACACACACCTCCGTCACCCACCCGCGCAAGCCCGAGGGACACGCTGAGGCACACCAGTAGATAGGCATTGTTGCACAGTTCGCGCAGGGCCCTGCGGGCGCATGTGCGCCCGCACATGCCCCCGTCTGGTGCTGACATATCCCTGACAAGTATATTTTAAAAATATTGGTTTGTGGCACTGCATACAAACAAGGGTAAAAAGCAGGCACTTCAGCGCGGAAAGAAAAAACAGCCACGGCTCACGCCAGCCGGCTGATGCGCGGTAACGTCAAATCCTCTAGCTCCGCCCGACGCTGCGTTTCACCGTATTAGGCCTCGACAGGGAATGGAGGCTAGGATAAGACGCCACTCACCTAGACGCATATATATCTTGGCAGGAGCATGACACTGGAAACGGACTAGGAAGAAAAAACCCCAATCGGTCTCCAGTGTATGCAACAGAAAAAACAAATGACATAGCCATCAAAGGGGAAAAAATTCCCGCAATTAAAATATCAGGTTCTGAAGTGCAATAGTATTAATAAAAATGCATAATTTAAAAAAATATAAAATATAAAAAATATATATACAGTGAATTCAAAAAACATTTTACAATAAAAATATAAATCTTTATATTTTCCAATAATGTTTGTTTTTGGGACGAGGACATATCAATGGTATTGAGATTGGGGTATCAAGTTTACCTATGATTGCAGCTCCACATCTGTTAATTTTTTGGATCTAGTAATCTTTAGGGAACAGAATGTTTTGTTGACCAAAACCTTTTTTAAGTGGTACAGACAGAAATGGGTACATCCCAATTGATAGTGGCCACCACCCTAATTGGCTCAAAGCAATACCTCAAGGACAATTCAAACGCCTTAGACGTAATTGTTCACGGATGAAGGATTTTGAATCCCAGGCTGACATTTTGAAAAATCGCTTCCTTGAGAAGGGGTACAAATCTTTACAGCTGGATAAAGAAGTGCGAGAGGCTGCCCTTCTAGACAGGCAAAATCTATTGGTCCCTAAAACCAAACATACTGATGGCAATAAAAAGGATCATGAATGGTCTTTCCTGACTACCGTTTCTTCACATTTCTGGTGGGTAAATAAAACAATAAAAAAAATTGGCAGATTTTGAGGAGTGATAAAATATTGGGACCTCAGCTACTGGAACGACCTAAGGTCCTCTATCGAAAAACCAGACCCCTTATGATCAGCATGTTTGATAATCTTAAAGGATTTTTTCCGTGTAGGAAGTGTTCAGTGTGTGTATCTTCCAAAACTATCAGAACTTCCACGTTTTACTCACATGTTACTTCCAGGACTTATTCCATTACTGAGTTTATTGTGGCACTATAGGCGTGGTCTATTTGCTCCAGTGCCTGTGTGGTTTCCAACATATTGGTAGGACCACCCGGGCACTTAAAATCAGAATAGGGGAACACCTTTCCAACATTAAGAGTCTTTATACGCCATAGTGTCTCGTGGCACTTCCGTCAATTTCATAATCAAGACCCTTCACTTTTAGAGGTCACAGGCATAGAGAGATTTGTCCCCCATTGGAGAGGAAATGATCTGGAGAGACATATTTCACGCAGTGAAACTAAATGGATTTTCGAAATGCGGTGTTTTAGCCCCCTAGGCCTCAACATTGAGTGGGACATCAATTGTTATATCAATAATAGCTAGGGGGCTGTTAAATGCTGTATATATATATATATATTTCCTCTCGCTGATATTACTTGCTATCCCTGATTAGTGCTGATATTTACTCCTAATGTTCACCTATTTTTCAGTGTTTATATGTGGATGGGTGATGGCACCCATTCCCATGGTGCTAGATATTTCTTCCCCCACCTTCCCCTTTTCCCTTCCTCTGCGTTTACCTTTCGGTGGGTTTATCTCATCCGTAAGTTATTTTTAGAATTTATTCTTAGAATTCATTTTTAATTTATTTTGGAATTAATTTTCTGAAATTAGTTTTTAGAATTAATTTCAAAATTAATTTTTAATTTTTAAAATAGAAATGTACTTTATGTATATAAAAATTAATAATAATTCTTGTTTTATATTTGCTCTATTTCTATTATTACCTGTGGCTTAATAATGTAATGTGCTATTGTATAAGTTTACATTTTTTGGGACTGAGGAATGACTTAATTGATATGTCCCCATCCCAAAAACAAACATTATTGGAAAATATAAAGATTTAAAAGATTTTTTGAAATTATGCATTTTTATTAATATTATTGCACTTCAGAAGCTGATATTTTAATTGCGGGAATTTTTTCCCCTTTGATAGCTATCTCATTTGTTTTTTCTGTTGCATACACTGGAGACCGATTGGGGTTTTTTCTTCCTAGTCCGTTTCCGGTGTCATGTTCCTGCCGAGGTATATATGCGTCTAGGTGAGTGGCGTCTCATCCTAGCCTCCTTTCCCTGTCGATGCCTAATACGGTGAAACGCAGCGTCGGGTGAAGCTAGAGGATTTGACGTCACCGCTCATCAGCCGGCTGGCGTGAGCCGCGGCTGTTTTTTCTTTCCGCGCTGAAGTGCCTGCTCTTTACTCTTGTTTGTATGCAGTGCTGCAATAAACCAATATTTTTAAAATATACTGCACCATGAAGCCCTCCTTTTTGTTCTCTTGATTTATCCCTTGGAGGCCCTCCTTTTCCATTTCCACCTATGGAACGTGGGTCCTGTGGAATGTATTGAAGTCTGGCATGCTGGTGGATGAGAGGATCTGGATGGACCTTTGAATTTGCCGCCTGTGACTGATCGTTAATTTCTGTTTGTGCCTATCAGACCTCTGTAATAGGGGTCCTACAGTTCCGGTAAGTGGCCACCTGGACTCCTCTTTCTTTCATTCCCTGACCATCTGGTGGGACCATATGCTGAAAAGGATACATTGGGGCTGTTCATCGGAATAACCCCTTTCTATATGAACTGTACCTAATGCACTATGGACCTTTTTTGTGTTTTTGCTAACACTAGAGTTCCCTTATTTGTTTTAGCACTCATTTGTTTTCAGCAACGTTTTGTTTAAGCTTATATGTGTATGCGGATGGAGGTTATTTGAGATTCACCTGGACATTCACAACATTCCATTTATGCACTTGTCACATTAGAGTACTAGGGTGCACTTATTCCTTTTCCTTTGTGTGTCATATGTACACAGTAGTTTTTTACTAGTTTTTTATTTGTGGGTTGCGCATCTATTTTTTATTTTTTACCAATGGTAAAGTACCATTAGCCCAAGCTGTCCATTAAAAATGCTGCAGTGGAGGCATGCCTCTCACTGCAGTGTTATAGAAGGGGGAATGTTTCTTAAAGACAAATGCTCCCTTCCAGCCCAGCCCTCCTAACTACAAGGAAAAAACGTGTTTATGAGTATAAGATTTATCCACAATCCCATGTTTTTCTCACACAATCAAGAGGGAGAATGAGAATCTGCTGCTGCTGAAAAGGTACAAGCTAAACTATATATTATTATACTATATGTTATAACATAATAATGTATTATTTATCTATTCACCGTGAAATTACTGGTTGGAAGTTATAACTTCGAACTTCAGTAATGTGTCCATTAAGCCACCTGCTTGAGTACTGTTTTTATAAATATAGTAAATTACCTTAAAAACAATATATAATAATTATTTGTATATTAATTACTTATGGCAATTAACCACTTGCCACCCAGGCCAATTCTGACACTTTTCTCCTACATGTAAAAATCATAATTTTTTTGCTAGAAAATTACTCAGAACCCCCAAAGATTATATATATTGTTTTAGCAGACACCCTAGTGAATAAAATATCAACAGCAATCAAAAGGAGGCTAAAGCCAGGGCATGCAGAGAGTGCAACGGGTGATATGTGGAGACGTGCCAAATAGAGCAACATAGCCGTGTAGAAATAAAAATGCACCAAAAACAAATTGAGGGTGCAAAGCCTGGTATGGATAGGCAGGAGGACAAAAAGGCTTAGATAGAATTGATAGAACAGCTCACACCATATGGAAAGGAGTAGTGCGCAGTCAGGTACTGAAGTCCTGACACAGCCTACCTTAATAGAGAACATGATTAGCACTAGCCTGAGTAATCAAGGTAAAAGGATTTTACCTTGATACATCCTATATATACTAGTCAGTATTAAAAGGTGAGACTACCCATTTAACACTTCTTACAAATCCTTTGGATAAACTGGTTGTTATTAAATTATTGTTACTGTTACTATATATATATATATATATATATATATATATATATATATATATATATATATATATATATATATATATATATATATATACATATATATATACATATATATATATATACATATACATATATATATATATACATATACATATATATATATATATATACACATATATACATATATATATATATATATATATATATATATATATATATATATATATACGTTTCAGGTGGCGTGGCTGCCGCCAATCACAGTATCAGTTCTAAACAAAAGTCTACATTTATACAACATTTACTCAGGCTAGTGCTAATCATGTACTTTATTAAGGTAGCCTGTGTCAGGACTTCAGTACCTGACTGCACACTACTACTTTCCATATGGTGTGAGCTGTTCTATCAATTCTAAGGCTTTTTGTCCTCCTGCCTATCCATACCAGGCTTTGCACCCTCAGTTTGTTTCTGGTGCATTTTTAATTCTACATGGCTATATTGCTCTACTTGGCACATCCCCACATATCGCTCTCTGCATGCCCTGGCTTTAGCCTCCTTTTGATTGCTGTTTCGATATTCCCTGCAATTCTTGAGACTTTACATCATTATTATAAATTACTATAATGTTATTGATTGCCTTTCTCTCTCCTTAGAATATTTATCAAACTCCTAAAGAAGCGACTCTCGCAAAACATGTAGAGCTTTTTTGTATGTTATAATTCATTACAGTCACACATGTCCACACAGACATGGTTCTGACATTCATGATCCATATTGGAGAGGTTTAGTTGCGAGCTGCATTTATTTGCAGTATTTTAATGTTTTTTTTGTGTATTATTTGTTAAATGAAAATTATATATTTTTTCTATAGTTGATGCCTAGTAAGTCCATTTTTTCATTTCTCTATTTAACCAAAGTAGCGATGTAAAATGATGGCAGGTGGTCCGTAAGTGGTTAAAATTGCACACACTTGCGGAATAAACTTCAGTATCATGACCGCTGGGACCTCCCCAGCCCCTCCCAATAATCTGTCCACCCGATCCATGATGTGCCGAACCTGAGTGCTCGGTAAACAACACACTGTTTGGCAATCCAGGTCTTTCTGACAGATTGCCCTCTCTGTCCCCCTAATAATTGAGTCTCCCACTACCAGCACTTCTCTGGCCTTACCTGTATCACTGCTCCCCTCCTTACTGAAGCTGTCACTCCCCTGGCAGCTAGGGGAGGGCCCCTGCTCCAGCACTACCACCAATGAGCTTATATCTCCATCATCATGCAACTTGGCATATTTGTTGTGGTGTACCAACTCAGGACTGGCCTCCCTAACACTCTTCCCTCTACCCCTCCTCCTTTCTGTCACCCAGCTACCTACCCCGGCTACCTACTTCTGGTTCCTGTGCTTCCATCTCTCCAACCTCCTCTAGGCTGGCCCCCGCCAGCACCTGCTGGGTAATGTCCAGGCTCCTCTCCAGGTTGCTAATGCTTCTCAGTGTTGCCACTTGATTCTCCAGAACCAGGATCTGGGCTTCCAGAGAAACAACTCGCTCACATCTGGCAGTATGCGCCCTCGATTGGTTCATCAAGAAACGCATACATGGTGCAGGATGTGCACTGAGTGGCATCACCAATCCTTTTGGACATTTTACCCTCTATTCTATTAGGGAAATTGAGTAGACTTATGCCCCGTACACACGGTCGGACTTTGTTCGGACATTCCGACAACAAAATCCTAGGATTTTTTCCGACGGATGTTGGCTCAAACTTGTCTTGCATACACATGGTCACACAAAGTTGTCGGAAAATCCGATCGTTCTAAACGCGGTGACGTAAAACACGTACGTCGGGACTATAAACGGGGCAGTGGCCAATAGCTTTCATCTCTTTATTTGTTCTGAGCATGCGTAGCACTTTGTCCGTCGGATTTGTGTACACACGATCGGAATTTCCGACAACGGATTTTGTTGTCGGAAAATTTTATATCCTGCTCTCAAACTTTGTGTGTCGGAAAATCCAATGGAAAATGTCCGATGGAGTCCACACATGGTCGGAATTTCCGACAACACGCTCCGATCGGACATTTTCCATCGGAAAATCCGACCGTGTGTACGGGGCATCACTATTTGTAACCTACCTTATTTTTTTTTTTTTTTTATCCAGAAATTTTTTTATTGAAAATTAAAAGCATACAGTCCAAAGATCCACAAACCAGGCATTTATAACAAGGTATATCTTCACAAGTTCCCTGAGAACCATGCCTCAAATATGTAATATAATATAGCACTCATTTCACATTTTTACACCATACAGATAAAGCGCCCCTCACAAAATCCATTATTTCTGTACTCAAATACTTGCTCTAACAGATTATATGGACACGGAATCCCTCAGCCCGCGTTTAGTCTCAGGAGTCTATCCATGACTAGGTCTTCCGGGGCCAATCCCGGAGTTCCCAGCCACGGCTCCCACAATTTTTCAAACTTAATGGCACAGCCTCTATGTTGGTATATAATTTTCTCCATCCGTAGCGTGTTACCTACTGCTGTAATCCAATCCTTAACCAAAGGGGGCGATTCAGATTTCCAATGCAGCATAATCAACTTACGAGCCATAAACAGGGCCCTAGTAAGAGCTTCCCTAGTGTGTGGTTCCCACTCCAATTCGTCCAACAAGTTCAGAATGCACTGTCTAGGGTCCAGAGGAATCTGCACCCCAAACACGGCAGACAGGACTTCTATCACCCCCCTCCAATATACGTGCAGTTTGGGGCAGCGCCAAAGCATATGTATCAACTCACCATGATCCCTTTTGCATCTAGTACACAAAAGGGTGGGTGTCAGTCCCATGGCATGCAATCTATGGGGCGTGTAATATACTTTCAGAAGTGTATATAATTGAGTCAACCTTTGTGTCACATTCAGGGAACAAATAGCTACTGCTTGTAGGGCTTCCTCCCACTGATCATCATCCAGGGGCCCTATGTCTGCTTCCCATTTTCTTTTAACTGTAAGGGGGTGTTTTAAGAGGTACTTGCTTGATAGTGTGCTGTAACACTGGGAGATAAATCCTTTGGATACTTCCGCAGTTTTAAGTTGAGAAAGAATGGGATTAGGGTCCATATGCCACTCAGAAGTCTTAGACTGGGCTATAAATGCGTATCTGAGTTGCATATAGTAGAACTGCATATGTTGTGGCAGGCCATATTTCTCTCTCAAAGTTTCAAAAGTCAATAGTTTCCCATTACTAATAACTTGAGTCAAGTAGAAAATGCCATGTCTCTTCCACCTGTCAGAATGCTGCAATTTGGCCAACTCAGGGTAGGACTCGTTTGCCCAGATAGGGCTAAATTCATTATAACCTATGGCCCCTTGCAAATATCTGACTTTGTTCCATATTTTCTGTATTAAGCTGTATGTGGGAAAGCTTTTTTGGGGTTTACCAAAGGCCGATGCCTCAAGAGCAGTTGGAATTGATTGCCCACCCACTGCATGAAGCATAATACCTTCTGAAGCACTAGGGGATCTGTCACCTAAGTCTCCCTCCATAGTCATAGTGCCTATAAAATGTTGCATCTGAGAGGCCAAATAATACAACCATGGATTCGGAAGAGCAAGGCCACCGTCATCTTTAGGGCGTTGTTGGTGCTTTAACTTTATCCTAGGGGATCTATTTTTCCAGATTAGTTCACGGAATATGGTATTAACTATCCTGAAGGTCTTCAGTGGGATCACTACTGGGGAATTGTGTAGCATGTATAACAGTTGGGGCATCAGAATCATTTTAATTAGATTCACTCTGCCCGCAACCGACATACACAAGGTGTTCCACGTCTTGACCCGTTGCCGAAACCTGGCCAGAAGTGGGGAAATATTTAGTTGGCCATATTCCCTAATTCGGGGTGATACCCATATCCCCAGATATTTAAAGGAAGTGGCAACAGGAATATCCCCTACCCGCTCTCCGTCTTGTAATTTGACCTCATCTAGGGGCATCAAGGCAGACTTAGTCCAATTTATTTTCAGACCTGAAAATTCCCCAAAACGAATCACTGTGTCCATCGTGTTCCTCAGGGATTGCTCCATATCCCCCAACAGTATCATTGTATCATCGGCATAGAGCATCACCTTCTCCTGTCTATCTCCATAGCAGAAGCCTGTGATGAAAGTGACAGTCTGCCAGCCTCTCTAATGAAGGCTTGGGGGCAGTGATATAACAAGCGCACCCAGGTAATGTATGCAGCCCCAAAGCCAAATCGCCTCAGTACCTCCCAGAGATAAGGCCATTCCACGCTGTCAAAGGCTTTCATAGTATCTAATGACAGGAGAGCCCTGGTTCTCATATTGTCAGCCTGTGACTGCATTTTGAGGAATAGCCTTCTTAGATTTATTGCTGTGGATTTATTTGGCATAAATCCCGCCTGATCCGGGTGTATAACTGAAGTGATTACCTTTTTTAACCTAAGGGCTAGTACTTTGGCCAGAATTTTAATGTCTGACTGGAGTAACGATATCGGCCTATAGGAGGCTGGATCTACGGGGTCCTTCCACTGCTTTAAAATCAACACAATATGGGCTTGAGACATAGATGGTGGAAGGACAGATTAATCTCTAGCTGCGTTAAACACTTCCAATAATTTGGGTAGCAATACTTCAGAGTAGCTTTTGTATATCTCCATAGGGATACCATCCCCCCCCTGGAGCCTTACAATTGGGAAACGCAGCCACCTCCACCTGCAGCTCTTCCAGAGATAATGGGGAATCTAACTCCTGGCATTGCGAAGCAGAGAGCTGTGGGAAAACAATGTCATCCAAGTAGCTACTCAGCTCCCCCGAGTCATGCATCGAGGTCGGGCGATACAGTGTTTCGTAAAACTCAGCTAGTGTTTTTAGTATTAAATCAGGAGAGTGTACCAACTGTCCCCCTTTGGTTTTTATGGTTCCAATTACTGGAGATTTCTGTTCTGAATTAGCAATTCTAGCCAAAAGGCGGCCTGTTGTCTCCCCCTCCTCAAAAAAAGCAGTTTTGGAGAAAAACCTTCTTTTCCGCCGAAGAGGCCAGGAGGTGATCATAAGCAGATTGAGCCACCTGCCAGGCCTCCCTAGCGGAGTCGGTGGGATCCTGCACATATTTCTCCTCCAGGGAATGGACCTGTACCTCTAGTGTCTCCCTGAGAGTTTCAGAACCCTGTTTAACCTTGGTAACCTCGTTGCTTAGCAACCTTCGTAAATAAAGTTTAAATTTCTCCCACTCTGCCAGAACAGCAGCTGAATTAGACTGGTTTTTAAAAAACCTATGGATGCTTCCCTCTAGTTTCTCGGGAGATGTAAACAACTGAAGCCAAAAGGCATTAGATTTCCAGGGTGCTTTAGGGAGTGTGGACACCTGTGTTACAATAAGGTTTATTACCATATAGGAGTGATCCGATACACACCTGGGTTTGTAAGAAACGTCAGAAACCGAGGGGAGCATAACCGAGTTCCCCACAGCTAAATCTATCCTGGATAACGACCCTTGAGTTTTTGAAAAGCAAGAGAATTGTTTAATTGCAGGATTTCTATGTCTTCATAAATCTAACCATCCCAGCTCCTGTAATAGCCTAGCAAGTGGTGTTGCCCTGCGTGGAGCTTGTATACCCGGAGGTGGGTGCTTGTCCAAAACTGGGTCTAGCCGGCTATTAAAGTCCCCTACAATGAGCATAGGGAGGTTCAGCTTATCTGTCAAAAATTCCAGGAGATGCCGAAGCACCCGTGCATCAAATGGAGGGGGTATATACACACAGGCCAAAACACAATGCAAAATACCAATGCGACAATGTAAAAATACAAATCTCCCCTCTGAATCTATTTTAGATGCATATTCCTGATAGTCCAGGGATCTGTGTACCACTACACTCACACCCCGAGAAAAAGAGGTGTGAGTGGAGTGATAGGCCCGTCCTATCCATGTGTATTTTAAGCAACTCTTGGTCTCTGCAGTCAGATGCGTTTCCTGTAAGCATATAATAGCAGGAAAAAACTTTTTTTGACAGGTAAATATCATAGTACGCTTAAGGGGGGAGTTCATGCCCCTAACATTCCAAGAAATCAAGGATGAAGATCCCGCCATAGTAGAAGCGTAGACATCAACGAGCAAGGACTATCAGTGTTCATCTGTACGGTGAGTCCATGGAAGCAGTGATAAGCATATTTGCATATGGGTGTCGAATTGTCAATAAGGCTAGTAAGCAGAATCGGGTAAGTCTCTGGTCTGTGAGGTAGTGCATACTGTAAACCACAACTGGGCACAACGGTGCCAACAAACTTTAGATCCACTTTAGTATGGTAAATCCATGACAGGTACCCCTCACTGACGTCAGTGCCCGCCAGTGTGGAGCAAGATAGTAGGATCATCCAAAACAACTTTGTCAGCCAGGCAAAACATAGCCTGGTAATACAGCCTAAAAACAGGCCGACTGTGTAAACTCGCATTGCCAACAAAACAAAAAAGGTTGCGTAGACAAAAAGATAGAAAAGTCGCAGTTCTTTTATCCCCAGCATTTCTATACATGGAATGTGTCCCCGGCATCCAAACAAGGGAAAGAACGGCTGAATATGTTGAGGGATGGCCATAAAAGGTACAGATATGAGCCTCTACCTGGCCATAAGAAAAACTACAGCATCAGAATCATCTGTTTTATTAGGTATCCTTAGCTGTGTGTCAGGGTCAGTCACCTTCTGCCTCTGCCCGATGCAGTGTTGCCAACCTACTAGATTGAAATTTACTGACACGACACCCACAATTTACTGGCACAGCCACGTTTTTACTGGCATATCCAAAAGTTGCAAGATTACAGTTTTAAGTGCAAATGTCAGTATTTAGGCTACAAACAAGTTACAATATGCAATTAGCAAAGTGATTTAAGGTAGATATTAAGGCAAAAACATATTTCTTATTTTATTTTCGCTATAGTAAATAAGAAGCTCAGGGACAGGGTTCGAGAGGGCAAGAAATTAGAATAGTTGGCACACACATGAAATCGACTCTCACAGTGACACTGACAGCAGTGTGCAGCAGCACAGATGATGATGGCACCTCACCAACATGACACCTCCCCTCCTGAGTCACAGTGACCCTCTCTCTCCATGCCAGGTGGTCCCTTCAGTCCACCCCTGGCTTGCATTCCTCCCGTTCCGCAGACCTGCACATGGAGATCCGGCTGCTCCGTTCCCTTTGCACCGTGACTTGAAGTGACAGACTGCCAGCACAGTCCGAACACACTGTAGCAGGTGCTCGGATGTTCTCAGCCAAGCGTCATAGCCTAATTTTCTACTGGCAACCTTTTTCTTTCACTGGCATTTACTGGCAGGAGAAATGTGCCAATTTTTTACTGGCTGCCAGTAAAAATACTGGCGGTTGGCAACACTGGCCCAATGGTGTCGCAGGGCTTGTTCATTGTGATCCAACCACATCATTGCATCTCTGGCTGACTCAAAAAACTGTGCATGCCCATCTGCCGTCACCCGCAGTTTAGCCGGGTAAAGCATAGCATATGGTAGTTGCAGGGCTCTCAGACGTTTCTTTACTTCCCCGAATTTCGCTCTGCTTCTCTGCACCTCAGCGGATAAATTCGGATAGAAGGACACTCTGACACCATTAAACTTTATATTTACGTGGGTGTGGTGTGCTTTTCCTTTACACACTGAAGTCTGGTGGAGGTTTCCATGACATCTGTATTGCCGATTGAATTTCAGGGACTATTATTTATATTTGGACATTTACCTTACTTAAGCGCTGCATTTTGATTGTTAAACTTTATATTTGCCTTCTCACGTGCACAGCGTAGTATAGCTTCCCTGTCCCGATAGTGTAGTAACTTTGCCAGCATTGACCTGGGAGGGGCTCCCTGGGAGGGGGTCGGCCTGGGACTCGGTGAGCTCTCTCCACTGTGAAGAAAGGGGAAAATGCATCCCGGCCAAAGATCTCAATAAACCAGTTCTCTGCGAAGGTAGTGGGGTCTTTACCCTCGGATTTTTCGGGGAGCCCCACTATGCGTACGTTATTCCTGCGTAAATGATTTTCTGTGTCCTCAGCCCTGTTATATGTGTCTTGGGCCATGCGATGTGCTGCTCTGGCTTCTTGTGCAAGTGGAGGTATTCTGTCCTCTGTCACTCACTCTGCTTTCCCCTGCTGTAGCTCTTTCCCTGACCTTTTGCAGGTCCTGTCTGAGAAATGATATCTCCTCTCTGACACCCCCCAACTGGTCTTTCATGACATTAACCGCAGCTGTGCACATATGAACTGCTTTCAGGATTTCAGCTAATGTAGGTTGCTCCAGAGTCTCTGAGGTGTCTTATGAAGGGGGGGGGAGGGCGAGCTTCATCCTCCATGAAGAGGTTAGGTGTGCTCACTGTGTCCATATCCCAGTCTGCTTGTACTGTCCTGTCGGCCTCTCCCCCTTTGTAAGCTGACCCCCCCTCGTCCGCTGTCCCGGGGCCCTGTATTTTCTGGGCATAGTATAGGATATCCCTGTACTGTTCCTTACCCGGAGGCTTCAGAGTTTTCTTGCTGCTGCCTTTTAGCTTGTCCACCATCCGGGGAGCGCGTTGAGCCAGGGCTGCAGGTGCGGCGGTGCCATCTTGGGAGTCCGGTCCCAACAATTCCTTAACCAACCTTATTCCCAGCTCTCTATTCCTAGTGCACCGACAATACACGGGCACTAACAGTACATGGCACCTACAGTACTCACAGTACACGGCACTCACAGCACTCGAAGACTCACAGCACATGGGCGCTCACAGCACACAGGCATTCTCAGCACCCGGGCGCACGCAGCACACAGGGTACTCACAATACAAAAGTACTCACAGGGTACTCTCAATACACAGGTACTCACAGGGTACTCTCAATACACAGGTACTCACAGGGTACTCCCAGTACACAGGTACTCACAGGGTACTCCCAGTACACAGGTACTGACAGGGTACTCCCAGTACACAGGTACTGACAGGGTACTCCCAGTACACAGGTACTGACAGGGTACTCCCAGTACACAGGTACTGACAGGGTACTCCCAGTACACAGGTACTGACAGGGTACTCCCAGTACACAGGTACTGACAGGGTACTCCCAGTACACAGGTACTGACAGGGTACTCCCAGTACACAGGTACTGACAGGGTACTCCCAGTACACAGGTACTCACAGGGTAATCCCAGTACACAGGTACTCACAGGGTAATCCCAGTACACAGGTACTCACAGGGTACTTCCAATACACAGGTACTCAAAGGGTACTGCCAATACACAGGTACTCGCAGGGTACTGCCAATACACAGGTACTGAAAGGGTAGTCACAATACATAGGTACTCACATACACAGGTACTCACAATACACAGGTTACACCAGAAATACTCAGTTACTTCACAATACTCAGATTACTCACAGTACTCAACAAAAACAGTTACTCCACAATACACAGCGTCCCCTCTAGACACCCTCAGTCAGTTTTTTTTTTCTTATGTTAATTAATAATGACCGCTCTGCTCCTGCTCAAACGCCCCTGCAACCTGACACTTTGCAGGGAATTGCAGTACCTACAGTCTCCCCTACAGTCAGCTTGCCTGTTACTGTTCCCGTTGCTCCCCTGCCTGTCACTCTCCCCCTCCTGTCTGCTGCACACTTACCAGCTGCTTCTCCCGGTCAGATGTGTCTCCTCACGGTCCCCAAGTCTCGTCTCCCTGTCTCGCCTCCTCTGGTGTCTCCCGCTCTCGTCTCCCGGTCCTCTCCAATGGGGTGGCTCTGGTGCTGTCCTCAGTGCCAATGTCTCACGCCCGTTGCCGCTTTCAGTCCCCCCGGTCATCCGCTGCCGCTTCTCCCGATCTTGGGGGGGTTTGGTCCGGTCGGCAGCTCGCACACAGACACCACGCTGCTCTACTTTGCTCTGCGGATTTGTGCCAACTACCAAACAATGCAACAGCACCACTTAGCTGTCGCCAAGTACAAGTATCAATGTATCGAGTGGCACAAGTGGTGAAAAGTTTCATCTGGTATCTACGGGTGGTAACAGTAGACTCAAAAGATTGTTTTCCTCCTGCTGCATGTGTTATGCAAACAAACATTACACCTGCAGCAAGGGTAAAGGCCCTTAAGATCATGGAAAAATTATGCTCTCATAGGGGGATCAATGACATTGGGAGCAATCTGTCCTCCCAATAATGGTGCTCCCCTATAGATAACTCCTGCATGATCAGGAAGGACTGGACCCAGAAATCTGTTGTTCTTGAGTACCTTCCAATGAGCATTAAAAATATCCTTAATTTGCTTATGTTGTATGGAAAATGACGTAAAAAAGGACCACTTAAATCTATTGTCCTGTAAACGTCTGGGTTGGTCGATCAATAATGTATTCCTATCTACCAAAGACACGTTCTTTTGTTTTCTTCCTCTATGATTTCAGAACTATAACCCTTATCTACAAACCTAGACTTAAGGATTTGAGACTGATATTGAAGTCGGATATGTTGGTGCAGTTACGCCTGATGCGCAAAAGCTGTCAGGGTGCACATACCAGCAGACAAGTTTGCACACCTAGAAGAACTCTGAGGCGCAGAAGAACACTTTTTCCATTTGCTTATAATGCCCTGTACACACGATAGGATTTTCCAACAACAAATGTTCGATGGGAGCTTGTTGTCGGAAATTCTGACCGTGTGTAGGCTCCATCGGACTTTTTCCATCGGAATTTCTGACAAACAAAATTTAAGATCTGGATCTCAAATTTTCCGACAACAAAATCCGTTGTCAGAAATTCCGTTCGTGTGTACACAATTCCGACGCACAAAATTCCACGCGTGCTCGGAATCAAACAGAAGAGCCACACTGGCTATTGAACTTCAGTTTTCTCGGCTCGTCTTACGCGTTGTACGTCACCGCAGTCTTGACGTTTGGAATTTCTGACAACATTTGTGTGACCGTGTGTATGCAAGACAAGTTTGAGTCAACATCCGTTGGAAATAAATCCAGGATTTTGTTGCCAGAAAATCCTATCGTGTATACAGGGCATAAGAATCTGGCACTGGCACATAGAAGTGCAAAGCGCGAACTGGTGCGCAAACAGAAGCCTTCGCACATCCCTGTGTGCACCAACGCTTGCGCGCACCCGTGATTGACGCTGATGCCAAATAAAAATTTTTAAACCCAACCAGTGCCTAGCTCCAGTGCTGCTTTGTCTTCAGCTTCTGTGCATCCTGTTACCTGTGAAACCTGTATCCTGATCTCTGTTATCTATCCGGCTTGTCTTGACCATGCCTTGAACTCCACCTGCATTGACCTCGCCTTCTCCTGTGACCTATCTTCTGCCTTCTCCTTTGGCCCCTGTTTGCACTGATCTGGTTCCAGACCCGACTTGCCTCCTGACTACGTTCCTGCCTGTACCTTGCATCTGATTATCCCTGCCGCGTATGACCCAGCCTGCCTGACCTTGCTATCTGTTGATGTTTACTGCACCAGCTGCCTGTCTGCCGAGACCTTCCCGTGACTTCACCAGCCTACCTAAGACATCCGCCCTGCAGCCTGGAAGACTCCTTGGCACTCGTGCGACTCTGCACTCTTGCGCCTTCTGTTCACACTATCAGAGGCCCCGAGTCAGAGTTGTAAGGGAAGCCTTCCTCGTCCAATCAGGCTTTACTACTAGGTACATGACATGATAGTACAAACCAGCCATGCCTGAGCCTGGATGAGCAACCTTCCCGGTGGATCAGCTGTGCCATCACCTTACAGCACTCACACAAACAGTCAAGAATCTGCAGGAGGGTTACAGTCGGCTTGAGGAGCAAATCCACTGACTTTCTTCTCCCATGTCAGCTTCTGTCTCATCTGCATCAGTGGAACTTCCTCCCACATCTACTGTAGTAATGCTGCCGTCTGAACCCCGGGTACCGACTCCAGAAAAGTTCTCAGGCGATCGCAGCAAGTTCAGGACTTTTCATAATGCTTGCGAACTGTACTTTTCATTGCAGCCCCAGACCTTTTCTCTTGAGGCTACTAAGGTGGGGTATGTAATTTCCCTTTTGCAAGGTGAGCCTCAGTCCTGAGCCAACCGTTTGCTGGAACAGAGTAACTCCTGTCTGTCAAGTCTAACTTCATTCTTCAAGACTATGGCTCAAGTTTATGAGGATCCCCTGCAAACTGCCACAGCTGAGTCGGCCCCACATGCTCTCCAGCAAGGCTGCAGAGCCGCTGAGGACTATGTGACAGGCTTTAGAAGCTGGAGCGCAGATGTCAAATGGAATGATGCCGCTCTCTGTTACCAATTCCGGCTAGGTTTATCTTAACCTCTAAAAGACGAGTTAGCCCGTGTAGGAGTACCTGGTTCCTTGAAAGAAGTGATAAACCTGGCGATCCAGATTGACAGACGACTAAGAGAACGCAGGGCTGAAAGATCGGCCGGGCGACCCCAGTCTTCAGGGATGTTGCCACAAGTTCCCAGTCCACCAAGTCCAGCACAGCTCGGCATGCCTCGTCCTTTTCTTTCTCCAGAGGAAAGTATCGGCAACAGAACCACCTGTGTCTGTACTGTGGGAAGAGTGGCTACTATGTTAGGTCCTGTCACAAGTCTTCTCACCTGGCTATTCTGATCTCACTACAACTTCCGGATGGGGTCATCCAGGCATCCGCTCTTGTCGATTCTGGGGCCTGCAGCTACTTTATCGACATGACTTTTGCTCTACAACATAAGGTCCCACTACAGCCAAGATCTCATGGACTTTCAGTTCACCTGGCAGATGGGTCACGCATTAAATCCGGTCCTGTTACTCAAGAGACTGTTCCATTACCTGCCACCATATCCGGTACCCACAGAGAACTGTTACACTTGGATGCCATAGCTTCACTCTTGTTCTCTATCGTTTTGGGAATACCATGGCTCCAGGCGCACAATCCCTGCATTCAATGGGATTCGGGAAGAATCCAGTTCCTTTCTCTCTATTGCCAGCAACATTGCTTCTCCAAGCCATCTACTCGCCAGTCTCCTCTACTATGTATGGACTCTGATGCTGAATAATGTTCTTCTATTACTGCACCTTACTGAGACTTTTCTGACATGCTTAGTAAAAGAGGAGCAAAGACTCTTCCCCCTCACAGGCCATACGATTGTCCCACCGAGCTCCTCCCTGGGGCCGAAATACCATTCAGGCGAATCTCCCCCTTGACAGAACCTGAACTTGGCACTTTGAAGGAGTACATTGATGACAGCCTGAGGAAACGGTTTATCTGTCCCTCCACTTCCCCAGCCGGAGTTGGAATTTTCTTTGTCGAAAAAAAGGATCATTCCCTTCGCCTGTGTGTGGACTACCGGGACCTCAAAAAATTAAGGATTATAAACCGTTACCCTCTGCCTTTGGTGGCAGAGCTGTTTCAGAGACTCCGTTCTGCTGTCATCTTCATGAAATTGGACTTACGTGGAGCATACAATTTGGTGTGTACTCATGAAGGTGACGAGTGGAAAACGGCTTTTCCGACCTGATTTGGACATTTCGAATGCTTAGTAATGCCTTTTGGACTTTGCAATGCCCCAGCAACATTTCAGCACTTTATTAATGATGTTTTCCGGGACTACTTAGACCTATTTGTTATAGGATATTTAGATGACATCTTAATATTTTCTTCTTCCTTAGAGGGTTATCGGGAACATGTCAGAAAAGTCCTGTCCCGACTCAGACAGCACGACCTATATGAAAAACTCGAAAAATGCGAGTTTGAGCGCCAAAGTATCCAGTTCCTGGGCTTTATCCTGTCCACAGATGGCATCAAGATGGATCCCCAGAAGGTCTCTGTCATCCTAGATAGGTCAGCTCCCACAGACAAGAATGGGATACAGCGGTTTATAGGATTCGCTAATTTCTATAAGAGGTTTATCAAGGGATTCTCCGCAATAATTTCCCCCATCACTCAGTTGACAAAACAATGCAAGTGGTTCCAATGGTCTTCACAAGCACAGTCTGCATTTGAAACTCTGAAAGGACTTTTTACATCTGCACCTATACTCCCGCATCCAGATCCTGCTCTACCATTTGTCTTAGAGGTAGATGCCTCAGAGACGGCAGTGGGGGCAGTTCTGCCTCAATAGTAAAAAGGATAATAAACCCGCGCAGTGGAATTAAAAATCTATTAGAGAAATTTATGGAACTGCTGCCGCCCGACAAGCAATCACCATGAATGGGGACAGCTGAATTGGTTAGTGTGGTGGAAGGGTCTGGCGCTGTTCCTTTAACTAAATAATACCCTGCCTATGCTGTATGTCTCTAGTTCAAGGCCAGGCATGTAAGTATAAGTTCCTAGATAGGGATGAGCTTCGTGTTCGAGTCGAACCCATGTTCGACTCGAACATCGGCTGTTCGGTCGTTCGCCGAATTGCGAACGATATGGGCCGTTCGCGCCAAATTCGTGTGGCGCGTCACGGCCCATAATTCACTGCGGCATCGCAGTGCATTGCTGGCTGATGATTGGCCAAGCATGCACTATGACCCGCATGCTTGGCCAATCACAGCGCCGTCAGTAGAGAGAGCTGTAATTGGCCAAAGCCAGGGTGGCTTTGGCCAATTATGGCTCAGGGGATTTAGTACACGCCCCACACTATATAAGGCCGCCTGCACGGCGGCCCTGTGTAGTGTGTGTTCCGGTGTGCTAAGAGATAGAGAGAGAGAGAGACAGTGTCATTTGATTTGAGTTAGATAGATTAGGCAGAACAGTCAGTCAGTTAGCTGCACTTACAGTGTATTGTGTATATATATGCATCCCAGGTGTTGCATATATATATATACACTGTATTCAGTTTAGCTAGATCCGTTCCTGTTATCTTCTATCTAGACTATTTACATTTAGTGCAGTGCGTCCTGCTCACAGTGTTCAGCTAGATCCGTTCCTGTTATTTACATTTAGTGCAGTGCGTCCTGCTCACAGTGTTCAGCTAGATCCGTTCCTGTTATTTACATTTAGTGCAGTGCGTCCTGCTCACAGTGTTCGGCTAGATCCGTTCCTGCCATTTACATTTAGTGCAGTGCGTCCTGCTCAGAGTGTTCAGCTAGATCCGTTCCTGCTATTTACATTTAGTGCAGTGCGTCCTGCTCACAGTGTTCAGCTAGACCTGTTCCTGCTATTTACATTTAGTGCAGTGCGTCCTGCTCACAGTGTTCAGCTAGATCCGTTCCTGTTATTTACATTTAGTGCAGTGCGTCCTGCTCACAGTGTTCATCTAGATCCGTTCCTGCCATTTACATTTAGTGCAGTGCGTCCTGCTCACAGTGTTCAGCTAGATCCGTTCCTGCAATTTACATTTAGTGCAGTGCGTCCTGCTCACAGTGTTCAGCTAGATCCGTTCCTGCTATTTACATTTAGTGCAGTGCGTCCTGCTCACAGTGTTCAGCTAGATCCGTTCCTGTTATTTACATTTAGTGCAGTGCGTCCTGCTCACAGTGTTCAGCTAGATCCGTTCCTGCTATTTACATTTAGTGCAGTGCGTCCTGCTCACAGTGTTCAGCTAGATCCGTTCCTGTTATCTTCTAGACTATTTACATTTAGTGCAGTGCGTCCTGCTCACAGTGTTCAGCTAGATCCGTTCCTGTTATTTACGTTTAGTGCAGTGCGTCCTGCTCACAGTGTTCAGCTAGATCCGTTCCTGCCATTTACATTTAGTGCAGTGCGTCCTGCTCACAGTATTCAGCTAGATCCGTTCCTGCTATTTACATTTAGTGCAGTGCGTCCTGCTCACAGTGTTCAGCTAGATCCGTTCCTGCTATTTACATTTAGTGCAGTGCGTCCTGCTCACAGTGTTCAGCTAGATCCGTTCCTGTTATTTACATTTAGTGCAGTGCGTCCTGCTCACAGTGTTCATCTAGATCCGTTCCTGCCATTTACATTTAGTGCAGTGCGTCCTGCTCACAGTGTTCAGCTAGATCCGTTCCTGCAATTTACATTTAGTGCAGTGCGTCCTGCTCACAGTGTTCAGCTAGATCCGTTCCTGCTATTTACATTTAGTGCAGTGCGTCCTGCTCACAGTGTTCAGCTAGATCCGTTCCTGTTATTTACATTTAGTGCAGTGCGTCCTGCTCACAGTGTTCAGCTAGATCCGTTCCTACTATTTACATTTAGTGCAGTGCGTCCTGCTCACAGTGTTCAGCTAGATCCGTTCCTGTTATCTTCTAGACTATTTACATTTAGTGCAGTGCGTCCTGCTCACAGTGTTCAGCTAGATCCGTTCCTGTTATTTACATTTAGTGCAGTGCGTCCTGCTCACAGTGTTCAGCTAGATCCGTTCCTGTTATTTACATTTAGTGCAGTGCGTCCTGCTCACAGTGTTCAGCTAGATCCGTTCCTGCTATTTACATTTAGTGCAGTGCGTCCTGCTCACAGTGTTCAGCTAGATCCGTTCCTGTTATTTACATTTAGTGCAGTGCGTCCTGCTCACAGTGTTCAGCTAGATCCGTTCCTGCTATTTACATTTAGTGCAGTGCGTCCTGCTCACAGTGTTCAGCTAGATCCGTTTCTGCTATTTACATTTAGTGCAGTGCGTCCTGCTCACAGTATTCAGCTAGATCCGTTCCTGCTATTTACATTTAGTGCAGTGCGTCCTGCTCACAGTGTTCAGCTAGATCCGTTCCTGCTATTTACATTTAGTGCAGTGCGTCCCGCTCACAGTGTTCAGCTAGATCCGTTCCTGCTATTTACATTTAGTGCAGTGCGTCCTGCTCACAGTGTTCAGCTAGATCCGTTCCTGCTATTTACATTTAGTGCAGTGCGTCCTGCTCACAGTGTTCAGCTAGATCCGTTCCTGTTATTTACATTTAGTGCAGTGCGTCCTGCTCACAGTGTTCAGCTAGATCCGTTCCTGCTATTTACATTTAGTGCAGTGCGTCCTGCTCACAGTGTTCAGCTAGATCCGTTCCTGCTATTTACATTTAGTGCAGTGCGTCCTGCTCACAGTGTTCAGCTAGATCCGTTCCTGCTATTTACATTTAGTGCAGTGCGTCCTGCTCACAGTGTTCAGCTAGATCCGTTCCTGCTATTTACATTTAGTGCAGTGCGTCCTGCTCACAGTGTTCAGCTAGATCCGTTCCTGTTATTTACATTTAGTGCAGTGCGTCCTGCTCACAGTGTTCAGCTAGATCCGTTCCTGCTATTTACATTTAGTGCAGTGGTTCCTGCTCACAGTGTTCAGCTAGATCCGTTCCTGTTATTTACATTTAGTGCAGTGCGTCCTGCTCACAGTGTTCAGCTAGATCCGTTCCTGCTATTTACATTTAGTGCAGTGCGTCCTGCTCACAGTGTTCAGCTAGATCCGTTCCTGCTATTTACATTTAGTGCAGTGCGTCCTGCTCACAGTGTTCAGCTAGATCCGTTCCTGCCATTTACATTTAGTGCAGTGCGTCCTGCTCACAGTGTTCAGCTAGATCCGTTCCTGTTATCTTCTAGACTATTTACATTTAGTGCAGTGCGTCCTGCTCACAGTGTTCAGCTAGATCCGTTCCTGCTATTTACATTTAGTGCAGTGCGTCCTGCTCACAGTGTTCAGCTAGATCCGTTCCTGTTATCTTCCTACTGACAGGCAGGCTTGTCTGGTTACAGTATATAAAGCTACCTGAAGAAAATTACAGGTGTTCTATCCCAGCTTAGTGCAGCTACAGGCCATTAGTATGTCTGGAAGGCCAAGAAGGAGAGGCAGACAGTCACAAGCCAATAAGAGAGGGCAAGCAGGCTCTGTGTCTAGTGCTGGTCGTGGAGACGGTGCATCCTCATCAGCACGTGGCCATGGGACACGCTTGGCCTTTTTTTCGGCAGCTGGCCGTGTTGAGCCGCAACATGCGGAAGACTTGGTCGAGTGGATGACCAAGCCGTCCTCATCCTCCTCATCCTCTCTCACCCATGCCCAGGGTGCTTTGTCTGGCAAAGCAGCGGCCTCTTCCCTCAGCTCAATGTCATCAGTGACTCCTTCCCTAGCTCCACCATGTCCTCATGAGGATTCCCTCGAACTGTTTGACCACAGTGTTGGGTACATGCTCCAGGAGGATGCCCAGCGTTTGGAAGGCTCTGATGATGATACTGAGCTCAATGAAGGCAGTAACATGAGCACGGACAGAGGGGGTGCCCAAGAAGGACAGCAATCTGGCAGTCATGCTCCCCCTGCTGCAGCATACTGCCAGGTTTGCTCCAGTGATGAGGAGGGAGGGGATGATGAGGTCACTGACTCAACGTGGGTGCCTGATAGGAGAGAGGAGGAGGAGGAGGAGGAGGAGGAGGCGACACATCACCAACGAGGCAGGATGCCCTCCAGGGGCCAGCCTAAGGGCAGCACATTGACTGCATCACACCCCAAAGCTCCACATGTGCAGGGCGCTGCAGTCTCTGCGCGTTATTCAAAAAGTTCTTTGGTGTGGGCCTTTTTTGAGACGAGTGCATCAGATCGCACCGCTGCTATTTGCAACATATGTCTCAAGCGTATCTCGCGTGGCCAAAACATCTCCCGCTTGGGTACCACATGCTTGACCAGACATATGTTGACCTGCCATGCAGTTCATTGGCAAGCGTATCTAAAAGACCCACACCAAAGAACAAAGAGGATCTCTCCTTGCTCCTCATCAGCTGAGATTTCCAACCCCACTAGACCTTCAGTCCTCTCTGAGACCTGCAGTGAGAGGAATGAAGGTGTAGAATTAGGTGTGTCACAGCCAAGTACTTGTGGGCAATCTGCTTTTGGTACACCGACGTCAGATTGTACCAGGCAAATTTCCCTGCCCCAGCTGCTGCACCGCCGAAAGAAGTTTGCTCCCAACCATCCACATGCCCAGCGGTCGAATGCTAGCTTGGCAAAATTGCTAGCACTTCAACTGCTGCCTTTTCAGTTGGTAGACTCTGCCCCCTTCCGTGAGTTTGTGGAATGTGCGGTTCCTCAGTGGCAGGTACCCAAACGGCACTTTTTCTCACGGAAGGCGATTCCGGCTCTCTACCAGCATGTGGAAGGCAATGTCCATGCCTCGCTGGACAGGGCGGTCAGCGGTAAGGTGCATATTACCGCTGACTCATGGTCCAGCAGGCATGGACAGGGACGTTACCTAAGTTTCACGGCGCATTGGGTGACTCTGCTGGCAGCTGGGAAGGATGCAGGACAAGGTGCGGTAGTGTTGGAGGTTGTTCCGCCACCACGCCTCCAAAATGCTGATTGTGACACACCTCTCTCCTCCACCCCCTCCTCTTCTTCTTCCTCCATGGCCTCTTCCTCGGAACCAGCGGTGCTCCGTAGGCGTTCAAGGGGCTACGCAAGTACGCAGGCCAAAAGATGCCATGCGGTGCTTGAGCTGGTGTGCTTGGGGGACAGGAGCCACACTGGGGCAGAGGTTCTGTCAGCTCTGCAGGGGCAGGTTCAGAGGTGGTTGACGCCACGCCAACTTAAGGCAGGAATGGTGGTTTGCGACAATGGCACCTCCTCTCTGCCCTCCGACAGGGACAAATGACCCATGTGCCCTGTTTGGCTCACGTCCTTAACTTGGTGGTGCAGCGGTTCTTGGGCAGGTACCCGGGCTTACAGGATGTCCTGAGGCAGGCCAGGAAAGTCTGTGTGCATTTCCGCCGGTCATATAATGCCAGTGCTCGGCTGACGGACCTCCAAAAGGAGTTTAACCTGCCCAAGAACCGCCTAATCTGTGACATGCCCACCAGGTGGAACTCAACGTTGGCCATGCTGCAGCGGCTGCACACGCAGCAGAGGGCCATCAATGAGTACCTGTGCGACTATGGCACCAGGACAGGGTCAGGGGAGCTTGGTTTTTTTTCCCCACGCCAGTGGGCCATGATCAGGGATGCATGCACTGTCCTGTCACCATTCGAGGAGGCCACGAGGATGGTGAGCACTGACAGTGCATGCATCAGTGACACTGTCCCCCTTGTCCACCTGTTGGAGCACACGCTGCGTGGAATAATGGACAGGGCACTTGAGGCAGAACAGAGGCAGGAAGAGGAGGAATTCCTTAGCTCTCAAGGCCCCCTTTATCCAGACAGTGTTCCTGCATGCCCGCCGATCACACAGGAAGAGGACGAGGAGGAGGAGGAAGATTGTGTCAGTATGGAGGTGGAGCCTGGCACTCAGCATCAGCAGCAGTCTTTAAGGGATCAGTGCCAAGGAACACATGGACTTGTACGTGGCTGGGAGGAGGTGGCTGCGGACGTTGTTGTCCTTAGTGACCCAGAGGACTCCGGACCGAATGCCTCAGCAAACCTACGCTGCATGGCCTCCCTGATCCTGCAAAGCCTGCGTAAGGATCCTCGTATTCGTGGTATCAAGGAGAAGGACCAATACTGGCTGGCAACCCTCCTTGATCCACGTTACAAGGGTAAGGTTGCGGACCTTATCTTGCCATCGCAGAGGGAGCAGAGGATGAAACATCTTCGGGAGGCCTTGCAGAAAGGTCTGTGCAACGCGTTCCCAGAGACTGGGAGGTTACAAACTCCTGTTTCTGGACAACGTGTTGCTGAGGCTTCGGTCAGTCAAAGAAGGAGCGGTGGAGAAGGTGGCCGTCTGACCGATGCATTCAGACAATTTTTTGTTCCGCAGCCCCAAGGTATGATCGGTTCCAGCAACCATCGCCAGCGTCTGTTTTACATGGTGCAGGAATACCTAGGGGCAAGATCAGACTTGGACACCTTTCCCACCGAAAATCCTCTGGGTTACTGGGTCTTGAGGATGGATCACTGGCCAGAGCTTGCACAGTATGCAATTGAGCTACTGGCCTGTCCTGCATCCAGCGTTCTTTCGGAACGCACATTCAGTGCTGCTGGAGGCGTGGTAACCGATCACAGGGTGCGTCTGTCCACCGACTCGGTCGATCGGCTGACCTTCATAAAAATGAATCAGTCTTGGATCACCACCAGCTACCAAGCACCTGATGCAGATGTAACCGAATAATTTTTTTTGAAATCTCAGATCCCTTCAAAGACTGCCTATGCTGATGCTGAGTGACTATCCCTGAGTAATTATCCTCTTCCTCCTCAATCATCACGCTGATAGCTTGTAAGAACATTTTTGGTTCTGGGCGCCACCACCAGTGCCTAAGGCACAATTTTTCAGCCCCTGTTTAACAGGGGCGTGTAATTACAATTTTTGATGTAATACTTTGCAGCAGGGCTCGTTCCTGCATTCCAACTAGAGTGTCTGTGAGGGGTTGCAGTGTTGTGGCACCAGCACCAGTGCCTAAGGCCCAATTTCTCTGCCCCTGTCTAACAGGGGCGTGTAATTACAATTTTTGATGCAATACTTTGCAGCAGGGCTCGTTCCTGCGTTCCAACTAGAGTGTCTGTGAGGGGTTGCAGTGTTGTGGCACCAGCACCAGTGCCTAATGCCTAATTTTTCAGCTCCTGTTCAACAGGGGCATGTAATTACAATTCTTGATCTAATATTTCACAGCAGGGCCCTGTGAGGGCTTACAGTGTTGTGGCCACAGCAACACCTAAGGCCCAAATTTCTGCTGAGTATATAGGGCAGGACCCTACTTTCAAACATCTAACTTACAAACGACTCCTACTTGCAAACGGAAGGAGACAACAGGAAGTGAGATGAAATCTACCCCTAGGAAGGGAAATTCTCTCCTGTAAGAGTTAATATGGGAAAACAATTTCTCCTTTCCACTGATGCTTTCCAATCCTTGTTCCACAAAAAAACCCAAATTTTCAAAAAACATTTTTCATTGGGACAAAAAAGTGAGGTGAAATCTTCTGAAGAGGAGGAAAGACAGCAAAACAAATGTCACAGGGGTGATAACCCTTCCCTATGTTTTCCAAAAAGCTTAGAAAAGATTTTTTGGCTGAAGCTAAACACGTTAAAAATGTTCAAAATTACAAACAGATTCTACTTAACAACAAACCTACAGTCCCTGTCTTGTTTGCACCACCTGTATACTGCTGTTCAGAGTATATAGGGCCACACCTTTCCTTATTTTAATTTGGGTGCGGGGTTCCCCTTAATATCCATACAAGACCCAAAGGGCCTGGTAATGGACTGGGGGGTACCCATGCCGTTTGTCTCACTGATTTTCATCCATATTGCCATGACCCGACATGACATTAAACCCGCAAGCAGTTTTAAATGAGATTTTTTCCTTTAAAAATGACATTTGGTGCAGGGACTGTTCTAAACATGGGAAACACGCGTCACTTTACAGGCATACTATAGACACCCCCCAGGTACGATATTTAACCACTTGCCGACCGCCGCACGACGATGTACGTCGACAGAGCGGCACGGGCAGGCAAAAGGGCTTACCTGTACGTCCCTGCCTGCCCGCGGGTGGGGGGTCCGATCGGACCCCCCCCCGGTGCCTGCGGCGGTCGGATCGAGGTCAGGGTCGATCAAAGGTGAGGGGGAGGCCACTCATTCGTGGCCCCCACCTCGCGATCGCTCCTGGCCAATGACAAGCTTCCTCGGCTTCTGTGAATGTAAACAGAAGCAGAGGAAGTGATGTAATCTCTCCTCGAGCCGGTCTTTTCGTCCGGCGCCGAGGAGAGAAGACATCCAAGTAAGTGCACCAACACTACACATACAGTAGAACACGCAGGCACACTTGTCACCCCCCTGTCACCCCCCGATCACCCCCTGATCACCCCCCTGTACCCCCTGTCACTCTGACACCAATAGCAGTTTTTTTTTTTTTCTGATTTTTTGCATTGGTGTCAGTTTGTGACAGTAACAAGTGTTAGGGCAGTTAGGTTAGGCCCCTTTAGGTCAGGGGTACCCCCCTTTAGGTCCAGGGTACCCCCCTAACCCCCCTAATAAAGTTTTAACCCCGTGATCACCCCCCGTCGCCAGTGTCACTAAGCGATCGTTTTTCTGATCGCTGTATTAGTGACACAGGTGACGCTAGTTAGGGAGGTAAGTATATAGGTTCGCTGTCAGTGTTTTATAGCGACAGGGACCCCCATATACTACCTGCTAAAGGTTTTAACCCCTTGATTGCCCCCTAGTTAACCCTTTCACCAGCGATCACCATATAATTGTTACAGGTGACGCTGGTTAGTTGGTTTGTTTTTTGTAGTTTATTACAGTTTATTATAGTTTATTACAGTTTTAGGGCACCCGCCGTTTATTACCCTATAAAGGTTTAACCCCCTAATTGCCCGGCGGTGATAGAAGTTAAGTTTTTAGGATCAGATAAGGTCTGCGTCGCCCCAGGCAGCGTCAGGTTAGCGCTAGTACCACTAAAACCCACGCACGCAGCATACACCTCCCTTAGTGCTATAGTATCTGAACGGATCGATATCTGATCCGATCAGATCTATACTCCCCAGCAGTTTAGGGTCCCCCAAAAAAACGCAGTGTTAGCGGGATCAGCCCAGATACCTGCTAGCACCTGCGTTTTGCTCCTCGGCCCAGCCCAGCCCAGCCCACCCAAGTGCAGTATCGATCGATAACTGACACTTACAAAACACTAAGCACACATAACTGCAGCGGTCGCAGAGTCAGGCCTGATCCCTGCGATCGCTAACAGTTTTTTGGTAGCGTTTTGATACAGTCGCTGACAGTCAGGAGCTTTTTTGCCTGTGAGTCTCACTAGTGTACCCCTAAATTTAGAGCCCAAAATGGCAAATAGAAGGTACACTAGTGAAGAGGCCTACAGGATTCTGAGCATGACAGATAGTGAAGAGGAAGTCACTCATCTGTCAAGTTTAAGCTCAGAATACGAACCTGTAGAGGACAGCGGCTCCATGACAGATAGCTCTGACGACGGAGTTGTGGTCCCTGCTAGGGTCAGGCGTACCAGACCCCGATCTTCTTCTTCTGTCCTTGACGTGCAAGAACCGCAGGGCTCTCGTAGGGAGCAGAGAGGTACTAGCGCCGCTACTCCTTCTGGTGAACTGGCAAGCACCAGCGGCCTAGTACACCCTGGTCGTACATCCAGCACTGCAGTATCACGTGGTGACGTGGCGAGTCCCATAAGTGCAGTTCAAGCTGGCGAGGTGGCAAGCACAACTAGTGTCCCGCTGCCACCAATAAGACAAAGACAGGCCCGTCGTGCCCATAGTGCCCTTCCTGCTGCATTCGCCAATCCGAATTGGGTACCCACCACTTCTGCAGCACCCGTACTTCCCCCTTTCACTGGCCAACCCGGAATTCAGGTGGAAACAGTTGACTTTATGCCACTGGATTTTTATTCACTGTTTTTCACCGAAGATCTCTATAGATCTATTGTGGACCAAAGCAATTTGTACGCTGGTCAACACATCGCCGCTAATCCCCAGTCCTCCCTTGCCAGAGATTGGAGACCAATTACGGTCTCCGAATTTAAGATCTTTCTGGGCCTTTCCCTCAACATGGGCATAACCAAAAAGAGTGAGTTGCGGTCATATTGGTCCACTGACCCAATTCACCATATGCCCGTGTTCTCTGCTTCAATGGCCAGGGCACGATACGAGCAGATTTTGCGGTTCATGCACTTCAACGACAATGAACTCTGTCGTCCTCGTGGAGACCCTGCATACGATCGGCTCTACAAAATTCGGCCCCTCGTAAACCACTTCAACCAACGTTTTGCAGACTTGTTTACCCCCCATCAAGTTGTCTGCGTTGATGAGTCCCTGATTAAGTTTTCTGGCCGCTTGTCCTTCAAACAGTACCTTCCCAGCAAGCGTGCCAGATACGGGGTCAAGATGTATAAGCTCTGTGACAGGGCCACAGGCTATACATGTAGATTTATGGTTTACGAGGGCAAAGATAGTCACGTAGAGCCGATAAACTGCCCTGACTACATAGGAAGCGCTGGCAAGATAGTGTGGGACTTGGTGTCACCCTTATTCGGAAAGGGGTACCACTTGTACGTGGACAATTATTATACGAGCGTGCCACTTTTTAGTCACTTGTTTGATCATCAGATTGGAGCATGTGGCACCGTGCGACCTAATCGCCGGGGCTTTCCCCAGCGGCTTGTAGATTCCCGTCTTAGGCTGGGGGAGAGAGCCTGCTTGCAGTATAATAATTTGCTCGCTATGAAGTGGAGGGATAAGAAGAATGTTTTCGTTCTCACCTCCCTTCATGCAGACACGATGACCCAAATTACTACGGCGACTGGTGTTGTGGAGAAACCCCTCTGTGTCCACGAATACAACCTTAATATGGGAGGGGTGGACCTCAACGACCAGTTGTTGGCGCCGTACCTAATTGCCCGTAAGGCCAGACGCTGGTACACAAAAGTGTCTGTTTATTTATTTCAATTGGCTTTGCTGAACGCTCATGTGCTATACAGAGCTTCAGGACGGACTGGATCCTTCCTTAAATTCCAGGAAGAGATCGTCAGAGCCCTTCTGTTTCCAGACGGTGCTCCACCTCACCTTCCCAATCCAAATGCAGTAGGCCGGCTGCATGAGAGGCATTTTCCTTATGTCCTCCAGAGTACCCCTACCCAACGAGCCCCCCAAAGAAAATGTCGTGTCTGCAGAAAGCGCGGATTTAGGCGTGACACCCGGTATTATTGTCCCTCCTGTCCTGGCAATCCTGGTCTTTGCATTGGTGAATGTTTTGAACGCTACCATACACTAGTTGAGTATTAGCGTAGGGTACAGCACTGCACAGACTAGGACACACTTCCACAGGGTCTCCCAAGATGCCATCGCATTTTGAGAGACCCAAACCTGGAACCGTTACAGTTTTAAAAGTTACAGTTATAAAAAAAAAAAGTAAAAAAAAAAAAAAAATACACAAAAAAAATATAAAATAAAAAAACCAAAAATAGTTGTCGTTTTATTGTTCTCTCTCTCTCTATTTTCTCTCTATTGTTCTGCTCTTTTTTACTGTATTCTATTCTGCATTGTTTTATTGTTATGTTTTATCATGTTTGCTTTTCAACATTTTTTTGTTTTCAGGTATGCCATTCAGCTGCAGCGCGGATTTATTTATCTTGACAGCAACAGCGTTTGCTCCCACGATACATAAAGCCGCGACTCCAGCGCTGTCGGAGGTGATTTCACCACCACAGTTACATACTTCAGCATATATGCCGAAGCGTGGGGGCAGAAGTGGGTGGAGGAGCGATTTGCTCCTGCCTTTTGCGGGAGGATGCCCCCATGCTTCGGCATATATATATTTTAGGTAGGCACAGGTTGCGTTAAATGTTTTATTTTTTACTATGGTTTTTTTTTGTATTTGCTTTGCAGGTATGGTAAGTATTACTGTTATACTGTAATGTTACTTTGTTTTTTGTTAACCATCATTTGCTTAGCAGGTACGCCATTCAGTTGCAGCGCGGATTTATTTATCTTGACAGCAACAGCGTTTGCTCCCACGATATATAAAGCCGTGACTCCAGCGCTGTCGGAGGTGATTTCACCACCACAGTTACATACTTCAGCATATATGCCGAAGCGTGGGGGCAGAAGTGGGTGGAGGAGCGATTTGCTCCTGCCTTTTGCGGGAGGATGCCCCCATGCTTCGGCATATATATATTTTAGGTAGGCACAGGTTGCGTTAAATGTTTTATTTTTTACTATGGTTTTTTTTTGTATTTGCTTTGCAGGTATGGTAAGTATTACTGTTATACTGTAATGTTACTTTGTTTTTTGTTAACCATCATTTGCTTAGCAGGTACGCCATTCAGTTGCAGCGCGGATTTATTTATCTTGACAGCAACAGCGTTTGCTCCCACGATATATAAAGCCGTGACTCCAGCGCTGTCGGAGGTGATTTCACCACCACAGTTACATACTTCAGCATATATGCCGAAGCGTGGGGGCAGAAGTGGGTGGAGGAGCGATTTGCTCCTGCCTTTTGCGGGAGGATGCCCCCATGCTTCGGCATATATATATTTTAGGTAGGCACAGGTTGCGTTAAATGTTTTATTTTTTACTATGGTTTTTTTTGTATTTGCTTTGCAGGTATGGTAAGTATTACTGTTATACTGTAATGTTACTTTGTTTTTTGTTAACCATCATTTGCTTAGCAGGTACGCCATTCAGTTGCAGCGCGGATTTATTTATCTTGACAGCAACAGCGTTTGCTCCCACGATACATAAAGCCGTGACTCCAACGCTGTCGGAGGTGATTTCACCACCACAGTTACATACTTCAGCATATATGCCGAAGCGTGGGGGCAGTGGGTGGAGGAGCAATTTGCTCCTGCCTTTTGCGGGAGGATTCCCCCATGCTTCGGCATATATAAATGGTGCATGTATGCCCATCATTAGAAGTGGGTGGATGAAGGGAGGTATTCTAATGGTGGGCATACCCACCGATCAATATCTTTTTTTCGTTCAGCCCACAGGCTGCATGAAAAAAAAGTTTACAATATATGCCCAACAAGGACCAGCAACGTACTGGTATGTTGCTGGACTTTGAGTGGTTATACCAGAATGATGCCTGCAGGTTTAGGTATCATCTTGGTATCATTCTTTTCAGCCAGCGGTCGGCTTTCATGTAAAAGCAATCCTAGCGGCTAATTAGCCTCTAGACTGCTTTTACAAGCAGTGGGAGGAAATGCCCCCCCCCACCGTCTTCCATGTTTTTCTCTGGCTCTCCTGTCCCAACAGGGAACCTGAGAATGCAGCCAGTGATTCGGCCAGCTGACCATAGAGCTGATCGGAGACCAGAATGGCTCCAAATATCTCTATGGCCTAAGAATCCGGAAGCTACGAGCATTTCAAGACTTAGATTTCGCCGGATGTAAACAGCGCCATTGGGAAATTGGGAAAGCATTTTATCACACCGATCTTGGTGTGGTCAGATGCTTTGAGGGCAGAGGAGAGATCTAGGGTCTAATAGACCCCAATTTTTTCAAAAAAGAGTACCTGTCACTACCTATTGCTATCATAGGGGATATTTACATTCCCTGAGATAACAATAAAAATGATTTAAAAAAAATAAAAATGAAAGGAACAGTTTAAAAATAAGATAAAAAATCAAAAAAATAATTAAAAAAAAAAAAAAAAAAAAAAAAGCACCCCCGTCCCCCCCTGCTCTCGCGCAAAGGTGAACGCAAGCGTTGGTCTGGCGTCAAATGTAAACAGCAATTGCACCATGCATGTGAGGTATCACCGCGAAGGTTAGATCGAGGGCAGTAATTTTAGCAGTAGACCTCCTCTGTAAATCTAAAGTGGTAACCTGTAAAGGCTTTTAAAGGCTTTTAAAAATGTATTTAGTTTGTCGCCACTGCACGTTTGTGCGCAATTTTAAAACATGTCATGTTTGGTATCCATGTACTCGGCCTAAGATCATCTTTTTTATTTCATCAAACATTTGGGCAATATAGTGTGTTTTAGTGCATTAAAATTTTAAAAAGTGTGTTTTTTCCCCAAAAAATGCGTTTGAAAAATCGCTGCGCAAATACTGTGTGGAAAAAAAAAATCAAATACCCACCATTTTAATCTGTAGGGCATTTGCTTTAAAAAAATATATAATGTTTGGGGGTTCAAAGTAATTTTCTTGCAAAAAAAAATAATTTTTTCATGTAAACAAAAAGTGTCAGAAAGGGCTTTGTCTTCAAGTGGTTAGAAGAGTGGGTGATGTGTGACATAAGCTTCTAAATGTTGTGCATAAAATACCAGGACAGTTCAAAACCCCCCCAAATGATCCAATTTTGGAAAGTAGACACCCCAAGCTATTTGCTGAGAGGCATGTCGAGTCCATGGAATATTTTATATTGTGACACAAGTTGCGGGAAAAAGACAAATTATTATTTTTTTTTTTTTTTTTTTGCACAAAGTTGTCACTAAATGATATATTGCTCAAACATGCCATGGGAATATGTGAAATTACACCCCAAAATACATTCTTTTGCCTCTCCTGAGTACGGGGATACCACATGTGTGAGACTTTTTGGGAGCCTAACCGCATAGGGGACCCCGAAAACCAAGCACCGCCTTTAGGCTTTCTAAGGGCGTAAATTTTTGATTTCACTCTTCACTGCCTATCACAGTTTCGGAGGCCATGTAATGCCCAGATGGCACAAACCCCCCCCAAATGACCCCATTTTGGAAAATAGACACCCAAAGCTATTTGCTGAGAGGTATAGTGAGTATTTTGCAGACCTCACTTTTTGTCACAAACTTTTGAAAATTGAAAAAAGAAAAAAAAAATATGTTTTTCTTGTCTTTCTTCATTTTCAAAAACAAATGAGAGCTGCAAAATACTCACCATGCCTCTCAGCAAATAGCTTGGGGTGTCTACTTTCCAAAATGGGGTCATTTGGGGGGGTTTTGTGCCATCTTGGCATTTTATGGCCTTCAAAACTGTGATAGGTAGTGGGGAGTAAAATCAAAAATTTATGCCCTTTGAAATCCTGAAGGCGGTGCTTGGTTTTCGGGGCCCCGTACGCGGCTAGGCTCCCAAAAAGTCCCACACATGTGGTATCCCCGTACTCAGGAGAAGCAGCAGAATGTATTTTGGGGTGTAATTCCACATATGCCCATGGCATGTTTGAGCAATATATCATTTAGTGACAACTTTGTGCAAAAAAAAAATTGTCACTTTCCCGCAACTTGTGTCAAAATATAAAATATTCCATGTACTCATCATGCCTCTCAGCAAATAGCTTGGGGTGTCTTCTTTCCAAAATGGGGTCATTTGGGGGGGTTTTGTGCCATCTGGGCATTTTATGGCCTTCAAAAATGTGATAAGTAGTGAGGAGTGAAATCACAACTTTACGCCCTTAGAAATCCTGAAGGCGGTGCTGGGTTTTCGGGGCCCCGTACGCGGCTAGGCTTCCAAAAAGTCCCACACATGTGGTATCCCCATACTCAGGAGAATCAGCAGAATGTATTTTGGGGTGCAATTCCACATAAGCCCATAGCCTGTGTGAGCAATATATCATTTAGTGACAACTTTGTGCAAAAAAAAAAAAAAATTGTCACTTTCCCGCAACTTGTGTCAAAAAATAAAATATTCCATGGACTCAACATGCCTCTCAGCAAATAGCTTGGGGTGTCTACTTTCCAAAATGGGGTCATTTGGGGGGGGTTTGTGCCATCTTGGCATTTTATGGCCTTCAAAACTGTGATAGGTAGTGAGGAGTAAAATCAAAAATTTATGCCCTTAGAAATCCTGAAGGCGGTGCTTGGTTTTTGGGGCCCCGTACGTGGCTAGGCTCCCAAAAAGTCCCACACATGTGGTATCCCCGTACTCAGGAGAAGCAGCAGAATGTATTTTGGGGTGTAATTCCACATATGCCCATGGCATGTTTGAGCAGTATATCATTTAGTGACAACTTTGTGCAAAAAAAAAAAAAAATTGTCACTTTCCCGCAACTTGTGTCCAAATATAAAATATTCCATGGACTCAACATGCCTCTCAGCAAATAGCTTGGGGTGTCTACTTTCCAAAATGGGGTCATTTGGGGGGGTTTTGTGCCATCTTGGCATTTTATGGCCTTCAAAACTGTGATAGGTAGTGGGGAGTAAAATCAAAAATTTATGCCCTTTGAAATCCTGAAGGCGGTGCTTGGTTTTCGGGGCCCCGTACGCGGCTAGGCTCCCAAAAAGTCCCACACATGTGGTATCCCCGTACTCAGGAGAAGCAGCAGAATGTATTTTGGGGTGTAATTCCACATATGCCCATGGCATGTTTGAGCAATATATCATTTAGTGACAACTTTGTGCAAAAAAAAAAAAAATTGTCACTTTCCCGCAACTTGTGTCCAAATATAAAATATTCCATGGACTTAACATGCCTCTCAGCAAATAGCTTGGGGTGTCTACTTTCCAAAATGGGGTAATTTGGGGGGGTTTGTGCCATCCTGGCATTTTATGGCCTTCAAAACTGTGATAGGTAGTGAGGAGTAAAATCAAAAATGTATGCCCTTTGAAATCCTGAAGGCGGTGCTTGGTTTTCGGGGCCCCGTACGCGGCTAGGCTCCCAAAAAGTCCCACACATTTGGTATCCCCGTACTCAGGAGAAGCAGCTGAATGTATTTTGGGGTGCAATTCCACATATGCCCATGGCCTGTGTGAGCAATATATAATTTAGTGACAACTTTTTGTAATTTTTTTTTTTTTTTTTGTCATTATTCAATCACTTGGGACAAAAAAAAAAAATATTCAATGGGTTCAACATGCCTCTCAGCAATTTCCTTGGGGTGTCTACTTTCCAAAATGGGGTCATTTGTGGGGGTTTTGTACTGCCCTGCCATTTTAGCACCTCATGAAATGACATGGACAGTCATAAACTAAAAGCTGTGTAAATTCCAGAAAATGTACCCTAGTTTGTAGGCGCTATAACTTTTGCGCAAACCAATAAATATACGCTTATTGACATTTTTTTTACCAAAGACATGTGGCCGAATACATTTTGGCCTAAATGTATGACTAAAATTGATTTTAATGGATTTTTTTTATAACAAAAAGTAGAAAATATCATTTTTTTTCAAAATTTTCGGTCTTTTTCCGTTTATAGCGCAAAAAATAAAAGCGGCAGAGGTGATCAAATACCATCAAAATAAAGCTCTATTTGTGGGAAGAAAAGGACGCAAATTTCGTTTGGGTACAGCATTGCATGACCGCGCAATTAGCAGTTAAAGCGACGCAGTGCCAAATTGTAAAAAGTGCTCTGGTCAGGAAGGGGGTAAATCCTTCCGGGGCTGAAGTGGTTAAAGGAATATTTCCCTTTTTTTTTTTTTACTTTAAGCATCATTAAAATCACTGCTCCCGAAAAAACGGCCGTTTTTAAAAGTTTTTTTTGCATTGATACATGTCCCCTGGGGTAGGACCCGGGTCCCCAAACCCTTTGTAGGACAATACCATGCAAATTAGCCTTTAAAATGAGCACTTTTGATTTCGAACGTTCGAGTCCCATAGACGTCAATGGGGTTCTAACGTTCGTGCGAACTTTCGGTCCGTTCGCGGGTTCTGGTGCGAACCGAACCGGGGGGTGTTCGGCTCATCCCTATTCCTAGATATAAACCAAACGTACACGTATCAAGTGCTAACATCCTTAAAAAATAGTGCAATAGAAAACGAGCTTTAAATAAAAAATATATAAGGAAAAAGCTATAAACACGTAAATATAATAGTATTTTTAAATCCCATACATAGTGGTGCTGGTATGTATACCAAATAACTTAGAGTGTGTGTGTGGGGGGGGAGGGGGGGAGGGGGGGGGAGGAAGGGGTGAAGGTGAGGAAGGGGGGAAGGGGAGAGGAAAGAGGTGTGGGAGATCTCTTAGGATTACTCCTAGTAAAGTGCAAACGTGCTGACAAAGTTCATAAAAAGTCCTTATGGTGTATAAACTTATTATCCAATTCGTTTAAACTCTTATTGGTGTAATATCTTGTGCAGTATCTTAATGCTAATAACGTGATGTTTGTGATCCTTCAGTGATTTAAAATCCTTGTTCCGAAAGTGCAGCCACTCACTGGATCCCTTCACCCCTACAGGGGTACTAGGCGGTTGCAGTTTTGCGCCACTGCACGGCATTCACTAGTAGACTCAGGATCACGATGTTTCATATAAAAAGAGAAAGGGAGTGCCCATAGCGTAAAAACGTTTTTTTCAAAAATGTATTAAGCAAATGGGTAGGTACTCACAATTTTACAATACAAATCAAGCGGAGTGGTAAAAAGTCATGATTAGTCCTCAGCGCTGGTAAGCAGATGATAATGGGAAGCACAGATTTAGGCCACGCGTGGCCTAAATCTGTGCTTCCCATTATCATCCCATTATCATCTGCTTACCAGCGCTGAGGACTAATCGTGACTTTTTACCACTCCGCTTGATTTGTATTGTAAAATTGTGAGTACCTACCCATTTGCTTAATACATTTTTGAAAAAAACGTTTTGACGCTATCGGCACTCCCTTTCTCTTTTTATATGAAACATCATGATCCTGAGTCTGCCAGTGAATGCCGTGCAGTGGCGCAAAACTGCAACCGCCTAGTACCCCTGTAGGGGTGAAGGGATCCGGTGAGTGGCTGCACTTTCGGAACAAGGATTTTAAATCACTGAAGGATCACAAACATCACGTTATTAGCATTAAGATATTGCACAAGATATTGCACAAGATATTACACCAATAAGAGTTTAAACGAATTGGATAATAAGTTTATACACCATAAGGACTTTTTATGAACTTTGTCAGCACGTTTGCACTTTACTAGGAGTAATCCTAAGAGATCTCCCACACCTCTTTCCTCTCCCCTTCCCCCCTTCCTCACCTTCACCCCTTCCTCCCTCCCCCCCTCCCCCCCCCCCCCCCCCACACACACACACTCTAAGTTATTTGGTATACATACCAGCACCACTATGTATGGGATTTAAAAATACTATTATATTTACGTGTTTATAGCTTTTTCCTTATATATTTTTTATTTAAAGCTCGTTTTCTATTGCACTATTTTTTAAGGATATTAGCACTTGATACGTGTACGTTTGGTTTATATCTAGGAACTTATACTTACATGCCTGGCCTTGAACTAGAGACATACAGCATAGGCAGGGTATTATTTAGTTAAAGGAACAGCGCCAGACCCTTCCACCACACTAACCAGTTCTGCCTCAATGGCAAGGAGCCAAAGCCTTACTACACCCTGTGGCATTCTTTTCACGCAAGTTATCCCCAGCAGAGAAAAACTATGATGTAGGAGATTGAGAACTCTTGGCGATTAAAGCTGCCCTTGAAGAGTGGAGATACTTGATAGAAGGGGCAGCTCATCCAATCTTAATATTTACTGACCACCAAAATTTGGAATATTTGCGAGCCGCAAAACGTCTGAAACCTCGGCAGGCCAGGTGGGCACTGTTCTTACAAGATTTGTCTTCAACATCACCTACAGGCCAGGGTCAAAAAACACAAAGCCGGATGCTCTGTCCCATATGTTTGGTGTGTCAGAAGAACCTGCCCCTCCAGATACCATTCTATCCCCTGGGAATTTTCTCTTACTGCAGGAAGATTTCTTGTCCCAGATTAAACAGGCTTCTATTGGCATCTCATCTTCTTCTGGGATGGTGTTACAAGCAAGGGATGGACTGTTGTGTCACAATGACAGAATCTTTATACCTGAAAATTTGCGAGTTGCCGCCTTAGGTCTCTGCCACGATCATGCCCTTGCAGGACATTTTGGAATCCACAAGATGGCTGAACTCTCACAACATACCTTTTGGTGGCCCAGCTTAAGAGATGATTGTAAGAAGTACATAGAGACCTGCCCTACCTCTGTTAAAAATAAAACTAGCAGGACTAAGTCCTGGGGTCTGCTGACACCCTTGCCAATCCCGGATAGACCTTGGAAAATGATTTTGATGGACTTTATCTTTGAACTTCCCCCTTCCGAAGGTCACTCTACCATCTTTGTGGTTGTGGACCATTTGTCTAAAATGGCACACTTCTTACCCATGAGGGGTACACCATCAGCTGCAGAGACAGCACAAATCTTTATTAAGGAAATTGTGAGACTGCATGGACTTCCTCTTAATATAGTTTTTGACTGCGGGGTTCAGTTCATGTCTAGATTTTGGAGAGCGTTGTGTGAGATCCTGAAGTTCGAACTGTCTTTTTCCTCAGCATACCACCCACAGACCAATGGTCAAACTGAAAGGACCAACCAAACGCTGGAACAGTATTTATGCTGTTTTTTTTCCTTTTCGCAGGATGATTGGGTGGCACTACTACCATTAGCAGAGTGCACATACAACAACTCGGAACATTCTGCCATCAAGCAATCCCCCTTTTTTGCCAACTATGGGTTTGACCACCACAGCCCCTGAATATCCCACCCCAGCAGTTAAAGATACCATGAATTTCTTCAGTTCTAACAACCAACTGTTGCAGGAGACCATGGCCAAAGCTCAGGAAGACTAAAAGAAGTCTTTTGACAAGAAGAAACAGGGAGATCTGATCCTGGAACCTGGTGATCAGGTATGGTTAGCTACAACTAATCTAAAGTTAGCCTGCCCATCTAAAAAAATTGGGTCCTAAATTTGTGGGACCATTCGCGGTGAAAAAGAGGATCAACAACGTGGCCTATGAATTGGCACTACCAGACTCTTTTAAAATCCACCCAGTTTTTCATATAGCTCTTCTGAAGCATGCATGTCCAGACCCATTTCCTGAATGGAATAGTGGTCCCCCTGAGCCTGTAATGGTAAATGGTGAAGAGGAATATGAAGTAGAGGCGATCATGGACTGTAGTAAAAAACGAAATCGGATCCAATACTTGGTCAAATGGAAGGGGTACGAACCCGAGGAGAACTCTTGGGAACCTTAGGGCAATATTTATGCTGAGAGACTTATCCAAGATTTTGTCAGAATCATCCAGAGAAACTAGCCTACTTGGGCATCCAGAGGCTGCCCATTGGAGGGGGGCAATGTCAGGGTGCACATGCCAGCAGACAAGTTCGCATCCCTAGAAGAACTCTGGGGTGCAGGAGAACAAAACCATTTGCCTATAAGAATTGGGCATCGGCGCATAGAAGTGCGCATGCGCAAACTGGCGCGTAAACAGAAGCCGTCGCGCATCCCCATGCGCGCCAACGCTTGCGCGCACCTGCACGTACTCGTGCGCACCCGTGATTGACACTGGTGCCAAATAAGACTATTAAAACCCAGCCAGTGCCTGGCTCCAGTGCTGCTTTGTCTTCAGCTCCTGTGCATCCTGTTACCTTTGAAACCTGTAGCCTGATCTCTGTTATCTATCTGGCTTGTCTTGACCATCCCTTGAACTCCACCTGCATTGACCTCGGCTTGTCCTGTGATCCTCTGCCTTCTCCTTTGGCTCCTGTTTGCACTGATCTGGTTCCAGACCCGGCTTGCCTCCTGACTACGTTCCTGCCTGTACCTTGCATCTGATTATCCCTGCCGTGTATGACCCAGCCTGCCTGACCTTGCTATCTGTTGATGTTTCCTGCACCAGCTGCCTGTCTGCTGAGACCTTCCGGTGACTTCACCAGCCTACCTGAGACATCCTCCCTGCAACCTGGAAGACTCCTCGGCACTTGTGCGACTCTGAACTGCTGCGCCTTCTGTTCACACTATCAGAGTCTCCGAGTCAGAGGTGTAGGGGAAGCCTTCCTCGTCCAATCAGGCTCTACTACCAGGTACGTGATAGTACAAAGCAGCCATGCCTGAGCCTGGATGAGCAACCTTCCCGGTGGATCAGCTGTGCCATCATCTTACAGCACTCACACAAATGGTCAAGAATCTGCAGGAGGGTTACAGTCGGCTTGAGGAGCAAATCCACCGACTCTCTTCTCAGAGGCCCCCGAGTCAGAGGTCTAAGCCTTCCTCGTCCAATCAGGCTCTACTACCAGGTACGTGATAAAAGCTGACTTTGTGGAACAGACTTCAACCATGAGTTGTGGTGACAACTATCGACCAGAATGTAACCATTCTGGTCTGTGGGTATGAAATTGTCTTTATTGTGAGTTGATGGTCAATAATCATAATTTCCATGTCCAAAAAAAGGTATAGTTGTGTGGCTTGCTTCGTAACTCAATTAGATACTTCTATTGTTGTTATCAAGTATCACCATAAACTCTTGCAAAGAGTTTAAATCACCTTTTCAAAGGAGGAGGATGTGTATATATCTAGTCCAAAGGACCAACTCTGGCCTTTTAAGGGCATAGACAACATCCTCCTCCCACTGGGCCATAAACAGATTTGCCAGACTGGGGGCAAACTTAGCCCCCATGGCAACCCTCTCTGCTGCAAATAAAACTGGTTATTGAACCAAAAATAATTGTGTTGAGTTTCAAACTCAAGGAGTTCCATAATGAAATCTTGTTGCATTGGGGGATTTGTATCATTTTAGACAGATAGTGTTTTATAGCTGCAACACCAAGATCATGTGGAATGCAAATGTACAAATCTGCAACATCTGCCGTAACGATGAGCAAATAGTCATCACAATAATTAACCCTCTCTAAAAGCCTTATAGTATCCTTGGTATCTTTCAGATATGAAGGAATGTAACAGAATCTATTCTGCTAACTAAAGGGTGACCGGGAGGATGTACAGAGTCCTTGTTAACTTTGGGGAGGTAGTACATCACAGGGATACGAGGGGCAAGAGGTACCATTTGATGAATGAGAGACTCGTGGGTGTCGTTTGGATTTCTGGAGACCTTGGTTTGTGTTAGAAAAGTTTTAAATGTTTATTGTGTGACTATTAGAAAAACAATAACTGTGAGACTTTTCTTAAGATGACTTCTGAGCACATTGTTGTATTAACTTGCTGTATCGTTTGCTTTAACTAACCCCATAGTAAGTTGTAGGATGATTAGGCTTAACCATATATGGTAGAACAAGAATGTACAGGAAACACTAATTAGCTAAATAAAGTACCATTTTGTACCAGGCACGTTATCTGTGTTTCCTCAGCCAATAGAAGCGTTATAGCTATATTATTGTAGGTATTAGGAGGGGGGATGTACATCTCTTTATATGATTCTTACTGCATCTTTTGACTTGTAAGCATCATCCATTTGTGTGACACGTCTGAAATAAATTGTCTGCTTTTCAATACATCTGGAGTTCGACTGATCACAAAAGGAGAGTATTCCTTACATTTTTGGTCCTCCGAGCCGGAACCAACAAGTGCATTTTGGGTCAGATGGTTCCGACAAAAACTTTGGTGAGTATTGGACCTCAAAGCTCACTGAGAATTAAAAGTTCCCCCCACTCAATGTTAGTGGTGAAATAGGGGCGGGGGCCTGAGACCCAGATCCACTGTCTGGTTTCGAACTTCGTGATCCAGTCCTCCTGGTGTTTGAGAGGTAAGATAATTTAACTTTTTCTTAATACTCTCTAAGAGTCTTTTCTTCTCTTTCTGTTTGATTAATGTGTTGTAATTGCCGACACTGGGATTGATTGTATAATATCTTAATAATCCAGTGTGCGAAGACAGAGACACTTGGGAGCATTGTCTAAGGTAAAAAATAGCGTTACCCGCTGTCCAGGACAAATAAAAAAAGATTTGAGGTATACCGAACATCAGAGGGTGAATGCCTGACGTCATCGTCGGAGGTGGATTGCCCTATGATGTAAGCGCTTAAGTGATCTAGAAAGATCACAAGACTAACTTTCTTCTGTGTGTTTAGTTTCTCCTTTCTCATGGTTAACCTTTCTGTTGATGCTGTAACCTTATTGAAAAGAAAAAACAAAAAAACAACAGTACTGCAGAGGCAAGTTAATTTTTTTTTTGATTCTCCCTATATAGTGTGGGGAGTGATGATATTTTTACTCTTCTTGTATTCCTATTGTTACTATGGGCTGAGGGTCACTATATCAGTGTTTTATAGGTAAATGAGAGACCCGACTGGCGCTGACAATGGAGAATAGTCTCTGTAAAAGAATGTTTTGTGCCTGCTTATGAGGCTGCTGTGTTCCTAATGTGCCAAGTGGGAGACTGGAACTCCTCTTTAAGGACACAGGGCTTTATAGGGAAGTTTGGATTCAATAGTAAACTGTAAAAGTGTCAGGATTTGATGGATAAATTTAAATTGTTAGGACCCAAAGATCAAAAAAGGTATGAGTTGATAATAGGAGTTTAAATAACCAGCAAAAAAATCTTTCTTCACATCTCATGTTCTGTGTGTCTGTAAAATTTGTGTTGTAGCCTGTTTGTCTATCAGTGACAGATTGGGAGCTGGCAGAGAAGCAGGAAACTTTGCAAAAGCTTAAAGAGATACTTGGTTTAATTGTCTTATGGCTTCGCTCTGTAAGGCAGCCAACACCTTGCTAGCCAATGTATTAAGCAGATAAATATGTAAAATACCAGGTGACGTTGCACTATATGGCCCATGGGCATTGGACCGGAGCCGACTGCACTGTCTCAGGTACCACTGGACAACATTGTCTGGGAGACTGTGCTACATCTGGGCCGTCTGCTCAGGGACAACCCTCAGTCGGACTCATAGGAACCAAACAGTTGGAGCTGCAACTTCAGGTAAAGGTAATCCAATTGCCATATCACTGATGGGTCTAGCAAAAGAGAATTAGACCAGACGCAAGTGTGATCTAAATGTTTAACAAATATTTGAGAAGCAGAAAAAAATAGCTAAGTATGGCTGAGTAAAAAAAATAAATAAGTGCGAGAAATCATCACAGGGAGATTAAAGCCTTCAGTTTTTCTCCCCCTCCCCTCCTGTGAATCTCCTGTATTACAGGAGGGAGTGAATTGCTCTTCTGTTTCAAATTCCTGTGTGATAGATTGTGTCTGTAAAAAAAGTTAACTCTTGACCAGCTATGACAATACAGAAGGGTTATATTGCTTTATTATTTTAGCATGCCATGGTGTTAAAGGAAGCACATGGCAGAAATTGTTGATGGTTTTGAGGAGGTAGATGGGAGACATGAAGGTGGATTACATTGTGGAGTGAACAGAATGTTGTGGAGTTGTCAAGTGGCTTGATGAATGACATTTGAGAAAAGGAAAGGCTGAGAATGTTTTGATTACTTTAAATGTGTCCAGTCCAGAGACTGTATGTGACTGAGTGCTAATTTTACTGCCATAAGGAAATAGGGATTTGAATGGGCTTTGCTAAGAGAAGCGTACAGTAGTTTTGAAGTCCAGAGAGAGGAGAGAAGAGAATATACAGACTTGATGCTTTTTCTCAGAAACAAGAAAATGCAGATTGCCTGACAGACATAGCAGAAGAGAGAGGGAGATGATGGTGAATGACTAGTAGGGCAGCATTAACCCTTTGAGCACACAGAGGTTAATTTGTGCATCTGTGAAAATATTAGGATTTTCGGTGGGAAAGAAAGTCCGAATAATAGTCTTAAAGTAAATATTTCTTGGATATGTTACGTTTAGAACTCCCAGATTTTCAACTGTAAAGTGTTAATGATGCAATGCTGTTTATATTCGGGTACATTTATAAAGTTAAAAGGCTAAGTTCTGAATCAGAATATGTGTTTGGGTTAAATAAAAAAAAAATGTTTTGGGACCCTTTGGATTTCACTTGGGACCAGAGAATAAGGGGAACAATACAAAAGGGGATTCATGTTTTATTTAATTCTGCTAAAATATCGGGGTCTGAGAAAAATATTTTTATATATATTGAATATATATGTCAAATAATGTAAATGTCGCTAGGAAACATTTTATGTCTGCATACTTGGTGGATTTATGGACTTATATTTGAGTAAATGAAAGAATATTGTTTTTAACAACTCCAAAGTAAGGAAGGCTTTCTTTGGTAGTTTGATCTGTGATCCTGCACTCATTCATGTTAGATAAAGAGTATCTATTTTCCCAAGCCCCAATTCAAGTGCAGATATGACACTCCCCCCCTCCTCCTTCTACACAACTGAAGAATGAGGCGAGTTCCTTTTTATGGGGTGGGTGTCTAGTGGTTGCATGAATGGGTACAAAATTTAAACCTTTAGAGGTATTTTAGAGTTTAGAACATTAAACTAAGATATGAAATAATGTAGACTACACAGTCCTTAGAGACAAAGAAACAATATTGGAAAACAAAAGGTTGCACAAGTATAAAAAACATTTACATGTCACCTGATTGAAAACCGGTATTGCCAAAATCCTTATTTAGGTATGCAGCAGTATTGACACATGAAGTAACACATGTGTCAAACAGGGGGGTGACTGAGATGTTTAATAAGGTATTTACAGCCTTTGGCTTCACTAACTACTTAAAAAACGTTTTCCTCTCAATGGATTATATGTGCAAGATACAATGCTTAGGGAGGCTTAAGACTAGGGAAAGGGAAGTTCCCCACACCACAATATCCATTCCAACACATTTGCATGGATTTTATTGAATTGGACAAATGTGAAAGGAAGAAATATTGTTTGCTAATCAAAGACACCCTGACCAAATGGGTGGAGAATTCCAGACAGGAAGTGCAGATGCACAGACAGTAATAATGGACCCTTATTTGTAAATAAAACTATGCTACATTTGACAGAAGTGATGGAAATTCAAGTGAAATACCATTGTGCCTATCATTCCCAATCAGCTGGATTGGTGGAAAGACATAATGGCATTCTAAAAAGCAAACTGAGCAAAGCTATGGAAGAAACAGGTAAAAATTGGATGTACTGCCTACTAGTAGCTGTGACCAGTATGCATATCACACCCACAAAAGAAGGTTTAAGCCCATTTGAGATGATATATGGAAGGCCATATAAGATACCCTTACAACCAAATGAAACACCTACTGAGGAGTCTAAGCACACACTAGCAGAATACATGTCTAGGCTGTTAAGACAAAGACGTACTAATGATTTATGTTCTGTCCTAGAAGGTCCAATTCAAGAAGATGAAAAGGTGCATGTGGGAGATTGGGTCTTAACAAAAATTAATAAGAAAAAGCAGTGGTACTCCCCAAGGTGGGATAGTCCTTTCAAAGTCCTCCTAACTACCCCTACTGCGATAAGGATTGCAGAGTGGTCTACCTGGATTCACCAGTCCCATTGCAAAAAGGTTTTACAGGTAGAGTAGGGCCAGTTGGCTACAAGAGGTTCAGAAAGTCCGGCTACAAAGGGAGGTCTCACACAAGGTGGGAATTGTCTCAAACCGGTGAAGTCTCCCTCCCCTTCCAACTCCCCTATCCTATCCGCTGGAACTCTGTAGCTGGTTAGGATAAAAGGGACAGTAATTATCCTTGGGTTACTGGTGATTCTATAAGAGGCATCCATAAAAGGGGTTATACCGTATATACTCGAGTATAAGTCGAATTTTTCAGCACATTTTTTTGTGCTGAAAGTGCCCCCCTCGACTTATACTCGAGTCAAGCACTTTTCTGCAGCAAAAAATGTCATTTTCCGAACCGACTTTGGGGCCCCGTATCTCAGGGACACTTAATGCTAGGAACTCCAAATTTGGTGTGCAAACCCAGTGGAACTGGTACCAAGACATATCCAAAGCTGAAGTTCCTAGCACTAAGTGGCTCTGAGATACGGGGCCCCAAATTCGGTTCGGAAAATGTCATTCTCTGCTGCAAAAAAGTGCTTGACATTTTCTGAACTGATTTTTGGGGCCCTGTATCTCGGGGCCACTTGGTGCTAGAAACCCCAGCTTTGGAAATTTTATGCTGCTAGTTCCACTGGGTTTTCACACCAAATTTGGGGTTCTTAGCACTAAGTGGCCCCGAGATACGGGGCCCCAAATTCGGTCAATTGTGTCCATCTGCAGCAATGTCATTTCGGGACCCTTTGGGTTCAGAGACACCAAATTTTGGCTGCAGCTAGGGGGCATCTAGGAACCCTTAACTACCAAGTTTGAAGTTCAGGGGACCTATGGCTGCAAATGGGCACAGTGAGGCATGCAAATGGGCACAGTGATGCTGCAAATGGGCATTGTTGACCCTCTTTTCCACTTACAGTAGCTGTGCATTTCTCACCCTCGTCTTATACTCGGGTCAATAAGTTTTCCCCATTTTTTTTTGGTGGTAAATTAGGGCCTCGACTTATACTTGGAACGACTTATACTCGAGTATATACGGTACGTTATGGAAGAGCAGAGGAACCTTTGGGTTGGGAAAGAACAGGAAAAGCATTGAATCTAACCTTTATAGAGGGAATAACTAGCACTATACTGGTAGACTTCTGTCAGATTGCAGATTGTGGGGATACAACTGGGGCTAGAGGAATTCTATGGGCAGATAAATACATTTGCTGGCTCTGGAATAGGGCAGGATGTCAAGCATGGGATCAAGCCCTGTGGACCACAGCACATCAAGATTGGGGGGTATAATCTACCAGGGCCTAAAAAGAGTGGAATAAAGGAAAGATTCAATTACAGAAGCGGCCAACTCCCCCTACACACATAGTAAGAACTGTAAATAATTACTGATAACATTAAAGGAGTCGATGAAGGAAGTTCAGTGGTTGTACTCTATGGGAGCATGGGTGTCAGGAACTGGCAAATTTTTCCTCAAGGTATTACCACCTAATAAAATCTGACAACAGGAAAAGGTAGATTATGGTTGTGTAGATGTGGCGCTATTTCCCTTCAAATTAAAAAATATATATATGTAAAATATTAGGGGAGGTATGCCTCAAATAAAATGAACTGTGATACAGCCTCTGTCTGTTGGTCTCAAAATGTGTTTGAAAAAAAACAAAACAAATAAAAATATAATAAGTACCAAACATCTAAACAAATGCAACTACTTTATGTATTAAACCTCTGATGCAGTAAACCACTTTTGTGTTGCACCCCCTGGGGGCAAGAATTAAAAATAACCTATACAAGTGATAGTGTTACACCCCCTGTTGATGAATATCAGAGTGTGTGTGTTGAAGGTGCTGAACTTCAGATAGGGTGTCCAACTGGTGTGCTACACCCTCTGGAGTCCGCAAACTAAAATCTATGATCTACAATATCTGGAACTGTAGAAATGCAGATATCTAATCCCTAGTTGGCAAAGTGATAAATATCGATGTCTGCTGTATCAAAAATCTGGTATGTGAATAAAAATCCAATTATGCCAATAGATAAACTTAAAGCAGAAGTGAAAAAAAAATAATAATAAACAACAAAAATGTGAATGCACAATTCAATATACGTCTCTGTGTTACACCACAGTAAGACCACATTCAAAACCAAAACAAATGATGAAATTGTTGCAAACACTAAATTATGAGTAGATAAGTCCATACAATAAATAAAGTGACGTGCTTAAAAAAAAAACAAAAAAAAAACCAGTGCTTCATCAAAATTTGGTGCTGATTATCCTTTAAAGTGACAGTGGTGCCAGGTGATATTATCCGTGTTGATAATGTGATTGCACTCACCAGATGACATTACCCCCCAGGGGTGTTATGCCTTCACAGTGTGAGCTACTGTTCAGCCCTCTGGAGTTCTGCTGGGCAATCTGAGAACCGTTTTGCTGGCTTTTCCACCGAGATGTCACATAGGGGAAAGAGTAATGCCCATAGTGTGATATTGTTTAAAAAGGCTTTATTTAATAAAAAGTTTAGGAGATATGCTCGCATGATAAAACAAGAGTCGGCGCTGTGTAAACAACAATCGCCGCTCAGACCGGAAGTAACGTCATACTAAAATAGAAGTTCTGAGTAAAACTATAAGATTTACTAACCTAACAATAGAAGATGCCATAGCTTTGGAGACAGGTTACCAAGAAAAAAAAATGAGTGGTTAGAATGGTTGAGGTATATGGTTAAAACTTTAAAAAAAGGAAAACTGTTTAGTTTGTGCCAGAGCAAGACTACATTTAGCAACTATTCCTTTTCCTCTAGATCACAATACAGATCCAGGAGGTTTAAAATGTATGTTGCGATTGTATAATAAGAGCTATAAACCTGAAACAAATTCTACCTGTCTCATGTTGAGTTTGTTGTTTCCCCTAGTACAGAGACCTCAGATAACTCCAGCAGTTACTGCTTATCCGGGCAACTTTATTTGTTTTGCACTCCCAGGGAATGTAGCGGGGTGGATCTTTGGTCGTTACCCGATGACTATTGTAGGGAGAGGATTAACATGGGCAATGGTGACTGGGTTGAACATGACAATCAGAGAGCTGATGTCTGGTGGATGTGTGGGGATAAGAAACTGAGCTAGGATACTGGCCAATGCCCGAGGGGATTGCGCTATGGTCCAGCTGGCTATGCCCCTGAGGATCCTGTCAGAACACCCGTGGACTAAGAGTCACCAAAGGTATTGAAAGGACACCTCTCCCATAGGGTCATTTGACTCTAGGATCTACATAGATGAGATTGGGGTTCCTCATGGAGTGCTGGATGAGTTTAGGGCCAGGAATCAGGTGACAGCTGGGTTTGAGTCTCTTCTCTGGTGAGTGACTATAGATAAAAATGTTGACTGGATTAACTATGTACACTATAACCAACAATGATTTGTAAACTATACTAGGGACGCTGTGAAGGGCCTAACAGAACAGTTGGCCACCACATCTCTAATGGCATGGCAGAACCGAATGGCCTTAGATATGGTCCTAGTTGAAAGAGGAGGGGTATGCAAAATGTTTGGTAGCATGTGTTGCACCTTTATCTCTAATAATACAGCTCCTGGAGGGACCATGACCAGAGCCTTGGAAGGACTGACTGCTCTATCGAATGAATTAGCGGAAAACTCAGGTATTAATGATCCATTAACAAACTGGCTTGAAGGATGGTTCGATAACTGGACTGGACTTATCACATCATGTTTGATCTCAATTGCTGTGGCTTTGGCTGTTTTGGTCACTTGCGGATGCTGCTGCATTCCCTGTATTCGAGGACTTTCACAAAAACTGATTGAAACCGCAGTCTCAAGAACGATGTATCAAGCCCTTCCCACCTCTGAGGAGACCTATGTGGACATTGAAGCTCAACTTAACGACATACAGACCGAAAGTGTATAACACTGGGACTATCATCGAAATGTGTTGAGATAAAATAGTCACACAAGAGGAGGGAATGTTAGAAAAGTTTTAAATGTTTATTGTGTGACTATTAGAAAAACAATAACCCTGAGACTTTTCTTAAGATGACTTCTGAGCACATTGTTGTATTAACTTGCTGTATCGTTTGCTTTAACTAACCCCATAGTAAGTTGTAGGATGATTAGGCTTAACCATAGATGGTAGAACAAGAATGTACAGGAAACACTAATTAGCGAAATAAAGTACCATTTTGTACCAGGCGCGTTATCTGTGTTTCCTCAGCCAATAGAAGTGTTATAGCTATATTATTGTAGGTATTAAGAGGGGGGATGTACATCTCTTTGTATGATTCTTACTGCATCTTTTGGCTTGTAAGCATCATCCATTTGTGTGACACATCTGAAATAAATTGTCTGCTTTTCAATACATCTGGAGTTCGACTGATCACAAGAGGAGAGTATTCCTTACAGTTTGAGATCCCATTTCCATTCCATGCTTGTCTTACTCACCGCCGCTGCTGTGTGTGTACACATCTTCTGGTAAGAAGTACCTACCCCTTTCCTTGGGTGGTGGATGCAGATGGCCGACTTTTACAGTGTGTCGTGAGCCCTTCCCAACACAGATGTTTGTGGACTTATTCTTTTCCATTATATTTTGTTTTAGATCACCTAGTCCATTGTGGTGTGAATGTATATTATTTTTAGCACTCATGCACTTTATTATTTCACGCGCATTCATTGTGTTGACGTACAATTTACTTGCACCTAATTGAGTATTTTTCTCAAAATTACTTGCACATCTATACAATTAGTGTTTATTCACTTATCATTGTTACTAATATTGTGTTTGTATTTTGGATACATGCACAACTCTCTCGGCGCCTCACTTTTCTATTTACATCCATCCACAACTTGTTACATTGTAGTGTTAGCAGCTATCCTCTTTTTGCTAGAGCAGTAATTCATACACACTAAAGCAGTAACAGTGAACTGATGCCCGTCCTGTTCCGGAGATGTCACTTCCGCTTCCATGTTCCAGGCTGGTCAGCATGGAGCTTCCTGGGACACACAACACAGCCAGTAAGAAGATCTACATTCCCAGCAGCCGGGGGACCGGCGGCGGAACCCATAGAGTGGCATCGGATCACTCTAGAACTGATCACAGAAGGGCTCTGACCAGAAGTAGTAAACAAAGAAGGTATGCCACATCCCATAATATAGAAAAAGAACAATTGGTTCCCCTTGGGTGGGATTTTAAGGGCATTACCAAAAAAAATGCATAATTGGTAAAAAATATATTTTTATTACAAAGTACAAAAACATGACAAAAAAAATACACCAAATAAAATTATTAAATTAAACACAAATGATACATATAAACAATTGCATCAAGAGCAACATGTATGGGACAGAGAATACCACACATGGCAAAGAAAACAGACCAATAATATGGAATGAGGTAGGTCTCACTAAACAGACGCGTTTCGGAAAGTCCTTCGTCAAGGTTTGACAAGTGAGAATTATCATCCAATGCAAATGTTATAAAGACATTCAAAACAAACAATCAGCTCTGCTGTGGTATCCCAGGCCGTGTGCACATCGCGAAAATCCAATTGTGGGTAGGTGAAATACTATAGAAGATTCATATAAAGAGTACTGTCCCCCTAGGTGCTGAAAAACGCCACGTCCCCGAGTTTTGGCGCAGCGCCTGTGCGTGGGCTGGGGTCCAAGAGGATCTTCGAACCTGGGAACTAGAGCTAAAGATGACACCTACAAAGAATAACGTAGGGGAGGGGAGGAGGGCTCACAGAAGACCATGCTGGCTGCCAGGTAGCTGACACTAAAAAGGAGACTTTAGCAGCCAAGAGCACAGCGTGAGTGCATCATCCTCCTCCGATCACCAACACAGCCAGTAAGAAGATCTACATTCCCAGCAGCCGGGGGACCGGCGGCGGAACCCACAGAGTGGCATCGGATCACTCTAGAACTGATCATCTTTATGGGCATCCACACCTGTTTGGATAGTGTAAGTTTTTATTTGCACAACCTTTTCTGAATGTTTTTACATATCAAGTTGGTGCCTCCCCCCCCTCCCTCTCAGCTATTGACTTGTCTACAGAGGTCATGGACACCCTCTAAAGATGGCTGCCTCCTTCATTGCGAATACCATTTATCAGAATTGAACTGTTTATAATAGCTATTTCAGCTAACACATGTTTTTTTAAACTAAGGGCACTACACCATTTGGAGCGCCAGAACTACTGGCCTGCTGCACCAAGGAAGTTGCAGCCTAAATGGACACACACACTGCGTGGCTAGCCATGGCGGTGGAACTACAGCAGCCAGCGGACCCTAGACATTGAGCATATCAAAATAACAAACAACAAAATACAAATAATAAAATGAAATGCTTCAATTAAAAAGTCATATAAACCATTATTGTAATGTTAAGAGTTTATCATTCCAAACAAAAGCCAAACAATTGAATGAAAGGAACAGCGTTGGGGGGAGGGGGAATGAATGAGAGAAATGGAAAAATGTTTAAAAATTAGGAAAAGAGGGGGGAATTAAAAAAGGAATCAATAACCAGCCTTGATATAATTGTCAAATTTAGCATGTCACATGAACCACATTGTCAAAATAAGTATGTCAGATGAACCACATTTATACAGTAATTTACTTACTATCTGTATACCACCACCCCAGTGGTGTATTTTGGTTTTGTGCTGCCCTAGGCCTAAAAACCTAGGACTAAAGGTCTAGGACTAAACTCATGCACCCCCAAATTAAAATATGGGCCACCTCTTCCTGCCAAGGCCACACCTCTTCTGTTTAAGACCTGCCCTATCTGTAAACCACACCCCTTCCTATTTAGGCTCACCTTTTCCTTTTAGAGCTCCACCTCTTCCGCTCTGTACATTAAAAGTGGGTACCAAGTGGCCTCATCAGTCAGTGGCTATCAGTGCAGCCTATTAGTGCCCATCAGTGCCGCCTATGAGTGCTCATCAGTAAAGCCTTATCAGTGCCCATCAGTGCAGCCTCATCAGGGGCAACCGATGCAGCCTATTAGTGCCCATCAGTGCCGCCTTATCAGTGCCCATCAGTGCAGCCTTATCAGTGCTCATCAGTGCAGTCCCATCAGTGCCCAACAGTGCAGCTCATCAGTGGCCATCAGTGTGGCCTCATCAGGGGCAACCAGTGCAGCCTATTAGTGCCTATCAGTGCCGCCTATCAGTGCTCATCAGTACAGCCTTATCAGTGCAGCCTCATCAGGGGCAACCGGTGCAGCCTTATTAGTGCTCATCAGTACAGCCTTATTAGTGCCCGTCAGTGCAGCCTCATCAGGGGCAACCGGTGCAGCCTATCAGTGCCCATCAGTACAGCCTTATCCGTGCCCATCAGAGCATCCTCATCAGTGCCCATCAGTGTGGCCTCATCAGGGGCAACAAATGCAGCCTAATAGTGCTCATCAGTGCTCATATCAGTGCAGCCTATCAGTGCCCATATCAGTGCAGCTCAGCAGAGCCCATATTAGTGCAGCTCATCAGTGCCCATATCGGTGCAGCTCGTCATTGCCCATATCAGCGCTGCTCATCAGTGCCCATATCAGCGCAGCTCATCAGTGCCCATATGAGTGCAGCTTCATCAGGGGCAACCGGTGCAGCCTTATCAGTGCCCATCAGTACAGCCTTATCAGTGCTCATCAGTACAGCCTTATCAGTGCCCATCAAAGCATCCTCATCAGTGCCCATCAGTGTGGCCTTATCAGGGGAATCAAGTGCAGCCTAATAGTGCTCATCAGTGCCCATATCAGTGCAGCTCATCAGAGCCCATATCAGTGCAGCTCATCAGAGCCCATATCAGTGCAGCCTATCAGTGCCCATATCAGTGCAGCTCATCAGAGCCCATATCAGTGCAGCTCATCAGAGCCCATATCAGTGCAGTTCATCAGTGCCCATATCAGCGCAGCTCATCAGTGCCCATATTAGTATAATAACTTTAATATTGAGCACTTGACACACACATTAGTAATAGTAACATAACCTGTCCTGGCCACTGGCTGGGGATTCCTCTCATGCTTCTCTCTCTCCTCCTCCTCCTATCGCCCCGGGCTGGGAAGAAGATTCAGTGAAGAAGCTGTACGGAGGAGAGTGGGCAGAGCATTGAGCTCTGCCAGTCAGATTACATTCAGCCGGCCTGGCCAATCACTGGCTGCCAATGGGGGTGCCAGTCGTCGTTGCTGCCACCCGACCCCTCCCCGCCCACCAAGCACACTCCATATACTACCCACAATATTTACAAGTGCCGCGCTACAGCAAGCCTGCCACTGGGGCTGTATTTTTTGCAGGAGGCGGCCGCGGGAACCGGGACTTGGGAAAACGGGAAGGGGGGCTTTTTGCATGCGGGGGCAAAGTGCCGCCCTAGGCCTGGGCCTTGTCGGCCTAGGCCAAGAAACAGCACTGCACCACCCCCAGGACAAGATTCTTATTCATGCGATTTTCAGGATATAAGGGACCATAAGGGTCCTGCTGTAAAAAATTGAGGCAGGTATGAAAATTGGAAAATTAATTAAAGAAAACAATTGCGGCCCGCTTTCTGGTTTAATGCGGCCCCCCTGGTAATTTGGATATATATATCTTTTGTGGCCCCCAGGGGACAGGAAGGGTGCGGGATGAGCACTGTCCGATTACATACAGGAGAATGTCCTGTTTACGCGGCGGCATCTGTAATAGGAAGTCCCGTATCCTGGGCTGCTATTGGACGACCATTCTGTCTATAATAGGAGGTGGGACTTTGTATTAAAGAGGCCGTCGAGTAAACAGGAAACTCTCCAGTATGTAATCTGTTGGCGCTCGTCCCACCCCCTCCCTGTCCCCTCCGAGGCTGCAGATGGACATCGATCAGGCTGCACTGATGGCAATGGTAAGGCTGCATTCATGGCAATGGTGAGGTTGCATTCATGGCAATGGTGAGGTTGCATTCATGGCAATGGTAAGGCTGCATTCATGGCAATGGTGAGGCAGCATTCATCGCAACGTGAGACTGCATTCATGGCATTGGTGAGGCTGCATTCATGGCAATGGTGAGGCTGCAGATGGGCACTGATTAGGCTGCATTCATGGGCACTGACCCTTATTTTGCTTATTACATTTTTTTCCTGAAACTTCCCTCTTAAAGTGAAGGTGCGTGTAATACGCCGACAATACGCCCAAGCTCATCCTTAGTCCTGAGCGGCACTCTGGGATTCATTTGGGCCACAAAAGATATTGACATGGAAATTTATAGATAGGCAACTCCTATCCTCACATTGATTAGTGGTTCCAAATTAATAATAACTACTGCAGGAGAGAACAGACACAAAAGATACACTCCGCATCTTTCCAAATAACTGTTCTAATAGAAAAATGTAGTGCATAATGAACAAAATAAATGCAAAATAGTGGTGCTGAAATGTATTCCAGTCCAGACAAAAAATGTTATTAGGTCCTTTAACCCAGTGTAATGAACATATGGTAAATTCAAAGTCTATAAGCCAAAGAACAGATGGGTAGGGGGTATAATGTCCAACTGTGAATGAACATGGATGCGATCCCCAAGGAGGATGGTGTTCCAATTGTTAGCTGTGTTGATCCGTAGGGGGAAACCACATCAACCAAAAAATGGCATCAAGGTAACAGATGATAAATATAAACTCTTACCAGATGGAGTAGACTCCCCTGTCAGCAACAGGGAGTCTTGAAGGCAGTGTGCCACCCAGGGCAAATGGAAGGATATCCTGACAGTCGGAACTTCAAAATTGGACTCTGCATAGACTCTAGGGATCACCAAGTAGAACTTCGTGGTAAGTAGCCACAATATGAATCCTGGAGGTGGAATATCCCTCATATGGCAGCAGTGCAGCCCTCACTCACATCCGGATAGTATGTGAAAAGAAAAAATGTGCTTCCACATAGTGCAGATAAAAGGGGGTATTTTTTATTGCTAAAAAAGCGATACAGTAAAAAAAGTGATCACAATAAAATTGAAGGCAACATGGAGTGTAATAGCCCGACGTGTTTTGACCTAGGGGTCTTCTACTGGGGCATAAACCACCCACTCCAGGTTGCCAGTATTTATAAATAAAATAACTACTAAGGACCAATCACAGAGAAACAAAATCACATAATGTCATTGGACCAGTGTGGTCAGCTGATCACACATTAAGCAGCAGAGTGTGGACGGGCCAATCACATTATACATGGGACAAAAAGGCAAACTTGACCTCCAATCAGCAGGCCGACGGAAGTACCCGTCATCATGATCGTGGGTCTGCATATCAAGCAATAGGAAGTAGCGTCTGGCTTGAAAGCGCACCAAACGCCAATGTAAGGTCACATGATAAATGACAGGCAGACCAGGTGGCCAGTCAACAGGCCAGCCGGAAATTCTAGCATCAGCGCCCGCCGGTCCACGTGTCAAACAAGGGAAATGACGTCACACCCAAATGTGCGCCCGACGTCAGTCCTAAGTCACGTGGTGAGTGACGGAGGCCGCACGAGGCCATGGGAAGGCAAGATCACGCAAAAGCATGAAGTGCCATCCCCACGGTCACTTGGCGCCCGTTGACTAATATACACACTTCTCCCACGTGAGTGACGTATCACAAAAAAGAAGGCACATTAGAAGGATATACAAATACCGGAAAGAACACAGCAATCATCCTATTTGGAGTAAATCAAATAAAAATAATAAAAAAGACTAGAAATTAAATAATACATAATATGTCAGCTCAGGGCCGGAAGACAACCAATGAAGCTCACCAACCCATAAAACACTAGGAAAAATGCAAATAAATAAATAAACTGACTGAAAATAAGAAAAAAAGTGCGGGTAACAAATCAAAAAAATATGTAGATGTGCATAAGTCTCATAACAAAAATAAACCCCAATCAGCATTGAAGGGTTTCGAGAAGGGAAAGGAGAAACACAGTGAATTAAGAAATATCTAGGATTGGTTAATGAAAGAGTTGAGGTCCCACTCCACGTTCAACCCGAACGGGAAATAGGACCTCAACTCATGTATCCAATATGTCTCGAGGCGAGAGACGCCACGGAGACGTGACTCACCCCCTCCAGTGAGGGACGAACCTATCAATCACTTGAAACAACGTCCCCGTGGGGTCCCTATTATGATATTGTAGGTAATGGCATGGTACCGTATGTTTAGTTTTCCCACTCTTAATCCCATGCTCATTGACTCGGATGGAAAAGGTCCTAATCGTGCGACCCACATACTGCTTGTGGCAGGGACAAGTCAATAAATAAACAATATATTGCGAAGAACAGGTAGTAAAATGTTTCATGCAATATATACGGGAAGTAACAGTGGCTTTGAAAGTGGTGCTTTTACACCTCCCTCCAATGTTGTGGAGACACACCTTGCATTTACGGCAAGGGTAATAACCCTTGCAGTCCTGAAAAAAAGAAACTTTTTTAGGAGGATCTATTATATTCGGGGCTATTTGTCCTTGAATCGACCGTGCACCCCTAAAAATGACAGCTGCTTGTTCTGGTAAAACGGGACCAAGAAGTCTGTCAATTAAGAGCACCTTTCAATGTCTTTTCAGAAATTCCCTGATCTGTTTGGATTGAGTGGAGTAGGTGGTAATGAAAGACCATTTATACCTACAGTCTGAGGTGATTTTAGGGTGCTCTATTAGAGTAGAACTTCTTTCTGTTGACAAAGCTCTCTTGATTTCAATGTCAAGGAGGTCAGGGTTGTAGCCCTTTTCTAGAAATCTATTTTTGAGAACCTGGGATTGTGATAGGAAATCAGAAGTTCTAGTACAGTTGCGTGGCAGCCTTAAGAACTGGCTGCGGGGCACTGATTTGAGCCATTGGTCTCGGTGGCAACTATCGACCGGAATGTATCCATTCCAGTCAGTAGGTTTGAAGTAGGTTCAAAATTCCAAATGTTGTTCTACCACAAAAATTTCCAGGTCTAAAAAATGGACCATGGATGTATTAGCCTCATAGCTCAAAGAAATCCTTCTGTCATTAGTGTTGAGTATGGTCATAAAGTCATCCAAGGATGCTCTATCACCATCCCATAGGAAGAGGATGTCGTCTATGTATCTAGCCCAGAGGACCAACTCGGGTCTCCGGGCCACATGGATGACATCCTCTTCCCACTGGGCCATGAAGAGGTTAGCGAGGCTGGGTGCAAACTTAGCCCCCATAACCACACCCCTCTTCTGCAAATAGAACCTGTTTTGGAACTGAAAATAATTATGCCTGGTGGCAAATTTCAACAATTGGATAATAAAGTTTCGTTGTAAAGAGGGAAGTCTATTATCTCTGAATAAATGATTCTCAATGGCGTCAAAGCCCAAATTGTGAGGTATGCACGTATAAAGTGCCGCTACGTCGGCTGTAACGAGAAGCATTCCTTCTTGGAACCGGACTGATTCTAATAATTTGATAGTGTCCCTAGTATCTTTTAAGTATGAGGGAGTGGAACGGACCAACGGTTGTAGGTAAAAGTCCACATACTTTCCAATTGACCGAGTCAATCCCGCTGACAATAGGTCTGCCAGGAGGATTGATGGGGTCTTTATGGACTTTAGGAAGATAATAAATGGCAGGAATGTGTGGAACCTCGGGGACAAGAAAACTTTTCTCCTTTTTATTGAGAATCCCCAATGCAAATCCCTCCTCGATTAACTCTACTAAGGCCTTTTTAAAGGTGACAGTGGGATCAGTGGGGATAAGATTGTATGTGTCTGAATCATTAAGGATTTTATTCATTTCTTTAAATAATTAGCCTTGTCTAAAACTACAATCCCACTGCCCTTGTCGGCGGGACGGATTATAAGGTTCTTCCTTTCACATAGTAATTTTAAACTGATCTTGATTTCCGGTTTAACATGTATGTTTTTCTTGCGGTCCATTAATTTGTCTAAATCTTCTAAGACGAGACTTTTAAAAACCTGAATGGAAGGTGCTAAGGTGCCAAGGGGATTGAATAAAGAGAGATTCGACAATCCCGAGTGAACAAAATTTTGGTCAGATGAAATAGCATCTGTGTGAAGGGAAACCGTGTTAGTCGTGGGGGGCCTAGAGGAAACCCCTGTAGAAGAGGAAACAGTGTTAGTGGGGGACACAAAAGGTCGTGTTAGAAAGTGTCTCTGTATACTGAGCTTGCGCGTAAATTTTAAAACATCAATGAATGTGGAAAATCTGTTGAGGGGTTTTGGTGGGACAAATTTAAGTCCTCTATCCAGAACAGATTTTACCATTATATCTTACCATTATATTTTACCATTATACCAGTCCCTCTTACGTTCTTTTTCTTTTGGGCTTGGACCCTCCAACCCCCTCTGTTCCCTCTTTTCTTTCTGCATGTGCTGGGTATCCTTCCATGGGTCTCTGAAAACCCAAGGGTTGAGTGGAACCTGGATGGTTTTGATTATAATTAAATGGAGATCTATGGTAAAAATCGTCTTCCCTCTCATAACGAGAATATGTATCCTGGTGTGCATCATAGGAGACATTATCTCGAAGTGGAGTGAATCGATTATTAACACGAATCGGAGTGCGATAATCATAATCAAGACTTTGATGTTGTTGCACACGATAGTCTTGGGAATTACCTCGATTATAGGAGGGACCACCTGGGTTGTTCCTATAATACAAGTCAGCTGGATATCATCTTTACTTCCATCTCTCACTACTGGGGCTCCCCCACCCTGTGGAAAAAGCGGAAGGGGGGCCGAGGGGGCACCTGTCTAGGGCCTTGTTTTTTAGGTATGGCCCCTTTGGGTCCTAGTTTCTGGGATGGCTGATAGACTAGTCTTCTATCTGGATGAGCCACTACGGGGATGGAAGTTTCCATGGACAGAGATTCACCGTTGGCAGGAGGAGGTATGTTAGTCTTCTTCTGCCAATTAAAAACTGAATGGGTAGTATAATCAGTGAAATCCCTATTGTACTTCTTTTGTTTTTTGTTTCTTTGGTCCTTTTCTTCTTTTTCTAGAACATTTTTCAAATTAGTGGATAGTGAATTGTATTCAGCAGAGTTTTTATGTGGGATCAACTTGTCTCTCAATTCTCTAATTTCAGTGTATGAGGGACAGGTTGATCTTCTTCTTGTCAACCAAGAATCCAAGAAGTTTTAAACCTACTTCAATAAAATATTTGAACCATGACTCTAGGTCAGGTTCGTCCTGTTGGGGGTGAATGTCTCACCTAAGACCCCTGGGTACCATCTGTTCCTTGACATATTGTTCAAGGAAAGCTGTATCCCACTGGAGGTGAAGTTCGCTGATCATCAGGTTTTTAAGCCTGATGAATAGACCTCCCATTTCAGAGTCTGGATTAGTGTTAACAAAAACACCTTCCGTATTGAGGGACCTGGAGGTCCTGTATTCAAACACGTCCATATGGACAAAAATGTGCAAAGATCAAAAAATTAAATATAATTAGAAAGCCGCTGTGTAAACAAAAGTCAATAATAGTGAAAAGGTATACAGGAAAATCACTGCTCCTTATTCACCAGTTAGCGCAGTGATTTTCCTGTATACCTTTTCAAATAACTGTTCTGCCTTGTACTCAAAGAAATGGATTTTACAGGTAAGTATGAAGAAAAAATCCAATTTTCTCTTTCTCGTACATCAGGGGACACAGAGCAGCCATATACATTATTACCTGCAACATCCCAGATTTATACAGAAGCCCGCAAGACACTACGGCCAAAAGCTGCCTTAACATCCACCTGATAAAATCTTGTGAACGTATGTACCGAAGACCAAGTAGCGGCCTTGCAAATCTGCACCACTGACGCTTGATGGTGAAAAGCCCAGGAGGTTCCAACACCCCTGGTAGAATGAGCTCTAACCCCAAAGGGAGGAGCTTTACCTTTCAGGCCATAGGCCTGAGTGATTAATTGGTGAAGCCAAAGTGAAATGGATGCCTTAAAAGCCGCCTGAGCCCTCTTGGGGCCTTCCGGCAAAACAGAAAAGACATCAGAACTTCTGATGCTTGCAGACCTTTCCAGGTAAACTCTGACCACCCGCACCACATCCAAAAGGTGCAATTGCTTCTCTTCTGGCAAACCAGGCTGAGAGAAAAAAAAAGGTAGAACAATGTCCTGATTTAGATGAAATTTAGAAACTACCTTAGGCAAAAAGGACAGAACAGGTCTTAGCACCACTTTATCATGGTGCAAAATCAAATACGGCTCCTTACAGGAAAGGGCCGCCAATTCAGAGACTGACTTCTAGCCGAAGTAATTGCAAAAAGAAAAGCCAACTTCCGTGTCAAAAGAACTAACGGAATTGTGTTGATTGGTTCAAAATGCTGCTCTTGTAGCACTGACAAAACCAAATTGAAATCCCAGGGGCAAAGAGGTGATTTAACGGGAGACAATAAGTGAGTCACTCCCTGAAGAAAAGTCCGGACCAGGGAATGTGAAGTCAAAGGCTTCTGGAAGTACACTGTTAGGCCTGAAACCTGTCCTTTAAATGTTGTCAAGGCTTAAATCAAAGAGAACTGAGTCCAGGGCACTACCAGAGCATCTATCCTGATCGCAAGTGGATCTCTTGTTCTGGATACCAACTGCTGAATCTTGCAGTTGAACCTGAATGCCAGCAGGTCTACATCCAGCGTACCTCACCAATGGCAACTCTGCATAAACACCTGTGGGTGCAGAGACCATTCTCCTGGATGTATCTGTTGGCAGCTGAGATAGTCCGCTTTCCAGTTCTCTACCCCCCGGAATGTGGACGGCAGACAGCACTGGCACATGCCTTTCTGCCCATGATAACACATGACTGACCTCCATGTGGGCCAGATGACTCTTGGTGCCACCCTGATGGTTGACATAGGCCGCAGCCGTGGCATTGTCAGTTTGCACCCTTCAAACCCATCAAATGCAGCCACTTGTGCCCATCAAATGCAGCCACTTGTGCCCATCATATGCAGCCACCTGTGCCCATCAAATGCAGCCACTTTTGCCCATCATATGCAGCCACCTGTGCCCATCATATGCAGCCACTGTGCCCATTGACCCCCCCCAGTTGCGGCTCTGGCAGCACACACCCCCCGCGAGCACGGCTCTGGCAGCACCGAAACCCCCCCACGTGTGTCCCTGTCAGCACACACACACACCCCCCACGAGCGCGGCTCTGGCAGCACCAAAACAACCCCCCCACACGCGGCTCACGCAGCAGCTCCTCCAGCGTGTCTTCTCCGCTCCTCTTCCTAAGCGCCAGGCATCCAATAGGGTGGCCTGACACTTTGGCCAATCAGGAAACAGGTCTGCCACCCTGCCTCCTGATTGGCGGGGAGGAAGGTTAGTGTGAAAATATTTAAAATTAATTCCCTGCCTTCACACAATTGAGTGGGATTAGGGCGCACTCTCTGTGCCCGAGCCCACCCTATTTTGAAGCCTATTAGAGCCTCTGACTCTAATCAGGTGCTTCAAAAAGTACCACCCCTTCCACCCCACGATAGAAATCGATGCGTCCGGCGTCCTGAAAGGCACATGGATGGGGGGCAGCGCCCGTGCGCCCACAGTTCACGGGCCACCACTGCTACCTTCCACGACAGTGGAAGACCTTCCCGGTACCGGATTTTGGTCTACTAACCACCAGATGAGATTTCCTTGAGCCTTGGGGGTTATGATCATGCAGGAATCAAAAGCCTGCATCTTCCTGCTCCATGCAGACAGAATGTTCTGCTACAATGCCCTGGAATGGAACTGGGCATACGGAATTGCCGCGAATGAGGAAACCATCCTTCCCAGAAGACTCATACAGAGTCGGACAGATGGGCATCTCTTTCGGCTTACCTGCCGAACCTGATCCTTTAGGAATACGAGGCTTTAGACCGAATTTTGATGGTTCAAAGAATGTCAGGCAAAATGGTCGGCTCTCACGCATGTTTACTTCCTCAAATCTGGCCCTCTTTGAAAAAAGTTTGGACACCCCTGATTCAAGGAATAAATCCAAAACGTTTCCTGCCGGCACAGACGTTTGAACCGTTCTGCTGCAGGCAGGCTACCCGGGTTTGCCTCAATCACTCATACGTTTAAACCAACTGTACACTTCTGGTGCTTTTCCCAAAAATGTCTAGGAATGCTGTGTTTTTCGCAACCCTCTTTGATGAAGCATGGTGGTGGTGGTGGTGGTCTACAGATAGTAAGTAAATTTAAGCACTGTTTAAATGGGGTTCATTTGACATGTTTATTTTGACAATGTGGTTCATGTGACATGACATCAAGGCTGGTTATTGATTCAGTTCTTTATTTTTACAAATTATATAAGCTTTTCAACTTTACAAATAATGCAACAAGAAATGTAAGGGTGGCTAAGATAGAACATGAAAGACACATAGTGGAGGAGAGTAAAAAAAATCTGGCGGATGGGATAAATAGCTTAATCTCAGTATTTGCAGACAATTAAAGCTAAGCAGGGCAATAATTTCTATGCAGGATGTAGAAACCTTACAAGAAGATCTGAACAAATTAATGTGGTGGGTAACTACATGGCAAATGAGGTTTAATGTAGAAAAATGTAAAATAATGTATTTGGGTGGCAAACATGTGAATTCAATCTACTCACTTGGGGGAGAACCTCTGGGGGAATCTAGGATGGAGAAGGACCTGGGGGTCCTAGTAGATGATAGGCTCAGCGGTGACCTGCAATGTCAAGCTGCTGCAAGCAAAGCAAACAGAATATTGGCATGCATTAAAAAGGGAATTAACTCCAGAGATAAAACGATAATTCTCCCACTCTACAAGACTCTGGTCCGGCCGCACCTGGAGTATGCCGTCCAGTTCTGGGCACCAGTCCTCAGGAAAGATGTGCTGCAACTGTAGAGAGCCCAGAGAAGGGCAACATGGCAAATAAAGGGACTGGAGGACCTTAGTTATGAGAAAAGGTTACAAGCACTGAACCTATTCTCTCTGGAGGAGAGACGATTGAGAGGGGATATGATTTAAATGTACAAATACCGTACTGGTGACCCCACAATAGGGATAAAACTTTTCTGCTAATGGGGAATTTAAAAAGGCACGCGGCCATTCACTAAAATTAGAAGAGAAGCGGTTTAACCTTAAACTGCGTAGAGGGTTCTTTACTGTAAGAGCGCTAACAGGCAGTGGTTTCAGCAGGGAGCATCGATAATATCAAAAAACTATTAGATAGGCACCTGAACGAACACAACATACAGGGATATATATTGTAATCCTGACATAAAAGCACACACACAGGTTGGACATGATTGGACTTGTGTCTTTTTTCAATCTCACCTACTATGTCCTGATTGCCCTGATACCCTGTCATGTCAGCCCTACGCTTATTTCTCTGTCTTTTTGCTACGGGCTTCTCTTGACTATGGTAAAACAGATGCAAACTGACCATTAACCCCTACACCTACCATACATGTTGTATATCATATTAAATAACCAGATGACACCCTTTTTGGAGTACAATTGTCTGTACCGGCCATTTATTAACAAATAACCATAAACATTTTGTTTACAAACAATAATCTCACACATAGATATTAAACCAGGTTGCTGATCTTTGAAGGCACTGAAAAGACCCCAAACCGATTTAGAATCAGCGTGACCACATAAGGTCCCCAGTCGCAAAACACACTGACTCGAGGACGATACCAACTCTCCACCTTCCAACGCTGATACCCATATCCAAATGCCCAGTTAAAGCTTGGTTAACTGGCATCTTACCAAGGACCCCATACCATAGATGGTTCTCCAATATGCCATATCGATATTAATTTAGAAGGCCTCCAAAGATCCCAACCGCCACAGCACACAGGTGTAAAGCCTTACACCTGTGGGTGCCCCAAAAAATGCAGAGCTCATTGGATTCCATCCTGCAGGCCTAGAAACCAAAAATCAATGCCAATAGCGTTGAGATGGACACCATATAAATTAAAAAATTAATAAAATGACTCATAAAGTGAAAAATATATGATTCAGTTCATAAAAGGTGCAAAAAAAGTGCCAAAAAAATTGTGCATAAAAAATGTCCAACTGGCAAACCCCTATACAAAAGGGAACTGAGTGAACCAAGCATGTGAAAACTTCAATGCTCTTCAATGAAACAATTGAACCACATATAAGGAAGCTTCAGTGCTCTTCAAAACACAAAGACTTAAATACCCTATCACCACATAGATTCATTTCTTACCAGATAGCAGTAGTTTAAAGCATTGGATAATAATCCCATTATGCTCCAAGAAACTGGGCTGTAAAAACGAACCAAATTCCAGATAGCAGCAGTATCAGACACTGGACAATGATCCCATCAGGCTTCAACACCTTGAACTGTGAAACTGGACCTGGTTTTTCAACGGACACAGGAATCACGGTATTTTTGGAAGAGCTGATATCCAATCTGGCAGCTCAAGGATAAATCCCAGAGCATAAGGGAAGAAGAGGATAGCCTCGTAGTGCAATATGTTTCAACAAAAGGGTTTATTAAAACAGCACACTAAAAACTTACATCAAGGCAGCCAAACATCAGCAAAAATCAATGCACATAAAAAACAGAGCGGTGGTTTGCATCAGCCAGCTCAAATGGTTAGACGTCTCACAATGGGCTCCACCCGACTAGTTTCTCCGTAATAGGTTTCAGCTAGGAAAGGAGACTCACCCAAAACGTTTGCTAATAGCATATAGATACAAATAGATGTGGGTGACACCGGAAGTTGAATTGATCTATACATCCTTTTGGTGTCACCTAGATGGGACATTTACAAAATTCTAAATAAGAATAAAAAAAGGGCTATGCCACCAAAATGTAATCAATACTTGGTATTAGGCGTGCATAAAGGTCAAAACAATTTTTTAATTAGTTTAAAAAAGCGATTACCAAAAGGTAAATAACATTAAAAAACCTCTTTCCAAAAAAAAATATTTTTAATTTTAAATATGTTCAGGATGTAGAGATCAACTGATTCTCTCCACATTGATCACCATTTGCAGATACGTATATATATTAAAGAGTCATCATAAACCCAATGTATTGGTAGGTAAAACCGAACATAGCGGAAAATTGAATACTCACCTTTCTGTAATTTTCCTTTCCTGGTGCCTACCCATGGCAGCATACCAATGGTTGGTGGCTCCGCCCTCGTCCAACCCCCAGGACCACATAACTCTATAAAAAAAAGAGTTACTCCCCCCTTCCGGTATTCTTGTAACTAGTCTTTTGAACCTTAAGGATTATTGAAGGGAGGGTGTATGCTGCCATGGGTAGGCACCAGGAAAGAAAAATTACAGAAAGGTGAGTATTGAATTTTCCATTTTCCTGGTGCCTCCATGGCAGCATACCAATGGTAAATAACTCGCTTACAGGGTGGGTACTGCAATAATAATAATTTTTTTAATGAGTTTACTGAACTGAGCGTTCCAAGGCTCTTCTCCCAAAATCTCGGGAGGTGAGAATCGCCGAATCTAGGAAATAGTGCGACATGAAGGTGTTGAAGGATGACCAACTAGCCACTCTGCAAATTGTCTCAGGGGAGACCCTAGACAAAGCTGCCCAAGAGGAAGCCATTCACCGCGTCGAGTGAGCATTCACAGCATTTAGAACTGGGAGACCACTAGCCCGATACGCCTTCTGCATTACTTTCACGATCCAGCTGGCCAAAGTCGTTTTGGAGGCTGCCATTCCTTTCCTTGCGCCCTTGGGAATAACGAATAGTCGATGGTCTTTGCAAAATTGTTGTGTCAGCTCCAAGTAACGCCTCAGGGACCTTGATACATCTAATTCATGTAGTTTTGAGGAGGTTGAGTCCTCTCCAAAGGCTGGGAGAACCCATTCTTAATTGAGATGGTAGACCGAGTGAACCTTCAGGACAAACTGATGAATAGGCTGTAGAACTACCCTGTCTGGGAAGAACGTGACATAGGGTTCTTGTGCTCCTAGAGCTTGAATTTCCAATACTCTGCGCCCTGACATGATGGCGATCAGAAAGGTTGTTTTCCAGGTATTGTCTTCCAATGCACATTTCTCAGTAGGTGCAAAGGGTGGGCTGGCCAAGGCATTGAGGACAACTGTCAAATCCTATTGGGGTAGAGAGTCTTCCTGGGAGGACATAATCTAGGGACTGCTTTTAGGAAACAGTCTACTAGGGGATTGAGTGCCCAGCGTGTGTCTGCTAAAGCTGATAATGCCGAAACCTGAACCTTCACAGTGTTAAGCCCTAAGCCTAAGTCTAGGCCTGACAGTACAAACAGTAGAATATTGTGGACCCCAGGATCCATTGGATCGAAATGGCTGGAATCAAGTAGCTGGACGAATTTCTTCCAAACCCTGTAGTAGGTTGCATTGGTAGATGACTTCCTGGCCTGTAGCAGTGTTAAGACGACCTCCTGTGAGCACCCTAAGTCGCCCAGTCTCTTCCGCTCAATTTCCAGGCCTTCAAATCCAGGATCTCCGGATGTGGATGAAAGAAGCTGCCTTGAGATAGGAGTTTGTCCGTGCGGGGAAGCAGAAGTGGGCCGCACAGAGCCATCTTGACTAAGAGTGGAAACCATGGTCTCCTTGGCCAGTATGGAATGATAGTGACTTTCTCCGACGTTAGGTGCTGGAGGAACCTCAGTATCGGAGGAACCGGAGGGAAAGCATACCCCTTCTGTAAATTCCAGGGCTGGATTAGGGCATCCACCCCTGCTGACCTCGGAGATGGGAATCTCGAGAAAAACAGCTGAGTTTTTGCATTGAGTGGGGAAGCGAAAAGATCTATTTGGGGAGTACCCCACTGTTGGCATATCCAATGAAAACTTGAGGGTCCAGTGACCATTCGATGTTGTTGCTGAAAGACTCTGAAAGGTGATCGGCTAGTTGATTCTCGGGGGCTGGGATGTAAGCGGCCCGAAGATCGACCAAGTTGTTCTCCACCCAAGATATAATTGGGGCTACTTCGCTGTTCAGGGACCTACTGTGTGTCCCCCCTTGGTGTTGAACATAGGCCACTGCTGCTCGGTTGTCCATTTAGAGCAGTATGGACTTGCCTTTGAGAAGAGGAGATGTAGAATTGCCATCCATGCTGCTCTTAGCTCTAGGATATTGGAAACTATTCCTTCTGCCTTGAATCGTCATCTCCCTTGCACTAGCTGGTTCAGGTAGTGCGCTCCCCATCCTAATTGACTTGCATCCGATGTCAGGACGGACCATGAGACGGGTCCCAGGGAACGATGGACTAGAAGGTTGGGTGGTCTTCTCCACCACCAGAGGCTGGATTTCATGGCCAAGGTGATGATTATTGACTGCCTCAAATGCTTCCTTCTCCATTGCGCCAGAAACCCCGATTGGAAATCTCGTAGATGCCATCTGGCCCATTTCACCATTGGTATGCAGGATGAAAGGGACCCCAGGAGACTTAGACAATCTGATACTGGCATGGAGCGGCTCCCTAACGCCTGCTTTACCTTCCATATCAATATCGGGATCTTTTCTGGTGGGAGGGACACAGCCCTCTCTGGGGTGTTGAACAAAACTGACTCTTTGAGTAATTGATAAGCCACCCGAATTGGGACAAAGTGTTCAGGACTAACTGTACTTGCGCCTCCAGAGTTCTTCTGTGTTGCAACAGGATTAGTATGTCGTCTAAGTAGTGCAGGACCCTGACCCCCTTTTCTCTGAGGGGAGCCAGGATTGCACTAAAACTTTGGTAAAAGTTCTGGGGGCTGATGAAATCCCAAACGGCAGGCACTGGAACTGGAGGTGGAGATCGCCCACCTTGAACCTGAGGAAAGGTTGGAAATGATGGTGGATGGGGATGTGAAGGTACGCATCTTGAAGATCTATAGAGACCATCCAATCCCCTGGTTGTACTGACAGGATGACTGTGTTTAGGGATTCCATCTTGAAATGTTCCACGCAAATGTACTTGTTTAGCCTCTTCAGATCCAGTACGGGCCTCCAGCCTCCTGATTTCTTGGGGACTAAAAAGATTGGGGAATAGAATCCCGAGTGTCTCTCCGAGTCAGGTACTGGTAGAACCACCCGCTGCTGAAGTAGTATTTGGATATACTGAAAAAGAACCTGCTTCTTCTCCTTGGAAGTCGGAGTCTTGGTGGGCTGGAAGAAAAAGGGTGGAGGACGGCTTTTGAACTTCCAAAAATGCCCTTGAAGAACCGTGGAGACTGCCCATGGATCTGTGCAATTTTCCACCCAAACTGGGGCAAAAGACCTGAGTCTTGCTCCTACTGGACCGGATTGGGTGGGTAAGGAGTCAAAAAGACTTCTGGCCCTCAACCACTGATGTTGAGGCCTTTGGCTTCCCCAATTTAAGAAAAGTGGCTTGTGAGCCCTTCCAGACTCTTCTGTACTCCTTACCAGGCCGGTACGATCTGGCATCTCTAGATCTTTGCTGGGTAGCTGGTCATGAGTTGATCCTGAGGCATTAGGCCACTCTTGCCACCTGTGACTCTGGTTATGGCTGTATCCATTTTCTTGCCGAACAGGGCCTTTCCATCGTATGGAATACGACACCAGGACTGTTTTGACGATGGGTCCACTGACCATGGTTTTAGACATAATGCTCTTCTGGCTGTAATGGAGTACAGCATTGCCCTCGAGGAACACCTCAGGATATCGATGGCTGCCTCTGCCATAAAGTCCGAGGACAATTTCAGCTCATCCAGAGCCTTAATGATTTCATCTGCCCCTAAGCCTCGTCTGAGGGCCGTCTCAATATTATCTCAATACTATCCGACCATACTCTGGTAGCCCTGGAGATTGAAGATAGTGCCACTGCTGGTTTGCAAGCTCCCCCCGTTGCCTGATAAACTTTTTTAAGATCTGAATCGATCCTCCGATCCAAGGGATCCCTGAAGGATCCTCTAAAGGCAATGTTGTGTTCCTGGCTAATCTCATGACAGATGCGTCCACAGTCGGAACAGAATCAAAGAGATGAGCGTCTGCCTCTGCCAGTGGGTAAAGTTTTTGGAATCTATTGTAGGCGACAGGTCTCTTGTCCACTTTCCGCTACTCCTCCGTGACCACTTCCTTTATTTCATCCATCAAGGGGTAGTTTGAAACCTTTTTTGTCATGTGAGGAAAATTATTTTTTAGTTTTGGATGGAGGTTCCGGGTCTTCCTCCCACTGAATCGCATCTTTTACCTCGACAACGAATGGGTCCACCAAGGCGAAATCAAAAGATGTAGAATTATCCTCGACTGCAACCGATTCGTTCTCTGAATTAGCCCCTGAACTGGGTCGGAGAAGAAGCGTCTCCACCGGTCTCTCTTCCACCGGCAGAACTGACTGATCCTGAGATCGGGCTAGCTCCCGGATGGAATCTTTGATCAAATCCTTAATTGAGTCTATAGACCCTTGCTTGTCTACCGTGGCTTCCAGAAGGCACTGACTACATGTCAATTTTCCCGGTAGGGCTTGTTTCCTGCAGACCCAGCATGCTTTTTTCCCTGAATGTGTTGACCCGCTCTGGGAGTCACGTCTGCTTGAGGTATGATGGGGTGACCTCCGACTGCTTCGGGAAGCATGAGCAGAGGATGAGTGCGAGTGATCAGAGCTTCTGTGACTTTTTGACCTGTCGTCAGAGCCTCTGCGGGAAGATCTGTGAGATGAATCACGGTGCGGGCTGTGGAAATTATAAAAAAAAGGGCTATTTCCATTTGCCCCAGGAATGCTCTTTTAAAGAAGAAACTTACCTGTTTGATGCAGCCCTTACCTAGTGGTATGTTGAGGATATTTATTTTGATGCGCCATAGTGGCAACTAGGTACAGAAAGGGATCAATTTAATATTTATACACATGTATATCTAAATATACATGTAACCATATCATATATATATATATATATATATATATATATATATATATATATATATATATATATATATATATATATATATATATATATATATACACACACATATATATATATATACACATATATATACCCACACACACACACCCATAAACACATAAACTTCTACCTTGGCCAGGCTCCATAATAGGGAGGCAAGGTAGAGAAAAGGAGAAGACGCCAGCAGCTTTCTTCCCTCTGACAACCTGGCTAAAATGACACTTCTAGGCTGTTTAAATAGTAATTGAACCAGGGTGTACCAAGATGGCCGCCGCTTGGCCTCAAAAGGCTATTGTGCATGCGCCGTGCTCTACGCCAAAGCTTCGCCCCCCGAAGAGATGACAGTGTGCTGAGAGACGCGCCCGAAGGGTCCAACACACACACAGGAGGGGAGGGGCTGCCATCGCAGCAGGAGGAGGCTGCACTAGGCTGACAGTGACTCCAGGAAGCACGCTGTGCAGGAGGGAAGCGGTATGCGGGTCCAACTTACAAACACACAGGTACTTTGTCACTGGGAGTCCCCAACCGTTTGAAATGGCCAGCGTTTTAGAGACAGAGGAGAAGGAAATGCTCCTGGGTCTCACATGCCCCAAAAAATATCCACAGAAAAAAACAGGCTCCCATACTTATATGGTGCATTTAGCAACCCAAGTAATGGGACTCTATACTGCAGGAGAGCATGAACCTGCAATGGTCACACCATAAAACGGTGAGGTAGGGCTGAACTGTGATCCTGCAGGGATAAAGACAGGAAAAAGAATACTGGAAATGGGGAGTAACTTTTTTTTATAGAGTTACGTGGTCCTGGGGGTTGGACGAGGGCGGAGCCACCAACCATGGGTATGCTGCCATGGAGGCACCAGGAAAATATAATATAACTCAGTATGAAAAGTAAGCATAATATCTATCTAATATTAAAAGAGAACCTTTCATTGAGTGAACAGTGGTATAGATAATATTATAAAAAGGATACTAAAAAGACCTAAAAAGAAAAACGAAAAAAAACTAACACTAGCGCGAAAAAAAAAGGAAAATCAGCTGTTATCAATGAAACAATTAACCACTTGACCACTGGGCACTTAAACCCCCTTAATAACCAGACCAATTTTCAGCTTTTGGTGCTCTCACATTTTGAATGACAATTACTCAGTCATGCAACACTGTATCTATATGAAATTTTTGTCCTTTTTTCACACAAATAGAGCTTTCTTTTGGTGGTTAATCACCGATGGGTTCTTTATTTTTTGCGCTAAAAAAGACCGAAAAATCTTTTAAAAAAATGCATTTTTCTTCGTTTCTGTTATACAGTTTTGCAAATTAGTAATTTTTCTTTGAAGTTGTCTTCTTTGAAGTTTTTTCATTTTTTCCCACAGTTCTTTGCAAAATCAAGTTTTTTTTTCACAAAATTGTCGTATTAGCAGGTTTTTCTCACACACAGCAAATGCATACCACAAATTACACCCCAAAACACATTCTGCTATTACTCCCGAGTATGGCGGTACCACATGTGTGAGACTTTTATACAGCACGGCCACATACAGAGACCCAACATGCAGAGAGCACCTTCAGGCGTTCTGGAGCACCAAGGCCAATTCTGACATTTCTCTCCTGCATGTAAAAATCATCATTTAATTGCTAGAATATTACATATATGGTTTTTTTTAGCAAAGACCCTAGAGAATACAATGGTGGTCATTGCAACTTTTTATCTCGCACGGTATTTGCGCAGCAATTATTCGAACGCTTTTTTTTGGAAAAAAAACAGCTTTGTGCTGTAAAAAAAAACCAAAATAGTAAAGTTAGCCCAATGTTTTTGCATAATGTGAAAGATGAAGTTACGCCGAGTAAATACATACCCAACATGTCACCTTTCAAAATTGCACACACTTGTGGAATGGCGCCTAACTTCACTACTTAAAAATGCCCATAGGCGACGCTTTAAAAATTTTTACTGGTTACATGTTTTGAGTTACAGAGGAGGTCTAGGGCCAAAATTATTGCTCTCGCTCTACTGATCGCAGCGATACCTCACATGTGTGGTTTGAACACTGTTTTCATATGTGGGTGGGACTTACGTATGTGTTCGCTTCTGCATGCGAGCACACAGGGACAGGGGCGCTTTAAAAAATTTTTTTTTTTACTGTTCATTTTACTTTATTTATTTTAGTTTGACGCTTTTTTAAAAAAAAAATTTTTTTTGATCACTTTTATTCCTATTACAAGGAATGTAAACATCCCTTGTAATAGGAATATGGCATGACAGGTCCTCTTTACAGTGAGATATGGGGTCAATAAGACCCCACATCTCACCTCTAGGCTGGGAAGCCTGAAATAAAAATAAAAAAAAAGATCCTGGCTTCGATCGTAGTGGTGAGTCGGTAGAAGCACCGGAGGGCGGCGGGAGGGGGGACGTCCCCTCTCGCCTCCCGTAAGAATGATCAAGCAGTGGAACAGCCGCTATGATCATTCTTATGGTGTAGGGAATCACTGGTTGAAAAAGCTGATATCTGAATGATGCCTGTAGCTGCACCCATCATTCAGATATCCCCGCACAAAGTCAAAGACGTCGTATGACGGCCGGCGGGCGGGAAGTGGTTAAAACGCTTTTTTTTTTTTAACACAAAGTTGTCCATTTATACAATATTTCTAACACATAGCATGTACATACCAAAAATGACACCCCAAAATAGATTCTCCTACTCCTCCTGAGTACGGCGATACCACATGTGTGAGTCTTCCACAGCCTGGCCACATACAGAGGCCGAGTACAGCCGAGTATGGCTGAGCATGGCTGGGTATGGCTGGGTATGGTAGAGTATGACTGAGTATGGCAGGGTATGGCTGAGTATGGCAGGGTATTGCAGGGTATCGCCGAGTATGACTGGGTATGGCAGAGTATGGCTGGGTATCACAGAGTATTGCAGAGTATGGCTGGGTTTTGCAGAGTATGGCTGGGTATGGCAGGGTATGGCAGAGTATTGCGGGGTATTGCAGAGTTTGGCGGGGTATTGCAGAGTATGGCAGGGTATGGCAGGGTATTGCTGAGCATGGCTGGGTATGGCTGAGTATGGCAGAGTATAGCTGGGTATCACCGAGTATTGCAGAGTATGGCTAGGTATGGCTGGGTATGGCATAGTATTGCGGGGTATGGCAGAGTATTGCAGGGTATTGCAGAGTATTGCGGGGTATTGCAGAGTATTGCGGGGTATTGCAGTGTATTGCAGGGTATTGCGGGGTCTTGCAGAGTATTGCGGGGTATTGCAGAGTATTGCAGAGTATTGTGGGGTATTGCAGAGTATTGCGGGGTATTGCAGAGTATTGCACAGTATTGTGGGGTATTGCAGAGTATTGCGGGGTATTGCAGAGTATTTCGGGGTATTGCAGAGTATTTCACAGTATTGTGGGGTATTGCAGAGTATTGCGGGGTATTGCAGAGTATTGCACAGTATTGTGGGGTATTGCAGAGTATTGCACAGTATTGTGGGGTATTGCACAGTATTGCAGGGCATTGCAGAGTAGTGCAGGATATTGCAGAGCATTGAGGGATGGCTGAGCATGGATGGATGGATGGCAGTTGTCACAGAGCAGCGCTGTGGGCACTACAGATCCAGCCCACAGCGCTGCTGCCATCCGATCCCTCCCCCTCTACGCTCACAGTGTACCAATCGGTACAGAGAGGGGAGGAGAGGAACGCCGGTTTGTTTACATGTGATCGCTCCATCATTTGACGGAGCGATCACATGGTAAATGGCCACGGTTAGCGGCCATTTACCGGGATCCGTGATGCGCCGGGTCCATGGATGTTCTCGGGTGCGCGTCTGAGGGGGCGTGCGAGAGCGGAATTCTGGGAGGACGTCACTGTACGCTAAGTCTTAAGTGGTTAATATCCCATTCTATGTTTATTCCCAATGGTCTATAAGTAGGTAAATAAAAAATGCAATGGGTTTCACGATGGGATTTTTTCATATTGCTCCCCCTCCAATGGGGTGTGAATTTCTCAATGCCTGTGACTTGCAATAAAGCCGGATCTCTCTTATGATAATCACGAAAATGCTTGGACACACTGTGCCCTTTAAAGCCTTTCCTGATATTCGCAAGATGTTCTGCTATCCTTACTTTAAGTGCCTGCGTGGTCCTCCCAATATATTGGAACCCACATGGGCACCTCAGGAGGTATATGACACCCATAGTTCCACATGTAATGAACTCCTTAATGGGAAAGATACATTTGGTAGTATGAGATGTAAAGGAAGCAGTCCTCATAGTTTTAGAATCCTTAAACTTTACACCTTCTACACGTATAAAAGCATTTTAGGTTCCCAAACATTCCGATTTTGGGGAACACCTCAGTGGAACTAGGAGCTACCAGATCTTTCAAGTTTTGGGTTCTTCTAAAAATGACATTCGGTCGATCGGGGAGACCTGGACACATTATCTCCCTTCAGGACTTTCCAAAGTAGTCAAAAAGGACCATTCAAATTTATTAGAAATATTAGCTTTTTTGTCTCTAGGGACTAAGAGTATGTTCCTATCCTGAGTCGATATTCTCTGGATTTATGATTCTAGAACGCGATTACCCTTCTCCGCGAAGCGATCTCTCAGAGTGGATGCCTACAGACTAAAATCGTCTAAACTAGAGCAATTCCATCTTATTTGTTTAAATTGTCTTTTAGGAACTGATTGTAACCAGTTGGGGTGATGACAACTCCCAACTGGTATAAAACCATTTCTGTCAGTGGTTTTAAAGAACGTTTTTGTCAGAAGTTTATTGTGTTGCTTGAATATAGTAACATCCAAAAATTTGATGGAAGTATCACTCCATTCATGAGTGAACCTAATACCTCAATTGTTAGTATTCAGATCATTCATGAAAATATGAAGGGAGTTCTCATCCCCCATCCATATGAAAAAGGCATCATCAATGTAACGACGCCAAAACCTCAAATTAGGATGCCTATCTGTGAAAATCACCTAATTTTCCCATAAAGCCATAAACAAATTCTGCCCCCATCACTACGCCAGTCTGCTGTAAATAATAATTTCCCTGGTAAAAAAAGTAATTATGTTCCATAGCAAAACGTAAATGTTCCAGAATGAAATCTTTGTGGGGAATCGTCAGCCGATTATCTTTATCAAGGAAGTGTTTCGCTGCCTGATACCCTATCTGGTGGGGAATAACAGTATACAGCGAAGACACATCAGCTATTACTAATAGCATACCATCCTCTATATTAAGTGCTGAGTGTGTTGTTTTAATAAACCCTTTTGTTGAAACATATTGCACTATGAGGCTATCCTCTTCTTCCCTTATGCTCTGGGATTTATCCTTCAGCTGCCAGATTGGATATCAGCTCTTCCAAAGATACCATAATTTCTGTCAAGGTGCTGAAGCCTGATGGGATCATTGTCCAATGTCTGATACCGCTGCTATCTGGAATTTGGTTTGTTTTTACAGCCCAGTTTGTTGGAGCATAATGGGATTATTATCCAATGCTTGAAACTACTGCTATCTGGTAAGAAATGAATCTTTATGGTGATGGGATATTAAAGTCTTTGTGTTTTGAAGAGCCCTGAAGCTTCCTTATATATGGTTCACTTAATATCCTTGAAGAGCATTGAAGTTTTCACATACTTGGTTCACTCAGTTCCCTTTTGTATAAGGGTTTGCCAGTTAGACGTTTTTTTAATGCACTTTTTTTTTTTCACCTTTTGCCTCCATATATGCTCCAAATATTCGTACAGCAGACTTTCTAGTGAAAACCTTGAAAGTGCTGGACAAATTCAGGGAGGGGTTTGTGATCTTAGGGGGGGGATTTTAATATTATTATGGACCCCAAATTAGATACCACAGCAGGGAAAACTGCATTATCATTTAGAGCCCTCAAACATGTGAAAAAACTTATTCGATCTTTTCATCTGGTCGACAGCTGGCGGGCACTAAATATGGAGATTAGGGACTATAGTTATTATTCAAAAACCCATAAAGTGTATTCCAGGTTGGACTTATTCCTGGTGGATCAGTACTACCTGGAATATGTAAGAGCTATTACAATTCAGCTATTACAATTCAATCAAATCAATAACGATATCCAATGATGCACTAGTGGTATTGATGTTTCTGCCGGTATCCGCAGTTCATCGAGAGCGGACATGGTGACTAAACGAGTCGCTGTTGGATGACAATCAGATAGAGGAGGACATACGGAACAAAATGAGAGAGTTCTTTGAAACCAATACATCAGGGGAGGTCGCAGAACTTCCACAAATTTCTTTGCCGGATTGGCCACTTCATGCCGCAACCCCTGGATTCCAACCTCCTGCTGGCTGACGTAAACAATCCAAGAAGAATAAACGTTCCAAATCAGATCCCTCCAAATCGACGGCTGGATGACTTTGTCGGGTCCTCTTTTTGGATCAGTTACTTCTTTTTTTTTCTCCTTCACAGGACTTTGACCTCTGGAGTTGCCCCGGTATCCAGACATGTTGGGACTTTGAGCCCCTATACCATTATAACACTTACAGTTTTATTTGCAGGTTTTGATAATTTCATTAGATGTGTGTTAATTTCATATAAGAGATTTATATATGTTGGTGCCCACTTGCCCCACCCCTCATTGAATCCCTTCCCCTCCTTCCCCCCCTATCGCACCTCATACAATGTTTGATTGAATCTAGTCTTGAAGCCAGATAAATGACCCTTCTTATTAGTAAGTTGTGGGCACTCATGGGGTTTTACCCTATGGAGGCCTACGGAAATAGAGTCGGATAAAGTTTAACCTATTGTGATCGTTATAAAGACTCTGATGTTGTTGCCCGGTGGGTGCGGCCCCCTCCGTGCGCTAATCTCGTACCCCCCCTTAGGATTTTCAGCTTCCATATTGGTATTAGCTGATTTGTTGAATACAACACCTTAGTATGGCCCTTAAGGCTGTGGCTTATTTCTTCTCTCTCTTTTCTCTCACTTCTTCACCCTATCCTCCTGATGTTTACCATCAGAGGGCGTTTAAACCTCCCACTATCTTTTTTCTCTCTCCCCTCCCTTGAGACAGCGGGCCTCACCTATATCCAGTAGAGTGTCTCTCTCCTTTTGCTCCTCTTATGGCAATGCAACCCGCCCTGAGGGTCTCCTCTTTAAATTGTAGGGGCTTTAATATCCCGGAAAAAGGAGACAAATATTATATCATTTTCATAAACTCCGTACACAAATTCTCCTCCTCCAGGAAACTCACTTTAGGTCTGACACCATCCCGCAATTACTCCATCAGCAATACCCTACCTGGTTTCACAGTACTAACCCATCTGCCAAATCCAAAGGGGTTTCCATTGCAATTTATACTACATTTACACCAGATGTGCTAGATTCTTATGTGGATCCTCAAGGGAGATATATCTTCCTTAAACTGTCATATATGAACATGATTTATACTATTATTAATATTTATTCTCCAAATCAGGACCAGCAACAATTTCTATCTACTGAGATGTCACGCCTGAAATGCTTCAGCATGACCAACATGATCCTGGGAGGGGACCTTAATGCAGCCTCGATACTTCGTCTCGACACCTCCACTGGTAAGTCCTCACTCTCCCCGGCCTCTCTGACCAAAATGCGAACACTCCTCTCTGACCTTTCTCTGGTGGATGTATGGAGAGTCCTTCATCCTACTACTAAGGACTACACATACTACTCCCTTGCACATTCATCTTGATTATATCTTCATCTTCCAATCATTACTTGACTACAAACCAGACACTTCTATAGGCCTCACTCTTTGGTCAGACCACGCTCCTATTCACCTAAGTTTAGGGAAGATCCCGACATACAAAACTAGAACCTCTTGGAGACTGAACGACAACTTGTTATTTGACTCAGTCTGTACCCAAGATATCATACAGACCATTAAGCACTTTGTCATTGACCATGCACGTGACGACACAAATCCTCTAATGAAATGGGAAGCGCTTAAATGCGTTCTTAGAGGTAAATTCATTCAACATGGTTCTACATTAAAACGGAAACGCACGGCGGATATAACATGCCTCCTTGCCACCATAGCTGCTTTGGAAGATTCACACAAACACAATCCCGACTCATCCACTCAGCTAGAACTGATTAATGCCAGGAAGGATCCCTTGCAAATCTTTGCGGAAAGATCGTTAGTGGCTAGAAGTAAAGGGAAATTCGTTCACTACTCCCAAGCCAATAAATGCGGTAGACATCTAGCGAATTCGTTGCATCCTCGTCAGATACGAAGCCCCATCCCATTTATTAACTCCGCCACTAAAGGGAAAATACTGAACAATTCGGCCATAGCTGAAGAATTACGCCACTACTATGTGAATTTATACAATCTATCTCCACAGACATCACCATTTAAACCCCATTCTGGTACCACTCCGCAGGACCTTTCTTCATACATTGAAGAAACTGCTCTTCCTACCATCCCATCCTCCGACCTGGAGGATTTGGAGTCCGCTCTGTCTGATACTGACTTTATACAGGCCATAAAGCATCTCAAAAATGGCAAGAGCCCAGGCCCAGATGGGTTTTCTCCTCGCTTTTATAAAACGTTCCCCTTGCTACTGTCACCCCTTTTGGCGAAAGCCTTTTCTGCTCTAGATGAGAAGATATCCCCCTCCTCAAATCTGCTTCAAGCCCAAATTGTAGTTATCCCAAAACCAGGTAGACCCTTCTTTATGCCCTAACTATAGACCGATATCCCTAATAAATATAGACCTCAAACTGTTCGCCAAGATTCTCGCAAATCGCCTCTCACCCTTCCTACCCAAGATCATACATAGAGACCAGGTGGGGTTTTTCCCTGGACGTGAAGCCAGGGACAACACTATGGTAAACAAGTAAAGTGCAGCGCTATAAGTATATATGTGACATAAAAAGAAATATGGTCCCACCAAGTGACATAACATCAATCAGTAGATATAAATAAACAAAATCAATCAATAATAAACGAGGAACTTAGATCACAGATGCATGTGAAAAAGTATATGAGAAAAAGTCCAAAAAAAAACATTAAAATTATATTGAGTCCACAAAAAAATAAAATAAAAAACACCCATCCAGGAAAGATGTGATAAGGAGTGTTAGTAGATAATCCACCAAGGAGTGTATGGGTAGAGTCTGCTTACCGGACGGCGATGACTGCTATTACGGCAGTCTCGCCCAGCATAGGGATTATGTCCGTTCCGCGGGACGTTGTCATCCTTCTGACAGATGCAGAGACTTTTCTGTCTGAAATTCTTCAGTATGAGGATGTGAGCATCCGAGCAAGAGAACTCGGAGAGGAAATACTGCATGGTTTTAGACTGGTTCGAAATAGGCACCACTTTGATGTTCAACATAGAGGTGGTGACACTAATGTTGCAGCAACAGGACAAGACAGTTATGATGATAACCATAGCCTGAGCCATGGGACTTCTTTGGCGTCTGATGAAGTCTCGCTTACATAAGACTACGTGGATGATGGTTATGATCGATTGCTAAAGCTACTGGTCCCGCTCTGTACCTTTGGTTTTGGGAGACCATAATCCCTATGCTGGGCGAGACTGCCGTAATAGCAGTCATCGCCGTCCGGTAAGCAGACTCTACTCATACACTCCTTGGTGGATTATCTACTAACACTCCTTATCACATCTTTCCTGGATGGGTGTTTTTTATTTTATTTTTTTGTGGACTCAATATAATTTTAATGGGTTTTTTTGGACTTTTTCTCATATACTTTTTCACATGCATCTGTGATCTAAGTTCCTCGTTTATTATTGATTGATTTTGTTTATTTATATCTACTGATTGATGTTATGTCACTTGGTGGGCCCATATTTCTTTTTATGTCACATATATACTTATAGCGCTGCACTTTGCTTGTTTACCATACTTTAGGAGTCAGATACTGGACTTTTTTAGGTGCTGGCAGCTTTTTTCTCCCACATTTGTTTTTTGTTTCTTTAGATCTGAGCGCAGCTTTGACTCTAGTTTGGGTTTTTATATATACAGGGACAACACTACCAAAACCATAAACTTAATAACACATGCCCATCGTAACAATACCCCAACCTGCCTTCTCTCCTGTGATGCAGAGAAGGCCTTTGATAGGGTTAGTTGGTCCTTTTTACACTCCACCCTCACACAAATAGGATTAGGCACTAGAATACTAATACGCATTATGTCCCTTTACTCTTACCCTTCGGCCACCATATTGGTTAACGGTACACAATCGGAAAAACTTACGATTTCCAACGGCACCAGACAGGGCTGTCCATTATCCCCACTTTTGTTTGCCCTAGTAATTGAACATCTCGCCCAAGCTATTAGGTCGAACCCAAATATACATGGTATTCAGACCACCTCCTCCCAATATAAACTTTCCCTATATGCAGACGATCTTCTCCTTTATGTGACCCAACCCCACATTAGTATCCCGTCAATTCTTGCTGAGATTGACAGGTTCGGCCACTTTAGTAACTACAAGCTAAATATTTCTAAAACTGAAGCACTGAATCTCTCATTAACACAGCACACCCTGGCCTCCCTCAAAGCCAACTTCTCCTTTCAATGGCAGACAAAATCCATCTCCTATCTAGGAACTGCCATCCCAAAATGTACGTCAGAGATCTACGCCCCAAATTATAGCCCACTTCTAACGAAACTGAAACGCCTTTCCGAGGACAGGAAAGACATACCGTTGTCATGGTTCAGACGCATGAATACATTAAAAATGGATATACTTCCCAAACTATTGTATTTGTTCCAAGCACTCCCGATAGCTCTCCCATCCGCATTCTTTTGTGCCCTCCGATCCATGGCAATTCGGTTTGTATGGAAGGGGAACCACCCCAAATTGAAACATAAATTGTTATGCTCCCCCACCGCTAAAGGGGGGTTGAGCCTACCAGATTTTGAGTTGTACCATAACTCAGCAATATTCTCTCGCATACTGGAGTGGTTCCCCCGACCCCTATGCAAGGCCTCAACACTGGTGGAACAGGACCTTTCCTCAGTTGATCTAAGAGCTCTCCTTTGGGGCTTCAATAAGACTCATAAATCTCTTAATTTTCTGTCCCCCCTTACCAGAGACGCATTGGCGATATGGTACCGAAGGAAAGAGACATATCTATTTGATAACCCGGCCTTTCTAGAAGGCAGATCTACACTTACTCTAGACACTTACACTAGAGATTCCTGGCCCACGGCTCAACAATTTGTTCATAGTGACAATGGTACCTATATGACTCATCCCAACACAGTGACCTCTAGGATCACATGGCTTACTCATTTACATCTGACTTCATATTGTAAGAAACTTTACGAAACTAATCAAATACACAGACCATTGACTGGATTTGAACAATTATGCACTCATACGGAAACCCCGCGCCATACCCTATCATTGATATACAAGATGATCCTAGATCGCACTTCTGACACCCTCCCTAAATACACTGCTGTATGGTCAGAGGAGCTCGGGAGGGAGCTAACAGAGGCGGAATGGAGTAAAGCTTTTGTTTTTACACATGAATCATCCATCTCAAGCTACATTCAGGAAAAAAATTATAAGCTGGTATCAAGGTGGTATCGAGTCCCAACCAACCTCAAGATCATGTTCCCATCGGCTTCCGACATTTGTTGGAGATGCAACGTAGAGAAGGGCACATATAAGCACATCTGGTGGGAATGCGAGGTGATCCGTCCATTTTGGACACAAATTTTTGAAATATATACTGAAATATATGATAAACCACTCACGCCTTCCCCTGTTTTAGCACTTCTTTCTATTCTGCCGGGTTCCATTAAATCCCAAAAACATAGCCTTCTTAAATTTTTCCTCAGTGCGGGGAGGCTCTTAATTCCCAGACACTGGAAAACTACCTCCCCCCCATCCCTTAAAGAATGGGTGGCAGAGATCAGCGACATTATGCTGATGGAGGAGATGCAGGCTAAATCCATAGAAAAAGAAGAAAAGTTCTCTTTCATCTGGAGTATCTGGAGGCATTACTCTACTTCAGACAAATTGAAGAGTAGACTTTCATTAATAAATACACCTGAGCTATAGAAATTTCCCCAAATTTGCATAGATTTATATGCGATTGTTTCACTGATTAATGGGTGAGGCCCGCTGTCTAACCCCCCCCCTTTTTTCTTTTTTTCTTTTTCTCTTCTCTTCCATTCCTCAATACTATTTCTTCCCTTCTGCTCTTCCTTTCCTCCTAATACTTCTTTCTTTCTCTCTCTTCTATTCTTAATTGAAGATTGACATTCCATTCGACTTCATATGTTCTAGACCCTCTGTATTTTCCACAGATGGTCAGGACATTTTCAGGCATTTTGGACCTAAGTTCTGAATTGTAAATTAGCAACATTAGATATACCTGCTTTCAAGGTTTACGGGCGCAGTAAGCTCCCAAAGGGGCGTCCGGACCGATAGAGCAGACGATTTCCCGAATGTCAGCACTCTATGTGAAATCGCCATATAACTTATGCCTTTTCTAATCATTATGCATATGTATTGGAATGCATTATGTATATATTAACAGATTTCAAACGTACTGAACCAGCACACTTTCTGTTTGGTGTCTGGCCCAGTTTTTGTTTCTTCATGTTTATAACGTATTAACAAAAATAATAAAAAACTTATTGAACATAAAGGGAGGGGGGAGCGGGGTTACCAGACATTGTACTGTATTACAGAGCAATGTCGCTGTTACGCATTTTAAACTGGTCCCACAACTCCTCAATCAAAGCCTGGGTCTCTATAGAGAAAAATATGGCAGGCAGAAACTTAGAGGGAGCACCATGGATACCAGCCAAGGCCAGGGGATTGTCCAAATGGACATCTATACTAACCCGGAACATGCTGGCAGTGCGAGAATAAGTAAAAATGGAAAATATGCACCAGGAACAAACCCACTGGCCCCACTGGGAGGGTATCCATGGTTCCCCCCGGTAGAGGAAAGGGGAACCCTCGGTCCATGGGAATCGGATGGGAATACAAAGTGCTTAAGATATGCGCCATCAGGAACTTTAATGCCACAGCCAGAATTTGTATCGTCCCAAGGAGACATGGTTATGTCAGGATGGAGATACTATCAAATCTGGAATATTAAGGCCCCAATTAAGGACTGTGAACTCCCTAACCTACATTTGAGAAGATGTGTATGAGGATGTCAAAGCCTAACCATCTATTATCTCAAATGTACAAGTTCTCAGTGGACAAAATATCACATACCACAACCCACCCCCCTATTTTATTAAAGAGTGGGAGAAAGAACTAAATTATACATTTACTTCACAACAAATAAATACGTTAATAGAGGCAACACACACAACTTCTATAAGTTCATTTATTCAAGAGATGTCATACAAGTTCATAGCCAGATGGTATCAGACCCCGGCGCAATTAGCACAGATATACCCAACAACGCATGGTTGCTGCTGGAGGGGGTGTAAAGACAGGGACACCTTCCTCCATATTTGGTGGCCCTGCCCAAAGATAAGAGTATTCTGGGAAGAAATAGTCCCATGGATCAGGAAAATGTCTGATAAGCCCATAGAGCTAACACCTTTGCACCTCTTGTTTCATGGGACTAAGGGATCTATAAATTCTTACAAAAAAGTGTTATACCACATTTATGAAATGCAGCTAAGATGCTGATACCCAGACACTGGAAACAGGTAACATACCCCACCCTTGAGGAATGGAAAAGGGAAGTGGAGGTAATAATGGAAGCGGAAAGGTGGGTGCATGAGACCAGAAACCAACAGGAGAAATTCAAGAAAATATGGGCAGGTTGGAAGCACTATGCACCAGAGATAGAGAGAAGCTAAAAAAAAAGAAAACTAGAAACAGCCGCTTTTTAAAAGAATACCTGAAATGAAGTAGACAAATAATGGACGAACTACAACATTTTTAAGACTATGTAATTGGTTAAGTGTTATATGTTGATTATAGAGGGAGGACCCCCCCCCCCCCCTTTTTTTTTCTCTTCTTCTTTCATTCTTCTTATTTTTTTTTTAATGTCTCGATCCCTGTTCTTCCCATGTTCTCTCATGGGGGGTGGGGGGGGGGGGCGAGAGGGAGAGACATTTTATTTAAATATACACTATAAATATAAGACCAATATAATATTTATTTAGAATTATTGTAAACATTCACAAATATTTTTGAACATCTAGGCACGAATGAGCACAGAAATTAGACTTAGGGAGGGGCGGGTAAAAACTGCCTCCCCCTCCTTTGTCTGTTATCTGTTTGTTCTTATCGATATGTTTGTTCTGTTCTTTTTTGTGTACAATATTTGTAACGAAAAATCAATAAAGTATAAGATTATTTTAAAAAAAGTGGCATTAGAGGTATCTTTATGAGACTCAAAAATGTGCTTGTCGCAGAATTACACACATCGAGCGATGTGGTGTTTCTGGAAAGATACATTAAGGATAAAATTATCCCAGGGAGTTTACGGTGGAACGTTTATCCTGATGAATGAAAAAGAGCTGAAAGAATGGTTTTAGTACTTTAACGATTCAGGTTTGGGTTTTCTTGAGTTTTTGATAACCAAGAAAAGAGCAAAGGCTATTAGATTACAGGCAGAAATAACTGGGATTCAAGAAAAACGAATACCTCATAAAAAGGAGGATATGTACCAAGTTTATATGCGAGAACTAAGGGAAATTATAGCAGAAGAAGACAACCAACAGAAAATAAACAAACTAAAATAATACAATAAGGATGTGGAGGACTACAAATCCCAGAATGTTTTTAAATGGCAAGAAAAATTTAGAGAACCTAATACTAGCACAGCTCCTTTGTTGGTAATACTACCCCCCGGACACCCAGCACAAAATACCCTTAGAGAGAGGGAAGATTACCCCTCACCCTATTATGGGGGAAATAAACCGGGAGACCCCAACAGGGAAAGTCATATGGACAGAATAGAGATTATTACTCCCACATAACACCCAGACAAAAGGCCCCAAACAGCCAGGATGGCAGCAAGGAGGTGGTCAGGGGAGTTACCCCGAAACATATAGGAGGCCCCAACCCCAGAATCAGTTCTCAGGAGTAGGGATGAACCGAACACCCCCCCCCCTGGTTCGGTTCACACCAGAACCTGCGAACGGACCGAAAATTCGCACGAACGTTAGAACCCCATTGATATCTATGGGACTCGAACGTTCGAAATAAAAAGTGCTAATTTTAAAGGCTAATTTGCATGGTATTGTCCTAAAAAGGGTTTGTGGACCCGGGTCCTGCTCCAGGGGACATGTATCAATGCAAAAAAACCTTTTAAAAACGGCAGTTTTTTCGGGAGCAGTGATTTTAATGATGCTTAAAGTAAAAAAAAAAAAAAGTGAAATATTCCTTTAAATATCGTACCTGGGGGGTGTCTATAGTATGCCTGTAAAGTGGCGCGTGTTTCCCGTGCTTAGAACAGTCCCTGCACAAAATGTAATTTCTTGATCATACATCACGGGACACAGAGTATTCATTACATAGTGGGTTAGATAGGTACCATCGGTGATTGGACACTGGTTAACCCCAATTAAGGAGAATTCCTCCCCTATATAACCCCTCCCATACGGGGATGACCTCAGTTTTTTCACCAGTGTCTAAGGTGGTTGGTCACGTAAAACATGTGCTGTGAAGAAAACTCCAGTTTGGTCCCTGCGGGGGCTTAAAGGGCTATGCTGACCGGATCCATATCTCGGGCCGATATTTTGACTCCCAAGATGGTATGGTACTCGGGCCTCATCATCCGAAGAAGCAAGGTTTTGCCTGTAAGTCTCTCTTTGGAGGACTGGGCTCTGAGAAAACCAGGCTTGGTCTACTATTAAAACAGTGGCACGAAAGTTTCTGGCAGAGTCTTTTACAGGTCCAGTTAAAGAGGTTTCTCTGAGTAGGAACCCAAAAAACCCTGAAGGTTGGCGCAACGCTACCCGCCGTGATAGGTGAAGGCTGGAAACTGTCTGTTCTCAGCAGTTCCTGCGGCGGGAACAGGTACGAGAAGTTAATCCAATATATATATATATTTATATTACAAGTGGATTTTCTTCAATGAGTAGTTTATGTCTTACCTGATTTCCACCACTAGAGGGAGTAAAGAGCAACCTTACGTGCTTTTTAGACACACTCAGTGAAGCTGGTGTCCAATCTTTCCCTTCCTCCACTGCAGGTGTGCAGACGCCAGGTGGCTTATTTAAAAGCCCAGAGCGTTCAGAGCTCTGTAAACAGATGGACATAGAGTTTGGGCAGTGAGCATCTTAAAGTGGTCGGATCCAGGCTAACCTAAGACACCTACTCGGCATCAGGTTGTACAGTATTAAGCATATATGTATATTGTGAGACTTTTAGCACAACAGTGATTGCATATGTACTAGTACCTCTGCTTTGTAGTTTGGGACTATGTCTCCTCGTAAGAGGGTCTCAGGGGGAGGTAACAAAGGCACAAAAAATTCACTGCCTGTGTCTAGGGGTCCTAAAGATGCCTGCAGATTACTATCCCCCCCTGCAAGACTGGAGCCAGCCTCACAGGATGAGTCAGTGCCCCTGTCAGGTTTTTCAGACTCTCCTAATGTTACAGCCCCAGCGTATGTCACAGAAGATTCCCTTAGGGCTACATTGGAGGGTTTTGAGGGAAGAATTATGAATTTTATTTCAGCTTCCTTAAAAGATAGCAGAAAAAGGGGTAGATCCCCTCCCTCTGCTGTACTTTCTCCTTTAGATGATTCTTCTGACAATGAGGAGAGATCCCTATCCAGAGATAGGGATCAAGAGCAGTCTGAGGATTCAGAGGAAGAGGAGAGAGCTTCTTCCTCTCAGGCACTCAAGAAACAGGTCCAGTATTATACTGAACTAGTGCGTTCCACATTTAAAATGCCCTCTGCTGAGGCCGCTACATTCTTTGTTTCTTCCCCGGGGGGTCAGAAGGATCCCACAGACTGCGTTTTCCTTTCCAATTCATCCTTTAATGGATAAATTGTTGTATGAGGACTGGGGACATCCCGATAAAACTGTTTACTCCTCCTAAAAGGTTTTCTATGCTTTATCCTCTGGAGGAAAGCTTCACCAAGAAGTGGGAGGTCCCATCCGTGGATGCGGCTGTCTCTTGTGTGAATAAAACCTGACCTGTCCCTTGGACAATGCTCAGGTGTTTAAAGATCCAACTGATAAAAAGCTGGAAACTTTATTAAAGGCCTCCTTCTCCATGTCTGGCACTGTAGTCCAACCTACAGTCGCATTTGTGGGTTTGTGTCAATTCCTCAAGGAACATGTTAAGCAGATGCTTAGCCTCCTTCCCAGTGAGGAAGTGGAGAACTATGCAGACCTTCCACAGGTGCTGTGTTTTATGATTGATGCCATTCTGGATTCTGCCCAGCAAGCATCTTGTTTGTCTCTCCTGTTGGTATACATTCGCAGGTCCCTTTGACTTAAAAGTTGGGCAGCAGAGCTTTCATGCAAAATGCAAAAGATATTTAGCTGGCTTCCCATTCAAAGGGGAACGCCTATTTGGGGATGACCTCGATAATTTTATCCAAAAAATTACAGGTGGTAAATCTACACTCCTACCAGTTAAGAGGAGTAAACGCCCACCATTCAAACAGTCTCTTTCCCTTTCCCCTGGAACATCAGGCTCTAAGCAGTGGCGACAGCCTTCACAATCTACTTTCAGAGGAAAGGCCCAGGGTCACACCCAAGGGCAGAAAAAGTCTTGGGGATGAAAGCCTGCCAAGCAGAGCCCCAAAACATCCCTGTGAAGGGGCGCCCCCACTCAGCCGAGTGGGGGGAGGGCTCCTACAGTTTTCAGGAGCCTGGCGGGAAGAGGTTCAAGACCAGTGTTTGGTCTCTTTAGTATCTCTAGGTTACAAAATAGAGCTCCTAGAGCTTCCACCAGCTCGTTTCCTAAGGTCAAAAGTTCCCAAAGATCCAGTCAAGCGAGAACCGCTACTACTGGCCTTAGATCGCTTACTATCCCAGGGAGTGATAGTAGAAATTGAACCCAAAAGATCAGGGTTCAGGATTCTCTTCACCGTTCCAAAGCCAAATGGAGATGTCAGACCCATCCTAGATCTAAAGGATCTGAATCAGTTTCTACACATTCAATCCTTCCGAATGCAGTCAATTCGTTTGGTGGTCTCCACCCTGCAGGGGTAGAATTTATGGCATCAATAGATATCAAGGATGCATATCTTCATGTGCCGATTTTTCCCGCTCACCAAAGATATCTAAGGTTCGCGGTAGACCAGCGCCATTTCCAGTTTGTGGCCCTTCCTTTCGGTCTCGCTACAGCTCCTCTAATTTTTACAAAAATTCTAGACCCTCTCTTAGCAAGTCTAAGAGCTCAGGGCATAACTGTGGTAGCTTATCTAGACTATTTGCTACTCATAGAGCAATCGGTGGCACACCTGAACCACACTGTCTTCAAGACAGTAAGACATTTGGAAAGACTAGGCTGGATAATCAACCTAGAAAAGTCTTCTTTGCAACCTTCAACAAGGTTGAAGTATCTAGGCATGATCATAGACACCGCTCAAGGCAGGGTGTTTCTACCAGAGCCAAAGGTCAAGGCCATAAGAGCTCTAGTCTGCTTAGTGTTAAGCAAAAAGAGTCCATCCATTCGGCTATGTATGAGACTGTTAGGAAAGATGGTTGCCACATTCGAGGCTGTTCCATTTGCCCAGTTTCACTCAAGGCCCCTGCAGAGAAGCATTCTCGCAGCTTGGAACAAAAAGACTCATGCCTTGGATCTTCCGATGTGCCTATCCCCAAGGATACGCAAAAGCCTCAATTAGTGGTTACGAACCAAAAATCTTTTGAAAGGCAAAGCCTTTCTTCCACTAACAATGGAAGATTGTAACCACAGATGCCAATCTGACAGGCTGGGGAGCAGTTCTGGAAGAAACCTGCACGCGGGGAAGATGGTCTGCAACCGAGAGACGCTTGCCCATCAATATTCTAGAAATTCAGGCAATTTACTTGGCCCTTATGGACTGGTCTTACAGGCTACAGGGTCATCCTATTCAGATACAATCTGACAATGGCACGGCTGTGGCTTACATCAATCACCAAGGAGGCACCAGAAGTCTGGATGCCCAAAGGGAGGTGAATCGCATTCTTGCATGGGCAGAAAGCCATGTTCCCTGCCTGTCTGCGGTATTCATCCCAGGAGTGGCAAGCGGATTTCTTAAGCCACCGGCAATTATGCCCAGGAGAATGGTCCCTACACCCCGACATATTCCAAACCATATGTCAAAGGTGGGGAACACTAGATGTGGATCTATTCTCTTCCAGATTCATCAGGAAGCTAGACAAATTTGTGTCCAGAACAAGGGATGTACTTGCTCGGGGGTCAGATGCTCTGACAATCCCATGGGATCAGTACAATCTAATGTATGCCTTCCCTCTGAACCCACTTCTTCCGCGGTTCCTGGGAAGGGTCAAAAGGGAAGCAAAGTTGGTCCTTTTAGTAGCCCCGGCTTGGCCCAGACGACCTTGGTATGCAGAGATCGTAAAGAAGGCTTTATGAAGTCTAAATTTGACGGCTTGGCTGCTGAGACCCACATTTTAAAAGACCGTGGGCTCTCAGAGTCAATCCTTTCCACTCTGGTCAATGCCAGAAAGCCGGCCTCCAGGCTTATTTACTACAAAATCTGGAAGGCATATGTTTCCTGGTGTGAACCCAGGGGATGGCATCCTAGAAGGTATATGATTAGCAGAATCTTGACCTTTCTTCAGTCAGGCCTAGAATAGAGATTGGCTTTGACCACTATCAAAGTCCAATTTTCGACTTTGTCTGTATTTTTTCAAAAGCCGATTTCTTCACATTCCCTTGTCCGGGCCTTTATTCAGGGGGCACTGCAGTTGAATCCGCGAGTCAAACCTCCAGTATGCCCATGGGATTTGAATTTGGTGTTGTCGGCTTTACAGGGACAACCCTTTGAGCCACTGCACCTGGCTCCTTTAGCGCTTTTGACTAAAAAATTAGTCTTCTTGATAGCCATATCCTCTGCTAGGAGAGTATCAGAATTGGCAGCTTTCTCTTGTAAAGAGCCATATTTAATTATTCACAAGGACAGGATTGTTATGCGTCCTAATTGTTCCTTCTTACCTAAGGTGGTTTCAGGATTCCATTTGAATCAAGATGTAATCCTACCATCCTTTTTTCCAGATCCGCAGTCCGCGGAGGAAGAATCTTTGCACACTCTTGATGTGGTTAGAGCAGTCAGTGTCTATCTGCAGGCAACCGCTCAGATACGGAAAACTGATTGTTTGTTTATTCTGCCGGATGGCCATAAGAAAGGCCAAGCAGCGTCGAAATCCACTCTTTCTAGATGGATTAGACAGGTTATTTTTCAGGCTTATGATATAAAGAGGAAGACTCCTCCTTTTCATGTGAAAGCGCACTCAACTAGGGCTGTTAGTGCTTCTTGGGCAGTGCATCACCAGGCCTCCATGGCTCAGATCTGTAAGGCTGCGACTTGGTTTTCAGTCCATACATTCACCAGATTCTATCAGGTGGATGTAAGAGGGCAATAGGATACCGCCTTCGGGCGCAGTGTACTGCAGGCTGCAGTTTAGTTCCTCTGGTCCATTTGCGGTCTATATTTTCTGATCTGTGTCTCCCTCCCCTCAAATGAGCATTGCTTTGGGACATCCCACTATGTAATGAATACTCTGTGTCCCGTGATGTATGATCAAGAAAATAGGATTTTTAAATACAGCTTACCTGTAAAATCCTTTTCTTGAGAGTACATCACGGGACACAGAGCTCCCACCCTTCTATGGGTTTTACGTGGTTACCTATTGCTTTGCTACAAACCTGAGGTCCTCCCCGTATGGGAGGAGTTATATAGGGGAGGAATTCTCCTTAATTGGGGTTAACCAGTGTCCAATCACCGATGGTGCCTATCTAACCCACTTTGTAATGAATACTCTGTGTCCCGTGATGTACTCTCAAGAAAAGGATTTTACAGGTAAGCTGTATTTAAAAATCCTATTTTTTAAAGGAAAAAAAGTCATTAAAAAATGCTTGCAGCTTTAATGAAATGTCGGGTCCTGGCAATATGGATAAAAATCAGTGAGACAAACGGCATGGGTACCCCCAAGTCCATTACCAGGCCCTTTGGGTCTTCTATGGATATTAAGGGGAACCCCGCACCCAAATTAAAAAAGGAAAGGTGTGGGGCCCCCAGGCCCTATATACTCTGAACAGCAGTATACAGGCGGTGCAAACAAGACAGGGACTGTAGGTTTGTTGTTAAGTAGAATCTGTTTGTAATTTTGAACTGGTACATTTTTAACGTGTTTAGCTCCAGCCAAAAAATCTATTTTAAGCTTCTTGGAAAACCTAGGGAAGGGTTATCACCCCATGTGACATTTGTTTTGCTGTCTGTGCTCCTCTTCAGAAGATTTCACCTCACTTTTTGTCCCAATGACAAATGTTTTTTGAAAATTTGAGGTTTTTTGTGAAACAAGGATTGGTGATAAAGCATCAGTGGAAAGGAGAAAAGTTTTAACTCTTACAGGAGAGAATTTCCCTTCCTAGGTGTAGGTGTTCCTGTTGTCTCCTTCCGTTTGCAAGTAGGAGTTGTTTGTAAGTTGGATGTTTGAAAGTAGGAGCCTGCCCTATATACTCAGCAGAAATTTGGGCCTTAGGAGTTGTTGTGGTCACAACACTGTAAGCCCTCACAGGGCCCTGCTGTGAAATATTAGATCAAGAATTCTAATTACATGTCCCTGTTGAACAGGGGCTGAAAAATTGGGCCTTTGGTGGTGGTGCTGGTGCCACAACACTGCAACCCCTCACAGATACTCTAGTTGGAGCGCAGGAACTAGCCCTGCTGCAAAGAATTGCATCAAAAATTGTAATTACACGCCCCTGTTAAACAGGGGCTGAAAAATTGGGCCTTAGGCACTGGTGCCACAACACTGCAACCCCTCACAGATACTCTAGTTGTAGCGCAGGAACTAGCCCTGCTGCAAAGAATTGCATCAAAAATTGTAATTACACGCCCCTGTTAAACAGGGGCTGAAAAATTGGGCCTTAGGCACTGGTGCTGGTGCCACAACACTGCAACCCCTCACAGATACTCTAGTTGTAGCGCAGGAACTAGCCCTGCTGCAAAGAATTGCATCAAAAATTGTAATTACACGCCCCTGTTAAACAGGGGCTGAAAAATTGGGCCTTAGGCACTGGTGCTGGTGCCACAACACTGCAACCCCTTACAGATACACTAGTTGGAGCATAGGAACTAGCCCTGCTGCAAAGAATTGCATGAAAAATTGTAATTACCGTATTTATCGGCGTATAACACGCACTTTTTTCCCCTTAAAATCAGGGGAAAATCGTGGGTGCGTGTTATATGCCGATCCCCGCCGATCCCCGCTAATTGTGATCTATCGGCGGCGACATTCACATAACATGTTGTTTTAAATATGGCGCCGCGGAGTTCGGAGGGACTCGGCTAAGCTGAACAAGCGCAGCCGAAATCACAGTGATTGGGTGGAGCCTAGATACACATAGTCGAGTGTATTCGGCTCTTCCGGCGCCACTCCCAGTCACGCCCAGTCCCGCCATTGGACCTGTGTTATGTCCATCATAGGGCGGGACTCGGCGGGACTGTGAGCGGCACCGGAAAGAGCCAAATACACTCGACTATGTGTATCTCAGCAGCGTTTGTTCAGCTCCGCCGAGTCTCTCCGAACTCCGCGGCGCCATATTTAAAACTACATGCAGCTATGTGTATGTCGGCGGCGATCTGTCCAAGCATGGACACTGGGGGCAAGGCTGCACTGACCACTGGGGCAAAGCTGCACTGGGGCAAAGCTGCACTGACAAGACTGCACTGGGGCAAAGCTGCACTGGGGCAAAGCTGCACTGACAAGGCTGCAATGGGCACTGGGTCAAGGCTGCACTGACACTGAAAAGGCTGCAATGACACTAACAAGGCTGCCGATGAACACTGATGAGGCTGCATTGATGGGCATTTTAATGTAAGTTTTTTTTCCTTAAACTTCCCTCCTAAAAGTGTTTTTCCTTAAAATTCTCCCCTAAACTTGGGATGCGTGTTATACGCCGGCGCGTGTTATACGCCAATACGGTATATGCCCCTGTTAAACAGGGGCTGAAAAAATGGGCCTTAGGCACTGGTGGCTGACTGACGGCGCCTAGAACCCAAAAATGTTCTTACAAGCTATCATCATGATCATTGAGGAGGAAGAGGATAATTACTCAGTATAACAGGATAGTCACTCAGCATCAGCATAGGCAGTCTTTGAAGGGATCTGACATTTCAAAAAAACTTTATCGGTTACATCAGCATCAGGTGCTTGGTAGCTGGTGGTGATCCAAGACTGATTCATTTTTATGAAGGTCAGTCGATCGACCGAGTCGGTGGACAGACGCACCCTGTGATCGGTTACAAAGCCTCCAGCAGCACTGAATGTGCGTTCCGAAAGAACGCTGGATGCAGGACAGGCCAGTAGCTCAATTGCATACTGTGCAAGCTCTGGCCAGTGATCCATCCTCAAGACCCAGTAACCCAGAGGATTTTTGGTGGGGAAGGTGTCCAAGTCAGATCTTGCCCCTAGGTATTCCTGCACCATGTAAAACAGACGCTGGTGATGGTTGCTGGAACTGATCATACCTTGGGGCTGCGGACTAAAAAATTGTCTGAACGCATCGGTCAGACGGCCACCTTCTCCACCGCTCCTTCTTTGACTGACCGAAGCCTCAGCAACACGTTGTCCAGAAACAGGAGTTTGTAACCTCCCAGTCTCTGGGAACGCGTTGCACAGACCTTTCTGCAAGGCCTCCCGAAGATGTTTCATCCTCTGCTCCTTCTGCGACAGCAAGATAAGGTCTGCAACTTTACCCTTGTAACATGGATCAAGGAGGGTTGCCAGCCAGTATTGTTCCTTCTTCTTGATACCACGAATACGAGGACCCTTACGCAGGCTTTGCAGGATCAGGAAGGTCATGCAACGTAGGTTTGCTGAGGCATTCGGTCCGGAGTCCTCTGGGTCACTACAGACGACATGATCCGCAGCCACCTCCTCCCAGCCACGTACAAGTCCATGTGTTTCTTGGGACTGTAAATGATCCCTAAAGACTGCTGCTGATGCTGAGTGCCAGGCTCCACCTCCATACTAACAAAATCCTCCTCCTCGTCCTCTTCCTGTGTGATCGGCGGGCACGCAGGAACACTGTCTGGATAAAGGGGGCATTGAGAGCTAAGGAAGTCCTCCTCTTCCTGCCTCTGTTCTGCCTCAAGTGCCCTGTCCATTATTCCACGCAGCATGTGCTCCAACAGGTGGACAAGGGGGACAGTGTCACTGATGCATGCACTGTCACTGCTCACCATCCTCGTGGCCTCCTCAAATAGTGACAGGACAGTGCATGCATCCCTGATCATGGCCCACTGGCGTCGGGAAAAAAAACAAGCTCCCCTGACCCTGTCCTGGTGCCATAGTCGCACAGGTACTCATTGATGGCCCTCTGCTGCATGTGCAGTCGCTGCAGCATGGCCAACGTTGAGTTCCACCTGGTGGGCATGTCACAGATTAGGCGGTTCTTGGGCAGGTTAAATTCCTTTTGGAGGTCTGCCAGCTGAGCACTGGCATTATATGGCCGGCGGAAATGCACATAGACTTTCCTGGCCTGCCTCAGGACATCCTGTAAGCCCGGGTACCTGCCCAAGAACCGCTGCACCACCAAGTTAAGGACGTGAGCCAAACAGGGCACATGGGTCATTTGTCCCTGTCGGAGGGTGGAGAGGAGGTTGGTGCCATTGTTGCAAACCACCATTCCTGCCTTAAGTTGGCATGGCGTCAACCACCTCTGAACCTGCCCCTGCAGAGCTGACAGAACCTCTGCCCCAGTGTGGCTCCTGTCCCCCAAGCACACCAGCTCAAGCACCACATGGCATCTTTTGGCCTGCATACTTGCGTAGCCCCTTGAACGCCTACGGAGCACCGCTGGTTCCGAGGACAAAGCACAGGAAGAGGCCATGGAGGAAGAAGAAGAGGAAGGGGTGGAGGAGAGAGGTGTGTCAGAATCATTAGTAGTGGCATTTTGGAGTCGTGGTGGTGGAACAACTTCCAACACTAATGCACCTTGTCCTGCATCCTTCCCAGCTGCCAGCAGAGTCACCCAATGCGCCGTGAAACTTAGGTAATGTCCCTGTCCATGCCTGATGGACCATGAGTCAGCGGTAATATGCACCTTATTGCTGACCGCCCTGTCCAGCGAGGCATGGACATTGCCTTCCACATGCCGGTAGAGAGCCAGAATCACCTTCCGTGAGAAAAAGTGGTGTTTGGGTATCTGCCACTGAGGAACAGCACATTCCACAAACTCACGGAAGGGGGCAGAGTCTACCAACTGAAAAGGTAGCAGTTGAAGTGCTAGCAATTTTGCCAAGCTAGCATTCAACCGCTGGGCATGTGGATGGCTGGGAGCGAACTTCTTTCGGCGGTGCAGCAGCTGGGGCAGGGAAATTTGCCTGGTACAATCTGACGTCGGTGTACCGAAAGCAGATTGCCCACAAGTACTTGGCTGTGACACACCTAATTCTACACCTTCATTCCTCTCAGTGCAGGTTTCAGAGAGAACTGAAGGTATAGTGGGGTTGGAGATCTCAGCTGATGAGGAGCAAGGAGAGGTCCTCTTTGTTCTTTGGTGTGGGTCTTTTAGGTACGCTTGCCAATGAACTGCATGGCAGGTCAACATATGTCTGGTCAAGTATGTGGTGCCCAAGCGGGTGATGTTTTGGCCATGCGAGATATGCTTGAGACATATGTTGCGAATAGAAGCGGTGGGATCTGATGCACTTGTCTCAAAAAAGGCTCACACCAAAGAACTTTTGGAATAACGCGCAGAGACAGCAGCGCCCTGCACATGCAGAGCTCTGTGGTGTGATGCAGTTGATGTGCTGCCCTTAAGCTGCCCCCTGGAGGGCATCCTGCCTCGTTGGTGATGTGCCTCTTCCTCCTCTCTCCTATCAGGCACCCAGGTGGAGTCAGTGACCTCATCATGCCCAGCAAGGAGAGGTCCTCTTTGTTCTTTGGTGTGGGTCTTTTAGATACGCTTGCCGACGAACTGCATGGCAGGTCAACATATGTCTGGCAAACAAGACATCCCAGCACTCCCAGAGACAAGAAAAATGAGGGGAATAACTGCGCTACAGTGAAATACATAAACAATAACAATTATAGCCGCGATTCATCTATGTAACACAAACACAGTGAAATTAAATAAGAAAAAAAGGGGGGTTGAATCGCGCTAAAACAGATTGGTGATCATACACATCATCACCAAACCAAATATTTAGAACTAAGTGAAGAGTTCCCCTTTAGTGTATACATAATATACAAAATGTCAAATGAATAATCAATCCAAAAATAAAATGTTCAAAGTGATAATAAAAAGTCCATGTATAAAAAATAAATCACCCAAGTGATATGAAAGTATCTTAAAAAAGTTCCAAGAAACATAAATTCTTGCTGTAAGAAAAAAGCGTGCTTGCTCCACCACCGTGAAATCAGACTGGCCGCTTACCAGAAACTCATGATCCCCGTTACAGAGGATCAGAGAAAGCTGTTTGTTAATACTGCTTCGAACCACGACCAATGGATCAGAGACCTTATACCGAGATGGGACATCAAAGACTGCAGGGTCAGGCTAAAGATGTTCACACTGACAGGTACTCAGACATCAGCCCACAGCATTGCAGATACGGTCATAGAAGGAAAAAAGTCTCCATATAGTGTAAAATCATTGACTTTATTGGATAAGTAAAAAGTTAAACTCACATGTTAGTAGACAATAGTAGGCATGTGATGTAGTCTGGAGCACCGGCCAGAAGCTCACAGACAGCCCGTCCTACTGGAAACAACAGCAGCAGTGGGAGGTGACGAGAACACGTCGCTCTGCCCTACGCAGCGTTTCGTGATAGAGTCACATCATCCAGGGGCACGGGCGGCGCGTCTCGTCACCTCCCCTTATAGTACTGAGAGCCTGACCAAGCCTCGCTTTGAGTTCCACTCCATCGGCAGACTTGCACAAAAAATTGAAAAATCCCAAATGCTGATTGGTGCCTCACTAAACTAAGCCTCACTGTGAATGCCGAATCATCAGTGAGCCTACCCAGGTCAGATAATCCCAAACACTGAGTGGTGTCAGGTGCGCAAGTGTGTGCACAATCACTGGAGAAAGAATGTATCATGAATTGCAATAAACCGCTGGCTGGAAGGGGGTATGAGGTCAGGTATCTGGGAATCGTAGAACTCATATGGAGATAGGTACCCCAAAAAAAACAATAAAATGTCAACAAATTACTAAAATTATCAAGTCAACCAGTGCGATCCGTGTCACAGACAGGACATAAATTGACTTGAGCTTAAGGGGACATGCTAAAGATAAAATAAACAAAGGCCACCCGGTGGCCATGTTAAAAATTGCAAAAAGATGTATAAATGAAAATAGAAATAAAATAAACTATAGGTAATAGAGCTGTGTGTCCTTATAAACACACAGAAGTCTTACCTATATTGTATAAATAAAATAAAGGCAAGAAAGCCTCAAGATAATCCTAAACAAATAGGTCCCATCTAGCAGCATGGTCCGTGTCACAGACAGGAACCGGCTTATAAAAGACATAAGGAGACATGTCAATGAAAAGCACGGTGGCCACCTAGTGGCCATGTTCAAAATGGCACAGCACTATAGAGCCATGTCAGAAAACTAATCCCAATGGATATATTGAATCAAATGGAACCAATAAACCTAATCGTGACTGTAATAGGACCATAGCCCCACAAATTCGTCTTGAGGAAAATATTGATAGAAAACACTCCAAGAATAGATCCCAAAAGACAAATAAACAATATTTAATAATAATATTGATATTTTTAAATGAATCCTTATTATTAGTTTTTTATTAATGAAAAATTGGATGGGCCATAGAAAGATAATAAAGGACGGTATGTTTACCCCGCCACCTCATTCATGGGGCTATGTAGGTGGCCTAGATGGATGGGAGGTCAAAGCATAAGCCTTCAAAAAATTCACCAAGGGCACAGTTTGAACATCGAAATACAATACCATCTCCCAAACGCAGCTCATCCAAGTACCTAGAAATTGGGCTGCATACTTCATGTATATTGGTTAATGGCAAAAAGTTGTATCCCTTCTTAGGAATTATTAATAAAGGCATTTAGGTCCATGTCGACATTCATGCCGTGTGGTACATAGCTTTTGAGCCTGTGGATCCAGGACATCCCACTCTTAGAGATCTCCCTGACCAACAGGCTACCCCGCCAATGTGGTTTGTACTTATCAATACCCACAAACAGGGTATTGGAGGGGTCCCTGTTATGTACCTGGTCGTAGTGTCTGGACACAGGGTGCTTGTAATAGCCTCTCTTAATATTCCCTATATGTTCGTTTGACGAACCCGCAATGCCCTTTTGGTCCTCCCCACATACTGAAGCCCACAGGGGCACCTTAAGAGATAGACCACCCCTACCGAGGTGCATGTAATAAAGGGTTTGATATCATATGATCTTAAAGTGCTAGTAGATGTAAACTGGGTTATTCGCCTAGCCCTATTGGCGTTTAGAGAGCAAACTTGGCATCTTCCACATTTATAATAGCCAGTAAGGTTTTGAAGAAAGTTGCGATTCTCACATGGAGGATCTTGGACAGAGGGAGCTACCTTACTCCCAAGGGAGGCCACCCCCCTTAAAGACCACTCCAGGTCTAACTGGTAAGATTGAGCTCAAAACTCTGTCACTACCCAGCAGATGCCAATGTTTCTGTATCAATTGTTTAATATCGCAATGCTGTACCGAATAGGTGGTAATAAACGGCACAGCATCTGATACAGTAGCATTATGTCGGGGTACATCAGACAATAGTGAGAGTCTGTCTCTGTCTCGTGCCGTTTTCACGGCCAGAGACAGAGATGCACGGTCATATCCCTTCTCGATGAACCTATCCATAAGAATGGATGCTTGTTCATCAAAGGTAGTAATGTCTGAGCAATTACGTCTCCAACGTAAAAATTGGCCCTGGGGGATAGCTCTGAGCCAAGGCTCGTGGTGACAACTATCCACCGGGATGTAAGAGTTCCTGTCTGTCACCTTGAAGTGAGTTGATGTCACAAAATGGTCCTCCACTATCTGGATCTTCAGATCCAGAAAGTGGATAGTGTCACGACTGGCCTCAAAATTGAACCTAATACCCCTGTTATTATCATTTAGAGATGTCATGAAGTTCTGTAGCTCCGATTCAAAACCATCCCACAGGAGGAGGACATCGTCAATGTATCTGGCCCACAGGAGCACCTCCGATCTCCTGGGTGCATCAACGACATCCTCCTCCCACTTGGCCATGAAAAGGTTGGCCAAGCTCGGAGCATATTTTGCCCCCATGGCCACACCCCGATCTTGGCGGTAAAACTGGTTCTCAAGCCAAAAATAATTATGGCTAGCGGCATAATGCAAAAGTTCCATGATGAAATTAATTTGTACAGGAGGTAAGCCAGTGTCACGGGTGAGAAACAGCTCCACCGCTTGGAAACCCAGATGGTGAAGGATAATAGTGTACAATGAAGACACATCGGCCGTCACCATCCAAAGTCCCTCCTTAGGGGAAATGTTGGAAAGCAAATTAATCACATGTTTGGTGTCCTTGATAAATGAAGGTATCCTAGAGACCAAAGGTTGCAAAAATGGTCGATATATTTGCCCACCCGGGACGTGATAGAATCTATCCCACTCACAATGGGACGTCCCGGGGGGCAAACAGGATCCTTATGGACCTTCGGGAGGGAGTAAATTAAATCATCTTTCCTTGTCATTTAATATACCTCTCTGGAAACCAAGCTCTACGATAGATTCAAGCTCCTTTTTATATCTGACCAGAGGGTCTCTTTGTAAAACTGTGTAAGTCTCGGTGTCATCAACCAACCTATGCATTTCCCTCTGATAGTCACAATGATCTAGGATTACAATCCCCCCACCCTTGCCAGCTGGTCTAATGACAAGGGATTTGTTGTGAAATGTGGAATTTGTTTATTTTATCTTTAGCATGTCCCCTTAAGCTCAAGTCAATTCATGTTAGGTCTGTGACACGGATCGCACTGGTTGACTTGACAATTTTAGTAATTTGTTGACATTTTATTGCTTTTTTTGGGGTACCTATCTCCATATGAGATGGAGATCCTTTCTATGGCCCATCCGATTTTTCCTTAATAAAAAACTAATAAGGATCCATTTAAAAATATCAATATTATTAAATATAGTTTATTTGTCTTTTGGGATCTATTCTTGGAATGTTTTCTATCAATATTTTCCTCAAGACTAGGGATGAGCTTCGAGTTTGAGTCGAACTCATATTCGACTTGAACATTGGCTGTTCGCAAGTTCGCCGAACAGCGAACAATTTGGGGTGTTCGCGGCAAATTCGAATGCCGCGGAACACCCTTTAAAAGTCTATGGGAGAAATCAAAAGTGCTAATTTTAAAGGCTTATATGCAAGTTATTGTCATAAAAAGTGTTTGGGGACCTGGGTCCTGCCCCAGGGGACATGGATCAATGCAAAAAAAGTGTTAAAAACGTCCGTTTTTTCAGGAGCAGTGATTTTAATAATGCTTAAAGTCAAACAATAAAAGTGTAATATCCCTTTAAATTTTGTAGCTGGGGGGTGTCTATAGTATGCCTGTAAAGGGGCGCATGTTTCCCGTGTTTAGAACAGTCTGACAGCAAAATTACATTTCGAAGGAAAAAACCCATTTAAAACTACGCGCGGCTATTGCATTGCCGACAATACACATAGAAGTTCATTGATAAAAACGGCATGGGAATTCCCCACAGGGGAACCCCGAACCAAAATTTAAAAAAAAAATGACGCGGGAGTCCCCCTAAATTCCATACCAGGCCCTTCAGGTCTGGTATGGATATTAAGTGGAACCCCGGCCAAAATTTAAAAAAAAATGACGTGGGGTTCCCCCAAAAATCCATACCAGACCCTTATCCGAACACGCAACCTGGCAGGCCGCAGGAAAAGAGGGAGGGACGAGAGTGCGCCCCCCCCCTCCTGAACCGTACCAGGCCCTCAACATTGGGAGGGGGCTTTGGGGTAGCCCCCCAAAACACCTTGTCCCCATGTCGATGAGGACAAGGGCCTCATCCCCACAACCCTGGCCGGTGGTTGTGGGGGTCTGCGGGCGGGGGGCTTATCAGAATCTGGAAGCCCCCTTTAACAAGGGGACCCCCAGATCCCGGCCCCCCGTGTGAAATGGTAAGGGGGTACTTACCCCTACCATTTCACTAAAAAACTGTCTAAAATGTTAAAAATGACAAGAGACAGTTTTTGACAATTCCTTTATTTAAATGCTTCTTCTTTCTTCTATCTTCCTTCATCTTCTTCTTCTTCTGGTTCTTCTGGTTCTTCCTCCGGCGTTCTCATCCAGCATCTTCTCCGTGGCGTCTTCTATCTTCTTCTCCTCGGGCCGCTCCGCACCCATGGCATGGGGGGAGACTCCCGCTCTTCATCTTCTTCTTCATCTTCTTCTCTTCTTCCTTCTTCTCTTCTTCTCTTCTTCATTTTCTTCTCCGGGCCGCTCCGCATCCATGCTGGCATAGAGGGAGGCTCCCGCTGTGTGACGGCGTCTCCTCGTCTGACGGTTCTTAAATAACGGGGGGCGGGGCCACCTGGTGACCACGCCCCCCTCTGACGCAGGGGACATGATGGGACTACCCTGTGGCATTCCCTGTGACGTCACAGGGAAGTCCCGTCAAGTCACCGTGTGTCAGAGGGGGGCGGGGTCACCGGGTGGCCTTGCCCCCCGTTATTTAGGAAACGTCAGACGAGGAGATGCCGTCACACAGCGGGAGCCTCCCTTCATGCCAGCATGGGTGCGGAGTGGCCCGGAGAAGAAAATGAAGAAGAGAAGAAGAGAAGAAAAGAAGTAGGGAAGAATATGAAGAGAAGAGCGGGAGCCTCCCCCCATGCCATGGGTGCGGAACGGCCCGAGGAGAAGAAGATAGAAGACTCCGCGGAGGAGATGCTGGACGAGAACGCCGGAGGAAGAACCAGAAGAGCCAGAAGAACCAGAACAAGAAGATGAAGGAAGATAGAAGAAAGAAGAAGCATTTAAATAAAGGAATTGTCAAAAACTGTCTCTTGTCATTTTTAACATTTTTGACAGTTTTTTAGTGAAATGGTAGGGGTAAGTACCCCCTTACCATTTCACACAGGGGGGGGCCGGGATCTGGGGGTCCCCTTGTTAAAGGGGGCTTCCAGATTCCGATAAGCCCCCCGCCCGCAGACCCCCACAACCACCGGCCAGGGTTGTGGGGATGAGGCCCTTGTCCTCATCAGCATGGGGACAAGGTGTTTTGGGGGGCTACCCCAAAGCACCCTCCCAATGTTGAGGGCATGTGGCCTGGTACGGTTCAGGAGGGGGGGGCGCACTCTCGTCCCCCCTCTTTTCCTGCAGCCTGCCAGGTTGCGTGCTCGGATAAGGGTCTGGTATGGATTTTTGGGGGGGCCCCACGCCGTTTTTTTTTTTTTGGCGCGGGGTTCCCCTTAATATCCATACCAGACCTGAAGGGCCTGGTATGGAATTTAGGGGGACCCCCACGTCATTTTTTTTTAAATTTTGGTTCGGGGTTCCCCTGTGGGGAATTCCCATGCCGTTTTTATCAATGAACTTCTATGTGTATTGTCGGCAATGCAATAGCCGCGAGTAGTTTTAAATGGGTTTTTTCCTTCGAAATGTCATTTTGCTGTCAGACTGTTCTAAACACGGGAAACATGCGCCCCTTTACAGGCATACTATAGACACCCCCCAGCTACGAAATTTAAAGGGATATTACACTTTTATTGTTTGACTTTAAGCATTATTAAAATCACTGACTGACGTTTTTAAAACTTTTTTTTGCATTGGTCCATGTCCCCTGGGGCAGGACCCAGGTCCCCAAACACTTTTTATGACAATAACTTGCATATAAGCCTTTAAAATTAGCACTTTTGATTATTCATGTTCGTGTCCCATAGACTTTAACGGTGTTCGCGTGTTCGAATGAACTTTTTTCCTGTTTGCATGTTCTGGTGCGAACCGAACAGGGGGGTGTTCGGCTCATCCCTACTCAAGACGAATTTGTGGGGCTATGGTCCTATTACAGTCACGATTAGGTTTATTGGTTCCATTTGATTCAAAAGATCCATTGGGATTAGTTTTCTGACATGGCTCTATAGTGCTGTGCCATTTTGAACGCGGCCACTAGGTGGCCACCATGCTTTTCATTGACATGTCTCCTTATGTCTTTTATAAGCCGGTTCCTGTCTGTGACACGGACCATGCTGCTAGATGGGACCTATTTGTTTAGGACTGTTTTGAGGCTTTTTTGCCTTTATTTTATTTATACAATATAGGTATGACTTCTGTGTGTTCGTAAGGATACACAGTCTATTACCTATCGTTTATTTTATTTCCATTTTCTATTTCTATTTTCATTTATATATCTTTTTGCAATTTTTAACATGGCCACCGGGTGGCCTTTGTTTATTTTATCTTTAGAATGTCCCCTTATGCTCAAGTCTATTTATGTCCTGTCTGTGACACGGATCGCACTGGTTGACTTGATAATTTTAGTAATTTGTTGACATTTTATTGTTTTTTTTGGGGTACCTATCTCCATATGAGTTCTACGGTTCCCAGATACCTGACCTCATACCCCCTTCCAGCCAGCGGTTTATTGCAATTCATGATACATTCTTTCTCCAGTGATTGTGCACACACTTGCGCACCTCACACCACTCAGTGTTTGGGATTATCTGACCTGGGTAGGCTCGCTAATGATTCGGCATTCACAGTGAGGCTTGGTTTAGTGAGGTGCCAATCAACATTTGGGATTTATCAATTTTTTGTGCAAGTCTGCCGATGGAGTGGAACTCAAAGCGAGGCTTGGTCAGGCTCTCAGTACTATAAGGGGAGGTGACGAGACGCGCCGCCCGTGCCCCTGGATGATGTGACTCTATCACGAAACGCTGCGTAGGGCAGAGCGACGTGTTCTCGTCACCTCCCATTGCTGCTGTTGTTTCCAGTAGGACGGGCTGTCTGTGAGCTTCCGGCCGGCGCTCCAGACTATACTACATGCCTACTATTGTCTACTAACATGTGAGTTTAACTTTTTACTTATCCAATAAAGTCAATGATTTTACACTATATGGAGCCTTTTTTCCTTCTATGACCGTATCTGCAATGCTGTGGGCTGATGTCTGAGTACCTGTCAGTGTGAACATCTTTAGCCTGACCCTGCAGTCTTTGATGTCCCATCTCGGTATAAGGTCTCTGATCCATTGGTCGTGGTTCGAAGCAGTCTTAACAAACAGCTTTCTCTGATCCTCTGTAACGGGGATCATGAGTTTCTGGTAAGCAGCCAGTCTGATTTCACGGTGGTGGAGCAAGCACGCTTTTTTCTTACAGCAAGAATTTATGTTTTTTGGAACTTTTTTAAGATACTTTCATATCACTTGGGTGATTTATTTTTTATACATGGACTTTTTATTATCACTTTGAACATTTTATTTTTGGATTGATTATTCATTTGACATTTTGTATATTATGTATACACTAAAGGGGAACTCTTCACTTAGTTCTAAATATTTGGTTTGGTGATGATGTGTATGATCACCAATCTGTTTTAGCGCGATTCAACCCCCCTTTTTTTCTTATTTAATTTCACTGTGTTTGTGTTACATAGATGAATCGTGGCTATAATTGTTATTGTTTATGTATTTCACTGTAGCGCAGTTATTCCCCTCATTTTTCTTATCACGTTTTGAACACATTAATTACAGCTTGGTGACTGGCACATACCAGTATGGATATTTTCGAATTACGGGCAAAAAGAGTGGTAGACACTTCAGGTGTTTTTGATTCCACCCCATTATCTTTAGACTCAGGAATTAGTGGTCTCTTTATGAGACTGAAAAATCTGACAACATCGGAGACACATACCCAATGGGACATTGCCTTTCTTGAAACATACATTAGGGAAGTCTGCGATGGGAGGTCCCCCCTCAGAAGGGTGACCCAGACTTGGAGGGTTGGTTAAACATTTCAATGACTCAGGAATTGGCCTTCTACGTTTCCTCATTCAGAGAAAGAGAGATAAACTCTTTCGTCTGGATGGGGAGATCAAGACTCTTAAGGACCAACTAGCCCCTCATATTAATAGTGAAGAATATAAGGAACACTCCAAGGATCTCTTAAAAATATTGGAGAAGGAAGATAGGGATCAAAAAGCCAAAAAGAGAAAGAAATATACCAGAGACAAGCAAGATTACCAGTCTGGGTTTGTGTTTATCTGGCAAAAAAAACTTGCCTCACTTGAGGAAGAAAACAGGAGGATGGACACACAATCACAAGATCCTGTTCCACCCAGTGCTATGCCTGTTCTACCTCAGGAGAGACAAGCGACTCAGCACACACCCAGGAGGGATGTCCATCCTAAGGCCATGGGAAAAAAATCTAGAGGTCACAAAGATAGATTGAATCATGGCCCTGGGGGTACTCCCTCTAGGGGACTACCGGGGAATTCTAGATATAATTACTATGGGGATTCAAACCCTGGTCATTATGCACAACCATATGATATCCCCCCACTAAATGGGGAAACTCATCATGGAGTCCTAACCCTCTTAATTACAATATGAGACTCAACCAGCTCCTTTATGGTCCCTCTTCTAATGGTTATGCAAATTCGGTCCCGTTGCAAAATCGGTTCTATCCTCTGTCCGACCTGGATACCCCCAGACACCGAAGAACTAATACCGATGGTTACAGACAGAATTACCCTATGAGGAACCAGAGTACTCATTATCCTGTAGATTCCCGACAGGATTGTACCTATTCTGGTCCACCACAATACCCTGGTCCCTCCGATGGCAGAAACAATCAAAATTTGGGTTTTCCCAGGGATTCACGGACAGCCAAACGCCCCGTAGAATGAAAAGAGGAGTCAGAGGGGGGAGGCGGGTCCAGGCATCCAAAAAGAAAAAGGACCTAGGAACTGGCATTTTCAATTTATCTAAACAAACTCTAACTGATCCCGAGAAGAGACTGTTGGATAAAGGTTTGAAATTTGCTCCACCTAGGAGCTTGAGCAAGTTTCAAACCTTTATGGATGTGCACAAATTCACTCGAAAGTTGCACATTAAACGTTATATGTTATCTAACCCTATGAATGGGGTGAGTAATGTAATGAGAGGAGAATACCAACATTCCAACCTCTCTAATGCCTCTCTTTTCAATCCTCCTGGCCCTGTGGCTCTGGCCATCCGGGTATTTAGGGATGTTGTCCTCCGCCACCTTGAGCAGATCAGGGTCAAGAAGGCAAATTTGCATAAGGATCTACAAGTTGGATTGGAATCCCTTTGTCACAACAAATCCCTTGTCATTAGACCAGCTGACAAGGGGGATTGTAATCCTAGATCGTTGTGACTATCAGAGGGAAATGCATCGGTTGGTTGATGACACTGAGACTTACACGGTTTTACAAAGAGACCCTCTGGTCAGATATAAAAAGGAGCTTGAATCTATCGTAGAGGTTGGTTTCCGGAGAGGTATATTAAATGACAAGGAAAGACGATTTCTGGTTCCCAGTGCACCTCACACTCCGGTCATTTACTACCTCCCGAAGGTCCATAAGGATCCTGTTTTCCCCCCGGGACGTCCCATTGTGAGTGGGATAGATTCTATCACGTCCCGGGTGGGTAAAATGTATCGACCATTTTTTGAAACCTTTGGTCTCTAGGATACCTTCATTTATCAAGGACACCAAACATGTGATTAATTTGCTTTCCAACATTTCCCCTAAGGAGGGACTTTGGATGGTGACGGCCGATGTGTCTTCATTGTACACTATTATCCCTCACCACCTGGGTTTCCAAGCTTTGGAGCTGTTTCTCACCCGTGACTCTGGCTTACCTCCTGTACAAATTAATTTCATCATGAAACTTTTGCATTATGCCGCTAGCCATAATTATTTTTGGCTTGAGAACCAGTTTTACCGCCAAGATCAGGGTGTGGCCATGGGGGCAAAATATGCTCCAAGCTTGGCCAACCTTTTCATGGCCAAGTGGGAGGAGGACGTCGTTGATGCACCCAGGAGATCGGAGGTGCTCCTGTGGGCCAGATAAATTGACGATGTCCTCCTCCTGTGGGATGGTTGTGAATCGGAGCTACAGAACTTCATGACATCTCTAAACGATAATAACAGGGGTATTAGGTTCAATTTTGAGGCCAGTCGTGACACTATCCACTTTCTGGATCTGAAGATCCAGATAGTGGAGGACCATTTTGTGACATCAACTCACTTCAAGGTGACAGACAGGAACTCTTACATCCCGGTGGATAGTTGTCACCACGAGCCTTGGCTCAGAGCTATCCCCCAGGGCCAATTTTTACGTTGGAGACGTAATTGCTCAGACATTACTACCTTTGATGAACAAGCATCCATTCTTATGGATAGGTTCATCGAGAAGGGATATGACCGTGCATCTCTGTCTCTGGCCATGAAAACGGCACGAGACAGAGACAGACTCTCACTATTGTCTGATGTACCCCGACATAATGCTACTGTATCAGATGCTGTGCCGTTTATTACCACCTATTCGATACAGCATCGCGATATTAAACAATTGATACAGGAACATTGGCATCTGCTGGGTAGTGACAGAGTTTTGAGCTCAATCTTACCAGTTAGACCTAGAGTGGTCTTTAGGGGGGTGGCCTCCCTTGGGAGTAAGGTAGCTCCCTCTGTCCAAGATCCTCCATGTGAGAATCACAACTTTCTCCAAAACCTTACTGGCTATTATAAATGTGGAAGATGCCAAGTTTGCTCTCTAAACGCCAATAGGGCTAGGCGAATTACCCATTTTACATCTACTAGCACTTTAAGATCATATGATATCAAACCCTTTATTACATGCACCTCGGTAGGAGTGGTCTATCTCTTACAGTGCCCCTGTGGGCTTCAGTATGTGGGGAGGACCAAAAGGGCATTGAGGGTTCATCTAAACGAACATATAGGGAATATTAAGAGAGGCTATGACAAGCACCCTGTGTCTTTTATAAGCCGCTTCCTGTCTGTGACACGGACCATGCTGCTAGATGGGACCTATTTGTTTAGGATTATTTTGAGGCTTTCTTGCCTTTATTTTATTTATACAATATAGGTATGACTTCTGTGTGTTTGTAAGGACACACAGCTCTATTACCTATAGTTTATTTTATTTCTATTTTCTATTTTTATTTATATATCTTTTTGCAATTTTTAACATGGCCACCGGGTGGCCTTTGTTTATTTTATCTTTAGCATGTCCCCTTAAGCTCAAGTCAATTCATGTCCGGTCTGTGACACTGATCGCACTGGTTGACTTGACAATTTTAGTAATTTGTTGACATTTTATTGCTTTTTTTGGGGTACCTATCTCCATATGAGATGGAGATCCTTTCTATGGCCCATCCGATTTTTCCTTAATAAAAAACTAATAAGGATCCATTTAAAAATATCAATATTATTAAATATTGTTTATTTGTCTTTTGGGATCTATTCTTGGAATGTTTTCTATCAATATTTTCCTCAAGACGAATTTGTGGGGCTATGGTCCTATTACAGTCACGATTAGGTTTATTGGTTCCATTTGATTCAATATATCCATTGGGATTAGTTTTCTGACATGGCTCTATAGTGCTGTGCCATTTTGAACACGGCCACTAGGTGGCCACCGTGCTTTTCACTGACATGTCTCCTTATGTCTTTTATAAGCCGGTTCCTGTCTGTGACACGGACCATCCTGCTAGATGGGACCTATTTGTTTAGGACTATTTTGAGGCTTTTTTGCCTTTATTTTATTTATACAATATAGGTATGACTTCTGTGTGTTCGTAAGGATACACAGCTCAATTACCTATAGTTTATTTTACTTCCATTTTCTATTTCTATTTTCATTTATATATCTTTTTGCACTTTTTAACATGGCCACCGGGTGGCCTTTGTTTATTTTATCTTTAGAATGTCCCCTTATGCTCAAGTCAATTTATGTCCTGTCTGTGACACGGATTGCACTGGTTGACTTGACAATTTTAGTAATTTGTTGACATTTTATTGTGGGGTACCTATCTCTATATGAGTTCTACGGTTCCCAGATACCTGACCTCATACCCCCTTCCAGCCAGTGGTTTATTGCAATTCATGATTAATTCTTTCTCCAGTGATTGTGCACACACTTGCGCACCTGACACCACTCAGTGTTTGGGATTATCTGACCTGGGTAGGCTCGCTGATAATTCGGCATTCACAGTGAGGCCTGGTTTAGTGAGGCACCAATCAGCATTTGGGATTTTTCAATTTTTTGTGCAAGTCTGCTGATGGAGTGGAACTCAAAGCGAGGCTTGGTCAAGCTCTCAGTACTATAAGGGGGGGTGACGAGACGCGCCGCCCGTGCCCCTGGATGATGTGACTCTATCACGAAACGCTGCGTAGGACCTGTTCTCGTCACCTCCCATTGCTGCTGTTGTTTCCAGTAGGACAGGCTGTCTGTGAGCTTCCGGCCGGCGCTCCAGACTACACTACATGCCTACTATTGTCTACTAACATGTGAGTTTAACTTTTTACTTATCCAATAAAGTCAATGATTTTACACTATATGGAGACTTTTTTCCTTCTATGACCGTATCTGCAATGCTGTGGGCTGATGTCTGAGTACCTGTCAGTGTGAACATCTTTAGCCTGACCCTGCAGTCTTTGATGTCCCATCTCGGTATAAGGTCTCTGATCCATTGGTCGTGGTTCGAAGCAGTCTTAACAAACAGCTTTCTCTGATCCTCTGTAACGGGGATCATGAGTTTCTGGTAAGTGGTGGTGGAGCAAGCACGCTTTTTTCTTACAGCAAGAATTTATGCCTTTTGGAACTTTTTTAAGATACTTTCATATCACTTGGGTGATTTATTTTTTATACATGGACTTTTTATTATCACTTTGAACATTTTATTTTTGGATTGATTATTCATTTGACATGTGTTTTGTATATTATGTATACACTAAAGGGGAACTCTTCACTTAGTTCTAAATATTTGGTTTGGTGATGATGTGTATGATCACCAATCTGTTTTAGCGCGATTCAACCCCCCTTTTTTTCTTACTCCCAGAGACAAACACGCTCCGCACGAGGCCTGGAACAGGGATCCTCCGCTGCCATCTTACCTCCTCAGCAGTTCACTGGAGGAACTAAGAGACGAGCCAGGCAGATGGAGAAGGCAGCGGCTGATGCAGGTCCAGAGAATCCCCTGCAGACACCCTCAGGTCAGGAGACAGCATCGGATGCAATTACAAGACCCATCTTAGAGGCCATAGACGCCAGTAAGGCGGCGGTGATGGTAAGGATTGACCATCTTGCCACTGAATGCACACTCATTAGGCATGACCTGGATAAAATCCCGGGTAGACTTACCACAGCAGAGGACAGAATTTCCGAAGTGGAGGATGTGACACACTCACAGGGCGCGCAGTTGTCTGAGCTGCAAAAGATGGTAAAATCGCTCCAACCTAGAGCCGAGGATGCAGAAGACCGTCAAAGAAGGAATAATGTCCGGGTGGTCGGGTTACCTGAAGGGGTGGAAGGGGTTAAAACCGCCATGTTTGCGGAGCAATTTTTTAAGCAGATTCTGCAGTTGGGCGATCTTCCCCCTACATATGTTGCAGAGTGTGCGCGGGTGTGCGTCCTCCTGGAGTGTTCCCACGACCATTCTTGGTAAGATTTCTCAACTACAGGGACTGGGATATGATCCTCATGGAATCCAGGAAACATCAGGAGCTGAGATTTGAAAATACCAAAATAATGCTATTTCCTGATTTTTCTGCAGAAACTCAACGGAAAAGAAGATCCTTCAATGAAGTCCGTAAGAGAACGGGAGATCCAATATAGCATGCTATACCCAAGCAGGCTGCGGGTACAGTACAAAGGCACAGTTAAATTTTTTGATAATCCATACAATCAAATCAAGTTTTGATAATCCATTGGAAGCCAGTGAATGGCTTGACCGAAATGCCTAAAGCTGCTGGGTGCTATACTAAAGTTGCCCTAATGCTGCATTTGTGATCATTGCAGAATAGATTACTGTGTTTCTTGGCACGCCTGAGGCTTCCTTGATGATCTTGGGGGGTCCTTTTTTTCTTATTTTTTTGTTGATTGGTTCCCTTTTTTCTCTGGGCATTTACTGTGCATTTAGTAACCTCCGGATTACCCCTTGGATGTTTGGAGTACTTAGTTCCCTCTCATATAACTCATAAAATTCATATAATTCATAAGGAGCTGTATATATATATATATATATATATATATATATACATATACATGAGTACTCTGTTTCTCCTGCTGCTCAAGATCTTTTTCTTTTTCTTTTTTATTCCTTTCATTGTTATACCTGCAAGGGGCCACCAGAGGGCTTCATGGGATTGCTTGACTGCCTTGCTATACAGCTAAGTGTATGTTTTCTACTGCTCCTTGATCCTTTTTTCATGGGCTCCATGAAGAGAAGACAAGAAGAGGCTACATAATAAACTTGCCGAAACATTTCGTCACTAGGTTGCTGACTTCCTAATTTTTTTTTTGTTCTCCCCTTTTTTGGGAGTTTTGGGATAAAGCCACATACCAGTGGTTATGTGTTTTTATTTTTTGTTTTTTGGTTAAGGCTGGTACAAGGGCGGGGAGGGTTTGTTGTAACTCGGTTCACTACTCACAAAGGGTAAATGCTTTAGGATGTTTATGGCATTGGTCTATTGTTTCTTCCAGTATGTGTAGATTGTACTGGGCATTGCACTATGGGTCCTTTCCGGTAAAGATTGATGGCTAATTGTGCTAAAATTGTGTCCTGGAATGTGAGAGGATTGAATTATAAACACAAACAAATATCGACATTTCAATTCCTCAAGCATTCCAAGCCCCATATCACCTTTTTGCAAGAGACACACCTTGATGGTAGCAGGGTCCTGGCATTACGCAGGCCCTGGGTTCAAAAAGCCTTTCATGCTACCTTCTCTACTTTTGCCAGAGGAGTCTCGATTCTTATTAGCAAGGCTCTACCTTGCACAATACATCAGGTGTTCTCAGAACAGGAAGGGAGATATGTGGCTGTCTTACTAGACATTTTTCAACATAAGATGATATTAGCAAATGTATATTTACCTCAGCCTATTAAGGTGCAAGTGCTTTATGACATGTTCACTAGATTAGCCCCATTTGCTCACCTTCCTTTGGTATTAATGGTAGATTTTAATGCTATTTTAGATGCCCTGGACTCCTCCAACCCGGGGAGGACGGGGTCGGCAGATATTCTTTCCTGGGCTTGGGTAACTGGGTTAACTGAGTTGTGGACAGCCAAAAACCCTCATTGCAGAGCGTACTCTCACATCTCGGCGACTCACCGCTCATCAGCCAGGATTGATTTAGCTTTTGGGAACCAATCGGCGCTTTCATTTGTGAAGGATATTTTTTTTTTCTTTTTATTTTTTTTTTTTTCGTCACATTCAGTTGACCGTATAGAGAGGCATTAAATCAACTTTGCAGTTCATTTATCTTCCAGCCCGCTCTCTTTTGTCTCATCATTGTGACTCTTGCCATATCAAAAAAGATCATACCAAAAAAAAACCCCTTAAGGCCCCCTATATAACTCCTATATAACTTCTCCAATCACATGCCTCTGTCATCTCCGGAGGTCCTACGGTAACTACTTCTTCTACCGAGTTACCTTCTTCTCTATTTATAATGCCGACCTATTTTGAAATTTGCTTGTAATCTCTGGAGTAAGGTAACTTCTACTTATACATTTGTAATTCATTTCTGCTGTCCGTGCGTCAACTGCTGAGTTACAGGTCATTTTAAGAATTCTTTTAATTGTGTTTTCCCCTTTCTTTGTGCCGAGTTCCCTCTCCCATTTACTTATAAATGGGGGTATCTCCAGCCGGTCAATCTTCATCAGAGCCCTGTAAATTTTTGAGACAATGTTTCCTGTCGCATCATGGCAGCATACACGTTGGGTTGTGACTCCGCCTCCACAACCTGATAGGACCACATAGCTATAAATTAGAGAGTAGACACCTGCCCCAGTATTCTCTTATTTTTCCTCACCTGTCAGGACGCACGGATCAGCACCCCCTTACCGCTTCGCCCCAGCCAGGTTCTAGCCTCTCCTGGGTGGAAGTCCTTCTTGTACAGCCTCTAAACGAGCTAAATGGAAGGAGCCCCACTCTGGTGGTCTCAGGGGCACTCATCTCAACTCAAACTGTTTGCCAGAAGACAAGCCTTAAACAGGCTTCAGGTGCAACAGCCCACAAAAGCCTTAAACAGGCTTGCTGGAGGATTGGCCAGGGAACCCTCAGTATGGCCTCAGAAAATAAGCCTTAAACAGGCTTAATTGTGTGCAGCGGTCTCCATTCCCCCCCTCTTCCCCCCCCCTCTCTGGCATACCATTGGTGTTCTGCTGGGCTCTGTGGTCCATGCAGTGCTGTGTGGGACCGCCGAGCATTCTCTGTGTCCTCGCGCATGCGCAGTACGGCTCTTTGGGCGCTTCTATGCTATTTGCCAGTCTCCAGGATGGCGCCGGGCGCCTCGCGGCGCTACTGCAGATTTAAAAACCGCAGCATTGCTGTGGAGGCTGCTGATGGTTGCTGCATGCTACAGACGCCTGCTCTGCGAACCATAGCAAAGAAAAACGCTCTACAAAGGTGGGTCTCCCCCCCCCTCCTGTTCAGGTCTGGGTCAGTCTCTCTCTCTCTACATTTGCTGCTTGTCTTTTTCCTTGCAGGTTTCCAACTCACTCACCATGGAGACCGCTGCCCCAGCAGATCACCGCCAGCCTACTAGGTAAGGGGGTGGAAGAAGAGGGTAAGTAGTGAAGATTGAAAAAGAGAGCACTTCTAACGCTACCTAAATTGGTCAGCCTTACCAGGTCCTCAAGAACGTCCGCGTCAAGACATAGAGAGTCCTCACGCAGGAGAAGTCGCTCCAGACATAGACGGAGCCGCTCCTACCATAGGAGAAGCCGCTCAAGAGGAAGCCGCAGAAGAAGCCGCTCCAGATCGCATTCTCGGCATGATCGATCCCGCCACAGAAGGTCGTCCTCACGTAGGCACCGCTCCCCTGCACGCCATTCCCGTCCTGCCGGGAATGCATGCTGGATTTGTGGTACAGCGGCTCTTCCAGATAAGCTGGTTTGTCAGAGATGCCTGGAAGAGGCCACAAGAGAGAGAGCCTCAGAAGTTGGGGACTCAGCCCCTCAGGCCTCAATACCAGATGTGGATCTCTCCACCATTACCTCTCCAGCCCGGGCCAGCACATCAAAGGAGGAAAGACTCCCTATCTGATAATGAAGGCCTGGAGGTGTCGGCTTCGACTTTGGCCTTATAGAACCGTTTGTTAAGTCGGTTAAGGAGGCAATAGGATGGGAGGAACCCCAGGAAGTCCAGCCAAAGCAGAGAAAATATTTTCCTCAGCTTAAAAAGGAACCAGAAACTTTTCCGTTCATCGATGAACTGGAAGATTTAATTCAGAAAGTGAAAGATGTGGTTCCAGCATCATGCCTACCGGCCAGAGCATTCCTCAGCCTGCTGGGGTCCCTATCAGCAACCATTCCAATGGTCAGATGGGCGCAATGGAATACCAGACCTCTGCAAGCCTCCTTCCTGTGCCAGTGGGATGGATGGTCCATGTCCCAATCGATTCGCATCTCAGAAGAAGCCAGATTATCTCTGCGGTGGTGGACCCACCCCGACAACCTCAGCAGATGCAAACAGATAGTCATCCTCCATCAGGAGGTGGTAACTTCGGACGCCAGTCTGGAGGGATGGGGGGCACACTACCTACATTATGCAGCTCAGGGCCGCTGGCACTTCAAAACCAGGGATGTAGTGTCAAACGTCCTAGAGATGAAGGCAGCCTTCCAAGCCCTCTTGGCATTCAGCTCACTTCTGAGAGGGAAACAGGTCCTCATCCAAATGGACAACCGAGTGGCTGTGGCCTACATCAACAGGCAGGGGGGTACCAAGAGCATCTCCATGATGCGGGAAGTCGGTCCGGTGATGCGATGGGCTCAACTGAACCTGCGGGACCTGAAGGCGGCCTATATTCCGGGAGTTCAGAACAAACTGGCGGACTCTCTCAGCAGGACATTTGTTTCCAACAACGAGTGGTGTCTAAGCCCGCAGGCCTTCGCCCTCATATGCCAGACATGGGGTCATCCAGACATAGACCTCGCAGCAACACCAGAGAACAGGAAATGTTTCTGTCGAGGAACCCCTTCCCCTCAGCGGAGGGAACGGATTGTCTCCAGCACACCTGGAACTTTCGCCTAATTTACATTTTTCCACCGACCCCACGGATAGCCAAGTTCCTTCTGAGGCTCAAACATTCAGCAGCTCTAGTCCTGGCCGTGATTCCCTTCTGGCCACGGAGGCCTTGGTTCACCACCCTCCTGCAACTGAGCACAGTGCATCCAATTCCTCTTCCGGTGACAACGGATCTACTAACCCAGGGCCAGCTACTACATCCGAATCCAGAGAGATTGCACCTAGCGGCCTGGAGACTGAAAGGTCTAGGTTCCTAGATCAAGGCTGTTCGCAGAAGGTAGTCGAGACCCTGCTTCAAGCCAGGAAATCTTCCACGAATAACACCTATGAGAGAGTCTGGGGAAAGTTCTCTTCCTTTGCTCAAGAACAAGGTTGGGACCCTTCTTCCCCATCAGCAATACAAGTGCTTGAGTTCCTACAGTCAGGTCTAGACAAAGGCCTTAGATCCAGCACCCTGAAAGTCCAAGTCTCTGCCATCTCTGCTCTGACAGGGGTTAGGTGGGCACTTAACCCTCTCGTGGTTCAATTCCAGAAAGCATGCCTGAAGCTAAGGCCTCCCAGAAAGCCTTCATTTCCAACATGGGACCTATCAACTGTCCTAGAAATTCTATCCGGAGAACCATTCTCCCCTCTTGAAGATACCTCCCTCTGGGACCTGGTATCATTCCTAATTGCCATCACTTCAGCGAAAAGGGTCTCAGAAATGCAAGCTTTACTGATCAAGGAACCGTACCTGATGGTTTACCCAGACAGGCTAACCCTGAAGCCTTCAGACAGATTTATCCCAAAGGTCTCCTCTTCATTCCACTTTAACCACGAGATTGACCTCCCGGCTTTGAGCACAGATCAGGGTGTTCCTCATCCCCTGGATGTTAGGGGCAACATTCTGCATTACCTCTAGGTGACCAAGTCATTCAGGAAATGCGAGAACCTATTAATCATCCCACATGGGTTCAGGAGGGGCCAGGCAGCCTCTGCCCGTACCATCGCCTCATGGCTCATGAAAACTATCAAGAAGGCTTACTCCTTAAGCACCTTGCAGATTCCGGAAGATCTTAGAGCGCATTCCACCAGGGCAATGGCTACTTCATGGGCAGCCTACTGTAAAGTTTCAGCGGAAACCATTTGTAGAGCGGCCTCTTGGTCTTCGAGAAACACCTTCATTTCCCATTATAAAATAGATGCTGCACGCTTAGCAGCAGTTGAATTTGGGAGGGCCGTCATACAGGCCAATTCTTCTGTTTCTTGTCAATAAATTAGATTTTTGCATTCCCACCCAGTTTGGCGAGTTACTCCCCAACGTGTATGCTGCCATGATGCGACAGGAAAACGGAAAATTGTATACTCACCTTTCCGTAATTTTCCTTTCCTGTCGCATCTTCATGGCAGCATACAATCACCCACCCTCTGAGGTGACATGTGTATATATTTACAGAGAATACTGGGGCAGGTGTCTACTCTCTAATTTATAGCTATGTGGTCCTATCAGGTTGTGGAGGCGGAGTCACAACCCAACGTGTATGCTGCCATGAAGATGCGACAGGAAAGGAAAATTACGGAAAGGTGAGTATACAATTTTCCGTTTTCTCGGATCTTCTATGTCACATAGCCTTTCAAAGTCCGTCAGATTATCCCCCCCCCTAATCGGGGCAGGAAGTTTTCTCACGAAATGGCACACCTGGAGGTACCTCCATTCATCCAACCCACGTGCCTCTCTCCCGTTCCTAATTTCTTGTAGTGTCAGAATTTTACCCTCCTTTATAATGTGTCTTAATTGTGTCTTTCCCCATAATGCTTCTTTTCCCCCCATGGTTTCTAAACCTGGCGTGAAGAAATTATTATCTATAAGTGCTAATAAAGGTGAATTATAATTCCCATTTAAATTCTTATAAGCCCCATCCCATATTTTAAGTGCGTTACGTGTTATTATGTGTGTGTTTTCCCCTATTATTCTAGCATAAGGGGGATTCCATATCAAACTTCCTAGTGCTGCTTTACCAAGATATTCTTCTATTCTGACCCAGCGTTTTTCATTTGTTCTCTTTGCCCATTCTACTAATCTGGCCAGCACTGCCGCCCTGTAGTAATTCTGAACGTCTGGTACAGCCAAGCCCCCGTGTGTTTTAAAATCTTGAAAGAGACTCTTGGTTTTTTATTTTTCCATATGAAGCTCATTATTATATTTTTTAATTTTCTCAAATAATATAGGGGTAGTGGTAGCGGTATCATCTGGAACAGATATGTGATCTTAGGAAGTAGCATCATTTTAATGACATTAATACGCCCGATCCATGAGATGGCTTTCTTTGCATAGTTTTTACAGTCAGCTCTAATTGTATCTAAAAGAGGTATATAGTTTATTGTAAATATTTTTTTAGTTGAGTTGGCTAGCTTAATTCCCAAGTACGTTAGTTCTTTAGTCCATCTAAAACTATATCTTTTTTTCAATATACTAATTTCTATTTTCTTTAAATTTATGTTTAATATTTCCGATTTTGCCATATTTATTTGAAAATTAGACAACTCCCCATACTCCCTTAGGGCTTTAACCAACTTGGGCATGGTAGTTTCAGGGTCCGAAATATAGAATAATACGTCGTCGGCATAGGCTGCGACTTTATGTTCGTCTTCGCCGATCTTGATACCCCTTATACCCGAGTCCGCGCGTATAGTTGCCAGGAGGGGCTCCATAGTGAGGACGAATAACAATGGGGACAAAGTACACCCCTGTCTCGTACCATTCCTCATTTCTAATGGCTGAGACATGCATCCGTTCACTCCCACCATTGCCATCAGGTGGTGGTATAATGTTTTTATCCTCTGGTACATTTTGGGACCAAGACCCATGATCTCCAGGGTCTGGAACATGAACCCCCAGTCTACCCTGTCGAAGGCCTTTTCGGCATCAATCGACAGTAATAGCCCTGGGGGTCCGCTCTCCTTCATTTTTTGTAACAGAAGTAATGACCTGACCCCATTGTCCTTCCCTTCCCTTTTAGCAATAAAACCCACCTGGTCTGGATTGACCAGGGCGTTCAATGATCCCTTTAACCTCTCGGCCAGTATTTTAGCGTAGAGTTTTGTATCAATATTGAGAAGGGAGATAGGACGATAACTTGAGCAGAGTGTTTTTTCTTTTCCCTCCTTCAAAATCACCATAATCGAAGCCTTTAAGGCCTCCTGGCTAATGTCATAGTCCCCTCCCAACCCATTGAAATACTGGCACAACCTAGGAATCAATATTTCTTTAAATTTCCTATAGTAGGTTAATGTAAATCCGTCCGGGCCAGGGCTTTTCCCAGATGCCATACCTGCTATTGTTTTTCTTATTTCTTCTTCGGTAATTGGGGCTTCCGTGTACTCTCTTTCAACTTCAGGTATCTTAGGTAATCTTGCCTTCCCTAAATAATTTTTTATTCTCTCACTTGTATTTTTAAACATGGTGTTCTGTTTGTGTACTGAGTATAGCTCCTGGTAATAGTTTTTGAAAACCTCCGCTACTTCTTTAGAAGAGTACTTAATATGGCCCTTTTTGGTCTGGATTTTTTCTATAAAATTCCTCGCTTTCCGCTTTTTCACTATATTCGCTAAAAGCTTACCTGGCTTATTGGCCCAGCGGTACCTGTCTCCTAATATCTTTCTATATTTTGCTCTTACTTCTTGTTCCATTAGAGTTTTTAGCTCGGCTCTTTTAATGACTAAGTGTTTATATAGTGCTGGGGGAGGTTGTCCTATTTGTACCTTGTGTTTCTGTTCTAGGTTGGCCAATTCCTCTATTAGTTTTCAGGTTTTCTCACCTCTCTCTTTCTTCTTCCTTGCCCCTATCTCAATTAATACCCCCCTAATATAGACTTTATGGGCCTGCCACAAGGTGGACCCAGATACGTCTCCCGTGTCATTACTCATAAAATAGTCCCTTAGCTCTTTACTAATTCTATTGAACCCTTCGTCCCCGCTTATCAGGTCTTCATTTAAACGCCATTGGCCTGGAGGTCTACTGTTTTCGCCTATTTTTATTTCTATGGTCAATGGTGCGTGATCTGAGTAGGTTATGTTACCTATCCAGGAGTCTACCACCTTCTCTATTTCTCTATGGTCTATCAGTCCATAATCGATCCGGGAGTACGACTCGTGCACAGGTGAATAGAACGTGTAATCCCTTCCCCTTGGATGTTGTACTCTCCAAATATCCACCAGCTGAAGGCTGGTGAGCTTTTGCTTAATCTTACATAACTGTACACTGTTCCGCACCTGTGCCCGAGCCGTACTATCTAGTCCCGGGTCCATACAAAAGTTAAAATCCCCCATTAATATCAAATGCCCTTGTCTAAACTTCGATAATTTCTCCAGAATTTTTGCTACGTATTCTATCGGGTTCTTATTTCGCGCGTAAATGTTAGCCAATGTATATTCTTTTTCATATAGTCTGCCTCTTAGGAATATGTATCTACCTTCTGTATCAACTAGTCTCTCTTCCAGTACAAACCTAGTTCTTTTTGCAAGTCTGATGGCCACACCCCTTGATCTACTTGAGATAGTATCTCCTTGGTACCAGATCGGGTATTCCCCCGAGACTAATCTCAGTCTTGATTGATGTGAAATATGTGTTTCCTGGAGGAACACCACCTCTGGTCCAAGCAGTCTAAGCTCATTAAAAATACTTCTTCTTTTGTTGGCAATATTTAGACCTTTGACGTTATACGTTATACATTTATACCCCATTCTATCTTAGACCCTGGAGAGATACCCTTACTGCACCCCCCCTCCCAACCATCCCTCCCCCTCCCCCCAATCCACCCCCCTTCCCCCTTTCTAGTCATCTCTAGACCCTTAGACCAAAGTGGATCCCGTATATCGTGATCCTCCAATTGGTCTCCAACTCTTATGCCCCGTACACACGGTCGGACATTGATCGGACATTCCGACAACAAAATCCTCGGATTTTTTCCTACAGATGTTGGCTAAAACTTGTTTTGCCTACACACGGTCGCACAAAGTTGTCGGAATTTCCGATCGCCAAGAACGCGGTGACGTCAAGCACGTACGACGAGACTAGAAAAGGCCGGTTCAGAACCAAGCGCAGCACCCTTAGGGCTCTTTTTGCTAATCTCGTGTTAGTAAAAGTTTGGTGAGAGACGATTCGCGCTTTTTCAGACTCGTGGCTTTCAGATCGTTTTCTGCCGTTCAGTTTGTGCTTGTGGGTTTGTATCTGCTCTTCAGTGCGTGCAAGCAAGTTCCGCGTGACTTTAGTCACTGTATTCTTGTTCGTTCGTTACTGGTTTTCAGGTCGCTCTTCACAGGCCTTGCTGTTCTTCAGTGCGTTCTGTTATTTCGTTCTGAGCAGCCGACCGTTTTATAGCCATGTTTCGTATGCGTACTCCTCGTAGAGTTCGTGCTGTGCGGGCGCTTGGTGTTGGGGTCCTGACCTTGACACAAGTCCAGTCCATGAACAGGGTGGGGAGGAGTTCATGGACCAAGAATTGGTTGCTTCAGCGTGACCAGTTCTGTCATATGCCTTTGCTCCATGAGATCCGTGAGAATAATCCTGATGATTTCAGGAACTTTCTCAGGATGACGGACCCCGTGTTTCACCGTTTGTTGGCTTCGCTGACCCCCTATATCAGCAGGCAGGATACCTGCATGAGGCAAGCCATCACTCCGGAGCAGAGGTTGGTCGCTACCTTGCGGTATTTGGCCACAGGGAGAAGCCTGCAGGACCTCAAGTTCTCGACAGGCATCTCCCCCCAGGCTCTGGGGATCATTATCCCAGAGACCTGTTCTGCCATCATCCAGGTCCTACAAAAGGAGTATATGAAGGTAAGATTTTTATCCTTTAATATCACACTTTATTGTATTGAATGTTTGATAATATATTGTATTTCTTTCCCCATTCCCTAATTACCATGATTGTAATATGCTGTGAATGTCCCCTTTGTCCTCATGCATGCTGGATTTTTATGTAATTATTATTTTATGTCCTTCATACATATTTGCCCTTCAATAACCTCTCCAGCATGGTGTCTCCTGCCCCTATATTCACCTCATGTAGTCACTTAACAATGTATTTTATCAGCTCCATAGTAGTGCTTTACCCCAAACACCCCCTAAAATGTTTGGAAATGTTATTTTGGATTTAAATTCAGGCAGAGGGCCAGAGGCTTTTTTTTGTGGTGTCCCCAAATTTTTGGTAACCCTCCCTCCCCCAACTGCTAAGTCAGCTGATCCCAATTCTCTATCCTCAATCATCTATCTGCTGTCTTTGCCAAACCCATACACACTATACCCATCTCTTTACTGGTCAGATTTATGGATGAATTCCCCAAAGCATGTAGTGCAAGGGCCTGCCTGAATACTTTCCAATGGTACTGTTTAAAGTTCTTGTATCCTATTATGATCTTGATAGGTAATAGCAGAATGTCCAAATGTGCTCAAATGTGTACAGTGTGTATTTATATCTTTGTATTATGACACTTCTTACCTGTCCAGTGGGCTGCCAATATTGTAACTAAGGAGGGGCTGTTCCAAGTAATACCCTGTATTTAGGCATTCAGCTCTCAATGAAGTGAAGAGGGTTACCTGTCCAAGAGTCCCCCCCCCCTATAATGTTAGAAATGGCCCATGAGAGGGGGGGAGGGGGAATATGATAGGTGTACCTTATACTTTGTTGTTGTTAAATTCCCCTTAATAAATGCTATCTGGAGGTTGACCCATAATGTTTGTGTCTAATCTGCTTGCCAGGTTTCTGTGAAAAAATAGTAATGTTTATTGTTTTTTCCTCAACAGTTTCCTTCCACGCCACAGGAATGGCAGACTGTGGCCTCCCACTTTGCCCAGCGGTGGGACTTTCCTAACTGCGGAGGGGCAATTGATGGGAAACACGTTCACATCGTCCCACCACCCAACTCGGGGTCGTACTATTAGAACTACAAGGGGTTTAATAGTATAGTGATGTTGGCGGTGGTGAGTTCTTGTATGTGGTTCTTGTATGTGGACGTGGGGAAGAATGGCCGGATGTCCGATGGTGGAGTCATCGCCCAGACGGAGTTCTACAGGCGTCTCCAGAATGGCAGTTTGGACTTGCCACCTCCAGAGGACAATGTTGAAGGTCTCCCATTTGTGTTCGTTGCTGATGAAGCATTTGCGCTGGGGGACCACCTGATGCGGCCATTCCCGATGAGGACCCTCACCCCGGAACAGAGGGTTTTTAATTACCGGCTGTCCAGAGCCGAAGAGTGGTGGAGAACACATTTGGAATCCTGGCCAGCCGGTTCCGACTATTTCTGACACCCATCCATATGGCGGAGTATAAACTGAACCATATTATACTGGCGTGCTGTGTTCTCCATAATTTTTTAAGAAAACATTCAGCCAACTATGCTGGCTCAGTTGGGCCTGAGGCCGGAATCCCAAATACTTCCACAATGACGGCACTTGAAAGCGGCCATCCTGGCTTGCCCTCCCTGAATGCCCGTGATGTCCGGTTACGATACCTGGAGTTCTTTGCGGGTAGGGGGGCTATCAATATGCCAGACAATATGTGACACCTTTTTCAAATAAAAAACAACCAAAAGCAATTCTTGGTGGACATTTACTGCTTGTGTTTGTTTTAGCTGACCCTGACAGAAATGTGTTGAGTCCAGAAAATGTCGTGATTGTGTAACCTTATACAAAGCACTGTTGGCTGGTACTTCCTAAATGCAAAAACACATTTCACTACAAGTGCACTTGCAACTGCACTGAACCTGCACTTGTAGTGCAAAGTGTATTTGCCCTTAGGAAATAACCCCCATTTGTGCATAAAACAACAATTACATCACCCCAAAAGTGTTGTAGTGTTGAGACAATAATCCACACATTCTTGAGTAAGGCACTTTTTTATACCTGCACAATCACATGTGCATTTACCAAAGGTTTTTAAAACAAACCAACATGTTTGTTATATAAAATGTTTGCAGTAGCATTATGAAAAATCAAAATATCCATTTCAGATAAAACAGGCCTGTGTAAAACCAACAAGAAAGCCAAAAAACTAGAACTTACAAAGTTCACATTAGGTAAAACCTGAAGGCTATATCAGACATCAGTATTTAGGAACTGGGTTTGATATAGCGTTCAGATGGGGGGAACTCACCCCTGGAAAAGCCAAATTTGGAAGATGCACACCAATAAACGAATGTCAACATGTGCTATCTGCCATCAGGGGGGATCAAGGGACGTGTTTTGGGGGAGCAAGCCCTTCCTCAACGCTACTTTATAATTGAGGAAGGGGTTGCACCCCCAAAACGCGTCCATTGATCTCCCATGATGGCAGATAGCACATGTTGGCACACTGTGTGCATCCTCCAAATTTGGCTTTTCAAAACATTGGAAAAATTTTAATTACATAAAACCGGTCATTTTGTGGGGTTTAAATTCGCCCCAAAACATCAATGATGTTATTATTTTTTGTAATAACATCACGTATTTGTTGCTGGATGTTTTGCAATTGGGGATTACATCCCATGATCTCCCCTATCAGTATCTGGGCACTTTCTGATGTAAATCGTTCTCTCTCCCTCACATCACGATCACCTAAAAAGAGATAAAGAACAAAAAAAAAGGTCTCAAAAATCTGCCACCAGCCATCTCTTTTACCTGAGTCTGTGGTCGCAGACACTCACCTCTTGTGGTGCCAATATCCACCACGTCTTCTTCTTCCTCCTGCTCAGCATCTTGTGTTTGGGGTAGTTCCCCTTCTTCCAGAGGGGGGGGGTCTGTGTTCTCCTGGGATGAGGAGTGTCCGAGTCTTTTCTCCCCTATGTAAAACAAAAATGGTATACTTAGCACACAGATATTTGATGGCAGAACTATAGAAATAGGAAACATTGCTTGGAAGTGGGGTACAATTGTCTATTTTAGCCGAGTTCAAAGATGTCTTTTTTTTTATTGCCCTTTGTCAAGCTGCAATACTTTACCTGTTTGGTACAAGCTTCACACATGTAACCCCCCCTATAGTATACACTGGAGCACCTGTGTGCCCCCCCTAATAAAAATGGTGTTCTGGGGTCCCACACTAGTGCTCCAGTGTCCAGATGTGAAAACAGCTGCTCAGTGTCCTCTCCTTACACACAATCTAGTTTGCATTTCATTCTAGTAACAAACCCATCTACCTAAACAAATATTTGGCATCCAAGTAGGCCCCAAAAAAATGTGGGAAAATGCATATGGCCTAAACAATGGTGTTCTAGAGGCCGAACGAAAAATGTTTGATACGAACGAATAATGGGCCCATGAACATTAAAGTTGACCTTTTTAAACGTTACAATTAATAAAAGCATATGGAGCAGAACGAACGGAATAAAGCCAGAAAGAATAGAAACACAGCACAACTACTTACTTTTTTGCAGCACTCTCCGGATCTTTCGGTACTGCTCCGGCTCTCTCAACTTCAGGTCCGACCACCGCTTCCTGAGCTGATCTTTTGATCTTCGTACCCCGAAATTCCGCTCGAGACTCCTGACCACTTTCGCCATGATCTTGGCCTTTCGGATGTTCGGGTTGGGGTAAGGCCCATATTTTCCATCATAGTCGGACTTCCTCATGATGTCGACCATCTCCAACATCTCCCCAAACGACATATTTGTGGCCTTAAAACGTCTCCTTCTGGATCGGGACGTGCCTGGATCCGGGCTTTCCTCCTCCTCCTCGTTGCTACAATTAGCACGCACCTGGTGTGACTCCGCCATCATGCTCTTCCCCCACTGCGCCGAACAAAAAGGGGCGGGGAATAGAATAGAAAGAACGTCAGGGGCGGGCGGAGTTACACACATGCGCAGTGTGTATAAAGCGTAACATGCGTGCGTATTACGATATGATCTGTGAGTGGAGGAAGGAGCATTGGACGCGCCGATCGTAAGAACGAAGGTAAGAGACAAACTTGGGCCTATACTGCTTCTAGATTGAGGCCTATATTGTAACAAGATTAGGAGAGTTTGGTCTGACATTAGGCTTTGCCTTGTGTTGTGTCTTGCAGTGAACATGGATATTTTAATGAGAGATACTGACTTCATGTCACTATTCATTGATATGCTAAGGGAGCTGCCCTGTCTGTGGGAGATTACCCACCCCCATTTTAAGAACCAAGCAAAGAGGAAGGCAGCACTGGAGCAATTGTGTGAAATTGTGAAGCAGGTGATCCCCACGGCAGACATCACTTATTTAAAGATCTTAATTGGTTGCCTGAGGAGCACATATCTGAGGGAGCGCAAGAAAGTCCTGGATTCACAGAGATCCGGAGCAGCAGATGACATCTATGTCCCCAGGATGTTGTCCTACGACAGGCTGCACTTTCTGGCAGGCCAGACTGAACCCAGGCCATCCCTCTCCAGTCTTCCTTCCACGCTTCCTTCCCCCCCGGCTGAGGCTTCTGATGCCCAACCTGGGCCTTCCAGGCCATATGTGGAGGAGCCCAGATTGAGCCAGGTATAGCATTCCTCTAAATATTTCTGCTTGTCCAATCAATGATGTTACCTAGATGTTATTTGGGAGTACTAATTTATGATTGTGATTGATGATGCAAAAACTAAAACCATGTCCCTTTTTCATACACAGGGAAGTCTCAGCCAGGAGGTGGCTGATCTGCAGGTCCCTCCACCCACCCTGAAAACAGAAAGTGGCAGCAGGAGGAGTAGCCTAGAGGAGGCTGCTATCAGATTTTTTTGGAGGGCTACAGAGGTCCTGGGAGCACCACACACCATGCAGGAGAACCTTGCGGCATTCATTGCCTATGAAATGCAGAGGATGGAGGAGGGCCAACAAGCCATGTGTCAGGCCCTCATATCAGAGGCTCTGGAGAAAGGTGTGAGGGGCCAACTTACACCTCACACACAGCTTTGGGATGGTCCTCCTCCTCCTCCTCCCTCTCCTCCAGGTCCTCCCCGTCCTCCTCCAGGTCCTCCCAGTCCTCCTCCAGGTCCTCCCAGTCCTCCTCCTCCTCCAGGTCCTACTCCTCCTCCTCCTCCAGGTCCTACTCCTCCTCCTGCCACATCTCCTACTGCACAGCCACAGCCGGGAAGGAAGTGTGAAAGGAAGACCAGAGAGTGAGGACCCTGGATCCAGTCTGGTCGGCCAAAAGATGCAGCCTCTTGTGGTACCACAGCCTGGGGACACTGATGTCATCTGCTGCTATCCGAGTCTCTGTGAATCCCGGACCAGACTGCCCTCCCTTATATATGGACTCCTCAGGCCACCAATTTTGAGGTTTAAGAAATGATGTCTGCCGTGGGGGTCACAGGCTTCACTAATTTCTCCTGTTGATCCAGTGTTGCCTTCCTCTTTGTTTGGTTCTGATCCCTTAATAAAGGATTTTTGTTTTGAATTATACTCTCCTATGTGTTTTACTTCAAAAATGATGGTTTGTTTGTGAGGATTCAGGGACATTTCTAATATACAATGTGAAATGAACAAGGGACACCAACAACAAAAATCTCATGGAGATTAAATAATAAAAGATATCAATGGTGTTGTGGTAACTTGCCACACAAAACACACACAAAAATATTCTGGAGTAAAAATAAAAATAACATTGAACAAAGATCAGCCTTGGAAAAAATCCAAACATTAAAGAAAAAAAAAGGCTTAAAAACCAAAAAAAAAATCAAAAAAAAATATAAAACTGTCAGATGTGACAACTAATAACAATATATTGAGGGAATCCCACTAAAAAAACACAAAACAAACTTTGTGAGAAGTGTGTGTGAATATGAGCAGCAAAACGACTTAATTCTTGTCACATTATAAAGAAGAAGAGAGTGCGCTGTATTAAACCATTTTGAACATTGCAGCGTGACAAAAATGCTGTATCCATTGCGAACGCTAAGTTTACCAGAACGAGCTGTCCCGTGTCGGAATTTCTTCTGAGCATGCGTGGCACTTTGTGCGTCGGAACAGGCCACACACCGTCGGAATTGACACGATCGGATTTTGTTGTCGGAAAATTTTATCTCCTGCTGTCCAACTTTGTGTGTCGGAAAATCCGATGGAAAATGTCCGATGGCGCCCACACACGGTCGGAATTTCTGACAACACGCTCCGATCGGACATTGTCCATCGGAAAATCCGACCGTGTGTACGGGGCATTAAGGTGGAGCTGTCAACGTGCCCGCTTTTCGGTTGTCACTGTCTCGGCGGCGGGATGTTATAGTCAGCTCCTTATTACAGAAGGTGCAGCGCTAATAAATTAAATGTAAAAAGTAAGGGCTAAAAGACAAGGATAAAGCACAATAGAATACACCACAGTGTGCAAACAATCAGTCCATGAATCCAGTCCACATAAATCTTCAGAATGTAGGAGACTGCATGCTAACACAGACGGTGATTCCAGGAGCCCTCCACCACAGTAACAAATGGCCTCTCACCTGATGTAATGGACCCTTTGATTATAGAGGGTCACAAAACGCCTTTTTCAAATATCAATAGGTGTGCAGCATGTCAATCTTTCCACAGAGGTTGCACTCTACCTCATCTAATTGCGAAGAAATGGAAGACTCCTCTGACAAACTTTTCAGAGCATGTCCTTGGGACTGAAGACTTTCCCTGGAGCGTGACAACAAATTTTTATCAGGATCATTGTCCTCTTCCTCGAGGTCCTGATCCTCCTCATCTACACATGAGGAAACAGAAGCTTCTTTCGGTAATATCTCCAAAGTTGCTACAGTCTGAGACTTCAAACTTTCATCACAAAGTTCTTTTTGCTCTCCTACACAGAAGTCGTCTGAGTATCCCAGGCCAAGAGCCCTCTTGGGAAAGATTGACATGCTGCACACCTATTGATATTTGAAAAAGGCGTTTTGTGACCCTCTATAATCAAAGGGTCCATTACATCAGGTGAGAGGCCATTTGTTACTGTGGTGGAGGGCTCCTGGAATCACCGTCTGTGTTAGCATGCAGTCTCCTACATTCTGAAGATTTATGTGGACTGGATTCATGGACTGATTGTTTGCACACTGTGGTGGATTCTATTGTGCTTTATCCTTGTCTTTTAGCCCTTACTTTTTACATTTATTTTATTAGCGCTGCACCTTCTGTTTTATATGTATATTGAGGGATTTGAATTTTGACCCTGGTGTTCAGCTGCTTTATCTGCTATTCACTATTTCGCACTGATTCATTTTTTATTTTATAGCTCCTTATTACATTCTAACTTTACTTTTTCTTTTGTATGGATTTTCCTCAGTCCCGCCCGCCCTCCTCCAACACTCCCCCTCCACTCACACCACCCCTATCCCCAGCTCTATCCATCTTTCGTTGGACCAATCTAACGTCGCGGGCACCTGCAGACCTAATTTCTCACAGAAATCTTCCATCTCATCAGGGAATCTTAGCCTAGCCGTTCTACCCTCTTTGCTGCCGATTAGGCAGGCCGGGAAACCCCATGAGTACTTTATGTTCTGGGTTATCATTTGTTCTAGGAGGGGTTTCAGCAGGCGTCTTCTCAATAGTGTGTCCTTGGCCAAGTCTGCGAAAACTTGAATATTAGCCTCTTCATATTGAAGTGGGGTTTGCCCCCTCAATTTTATCCATATTTTCTCTTTATCTGTATAGAATCCAAACCTGACAATTATATCGCGGCTTCTTTCTGATCGGCTAGTATCTAGTCTACCTATTCGATGCACCCGTTCGATTTTTGGAAAGTCCTCTCCTCTCAACTCCAAAAGTGGGGAGAAGATGTCTGCTACTATTTTCCTCAGGTCCTCCCCTCTTTTTTCCGGCACTCCTCGAATTCTCAGGTTCTGTCTGCGACTTCTATTCTCCTGGTCCTCAATTCTGTAGCAAATTTTTATCTGATTTTGTTGCGTTGTTTTGATTTGATTTTTTAAGTCAGAGATCACCCGCTCTTGTTGGTCCATTATATCCTCTGCCCTTTCAACTCTGGCCAAGAGGTTTCCTAGGTCCGTCCTCAGCATAATTATTTCAGTTTTAATCGATTCTTCAAGTGCTTTAAACATCTCCGCCATTTCTTTTTTTGAGGGGGGTTCTAGGTCCTGTCTAGGTTCCGTCATTCTGGATGGCTCATGTGGGTTTTCAATTAATGATGACTCTCTTGATTGATTGGGAGTCTGATCCCTCTTATCAGTCTGGCCTTTCTTCTTCTTATCAAGCGCAGTAGACGTTTGAGCTTCTTGGTGCGCGCCCCCCGGGCTCCCCCCGGTGGCTAAGTATTGTTTAATTGAGCTCCCACTTATACTGCCGGGGAGATTGTCTTTTGGTGTCTTCGGTGGACCCCCTTTTCCTGCTTTGGTTGTATTTCTGCTCATTATTTATCTCAGGAAACTCTATAGGTGAGATTTAAACACTTGGACTGTCAATGGGACAAATCTTCAGTGATCCTGTGCTAGGGCAGGATTTTCCCTCTTTCCCTTCCCCTCTCTGTCTTCCTTTTCTTTCCCCTATTTCCTTTCCCTTCTTATTCTTAGGCTTGTAAGTGTCTTTTCCGAGTTTGTGTTTTACTCCTCCAGGCCCCAGCTACTTTAGCTACCAAACTTTATTTGGATAGAAACAGACTAAGTATCCTGTTTTCTACATCTAATAACAGAAGAAGGAGAATAATGCCAGGTGAGGCGTGTGCTGCCTCTCTTTTGCAGGTGTTTCGTGGTGTTATCCCGCTTATTAAGGGGTTTATGCTAAACACATTTATCCTTATGCTTGTAATTATATAGCTACTGTTCCGCCTGACTACAGAAAGACAGAAGAGAAATAGTGACAATCCATGTCAAGAAAGAAAAGTTATGTCCTTGTTAAATTAAATGTCCCGTATTGTGTTAAATATCCTGCAACATTTCTAGGACTGTGAGAGATCTCAGCCAGCCCGGATGTTGGTATATGTGGTCGGTATCCTAGGTCCTCTTATATTTATCCCACCATAGCATCAGTATCGCAGCATCCCCTTTAAACCAGCAAGCATGACTTGGGACTTATTCTTATATCCAGGTGATTACCTTAGCGCCGCATACCAATATCCTAATGAGTGTCCAATATACCAGAGGACTAACCACAGAATCCGTGAGCGCTTTACACCAATTTATATTGACCCTTCTATATAGTCCAGGAATTACCACTTCGGAATTTTCTTTAAGTTATTACTTTAGGATTATCATGGAAAGATATTGCCGTATGGCTCAGGTGTATTAAGGTATCTCAATCAAGATGGTGACATGTTATTCTCCCCTATTATATATACCTGAAACCCAATTTTCATCAGTGCTGTTATGCCTTCTGTTCACCGCAGATTTTAACTGCCTGCGGTAATCAACATAGTTCACAGTGTATTTGTAAAAAATGATTTGACTTCCCTATGGTATATAGCCACTGGAGTAATAAATGCATTAGGTGTAGAGGTCAGTTCACAATCTTTCAGCAGTAATTGAATCCACACCTCTATTTCAAGTATAATGCAGTATCACCTTTTGTGCTGTTCAGCTACTGTCATACCTTAAAGTTCCACTCTGGCAATATTTCTTACTTTTCAGGCTGCAATTCCTAGTGTTTTCTTACCTCTGGAATCCGTGGAGAAGGCATATCTCTTACCAGTTTACAGCCGTCTGTGTAGCTTGATTTGGAGAAAGGCGTTCCTGTTAATTGCTGCTTTACTTTCCTTTGTGGGGATTTATCTTTAGAGCTCTATAAGCTTATGGGGTGCTCGATCAGAGAGGTGGGGTGAGTGGAGCGGGTCAGCCGGAACCTCCCCCTCCCACCGCCACCATCGGACTCAGAGGGAGAGACGGGGGGGCAGAGAGAAGCCCACAGGCATCTCCTGGGGAGGGCACAGCCGACCCCCAATCAGCGCCGTACCGCTGCGACCCGGTCCTCAACTAGGGTCGGGGCTCCCATCCACTGCTGGAGAACGAACTCTTCGCTGCCCCTGCTGCCCCCGTCCTCGTGGCTGCTCATCCAGCTGACGGAGCCGCCGAGACGCCGATTCACTGACACACAGACAGCTCCTCCCCTCCCAGCAGACGCCTCACGTCATCTCCTCCTCACTCCAACTTTTCCATTTGTGAAGGATATTGACTACCTGGCCGGGGGTATTTCTGATCATTGTCCCTTGTCCCTTAATCTTAACTTCTCTGCGGAGAGGGGAACGGGGGGGTTGGCGGCTCTCACCGGGGTGGCTACAAAATGAGCAGGTATCTTCCGGGTAAGGGAGTCAATTGCCTCTTATTGGTCAAACAACAAGGACTCGGCTGACCTTTCAGTGGTCTGGGATGCTTTCAAAGCAGTGGTGAGGGGAGAGTGCATCTCCACCATCAAGGCTGAGAGGGTGGCCCACAATGCAGAAATACTTAGGATACAAGACCAAGAAAAGGAATGTGTGGAGAAACATGCCAGTGACCCCTCCGATACTACATATTTGTCGTTGATGGAGGCTAGGCGTCTTCTCTCCCTGCACTTCTCTGATCTGGCGCATACAGAGGCAACTAAGAGGGCGAATTCATGATTCTCCGAAGGAGATAAAAATGGGAAACTGTTGGCAAGATTAGTGGCGGTAGATAACCAAATTACTAATATCCCGGTAATTAAGGGGAAGAGTGGGGGGTGCAAGTTAGTGATCCTGTGGACATATTAGGAGAATTTTGTGATTTCTTTGAGGACCTATATGCCCCATCCCAAATTATGACCTGGATGCCTTGGATACCCTTCTGGAGGATCTTACCCTCCCGAGGTTATCTGATGACGAAAGGTTGGTGTTGGATGCTAAGATAACTAACAAAGAAATAGTTTCAGCAATTTTTTACTTTCTCCCTAATAAGGCCCCTGGACCGGATGGCATCCCCACAGATTTTTATAAAATCTACGCTGATGAATTGACACCTAGACTGAATACGCTTCTAGCCAAGTGTCTGGAACTGAATGAGCTTCCAACATCTATGCTGTATGCGTACATGGTCCTGTTGCCGAAGCCCGGAAAGGATCCAGTAGAATGTGCATCTTATAGACCTATTGCTCTTTTAAACATGGATCTGAAGATATTGACAAAGATTCTGGCAAAAAGGTTGGTTGCGGTAATTCCCTCTCTTGTTGATATTGATCAGACCGGTTTCATGCCCGGAGTCTACGGATACTAATCTGAGAAGATTGTTTACCCATCTTCAGCTTTCCGGGTGTGAGGCGGGCTCCAGAATAATTGTATCGATTGACAGAGAAAAAGCGTTTGATTCAATCGACTGGAAGTTCATGCTTAGAGTACTGGGTAAAATGGGGTTTGGCAAGGTGTTTCTGCAATGGATTACCTTATTGTATAGTAAGCCAAGAGTGGCAATTCGGCTGGGTAAGTCTACATCTCCCTTTTTCCTTGTTACAGGCGGCTCTGAGAATATTAAATAATTTCACCACCTTTTCGGGGTTGAAAATAAATTGGAGTAAATCCTCCATTTTACTGTTAGACGCGGGGGCCAAGGAAAAAACTATTTATTTATTTATTTTTTATTTATTTTTTTTCTATGCTGGTCTATTGTTTTTCTTTTCTTTTCTTTTCTATTATTTTCTATTTTATTCTAATCTTTTCTATTTGAATGGGAATTCATTCTATACGAAATTTGAATTTCTGAAAATGGTTATTGCAAAGATTATTTGCGAGCTATGTTATATAGAAACAGAATGAAATAGAATGAAATCAAATTCTAATAGAAAAGACTAGAACAGAAAAACAATAGAACAGAATAGAAATTATATATATATATATATATATATATATATATATATATATATATATATATATATATATATTTATTTATTTATTTATATTTATCCGAAATTGGAATTTGGTACAGAATGAATTCAAACAGAAAACATTAGAATATAATATAATATAAAAGAATAGCATAGAAAAACAATAGAACAGAATAGAAAAAATATAAAATATTCTATTCTAATCTTTTCTATGCGAATTCATTCTGAACCAAATTCCAATTTCGGAAGATGGTTTTATTAGAGTTTGATTTCATTCTATTTCTATATAACCATTTTTCAAAATTCGAATTTCGTATAGAATGAATTTGAATTCAAATAGAAAAGATTAGAATATAATAGAAAATAATAGAAAAACAATAGAACAGAATAGAAAAAATAAAATAAAATATAATATAATATAATATAATATAATATATATATATACACACACACACGCGCACACACACACATATATATATATATATATATATATATATATATATATATATATATATATATATATATATATATATATATACACACACACATATATATATATATAAAACATCTTCCAAAATTCGAATTTCGTATAAAATGAATTTGAATAGAAAAGATTAGAACAGAGTAGAAAGAATAGACTAGAAAAACAATAGAACAGAATAGAATAAAATATAATATACAGTATATATTATATTTTATTCTGTTCTGTTCTATTGTTTTTCTAGTCTATTCTTTTCTATTCAAATTCAAATTCATTCTATACGAAATTTGAATTTCAAGAGCCATCTTCCGAAATTCGAATTTCGTATAGAATGAATTAAAATTCAAATAGAAAAGTTTGGAATAGAATAAAAAAGAATAGCATAGAAAAACAATGGAACAGAATAGAAAAAAAATATAATATATATATATAACCATCTTCTGAAATTGGAATTTGGCACAGAATGAATTCGAATTCGAATAGAAAAGATTAGAATAGAATATATTATATTTTTTTCTATTCTGTTCTATTGTTTTTCTATGCTATTCTTTTATATTTTCTATTCTATCCTAATCTTTTCTATTGGAATTCGATTTCATTCTATACGAATTTCAAATTTCGCAAAATGGTTATATATAGTTTACTTTTTCAAATTCAGTTAATGTTTTTTTCGAATGCGGTAGAATTTTTTCGAATTTGATAGTATTTTTCGAATGTGGTAGAATTTTTTCGAATTTGACAGTTTTTTTCGAATGTGGTAGAATTTTTTCGAATTTGATAGTTTTTTTCGAATGTGGTAGAATTTGTTCGAATTTGACAGTTTTTTTCGAATGTGGTAGAATTATTTCGAATTTGAATACAAAACAAAACGAATTCCGAAAACAAATGTAACGAATGCAACGAATTTAACTAAACAAATTTAATTAAATAACGAATCGAAACGAAACGAAACTAAATTGTTTATCAGCGCAGTCCCCCTAGGATCCTACCCAGGACCACCAGGGAAGACGCCCAGGACCACCAGGGAAGCCGCCCAGGACCACCAGAGAAACCAGTCACACTGGACCACCAGGTATGCCCCCTAGACCCACAGAGACATACTAATCAGTGCAAAGGCAGCTGCCAATCAATGTCCAGGCAGCTGCCAACCAGTGCCCACTCCAATGCCTACCACCAGGGAGGCCTATCAGTGCGGCATATCAGTGCCGCCTATCAGTGCCCATCAGTGCCGCCTATCAGTGCCCATCAGTGCCACCTATCAGTGCCCAGCAGTGCCGCCTGTCAGTGCCCAGCAGTGCCACCCATAAGAACCCATCTTTGCAGCCTTTCAGTGCCCATCAGTGTCGCCTATCAGTGCCCATCAGTGCCCACCAGTGCCACCCAGTGCCACCCATGAGTGCCCATCAGTGCCGCCTATCAATGCCCATCAGTGCTGCATATCAGCGCCACCCATCAGTGCCATCAGCTAGTACGCGGGTTGTTTCACAAAATTACATATCCTATATGGATGTTTTTTATATATACATCGGATAATGCCATTTTCAGTGATATAACATTCCCTGAGTAAATATGGGTGTAGTTCTGTATGTTTACACCTGTGTTAACTGTGACCCCTTTGCTGTTCTGTCATATGAACTATTACCTTTGTTTCTGCAATTGGGTTACCATGGTGTTCAGTATACACTAATGCCCATTGGCTGTTCCGCTGAGCAGCTGAGCGATATTTATAGCGGGTGGATCATGTCATGCCGTCACCGCTGAAGAAGTCCCGCCCATTACAAGGGACGTAACGCGTACGGAACACATCACGTGACTTGGATCGTGACGTCACCCGCGTCTATGCCCGCTGATCTCTGTGGATCATTCTATAAGGCTTTTTAACCTCCGCACTGAGGCACAGTGCTTCGTTTGTAAGTTTTTCTACTATTTTTACATTAAAACTTTTATGCAACATACAGAGAGCACTAGATGTTCTTTACTTTATTTCATGTGACTACTGCAAGCTCCACATGGTTTGATATCTGACTGGCTACAAGTGTACCGGCTCCTGCTATACGTCCCTGTGAGGGAAATGCTGTATATGACCTGACTGATTCACTCAGGGGTCCATCAGCTGAGGTGAGCGGCTAGTGTTATCGTTGGTGGAGGTTACATCTCACTTCAGTCACTCATCTTGTGTGGATGTCACTCGCACTTTTGGAATATTAATTGGAAATTCTTCAATATGGACTTTTTTTACTATTACTAATATCATTTCTTCAGTGATTATTTTTTTATGCGCTGTACTGCTTTTTATGAATTGTCTATTTGGGATTTGATAAATTTTATCCTCAGTACCACAGCTGCTTTAGTACAATATTATGTGATTAGTGCTGGTTGATTATCTATTACATTGTCACCCATCAGTGCCGCCTACCAGTGCCCATCGTCAGTGCCCGTCAGTGCCCGCTCATTGGTGCCACCTCATCGCTGCTGCCTTATCAGTGCCTGTCAGTGGCGCCTTATCAGTGCCCATCAGTGAAAGAGAAAACTTACTTATTTACAAAATTTTTAAACAGAAACAAAAGCAATACTTTTATTTTTTTCAAAATTTTCTGTATTTTTTTATTTGTTTCTCAAAAAATAAAAACCCCAGTGGTGAACAAATACCACCAAAAGAAAGCTCTATTTGTGGGAACAAAATGATAAAAATTTAGTTTGGGTACAGTGATGGATGACCGCGCAATTGTCATTCAAACTGCGACAGCGCTGAAAGCTGAAAATTGCTCTGGGCAGGTGTTGTGGAATCTCATATTAGCCAATGTATTTCATATTGTATATATTGATTTGCATATATTTTATTGATTATTATTATTATTATTATTAGTATTCATATTATTATATAGTAGTGGTTTTATCAATATTATTATTCAATAAGTAAAGCAACAATTATTAATCTTTAACCACTTGAGCCCCGGACCATTATGCTGCCTAAGGACCAGAGGTCTTTTTCCAATTTGGCACTGCGTCGCTTTAACTGCTAATTGCGCGGTCATGCAATGCTGTACCCAAACGAAATTTGCGTCCTTTTCTTCCCACAAATAGAGCTTTCTTTTGATGGTATTTGATCACCTCTGCGGTTTTTATTTTTTGCGCTATAAACGGAAAAAGACCGAAAATTTTGAAAAAAAATGATATTTTCTACTTTTTGTTATAAAAAAAATCCAATAAACTAAATTTTAGTCATACATTTAGGCCAAAATGTATTCGGCCACATGTCTTTGGTAAAAAAAATGTCAATAAGCGTATATTTATTGGTTTGTGCAAAAGTTATAGCGTCTACAAACTAGGGTACATTTTCTGTAATTTACACAGCTTTTAGTTTATGACTGCCTATGTCATTTCTTGAGGTGCTAAAATGGCAGGGCAGTACAAAACCCCCCCAAATGACCCCATTTTGGAAAGTAGACACCCCAAGGAAATTGCTGAGAGGCATGTTGAACCCATTGAATATTTATTTTTTTTGTCCCAAGTGATTGAAAAATGACAAAAAAAAAAAAAAAAAAAATATTTACAAAAAGTTGTCACTAAATGATATATTGCTCACACAGGCCATGGGCCTATGTGGAATTGCACCCCAAAATACATTCAGCTGCTTCTCCTGAGTATGGGGATACCACATGTGTGGGACTTTTTGGGAGCCTAGCCGCGTACGGGGCCCCGAAAACCAATCACCGCCTTCAGGATTTCTAAGGGTGTAAATTTTTGATTTCACTCTTTACTGCCTATCACAGTTTCGGAGGCCATGGAATGCCCAGGTGGCACAAAACCCCCCAAAATGACCCCATTTTGGAAAGTAGACACCCCAAGCTATTTGCTGAGAGGCATATTGAGTCCATGGAATATTTTATATTTTGACACAAGTTGCGGGAAAGTGACACTTTTTTTTTTTTTTTTTTTTTTTTTTTTCATAAAGTTGTCACTAAATGATATATTGCTCACACAGGCCATGGGCCTATGTGGAATTGCACCCCAAAATACATTTAGCTGCTTCTCCTGAGTATGGGGATACCACATGTGTGGGACTTTTTGGGAGCCTAGCCGCGTACGGGACCCCGAAAACCAATCACTGCCTTCAGGATTTCTAAGGGTGAAAATTTTTGATTTCACTCTTTACTGCCTATCACAGTTTCGGAGGCCATGGAATGCCCAGGTGGCACAAACCCCCCCCAAATGACCCCATTTTGGAAAGTAGACACTCCAAGCTATTTGCTGAGAGGCATGGTGAGTATTTTGCAGCTCTCATTTGTTTTTGAAAATGAAGAAAGACAAGAAAAAACATTTTTTTTTTTTCTTTTTTCAATTTTCAAAACTTTGTGACAAAAAGTGAGGTCTGCAAAATACTCACTATACCTCTCAGCAAATAGCTTGGGGTGTCTACTTTCCAAAATGGGGTCATTTGGGGGGGTTTTGTGCCACCTGGGCATTCCATGGCCCATGGCCTCCGAAACTGTGATAGGCAGTGAAGAGTGAAATCAAAAATTCACGCCCTTAGAAAGCCTGAAGGCGGTGATTGGTTTTCGGGGTCCCGTACGTGGCTAGGCTCCCAAAAAGTCTCACACATGTGGTATCCCCGTACTCAGGAGAAGCAGCAGAATGTATTTTGGGGTGTAATTTCACATATTTCCATGGCATGTTTGAGCAATATATCATTTAGTGACAACTTTGTGCAAAAAAAAAAAAAAAAAAAAAAAAAATTTGTCTCTTTCCCGCAACTTGTGTCGCAATATAAAATATTCCATGGACTCGACATGCCTCTCAGCAAATAGCTTGGGGTGTCTACCTTCCAAAATGGGGTCATTTGGGGGGGTTTTGAACTGTCCTGGCATTTTATGCACAACATTTAGAAGCTTATGTCACACATCACCCACTCTTCTAACCACTTGAAGACAAAGCCCTTTCTGACACTTATTGTTTACATGAAAAAGTTATTTTTTTTTGCAAAAAAATTACTTTGAACCCCCAAACATTATATATTTTTTTAAAGCAAATGCCCTACAGATTAAAATGGTGGGTGTTTCATTTTTTTTTTTCACACAGTAATTGCGCAGCGATTTTTCAAACGCATTTTTTGGGGAAAAAACACACTTTTTTAAATTTTAATGCACTAAAACACGCTATATTGCCCAAATGTTTGATGAAATAAAAAAGATGATCTTAGGCCGAGTACATGGATACCAAACATGACATGCTTTAAAATTGCGCACAAACGTGCAGTGGCAACAAAATAAATACATGTTTAAAAGCCTTTAAAAGCCTTTACAGGTTACCACTTTAGATTTACAGAGGAGGTCTACTGGAAAAATTACTGCACTCGATCTGGCCTTCGCGGTGATACCTCACATGCATGGTGAAATTGCTGTTTACGTTTGACGACAGACCGCCGCTTGCGCTCGCCTTAGCGCGAGAGCAGGGGGCGACAGGGGTGCTTTTTTTTTTTTTTTTTTTTTCTTTATTATTTTTTTGCTTTTTTAATCTTACTTTTAAACTGTTCCTTTCATATTTTTTTTTTTAATCATTTTTATTGTTATCTCGGGGAATGTAAATATCCCCTATGATAGCAATAGGTAGTGACAGGTACTCTTTTTTGAAAAAATTGGGGTCTATTAGACCCTAGATCTCTCCTCTGCCCTCAAAGCATCTGACCACACCAAGATCGGTGTGATAAAATGCTTCCCCAATTTCCCAATGGCGCTATTTACATCCGGCGAAATCTAAGTCATGAAATGCTCGTAGCTTCCGGTTTCTTAGGCCATAGAGATGTTTGGAGCCACTCTGGTCTCTGATCAGCTCTATGGTCAGCTGGCTGAATCACCGGCTGCATTCTCAGGTTCCCTGTTGAGACAGGAGAGCCAGAGAAAAACACGAAAGACGGTGGGGGGGGGGGGGCATTCCCTCCCACGGCTTGTAAAAGCAGTCTAGAGGCTAATTAGCCGCTAGGATTGCTTTTACATGAAAGCCGACCGCTGGCTGAAAAGAATGATACCAAGATGATACCTAAACCTGCAGGCATCATTCTGGTATAACCACTCAAAGTCGTGAATGGCGTACCTGAAGACAAAAAAATGGTTAACAATGGTTAACAATAAAGCACAGTAAACAGTAAAGTATAAATAATTACACACCTGAAAAACAAACATGATAAAACATAATAACAATAACAATAAAACATTGCAGAATAGAATACAGTAAAAAAAGAGCAGAACAATAGAGAGAGAGAATAGAGAGAGAGAGAACAATAAAACGACAACTATTTTTTTTTATTTTATATATTTTTTTTTTTTACACTTTTTTTGTAACTAACTTTTATAACGGTAACCGGTTCCAGGTTCGGGTCTCTCAAAATGCGATGGCATCTTGGGAGACCCTGTGAAAGTGTGCCTAGTCTGTGCAATGCTGTACGCTACGCTAATACTCAACTAGTGCATGGTAGCGTTCAAAACATTCACCAATGCAAAGACCAGGATTGTCAGGACAGGAGGGACAATAATAGCGGGTGTCACGCCTATATCCGCGCTTGCTGCAGACACGACATCTTTTTTTGGGGGGGTTCGTTGGGTAGGGGTACTCGGGAGGATATATAAATGCCTCTCATGCAGCCGACTGCATTTGGTTGGGGATGTGAATGGGGGAAGTACGGGCGCTGCAGAAGCGGTGGGTTCCCAATTAGGATTGGCGAATGCAGCAGGAAGGGCACTATGGGCACGACGGGCCTGTGTTTGTCTTCTTGGTGGCAGCGGGACACTACTTGTGCTTGCCACCTCACCAGCTTGAACTGCACTTATGGGACTCGCCACGTCACCACGTGTTACTGCAGTGCTGGTTTGACTACGACCGGGGTGTACTACGCCGCTGGTGCTTGCCAGTTCCCCAAAACGCTACCAAAAAAACTGTTAGCGATCGCAGGGATCAGGCCTGACTCTGCGAACGCTGCAGTTATGCGTTTAGTCTTTTGTAAGTGACAGTGATCGATCGATACTGCACTTGGGTGGGCTGGGCCGGGCGGAGGGGCAAAACGCAGGTGCTAGCAGGTATCTGGGCTGATCCCGCTAACACTGCGTTTTTGGGAACCCTAAACTGCTGGTGACACTAGTATAGATCTGATCAGATCAGATATTGATCCGTTCAGATACTATACCACTAAGGGAGGTGTACGGTGCGTGCGTGGGTGTTAGCGATACTGGCCCTAACCTGACGCTGCCTGGGGCTGGTGCTTGCCAGTTCACCAAAACGCTACCAAAAAAACTGTTAGCGATCACAGGGATCAGGCCTGACTCTGCGAACGCTGCAGTTATGCGTTTAGTGTTCTGTAAGTGACAGTGATCGATCGATACTGCACTTAGATGGGCTGGGCTGGGCTGGGCCGGGCTGGGCGGAGGGGCAAAACGCAGGTGCTAGCAGGTATCTGGGCTGATCCCGCTAACACTGCGTTTTTTGGGAACCCTAAACTGCTGGTGATGCTAGTATAGATCTGATCGGATCAGATATTGATCCGTTCAGATACTATACCACTAAGGGAGGTGTACGGTGCGTGCGTGGGTGTTAGCGGTACTGGCGCTAACCTGACACTGCCTGGGGCTGGTGCTTGCCAGTTCACCAAAATGCTACCAAAAAAACTGTTAGCAATCGCAGGGATCAGGCCTGACGCTGCGAACGCTGCAGTTATGCGTTTAGTGTTTTGTGTCAGTGATCGATCGATACTGCACTTGGGTGGGCTGGGCGGAGGCGCAAAACGCAGGTGCTAGCAGGTATCTAGGCTGATCCCGCTAACACTGCGTTTTTGGGAACCCTAAACTGCTGGGGACGCTAGTATAGATTTGATCGGATCAGATATTGATCCGATCAGATACTATACCACTAAGGGAGGTGTATGCTGCGTGCGTGGGTGTTAGCGGTACTGGCGCTAATCTGACGCTGCCTGGGGCGACGCATATCACCGCCGGGCGATCGGGGGGCTAAACCTTTATTCGGTAATAAACGGCGGGTGCCCTGACACTATAAAAAATAAACAAACTAACCAGCGTCAACCGTATCGGTTATACGGTGATCAGTGGTGAAAGGGTTAACTAGGGGGCAATCAAGGGGTTAAAACATTTATTAGATAGTATATGGGGGTCCCTGACGCTATAAAACGCTGACGGCGAACCTAAATATTTACCTCACTAACTAGCGTCACCAGCGACACTAATACAGCGATCAGAAAAATGATCGCTTAGCGACACTGGTGACAGGGGGTGATCAAGGGGTTAAAACTTTATTAGGGGGGGTTAGGGGGGTACCCTAGACCTACAGGGGGGTAACAGTAACTGTGCTAACACAGTAACTGTCACAAACTGACAGCAGCAGTAATCAGAAAAAAAAAAAAAAAAAACGGCTGGTGTCAGTTTGTGACGGGGGGGGGGGGGGGTGATCGGGGGGGATCGGGGGGCGATCGGGGGGGGGATCGGGGTGTTTAGTGTGCCTGGCATGTTCTACTGTGTGTGTAGTGTTGGTGCACTCACTCACATGTCGTCTCTCCTCGGGCCGGAACGGAAAATACCGACCCGAGGGGAGATGACATCACTTCCTTTGCTGCTGTTTAGCATACAGCAGCAAAGGAGTGTTCCTATTGGCCGGCGGCGATCGCGAGGGGGGGGCCACGATCGGATGGCCTCCCCCTCGTCTCCGATCGCCGGGGGACAAAACGGGACCGCCTCGGGCGGCGGGGGGGGGTCCGATCGGACCCCCCACCCGCGGGAGGCAAATCACGTACATGTACGTGATTTTGCCTGCCCGCCGCCTTGCCGACGTACATCGGCGTGAGGCGGTCCTTAAGTGGTTAATAATGTATACTGTGTTTTCCATAGATTTAGCAAGTCTTCATTTTTAAATGCTGAACTTTGGATGACCTCTCTGCTTCTTTCTTATACTTTATAGTTTACTGGGTGAAAGTTCATTAGAATAGATTCAAGTAATATAGAATTGTCTCAGACAGATAAGAAAACAGGTGGTTAAAATAATTAGGTGGAATACAGGAAAGTTATGTACAGAACATTAATTAAGTTTGACAGGGTCAAACAAAGGTCTTTTGAGCCCTCATTAAAACTGTTAAAATACATTGAATAAGGAAATACATGTGTGTATGTATTTGTGTATATATATATATATATATATATATATATATATATATATATATATATGTAATAATTAGACAATATTGAATTAGTAATTGGCTATGTGAGTGTATGTGTGTGTATATATATATATATATATATATATATATATATATATATATATATATATATATATATATATATATATATATGTGTGTGTATGTGTATATATATATATATATATATATATATATATATATATATTTGATACAGTACTTTTGCATATAGGATTATATAGTAACACATATAGACACATGCGGTTGGGTTATTGAAAGTTCATTTTCCCAAATGTCATAAATCTGTCATTCTTGAACTTAGTTAAATCTTATCAAGATAAGGAGAATTTGATAACACAGCTGGGTGCCAGACTGTCTCTACACAGGGGTTTTTAATTGGACAAAACCAGTTATAAATCACTTTAATGAACATATAGGAATTTTGGGAATAATTAAGTTTATCTGGTTGTAGAACAGGTGTCAGATTTATGCTTAGTTACTTTGACGTAGATCTTAGCGACCAATTATATGTAAGAGAGATAGTTGAGATAAGACTTGTAAAATGGTATATAAATGCAAGCTCTGCAATTGTTAGACAGACAAGTCAGATAGGAGCTCATAAGGCTGAACTCTATGTATGCTGTCCTATTGCACGGGTCATAGAGGTCAGAACCAATGGGCAAGTATCTGTCCATAACATGTCTCCTCGTACGAGTCAGAGAAGACTTCTTAACTTGTTCCAGAATGTGGTCTCAGGTGAATTTCCCTCAAGAACTTGGTCGAGCTGGAACCCAGAACTCTGTGGGGGACCAGACCACCGGCAGATCGGCTGGTCCCTATCAGGTGAGAGGTTCCCAAGAATTGGCAGTAAAGACCCATTCTGGTTCAAGGTGAGAACAATTCACAATTGTTTAAATTTGGTTAGAGGATAAGAATATTTATATCTAATATGCTTGCATTGTAAGAAACTGTATAAATTAGGTCTGTATTTTGTAATACTTTGAACATAAACCTATATGTTATCAGCTGTTAATAAACCTGCATTGCTGAAGTTCTGCCTGGTTCGATACTTTACTATTCTACTTCATTTGGTGGCCCGTACGGGGACAGCATAACCTCAACTCCGATCTTGCCTAACTCCATGCTGGTGAGGCACTGAGCTCAACACAATTTTGCGCAATATATCAGGTTAGCAGACACCTATTATTGGTTCTGCATTGTGTTGTGCCGTGTTTTGCTAGCACTAGGAGGGGCAGGTGGTTGTTGTTGGGGTATCGCTGTCCACCAGGCAGATCTTTGTGATGGTAGGTTGGGTTTTCTCAACTGTGAATGCCTTAAAATGCATTGTACAGGATGAAATACCCTGGGTAAAAAAAAAAAAAAAAAAAAGAAAAAATTTTTCCAAAGGGGTACCCCTGTAGAAGGCTAGCTACTCTCTGTGTGAACCTACCTTTAACATGCATGTTGGTATCCTAGACTGAATAAATCAGTCTAGAAGAGGTATATTTTGATTGGTAACCTAGACCTACAAAAGGTCTGGACGAGGTTTTGGGGTAAATGTTTTGACCCCTGGAGAACCTACCTTTAACATGCATGTTGGTATCCTAGACTGAATAAATCAGTCTAGAAGAGGTATATTTTGATTGGTATCCTAGACCTACAAAAGGTCTGGACGAGGTTTTGGGGTAAATGTTTTGACCCCTGGAGAACCTACCTTTAACATGCATGTTGGTATCCTAGACTGAGTAAATCGGTCTAGAAGAGGTTTACTTTTGATTGGTATGCTAGCCCTACAAGAGTTCTGGAAGAATTGGTATCCTAGACTGGTAAGTCCAGTTTGGAAGAGGTTCTTGAGTTGCCTAAATTTACATGCATGTTGGTATCCTGGATTGGCAATCAATCTGGAGGAGGCTTTGGGGTTATCAGACCCCTGGAAAGCCTAAGTTAAAAACAAAAACAGTACTGATATGTAGCTACTAGTAGAAAAAGGTACCTTTGTTTTGTATAATATTAAACACAAAAATTGTGGTGTAAAATAATATTCATGAGTTAAAAATGTCAAGAAAGGTAAGTCCTGACATGTAAATAAGGTGAAGATTTTTGAGCTCCATTTGTTAACAAAGTAAAAAGGTATGTATCGTCTTTGTGCTGTAAGTGTATGTGTTTATATGTATCTGTTATAACGGTCTGTGTACTGAGTTAAGATCAGGTTGAGACATTCCTGATCGCCGTGGCAAGCAGGGCTTGGCGGTTTTTCGTGTCTTGAGACAAGCGTTTTGGTAAGGAGACGTATGCGCGTACGGTGCCTATTGGCTTTACTCTGAGCACTGCTGTCCATAAGTAATTACTAACTATCCTGTCAGTTTTAATAATTTTGTGAATGTTTGTATATTTATATATAGTCAGGAATTTGTGTTCATGTGTATGCATACTTTGCTAGGTGGAGTGACTATGTATTGCTATATAGAAAACAGAAGATAATGACATTTTGTTAATGAATGTTCACAAATGTAAGTTAATTTCTTTGTAATCTTTGTAGACTGTTAGGGAATATTGTATGTGTGAGGGAGACTGATCATCTCCCAAATTAGGTTAGAATAAGTCTGTAGTGGTTGTAAAAACGTTGGTGTGAAAGGACCCTGTGTGTTAGTTCTATGAGTGAATTGTAAGAATTATGTAACTGATGCTGAATTCTGCATAGTGTATGACGAATATGGAAATGGTATGTATCTTCCATACAAATACAATTAGAACTTTCTGTGTCATACCTGTTATTAGTATTTGTTAGGAGGATTTATATTTATATGAGTTGAATGTGTGTGTGTGTGTTTTTTTTTTTTTGTATGAGGTGTAAAATGAATCCCTATGTGATTGATTGTATGTGTCTTTCGTTGAGAGGCTAGGGATTGATACATATATGGTGACTGATTGACTTTAGCGTCAAAGTTCTAAATGTTATTGGCAATGAGTGAGTGTATGTGTAGAAGGCACGAATCATTAATCTTTTTTTTTTTTTTTTTATATTCTTTTGAATATGTACCTCAGCTAGTTAGCACCATGAATGAGCTGAGGGAGTTAGAAGTTATTTAAACTGTAGAAAAAAGAAAGTTGTTTGTTTTAAGTAATTTACGACACAAAGTTCACCCATATTTTTTTGTATCCAGCATACTGCTTCTAGAAGGAAAATATCTGTAGATAAATTCAATGCTTCTAATGTAATTCATGTCATGCTTAAAAAGATTTTACAGTTGTAGGTTTTTTCATGTTAGACAAGATAATGTATTTCTTTCAGTATGAGCGTAGAAAGTTTAGCCACCATTTTAGAAATAGCTGTCTGCACGTATGTGAAAAAAAAAAAAAAACAATAAATCATTCTGTACTAAGATGAAAGAGGCACGTTTAGGGGAGTTATGTCTGGTGCCTTTAGACAGAAACTGGATGAGCTGACCATAAAAATAAATAAATAAAATAAAATCTCAGAATACATTCTTATTCTTAAACATTTGTTGATTTTTTACTAGAATATAAACTGTAGGTTATAGTAGGTATTCTGTCTTTTATATTATGGACTGCAGTAGTGCAAGGTGCATTTTATTTTTAGTGTATCACTCTTGTAAGTGGGGTGCTTATTCTCCCTTGTAGCTTTTGTTGTTTATTTTGTCATGTCTCTATCTTATTGTACAGTATTATGTATACTGTCATCTTTATATATTTGCCAATTTAGTAGTATTCACAAAGATAGCAATGGGATTTATTTATTTGGTACAAGGGAACTCCAAATTTATATTTGTTTCTTATTTTCTAAAAAGAATAGTGAAGAGTGATGCATGGTAACAGTGCTACCATCTTATTATATGTGCTATATGTAGCACATACAGGGGGGTGAATTAGATAATTAGAGTCTTAATTTTTAATCTTAGCTTGTAAGCTCTGGTGAGCAAGGTCCCTTATTGGTATTGGCTAGAACTTATTTTGTCCTACCTGATTACAATATTTAGTAATTATCAGGTTGATTATTAGTTTGCCTAAATAAATAATTTGTTTCTTTATTCCAGGAGCAGCCAGCACGTTTTCATATGTAAAGTTATACTTTGTAAAATTTCACTCCTTTTGATTTTTTTATTATTCAAGTTCCTAGTTATGCTACTACAGGTGGCAAAGTCAGTTTTTTGGATTAGGGTCACTCTGCATTAATATGATCTAATTAACAATAAAATTTGTATATAATTATTCTTAAGGAAGGGACATAGTAATGCACATTTTCTTGACCTCTTTAGATTTAACAGACTGTGCAAGTGACCATGTAATTTTATTTTGATTTCTTTTTAATTATGAACAATCACAATGTAATTTTATTTTGATTTCCTTTTAATTATAATCAATCACAATGTAGTTTCACAAAATGTAGTTCTTCAAAGTCTATTTTGTGTGCCTGTATATAGACTTTATTGCAATGAAAGAACAAAGCTGTAGATATAGATATACTTTAATAAATGTCTGCTCCTTTTTAAAGTAAATCACAGTTTTTCATATGGTCATGCAAATGTATGAGACAACAGCTAAGTGTCTGATGTGGGAAAATTTTCCCAGGATTGGAGTGTATTCAGCACTGATATCAGATAATTGTACCCAATTTTATGAAAAATCAGTTCCATTTTGCTCTATGCTTGGCATAGACGATAGAACCTTATGTCCACACTCATATTCATTGGTGGACAGGTTGTATGGGCTGTTGTAGACAAAATTAAATACAATTTGCTGGGCCATATGAAACTTTGGATAGATTTGTCCAGGCCTGTGCTGGCCATCGGGACTACCGGGAGATTCCCGGTAGGCCGATTGGCAGCGGGCCACTACACCAATGAGCAATGACTCTCTCTGACTGTCAGACAGTGACTGTGTCACTGTCTCTCTCCGTCCGAGCGTCGCCGGGCGGCTCCGCTCCTGCACTCGGCGGGCGGGCTGGCGTCACAAAAAAACAGGCATTATCACTCCCCCAGGCACTCCCCCTGGCACTCCCCCTAACAGCTAACAATATAGCCATTTGGGCGGCCTCTTTGTCCCGGCGCCGTGACGTCACTCACGGACGGAGGGCGGAGGCGGCCCGGGGACATAGGAGGAGGCGGAGCCAGGGCGGAGCAAAGCAAGCCTGGCTGCAAGTCTGCAACCTAGAGGAGCCGAACCCGAGGAGGAGGATTCAGAATCTGATCAGAACCATACCAGACCAAGTTGCAGGCAGACACCACCAGCAAGTACAGTGACAGAGACCAAGGCTATAGTGTCACTGTCATCATTCAAGTAAGCAGCACTATAGTAATAACTTTTCTAATAATAATAGTAATTAGTAAGTAACTGAATATGCAGCATGGAGGGGGGGAGGGGTAAATCTGTACTGTATAAATGTACTGCCACTGGTCATGGTTAAATTATTCATCAGTTACCATGGCCAGTGGCATTAAATTAATAATTGACCAGTGGCATTAAATTAATATTAATGCCACAGTGGCATTAATATTAATTTAATGCCACTGGTCAATTATTAATTTAATGCCACTGGCCATGGTAACTGATGAATAATTTAACCATGACCAGTGGCAGTACATTTACAGTACAGATTTACCCCTCCCCCCTCCCTCCGCCATGCTGCATATTCAGTTACTTAAAGTAACTGAATATGCAGCATGGCGGGGGGAGGGGGGGAGGGGTAAATCTGTACTGTAAATGTACTGCCATTGGTCATGGTTAAATTATAAAGTAACTGAATATGCAGCATGGCCGGGGGGAGGGGGGAGGGGATAATCTGTACTGTAATTGTACTGCCACTGGTCATGGTTAAATTATTCATCCATCAGTTACCATGGCCAGTGGCAGTAAATTAATATTTGACCAGTGGCATTAAATTAATATTAATGCTACAGTGGCATTAATATTAATTTAATGCCACTGGTCAATTACTAATTTAATGCCGCTGACCACGGTAACTGATGAATAATTTATTGCCACTGGTCAATTATTAATTTAATGCCACTGGTCAATTATTAATTTAATACCACTGGTCAATTATTAATTTAATGTCACTGGTCATGGTAATTGATGAATAATTTAATGTCACTGGTCACGGTAATTGATGAATAATTTAATGCCACTGGTCACGATAACTGATTAGTAATTTGATGTCACTGGTCATGGTAATTGATGGATAATTTAATGTCACTGGTCACGGTAATTGATGAATAATTTAATGCCACTGGTCACGATAACTGATTAGTAATTTAATGTCACTGGTCATGGTAATTGATGAATAATTTAATGTCACGGTAATTGCTGAATAATTTAATGTCACTGTTCACGGTAATTGATGAATAATTTAATGCCACTGGTCACGATAACTGATTAGTAATTTAATGTCACTGGTCATGGTAATTGATGGATAATTTAATGTCACTGGTCACGGTAATTGATGAATAATTTAATTCCACTGGTCACGATAACTGATTAGTAATTTAATGTCACTGGTCATGGTAATTGATGAATAATTTAATGTCACTGGTCACAGTAATTGATGAATGATTTAATGCCACTGGTCACGATAACTGATTAGTAATTTAATGTCACTGGTCATGGTAATTGATGAATAATTTAATGTCACTGGTCACGGTAATTGATGAATAATTTAATGTCACTGGTCACGGTAATTGATGAATAATTTAATGCCACTGGTCACGATAACTGATTAGTAATTTAATGTCACTGGTCATGGTAATTGATGAATAATTTAATGTCACTGGTCACGGTAACTGCGGTAACTGATTAGTAATGTTATGTCACTGGTGATGGTACTGATTCATAATTAATATCACTAGTCATGGTAACTGATTAATAATTTAATGTCACTGGTCACGGTAACTGATTAATAATTTAATGTCACTGGTCATGGTAAATGATTAATTTAATGCCACTGGTCTCGGTAAATGATTAATAATTTAATGCCACTGGTGAATTAATTTACTGCCACTGGTCACGGTAACTGATGAATGGATTTACTAGTGCCACTGCTGATCATGGTCACTGATGAATGAATTTACTAGTGCCACTGCTGGTCATGGTCACTGATGAATGAATTTGCGGCCACTGGTCATGGTCACTGATAAATTAATGTACTGCCACTGGTAGTCATGGTCACTGATGAATTAATGTACTGTCACTGCTGGTCATGATCACTGATGATGAATGGATGTACTGCCACTGGTCACTGATGAAATAATGACTGACCACTGGTCAGCCATTAATTCATCAGTGACCAGCGGCAGTACATTAATTCATCAGTGACCAGTGGCAGTACATTCATTCATCAGTGACCAGTGGCAGTACATTCAATTAATCAGTGACCAGTGGCAGTACATGAGTTCATCAGTGACCAGTGGCAGTACTGGCATTCTTGGCAGCAGCACTGCTTGGGGAATCATTGCTGGGTTGGCTGAGAGCTCTGCTGAAGTGCTCATCCACCAATGAGCTGATATCTCCCTAGAAATATGTGAACAGGACACTTCTGGAGGCCTCTCCTTCTCTGGGCTGCAGTCCTCTTCTTTAATATTGGCTGGGGTATGGCTGGAAAAGGAGCTGGCACTGCTACCATTGCTGTTGCTGCCACTCTTTGGAGCTTCCTGCATCATGGAGTAAAAGGCTAGTTTCTGTGTAATATAAACTGACAACAACCATCAGCCAAGTTTTTATTAATTAAAAGAGAAGTTTGTTTTATTTTTTTATTTTTGCTGTTTTATACTTACCTAGATGGATGCTGCATCTGTCCCCCGGCACCTATGCACTGAGAACCAAGCCATCAAACACCGCTGATGGCTCGGTTCTCTTGGCTCCCCGAGCAGAGAGCTGCTGCCTGTCAATCAGAAGCTCTCTGCTCTGCCCCCCCCCTTGCTCACTGGAGTGCTGAGCTGTGGAAGAGCGAGGAGTGGCTGTCTAAGACTCTCAGTGGCTCTCTGAGAGGCTGAGGCGGCTATCAAGCCAAGCACCTGGCAGGTCCAAACTTTATTGTCATGATGACGCGGTGCCTGGACTGATTTCGGTGACATCAGTAGAGAGCAGACTTCAGCCCACTCTGCTGAAAATGGGTCACAGGAGTGTAAAACGAATTACACTTCTGTGATCCACAGGAGAAGCCCAGCCAAACGAGCTCAGGCTGGACTATTAAAATCGCTATTAAACTTTTCCAAGAAAACTTTACAAATGGCATATTGGTGTATTTGGAAAATGCAGATGCAAAAATCTGCAATGCAACAATCTTTTCCAGATCAGTTGCCCTGTCCTAGATTTTGCAATTCTTTTGCCAATTCATGACAGGTATTTATGTGTCTGTATTGCTTGTTCAAACCTTAATACCATAGATAATAACATAAGATTAATAGAAGTTTACTCCAGAAGTATATAAGCAGTTTTGAAATTCTAGAGAAATGTTTAAATAATGTATTACACTTTAACTAAACCCATTAGGTGTGACGTGCAACAACAAACATGTTAAAACACAAGACTAAACGTAAAGGAGGAGCTGAGAAGTTAAGAAAAAAAAAAAAGCAAGCACTTGAGGCAGATGCCACTAAATGTGTAAAACTAGACGTATTATTTGCTGGAACATCAGCAAAAGCTGAGAGCAGCGCTGGCCTGACTGCTGTGGTAAGTCAGACATAAATTTTTTATTCCTTTTTAAACATAAAGATTTGTGGACTTTTTGGATAATATTATGCCTACAGTTGTGACTTACTATATGTCCATTCTTAGGCTGGGTCCACAATAGAGGAGAGTGGAGAGGAGAGAGAGCATGAGGCAGGCGATGAATGTGAAGACGATAGAGGAGATGAGCAGGAACATGAGTGTAGACAAGAGAGAGAAGGCTTGAAAAAATAGAGGATTAGAGAGAGGAGAAGATATAACGCATGAGAGAGTAGATGACAGAGGAGATGTAAACCAAGGAGAGAGTGTAGAAATGGCAGCATACACAGAGGAAAGTGAAGTCACCGATAAAAACATTGATTATTACATTCGTCCCCACCAGGAAAACTTGAAGATATTTTTTAATTATCATCCGCAACAAACATCAAGAAATCCATTGGTACAGAGAGTGTTCTGGTGCAAGGATGGCACTAATAGACGGTAACTTACTTACTGCCAAGAACGTTAGCTGACAGATCTCCATTCATAAGTGGTATGACAGACTGGAAACATGTTCATCAGCGCATAGAGGGACATGAAAAGAGCATGGCACACAAAACCTGTGCAGAAGCATACTTCTTAAATGCCTCTAAATTAGATTTCAACATTTACTTAGTGGAAGTCAGCTGTCCTCACACAGAGAACAAATCAGAAAGAGGCGACAAATACTGGAGCGTGTAGTTGATGTTGTAAAATTGATTGGCAAAAGAGGACTTAGCTATAGGTCAGAGAATGAGGCTGCATACATGCTTGATGACAGCAATATTGATCATGGTAACTTCTTAGAAATTATACTCCTGTTAAGCAAGTATGATGTCTGTCTGAGCATTTAAAAGAATGCATTGAAAAATCTACGAAGTTACATCAGACTGGGGCAAAAGGCAGAGGTTCCCTGGTTACGTTTCTGTCTGCAAGAACCATCAATTCTGTCATTGACACCATTCAGCACCTTATACAGGAGACCATTGTGAGAGACATAAAGAATGCCGTAATGTTCTCTGTGCAGATTGACACCACACAAGACATCACCTCACAAGACCAGTGTTCTATTGTTTTGCGATATGTTACAGACACCATTTATGAAAGGCTTATTAGCATTGTCAAGTGTAAAGAATCTACTGGACAATATTTTGTGGACATTTGTTTCTGAGCTTGCGGAGAAGATCAATTTGGACTTGAGCAACTGCATTGGACATGCTACAGATGGTGCCTCTAACATGCAAGGCCGCTACAAAGGCTTTTCTACTCACATGTCCAAATTTTTACCAAATCAAGTGCATGTTTGGTGCTATGCCCATGTTCTTAACCTAGTTTTGGCTGACACAACCCAAACAGTAATTCAATGTGGATCACTTTTTGCAGTGCTTAATGACATCGCAGTGTTCTTTCGTGAGTCATATAAAAGGATGAATGTGTGGGAAAGTGAGCGCCAAGACAAGCACCAGAGACGACTCTCACTAATTGGAGAGACACGGTGGTGGGCCAAGGATAACGCTCTCAGGAAAGTGTTTGGATCATTTGCAAATCCAGACAATTGTCTCTATGTGGATGTCATTCTTACATTGACAGCAATACAAGAAGATATTACCTTAAAAACGACTGCTCGCATTCAAGCACGAGGATTTGTTGAAGCTCTGCTGAAGTATGAGATGATACTGACGGCACAAACCTTCCTTAGAATAATTGAGAAGACTTCACCACTGTCCAAATACCTTCAAACACAGGGGATGGATATACTGTCTGCTCATAGAATGGTTTTGGCAACATATGAAAGTCTTAAAAATATGTCAAGAGATTTTGCCTCAGTTAGCGCAGCTGCAGAGAAATTTGTTCTGTGGGCAAATGAAAAATTGCAGGAGCAGGACAAAGAGAGAACTGGAAGTTCAGTCTACATTGCCATCACAAAGAAATAGGAAGAAGAAAACCATGCCTGGAGAGATTGCTCATGCTGAAACGATCACAAGTCCAGAAAAGGCTTATGAAGTCACAGTTCATAATAAAATAATGGACACAGCTACAGAGACATTGCACAGAAGGTTCCTAAGTCATGGCACACTCTATGCTGACCTTGCATTTCTGGACCCAAGAAACTTCGCTCAGTTAAGGTCTTCGTCTCTTTCACCACTGATGTTCCAAGAACTTAGCAAATGTCTGTTGAAGTTTGACAGTGAAGCAAGTCCTGAGAATCTACAGTGTGAATTAAGCAGTTTTGCTCTTCAGTGGGAAAGATTAAAAATGTCTCCACTGGACGAATACAAGGTAAAAACATTGGAGAATGAGAGTGAAGATGAGCAGGTTGAAATCCAGTGTAAAAAGTGTTCCTCATGTAAAGAATGCCCACTATGTTGCTACCAGATTCTCAGGAGGTTCAATCTAATGTCAAATGCCTACCACCTCCTAGGTCTTGCATACCAGTTCCTACTCACCCTGTCCATCACTCAGGTTGCTTGTGAACGTACATTTTCAACACTCAAGTTCATCAAAAGCAGACTCAGAACCAACCTGTCACAAGAGCATCTGGAAGCTTTTATGTTGATGTCAACAGAAAAGGACATCCTCTGCTCTCTTGACTCTGAAGTGATCATTGACAAAGTTGCAGAGAAAAGTGAATTGTTTTCTAAGCTTCTTCTATAGGCCCTAACAGTGGTTTTGGACCTTTTTGTATGGTTAGCCGTTTATACTGCCTTGGTAATTCGCATTGTATGTTAGAGTGGATTTTTCCCTGTCTTTTTATGTTTGTGATTCCCACAAGTTATTGTTTGAACTGTTTCTTGTTAATATTATATTCAAACGTAAGTTGTTATTTATAACTGTTTTCCTTATTTATGACACCTGCCATTGAACGGAGTGTAACTTACACATTTCATTCTAAAGGCGTCTGTAATGTTGGAATTCATTTTTGCTCTAAATAATAAAAAAAAGCTGTTTATACATACAGTGGAATGTTTTCACTTATTTTTTTGCGCAATTGCGTATAGTTTATATACTGTTTTTGTGTGTGTTTGCAAAATTAAAGTGAGCCGGTCTGGATGAAGTCCAGGGCCAAATTTTTGTCCCAGTCCAGCCCTGGATTTGTCACTAAGTTTAGCAGTTCTAGAGGCAAATGATAGTTGCTTAGACTTCATGCTCCCACTTCAGTGGGAGATAAAATGTTCATGTGTTTAAAATAATGAACCAAATTGGTGTAGTTTTGTTTCTAAACAGATCCTTGTTTTAGATGTGATCTCTTGTTCCAATCAAAGCCACTAAAGGAATGTATGTCAGTAACCCTTAATGACTGCAAGTACATTAAGGATCATAAAAGGAAGTGGAAGAATTCACAATTCAAGTGTCCATTTAAATCCACATTTGTGACAGTGACATTTTCCATTTCTATAGTAGTCAAAGTCTGAGTGAGATTACCAAGAGTGCTATTCACATAAGTGCAAGTGGAATACATACAAGAGACTGTTGCAGACAAAGACATTGGAAGTATTTCAGTAATGGACAATTCTAATTAATTATATGTGATACTTTGTACGTAGAGACTTACTGTTGTCTTGTTTGTTATATATGTTATAAGTATTATTATTGTGAACACCTTAAAGTGGAACTTTGGTCAGAAAATTAATTCCTGCTGGATCACTTGAGGCTGACCCCTTTTGCAGGTGTAGCTATGAAGCACAGTAGAAAATAAGTGATACTGTTTACAATCCACTGTTCCACCCTGCTCTAAACAGGCTCAGTTGTGCTCTATTTTTTTGGACTGATTAAAATCTAGAGGCCAGTTTGCTGACAGCCTGAAATTCTACTGCTGCTCAAAGGTTCTGGGCTTCAGTAAAATGGTAGCATAATAATAAATGTGGAATGTATTTTTCTTGCTAATGAACCTTATTTTATCACATTTTTGTGAGTAGAGTTCCACTTTGAGTAAATGTTCAATCATTATAAACAAATAGTTTTATCATTTTTTGGAAAAAAAAAAAGTGGGGAGGTGTAATGTAATGAGTATGACATTATCGCTAAAGACTGTATGCTATTGATGCTCTATAGGATATGTTATGATATTTGTCATGATATGGTTTTATAATTCATGTTTTAAGACATAGGGGAGGTAGGCTACTGACTTAGACAGTATAGCAGTGACTGACAGAAGAGACCCATGCTGACTGTTATTGTATAATATTCTGCAGTATAGTATGTGCAGGGATGGACAAAAGGTGAAATGGTTTTGGGTTTAGCAAATTTTGTGGGAAGACTACAAAATTAAAACTAATGAAATTTCTGGACTGACTATATTGATGGTATGACATGACCAGGGTAATAGTGACTGAAAGGTGGAGCCAAGGTTAAGAAATTATAAGAATTTACAATTATTGTATGGGAAATAGTATAGGTTGGGAAATGTAAAAGAATAGTTTATATAAAATACTTTGTACTGAAAACATGTACTTCAAGGGATTTATACTGATAATTATTATTAATATTCTAAGAGTATTGTATTATGATAAAACTATATAGATACATGTATATTATTTTAGCGGATGTTGTAGAAGTAAAAGGAACACACTAAATTAAGTTATTAAATAAAACAAGAGTGTAGGAGCCATTGCTTTGTAGGTTGCCCAGAAATGCTTGCCAGAGACCTATTGTATCCTGACACTGACTTTATTTTTATTTTTATTTTTTACAACTATAATTTTGAAGTGTATTTTATATCCAGACAAATATCGGGTGATCGCAGACGACATGATGCAACTTGTTACAAATGTTAAATTGCTACAAAGGAAGGATTTCATGCAATAAAGGAGGAACTGAAACATCTGAGACTTGTACCTTTGCAGAACAGGTATGCACTGAACTTGTGTCTTACAGCATCCAAAGCAGCTTGTGCTATGATACTGGACCAACTGATGATGAAGAAGGAGATCTCTCCAAAAAACATCAAGCACTTGGCTAAGCTGAAAAGACCTATGCAGGAAAAGGCAGAGCCTTATGGGACTGAGTCTGCTGAATGCTCCTTGGGACCACATACTTGGCTTTCATTCACTAGCTAAACGGATTGTTCCTCTTCCTTGTTATCCTTGATGTGATGTTGCTGAGTAACTGTTGCCTGTTGCAAAAAGTTTGTGGCAAGAATGATCACGATGCCACTGAGACTGACAACTATGTTTTCCATGCCACATATGGAGAAGGACTTTGCAGCTACAGAAGAAGATGCACTGTGTTTTTGATTGGACTGATTTATTTATTTTTTATTTTTTGGACTGATTTATTTATTTATTTTTTGGACAATTTATGTGATCAGTGTTGGGTGCATGGGGTCTCTAAAGAGCATGGTGGGTGATCTGTACTGTAATTGCTGTGAGGCTTATGCCTCAACAGGGGGGAAATGTTGTGGAATCTCATATTAGCCAATGTATTTCATATTGTATATAATGATTTGCATATATTTTATTGATTATTATTATTATTATTATTCATATTATTATATAGTAGTGGTTTTATCAATATTATTATTCAATAAGTAAAGCAACAATTATTAATCTTTAATAATGTATACTGTGTTTTCCATAGATTTAGAAAGTCTTCATTTTTAAATGCTGAACTTTGGATGACCTCTCTGCTTCTTTCTTATACTTTATAGTTTACTGGGTGAAAGTTCATTAGAATAGATTCAAGTAATATAGAATTGTCTCAGACAGATAAGAAAACAGGTGGTTAAAATAATTAGGTGGAATACAGGAAAGTTATGTACAGAACATTAATTAAGTTTGACAGGGTCAAACAAAAGGTCTTTAGAGCCCTCATTAAAACTGTTAAAATACATTGAATAAGGAAATACATGTGTGTATGTATTTGTATATATATATACATATATATGTATATGTATGTAATAATTAGACAATATTGAATTAGTAATTGGCTATGTGAGTGTATATATATATATATATATATATATATATAAAAAATATATAAAAAATATATATATATATAAAAAAATATATAAACATCAGGTGGGTTACCCTCTTCTCTTTCAGTCCTTGTTCAATCAAGGCACCGTCAGGGTGGACTCCCAAGCTTCCACCTTAAAAGGATAGGAAAAAAACACGTGGAACGATGCTTTGATGCAAAAAAGTGTCCTTTTACTGAAAATCTTGCATTACATAGTTTAAATGCAAGCAAGCCACTGTACAGTTCCGAGCGCAAATCGCTCTTCGTCAGGCTTCTCTGGCTGTGTGTGAAAAGCCAAACCACACTATGTTCTCTTATCAACACCCAGTCCAGTACACACATGTGTTCACTTAACTAATTAACATAAACAAACTACCTATACACATTCAAGTATTTAACCCTACTATATAAACCCAATTCTGGTGAACCATCTTAAATTCCCTAATGAAGAATTATTTACAACAAATTCATCCTATTGTATATCATATTCCATCAGCATGACATTATGGAGTGACTGAACTCTCTCACTTAAATAATTTGAAAGATCTATATTTAATTATCAAAAATACAATAACATTCTTGATCATGTCTCAGATCTCCTCATAGATTCCAGCTGATATTCTGCTATCTAGTATTCCCAACGGAAGCTCTTTCCGATCGATCTAAAAGAAATGTAATATATTCAAAACATGATTGTAACTGCTTTTCTATCTCGTATCATACTTCTATACAAATAAATATAAATCATAGTCCTTGTTCATACCATCAGGATGCAAGGACTGTAATTTATTTATCCACCAAACCTCACGTCTTTTCAGTTTTAAAATCCTATCCCCCCCCTCTTTTATCGTGAGGAATCTCTTCCAGCACCATAAATCGTAAATCGGTGTCTTTGTGTCCCATCTCAGAAAAATGACGTGATACAGGAAGGCCTGACTGAGGATGTCTGATCGTACTGCGATGCTGTGCAATGCGGTCTTTAATTTTTTGGGTCGTCTCCCCCACATAAAGGAGATTACAGGGGCATGTGAGAATATAGATCACATATGATGACTGACAGGTATAAAAGCCATTTATTGTTATCTTATTGTTTGTTCTGGGATGACAGAAATTATTGCCCTTAATCATTAGGTTACATTGGATGCAATTAAGACAGGGGTAACAGCCCTTCCTTTTACTACCGAGAAAAGTCATTCTTTTCTCCTCCTGCCTACCAGGTTTAAATTCAGATCGTACCAAAAGATTGCGCAAGGTTTTATTGCGCCGATATGCTTTCATGGGAGTTAATTGAAACTCCTCTATCTGAGGATATGATCGTTTCAGTATCGTCCAATGTTTTCTCAATACATTAAAGATTTTATCACTATAACTGTTGAATTGAAAGACAAATGGAATCCTAGGTCTGTCAGGTGAATATTTCTTCTTATTACAACTACCAATGGGGTTCAAAATTTTATTTAATTCCTGTCTGATTAGACCTTCTGGATAGCCCCGCTCCTTAAATTTAAAGCACATTTCATCTAATCTCTGATCTCTTATTGTAGTATCACTCACAATCCGCATCACTCTGAGAAGTTGGCTTCTAATAATAGAACTAAAGACGTGGGGGGGATGGTAACTGTCATATCTTAATAGCTGGTTCCTATCTGTGGGCTTGGTGTATATATCAGTTTCAATCCGTCCTTGTTTTGTGTATGCCCGTATGTCCTGAAAGGCGACTGAGTCCCCACCAATGTAAATTTTAAACTGAATATTTGGTAAAACATTGTTAATCATCTCATCAAAGGCTTTGAGTGATTCAATGTTGCCCCGCCATATGGCAAAAATGTCATCTATATAGCGCCACCAGGTGGCGCAATGTTCCCGAAAAATTTCATTGACAAAAATGTATTTCTGTTCAAAATCATGCATGAATGAACAAGCATATGGCGGGGCAACATTGGAGCCCATAGCAACCCCCGTCAGTTGCACATAATATCGATCCCTGAAAAGAAAATAGTTATTATGTAAAACCAAATTGAATAACTTTTCAAAAAAGGAAATCTGAGCTTCTGAGTACTCATGACAGTCCTTAATTAGGTTCAACGCTGCTTCAATGCCAGGCCACATGTGGAATTGATGTGTATAGACTTGTTACATCCCAAGTGACAAGGATACATTTGTCTTGGATTTGTGGTAGGTCCCTAATTTTGGACAGAAAGTCACCAGAGTCCTTAATGTAGGATGGGGTAGTTTTCAATCAAAGGTGATAACACTCTGTCCAATAATTTGGCCGTGGGTACAAAGATCGAATCTCTCCCCGATACAATCGGGCGTCCTGGTGGGGAATGTTTGTCCTTATGGATCTTGGGGAGTATGTACAAGACCGGAATACGGGTATGCGTTGGTAACAGAAATTCATACAGGTCATGTGAAATTAACCCTTCTTTAAACGCTGGTTTTACAATACTCTCCAAGATCTTTCTAATACTCCATGTAGGGTCTGATTGTAGAGGTTTATACACTGTGCCATCATCCAGTTGCCGCTTAATCTCATTCTCATACGCCTGGGGGTCCATAATGACCACCGAACCCCCTTTATCAGCAGGTTTACAAATAATATCACTTCGTTTAGTTAATTCCCGCAACGCTATTCTTTCATGGGGGGACAGGTTATTAGGTACATGATCTTTAAAGTCCACTTGTTGTATTAAACGTTTCACATCTCGGGTGACCTCCTGTACAAACATCTCAACCGGTACATAAGTAGTGGGGGGAACAGATTTTGATTTCATCATCAGTCCCAAACTTTTACTACTCAATCTCCCTTCAAACATGTCGTTCTGGACAAATGGTTTATGAAGAAAATGGACCTTCCATCTAATATTACGAAATAGGCGATATAGGTCTTGATCTAGCTGGAATGGATCTAGATGACTCTTGGGACAATATGATAAACCACGGTTAAACAGTCCTACCTCATCCGATGACAGGACCCGCCTGGAGATATTGTGTACTAGGTCTCCCTTGATCGATCACGGTTGCCTCGTGTATTGCGGTATCTGTCGTGACTCCCTTCTCTGTTGTAACGGGACCTGGTTTGCATCCGAGTAGTGGACAATTCTCTCCGATCTGCTTGTAAAAAATTAGATGAGGAATCGGTGTCTGTGTTGGCTGAAGAATTATCGGACATTTCCCTCCTGTGGCTTCCATACTTGCTACGACCTCGTCGGTTGTATGGACGTGGCCATCGGTATACCTGGTTCCTCTCATAATCCTAGATGTCCCGATCAAATTTGTTACGTTTTCTGGTCTCCAGTTCACAACGATATTTGTTAATGTTTTCATCAGCCAACTTTTTACACTTATTAAACTCCTCCAAGGTCATGCTGTGCGCAAATCTGATTCAATCTTAGTAAGTTTTTCCGACAGTGAAGCCAGTTCCTTGTGTATAAATGAAATGGTCAAAGTCATTAGATCAAATGAACACTTGTTAAGAATCTGCATAAATGTGCTCTTGAATTCATCGTTATCACTGAATAGGGTCAGGGCCAATCTCACCCTCAAACCTCTAGGAATCCGTTGCACCCGATGGTATTCAGCTAGAGTTAGCCCGTGTAATTCCAAGGATGTATGTTTCCTTCTTAGTTTTTCCCATGTACGAGAATTGTAAACCGGGGTGTTCCCCGTCAGGAAATTTCAGGACCCTGAAATCTGAGACATAATATGTGTGGTCTCTTCCTGGGTATATGAAAATGTAGCTCCATTGATATCCATTTTGAATGAAGGTAACTTACTCACTGGGAGTATAATAAATAAACATCAGGTGGGTTACCCTCTTCTCTTTCAGTCCTTGTTCAATCAAGGCACCGTCAGAGTGGACTCCCAAGCTTCCACCTTAAAAGGATAGGAAAAAAAAAGGTGGAACGATGCTTTGATGCAAAAAAGTGTCCTTTTACTGAAAATCTTCCATTACATAGTTTAAATGCAAGCAAGCCACTGTACAGTTCCGAGCGCAAATCGCTCTTCGTCAGGCTTCTCTGGCTGTGTGTGAAAAGCCAAACCACACTATGTTCTCTTATCAACACCCAGTCCAGTACACACATGTGTTCACTTAACTAATTAACATAAACAAACTACCTATACACATTCAAGTATTTTCTCTTATCAACACCCAGTCTAGTAGGTAGTTTGTTTATGTTAATTAGTTAAGTGAACACATGTGTGTACTGGACTGGATGTTGATAAGAGAACATAGTGTGGATTGGCTTTTCACACACAGCCAGAGAAGCCTGACGAAGAGCGATTTGCGCTCGGAACTGTACAGTGGCTTGCTTGCATTTAAACAATGTAATGGAAGATTTTCAGTAAAAGGACACTTTTTTGCATCAAAGCATCGTTCCACGTGTTTTTTCCTATCCTTTTAAGGTGGAAGCTTGGGAGTCCACCCTGACGGTGCCTTGATTATTATTATTATTATTATTATACAGGATTTATATAGCGCCAACAGTTTGCGCAGCGCTTTACAACAAGGGGCAGACAGTACACTTACAATACAAATCAATACAGGAGGGATCAGAGGGCCCTGCTTGTTAGAGCTTATAATCTAGAAGGGAGGGTCAAGTGGAGACAAAAAGGTAATAACTGTGGGGGATGAGCTGATGGGAAAAAAAAAAAAAAAAGTACAGTTGTTAGGTGTGGGTAGGATAGGCTTCTCTGAAGAGAAGGGTTTTCAGGGATCTTCTGAAAGCTAATAAAGTAGGAGATAAGCGGACAGATTGGGGTAAGGAGTTCCATAGGATTGGAGAGGCTTTGGAAAAGGCCTGGAGGCGAGCATGGGAGGAGGTGACAAGGGAGCTAGAGAGCAGGAGGTCTTGAGAGGAACGAAGAGAGCGAGTAGGTTGGTATTTAGAGACTAGGCAAGTGATGTAGCTGGGGGCGAAATTGTGGATGGCTTTGTACGTAGTTGTTAGAATTTTGAATTTAATTCTTTGGCCTAGCGGAAGCCAGTGGAGGGATTGACATAGAGGAGTGGCAGACACAGAGCGACAGGTAAGGTGGATGAGTCTGGCAGCGGCATTCATAATGGATTGAAGAGGTGATAGACTATGTAGAGGTAAGCCAATGAGAAGGGAGTTGCAGTAGTCAAGGCGAGAGATGACCAGCGAGTGAATTAAGAGCTTTGTTGTGTCATTTGTTAGAAAGGGGCGTATTTTGGAGATGTTGCGGAGGTTGAGGCGGCAGGATTTGGACAGTGATTGGATGTGTTGCTTGAAGGAGAGTTCAGAGTCTAGGACTACACCTAGAACTTTGGCATGTGGGGATGGGCTTATAGTTGTGCCATCGATTTTGACAGAGAGATCAGGGGAAGAGGCATAGGGGGGAGGGAAAATTAGAAGTTCGGTTTTGGCTAGATTGAGTTTAAGGAAGTGGCGAGACATCCAGACTGATATATCTGAGAGTAAATTACTGATACGTGAGGAGACAGAGGGAGTGAGCTGAGGTGTAGAGAAATAGATTTGGGTGTCATCAGCGTAGAGGTGGTATTGGAAGCCATGGGAGGCTATCAGTTGACCCAGGGAGGCAGTGTAGATTGAAAATAGTAGAGGTCCAAGAACAGAACCCTGAGGGACCCCAACAGAGAAAGGAAGAGGGGAGGAGGAAGTAGAGTTATAAGAAACGCTAAAGGTGCGGTTGGATAAGTAGGAAGAGAACCAGCGAAGTGTACAGTCACGGAGACCAAAGGCGTGTAGTTTTTTGAGGAGGAGGGGGTGGTCAACCGTATCAAAGGCAGCAGAGAGGTCCAGGAGTAGGAGTACAGAATAGTGTCGATTGGTTTTGGCAGTTAGTAGATCATTTGTTAGTTTTAGGAGAGCAGTTTCTGTGGAGTGTTGAGGACGAAATCCAGACTGAAGGGGATCGAGAAGGCCATTATCAGCGAGGTGGATGCTCAGTCGGTTGTAGACCAGACGTTCGAGGAGTTTGGATAAGAAGGGGAGCAGGGAGATGGGGCGTAGGTTGTTAAGATTGGATGAGTCCAGTGAGGGCTTTTTAAGTATGGGTCTGACAAGTGCATGTTTTAGAGAGTTAGGGAAGATGCCAGAAGAGAGGGAGAGATTGAAGATGTGGGTTAGAGAGTGTAGTATAGGGCCAGAGGGTGAACGTAGCATTTGTGAGGGAACAGGAACCAGAGGGCAGGTGGTAAGGTGGACATTAGCAAGTAGTTTAGCAACTTCGTCTGTAGTGGTAGGGTTGAAAGAGGGAAATAATGATTGTGCCTGTAGGCATGAAGTGTAAAATGTGGAGGGTGTCGGCACAGTAGAGATCTCAGCACGAATAGTATCAATCTTCTGTTTGAAGTGATTGGCGATCTCCTGTGCAGTGAGTGAGTTGGCGGGTGGAGGCGGTGGAGGACGAAGTAGAGAGTTGAAGGTGGAGAAGAGTTGACGGGGACAGGATGATAAGTTGCTAATGAGAGTGGTAAAATAGGTCTGCTTGGCAGAGAGGAGGCTGGAGTTGTATTTTTGGAGGGCAGATTTATATTGGTAGAAATCTCTCTGGGACCTAGTCTTACGCCACAGGCGCTCCAGAGCACGACTACGTTTTTTAAGACTTCTAGTATCATCTGTTTGCCAAGGTTGAAGGGGTCTGGGCTTGATTCTGTGTGTAGTGAGGGGGGCAAGTGAGTTCAGTGAGGCTAGAAGTGAAGCGTTGTACACAGAAGTGGCTAGGTTGGTGCAGGATAGGGGAGAGATTTTGTCGTAGAGGTTGTTGATGGCAGAGTAGAGAAGAGAAGGGTTGAGATGACGTAGGTTTCTGCGGGTAACTTTAACGTGGTTGGAGGGAGAGGAGGTGAAGGAGAGGGAGAGAGTGAAACTAATAAGGTGGTGATCAGAGAGAGGGGATGGATAGTTAGAGAGGTTGCATGGAGTGCAAAGGCGAGAGAACACGAGGTCAAGGATATTGCCTTCTGAGTGAGTTGGAGCATGTATCCACTGCTTCAGGTCAAAGGAGGATGTTAGGCTGAGAAGTTTGGCAGTGGAAGGAGTGTTAGTATTAATAGGGATGTTGAAGTCCCCGAGAATGATAGTGGGGATTTCAGAAGAAAGAAAGTAGGGTAGCCAGGCAGAGAAGTCTTCAAGAAAGGTTGATACTGGTCCAGGGGGCCTGTAGATCACAGCTATCCTTAGAGAAATTGGAGAGAAAAGGCGAATACAGTGTGCTTCGAAAGAGAAGAGTGACAGAGAGGGAGGTGGCTGAAGTACCTGAAAGGTACTATGTGGAGCTAGCAGCATTCCGACACCTCCTCCCCTACGTCCGTGGGATCTGGGGGAGTGAGTCCAGAGAAGACCACCATGGGATAGGGCAGCAGAAGATGCAGTGTCGGATTCGTGGAGCCAGGTTTCGGTAATGGCGAGTAGGTTAAATGAGTTGGCAATAAAGAGGTCATGGAGAGAGGTCAGCTTGTTGCAGACAGAGCGCGAATTCCAAAGGGCACAAGAGAAAGGCAGTCTGGATTTGGGAAGAATAGAAATGGGAATTAAATTGTGTTGATTGCGGCGGCTACTGCCAGGGGGTGCAGGGTGATGGGTGCATGGGGTACAGTTAAATGATGGAGGCCCAGGGTTTGGGGATATATCTCCAGAGGTTAGGAGAAGCAAGAGGGTGAGGGAGGTAATATGGGAGTGAGATTTATATGAAGTGACATGCCCCAGGGTCTTGGAGATTTTTAGTGTATGTGGATTTAGAATGAGCAGGAGTTGGTGGGTGCAGTAATAAGGACAGGACAGGAGTGAGGGTGATTATATATATATATATATGCTGTGGGGGGGAGAAGAGGGGTGAAGGAGAGATAGTTTTAGGATGGAGGACAGAGTTGTCAAAAGCAGTGGTAGAGAAAGCATGTTCCAAGGAAAAAGGGCTAAAAGAGTAAACAAGTTGACCTGATGTCTGTGAATTGGTTTTCAAAGTGTTTATCTTGTGTCCTTTCGCTTTGTGCCTTCGCTGAAGTGCAGAGTCAGAAGTGCATTTCACTTGTAGAAATCGCCACTTTGGGAAAGAGCCAAGTTGCAAATGTGTACCCCCTGCAAATGCTTCCCCCAAGAGAAGCTTAAATATATACTGATAGGGGTAGGGTGTGGGCGGATTTCAATTAGCAATCAAGAGGTTATAAAGCTTGGCTGGTTAATAGGGCAAAATTCTTAAGTCACAAACAGACTAGCAAGAGGGCACTAAAGTTCAGAGGGCCATAATTTTGGGTAAGACAAGGGAGATAATAAAGCATTGTAATGTGGACAGGTCTACAGACAGTTAAGTAAAAATAACATACCAGCATTATTAGAGACACATAAGAAAAAAAGATGGCAGTGTTTCAGTTTTTGGCTGGAGCTGTAGTAGTAGGAGCATACCAGAGATAGGAGACATAGGAGACAGATTTCACTAATGCGATTCTGGCTGGAGCTGTAGTAGTAGGAGCATACCTGTGGAAGGACAAAGATGATATTTTCAGATCAGTCAGATGATGAGTGATAAGTGCAGAGTCAGAAGTGCATTTCACTTGTAGAAATCGCCACTTTGGGAAAGAGCCAAGTTGCAAATGTGTACCCCCTGCAAATGCTTCCCCCAAGAGAAGCTTAAATATATACTGATAGGGGTAGGGTGTGGGCGGATTTCAATTAGCAATCAAGAGGTTATAAAGCTTGGCTGGTTAATAGGGCAAAATTCTTAAGTCACAAACAGACTAGCAAGAGGGCACTAAAGTTCAGAGGGCCATCATTTTGGGTAAGACAAGGGAGATAATAAAGCATTGTAATGTGGACAGGTCTACAGACAGTTAAGTAAAAATAACATACCAGCATTATTAGAGACACATAAGAAAAAAAGATGGCAGTGTTTCAGTTTTTGGCTGGAGCTGTAGTAGTAGGAGCATACCAGAGATAGGAGACATAGGAGACAGATTTCACTAATGCGATTCTGGCTGGAGCTGTAGTAGTAGGAGCATACCTGTGGAAGGACAAAGATGATATTTTCAGATCAGTCAGATGATGAGTGATAAGTGCAGAGTCAGAAGTGCATTTCACTTGTAGAAATCGCCACTTTGGGAAAGAGCCAAGTTGCAAATGTGTACCCCCTGCAAATGCTTCCCCCAAGAGAAGCTTAAATATATACTGATAGGGGTAGGGTGTGGGCGGATTTCAATTAGCAATCAAGAGGTTATAAAGCTTGGCTGGTTAATAGGGCAAAATTCTTAAGTCACAAACAGACTAGCAAGAGGGCACTAAAGTTCAGAGGGCCATCATTTTGGGTAAGACAAGGGAGATAATAAAGCATTGTAATGTGGACAGGTCTACAGACAGTTAAGTAAAAATAACATACCAGCATTATTAGAGACACATAAGAAAAAAAGATGGCAGTGTTTCAGTTTTTGGCTGGAGCTGTAGTAGTAGGAGCATACCAGAGATAGGAGACATAGGAGACAGATTTCACTAATGCGATTCTGGCTGGAGCTGTAGTAGTAGGAGCATACCTGTGGAAGGACAAAGATGATATTTTCAGATCAGTCAGATGATGAGTGATAAGTGCAGAGTCAGAAGTGCATTTCACTTGTAGAAATCGCCACTTTGGGAAAGAGCCAAGTTGCAAATGTGTACCCCCTGCAAATGCTTCCCCCAAGAGAAGCTTAAATATATACTGATAGGGGTAGGGTGTGGGCGGATTTCAATTAGCAATCAAGAGGTTATAAAGCTTGGCTGGTTAATAGGGCAAAATTCTTAAGTCACAAACAGACTAGCAAGAGGGCACTAAAGTTCAGAGGGCCATAATTTTGGGTAAGACAAGGGAGATAATAAAGCATTGTAATGTGGACAGGTCTACAGACAGTTAAGTAAAAATAACATACCAGCATTATTAGAGACACATAAGAAAAAAAGATGGCAGTGTTTCAGTTTTTGGCTGGAGCTGTAGTAGTAGGAGCATACCAGAGATAGGAGACATAGGAGACAGATTTCACTAATGCGATTCTGGCTGGAGCTGTAGTAGTAGGAGCATACCTGTGGAAGGACAAAGATGATATTTTCAGATCAGTCAGATGATGAGTGATAAGTGCAGAGTCAGAAGTGCATTTCACTTGTAGAAATCGCCACTTTGGGAAAGAGCCAAGTTGCAAATGTGTACCCCCTGCAAATGCTTCCCCCAAGAGAAGCTTAAATATATACTGATAGGGGTAGGGTGTGGGCGGATTTCAATTAGCAATCAAGAGGTTATAAAGCTTGGCTGGTTAATAGGGCAAAATTCTTAAGTCACAAACAGACTAGCAAGAGGGCACTAAAGTTCAGAGGGCCATAATTTTGGGTAAGACAAGGGAGATAATAAAGCATTGTAATGTGGACAGGTCTACAGACAGTTAAGTAAAAATAACATACCAGCATTATTAGAGACACATAAGAAAAAAAGATGGCAGTGTTTCAGTTTTTGGCTGGAGCTGTAGTAGTAGGAGCATACCAGAGATAGGAGACATAGGAGACAGATTTCACTAATGCGATTCTGGCTGGAGCTGTAGTAGTAGGAGCATACCTGTGGAAGGACAAAGATGATATTTTCAGATCAGTCAGATGATGAGTGATAAGTGCAGAGTCAGAAGTGCATTTCACTTGTAGAAATCGCCACTTTGGGAAAGAGCCAAGTTGCAAATGTGTACCCCCTGCAAATGCTTCCCCCAAGAGAAGCTTAAATATATACTGATAGGGGTAGGGTGTGGGCGGATTTCAATTAGCAATCAAGAGGTTATAAAGCTTGGCTGGTTAATAGGGCAAAATTCTTAAGTCACAAACAGACTAGCAAGAGGGCACTAAAGTTCAGAGGGCCATAATTTTGGGTAAGACAAGGGAGATAATAAAGCATTGTAATGTGGACAGGTCTACAGACAGTTAAGTAAAAATAACATACCAGCATTATTAGAGACACATAAGAAAAAAAGATGGCAGTGTTTCAGTTTTTGGCTGGAGCTGTAGTAGTAGGAGCATACCAGAGATAGGAGACATAGGAGACAGATTTCACTAATGCGATTCTGGCTGGAGCTGTAGTAGTAGGAGCATACCTGTGGAAGGACAAAGATGATATTTTCAGATCAGTCAGATGATGAGTGATAAGTGCAGAGTCAGAAGTGCATTTCACTTGTAGAAATCGCCACTTTGGGAAAGAGCCAAGTTGCAAATGTGTACCCCCTGCAAATGCTTCCCCCAAGAGAAGCTTAAATATATACTGATAGGGGTAGGGTGTGGGCGGATTTCAATTAGCAATCAAGAGGTTATAAAGCTTGGCTGGTTAATAGGGCAAAATTCTTAAGTCACAAACAGACTAGCAAGAGGGCACTAAAGTTCAGAGGGCCATAATTTTGGGTAAGACAAGGGAGATAATAAAGCATTGTAATGTGGACAGGTCTACAGACAGTTAAGTAAAAATAACATACCAGCATTATTAGAGACACATAAGAAAAAAAGATGGCAGTGTTTCAGTTTTTGGCTGGAGCTGTAGTAGTAGGAGCATACCAGAGATAGGAGACATAGGAGACAGATTTCACTAATGCGATTCTGGCTAGAGCTGTAGTAGTAGGAGCATACCTGTGGAAGGACAAAGATGATATTTTCAGATCAGTCAGATGATGAGTGATAAGTGCAGAGTCAGAAGTGCATTTCACTTGTAGAAATCGCCACTTTGGGAAAGAGCCAAGTTGCAAATGTGTACCCCCTGCAAATGCTTCCCCCAAGAGAAGCTTAAATATATACTGATAGGGGTAGGGTGTGGGCGGATTTCAATTAGCAATCAAGAGGTTATAAAGCTTGGCTGGTTAATAGGGCAAAATTCTTAAGTCACAAACAGACTAGCAAGAGGGCACTAAAGTTCAGAGGGCCATCATTTTGGGTAAGACAAGGGAGATAATAAAGCATTGTAATGTGGACAGGTCTACAGACAGTTAAGTAAAAATAACATACCAGCATTATTAGAGACACATAAGAAAAAAAGATGGCAGTGTTTCAGTTTTTGGCTGGAGCTGTAGTAGTAGGAGCATACCAGAGATAGGAGACATAGGAGACAGATTTCACTAATGCGATTCTGGCTGGAGCTGTAGTAGTAGGAGCATACCTGTGGAAGGACAAAGATGATATTTTCAGATCAGTCAGATGATGAGTGATAAGTGCAGAGTCAGAAGTGCATTTCACTTGTAGAAATCGCCACTTTGGGAAAGAGCCAAGTTGCAAATGTGTACCCCCTGCAAATGCTTCCCCCAAGAGAAGCTTAAATATATACTGATAGGGGTAGGGTGTGGGCGGATTTCAATTAGCAATCAAGAGGTTATAAAGCTTGGCTGGTTAATAGGGCAAAATTCTTAAGTCACAAACAGACTAGCAAGAGGGCACTAAAGTTCAGAGGGCCATAATTTTGGGTAAGACAAGGGAGATAATAAAGCATTGTAATGTGGACAGGTCTACAGACAGTTAAGTAAAAATAACATACCAGCATTATTAGAGACACATAAGAAAAAAAGATGGCAGTGTTTCAGTTTTTGGCTGGAGCTGTAGTAGTAGGAGCATACCAGAGATAGGAGACATAGGAGACAGATTTCACTAATGCGATTCTGGCTGGAGCTGTAGTAGTAGGAGCATACCTGTGGAAGGACAAAGATGATATTTTCAGATCAGTCAGATGATGAGTGATAAGTGCAGAGTCAGAAGTGCATTTCACTTGTAGAAATCGCCACTTTGGGAAAGAGCCAAGTTGCAAATGTGTACCCCCTGCAAATGCTTCCCCCAAGAGAAGCTTAAATATATACTGATAGGGGTAGGGTGTGGGCGGATTTCAATTAGCAATCAAGAGGTTATAAAGCTTGGCTGGTTAATAGGGCAAAATTCTTAAGTCACAAACAGACTAGCAAGAGGGCACTAAAGTTCAGAGGGCCATAATTTTGGGTAAGACAAGGGAGATAATAAAGCATTGTAATGTGGACAGGTCTACAGACAGTTAAGTAAAAATAACATACCAGCATTATTAGAGACACATAAGAAAAAAAGATGGCAGTGTTTCAGTTTTTGGCTGGAGCTGTAGTAGTAGGAGCATACCAGAGATAGGAGACATAGGAGACAGATTTCACTAATGCGATTCTGGCTGGAGCTGTAGTAGTAGGAGCATACCTGTGGAAGGACAAAGATGATATTTTCAGATCAGTCAGATGATGAGTGATAAGTGCAGAGTCAGAAGTGCATTTCACTTGTAGAAATCGCCACTTTGGGAAAGAGCCAAGTTGCAAATGTGTACCCCCTGCAAATGCTTCCCCCAAGAGAAGCTTAAATATATACTGATAGGGGTAGGGTGTGGGCGGATTTCAATTAGCAATCAAGAGGTTATAAAGCTTGGCTGGTTAATAGGGCAAAATTCTTAAGTCACAAACAGACTAGCAAGAGGGCACTAAAGTTCAGAGGGCCATAATTTTGGGTAAGACAAGGGAGATAATAAAGCATTGTAATGTGGACAGGTCTACAGACAGTTAAGTAAAAATAACATACCAGCATTATTAGAGACACATAAGAAAAAAAGATGGCAGTGTTTCAGTTTTTGGCTGGAGCTGTAGTAGTAGGAGCATACCAGAGATAGGAGACATAGGAGACAGATTTCACTAATGCGATTCTGGCTGGAGCTGTAGTAGTAGGAGCATACCTGTGGAAGGACAAAGATGATATTTTCAGATCAGTCAGATGATGAGTGATAAGTGCAGAGTCAGAAGTGCATTTCACTTGTAGAAATCGCCACTTTGGGAAAGAGCCAAGTTGCAAATGTGTACCCCCTGCAAATGCTTCCCCCAAGAGAAGCTTAAATATATACTGATAGGGGTAGGGTGTGGGCGGATTTCAATTAGCAATCAAGAGGTTATAAAGCTTGGCTGGTTAATAGGGCAAAATTCTTAAGTCACAAACAGACTAGCAAGAGGGCACTAAAGTTCAGAGGGCCATAATTTTGGGTAAGACAAGGGAGATAATAAAGCATTGTAATGTGGACAGGTCTACAGACAGTTAAGTAAAAATAACATACCAGCATTATTAGAGACACATAAGAAAAAAAGATGGCAGTGTTTCAGTTTTTGGCTGGAGCTGTAGTAGTAGGAGCATACCAGAGATAGGAGACATAGGAGACAGATTTCACTAATGCGATTCTGGCTGGAGCTGTAGTAGTAGGAGCATACCTGTGGAAGGACAAAGATGATATTTTCAGATCAGTCAGATGATGAGTGATAAGTGCAGAGTCAGAAGTGCATTTCACTTGTAGAAATCGCCACTTTGGGAAAGAGCCAAGTTGCAAATGTGTACCCCCTGCAAATGCTTCCCCCAAGAGAAGCTTAAATATATACTGATAGGGGTAGGGTGTGGGCGGATTTCAATTAGCAATCAAGAGGTTATAAAGCTTGGCTGGTTAATAGGGCAAAATTCTTAAGTCACAAACAGACTAGCAAGAGGGCACTAAAGTTCAGAGGGCCATAATTTTGGGTAAGACAAGGGAGATAATAAAGCATTGTAATGTGGACAGGTCTACAGACAGTTAAGTAAAAATAACATACCAGCATTATTAGAGACACATAAGAAAAAAAGATGGCAGTGTTTCAGTTTTTGGCTGGAGCTGTAGTAGTAGGAGCATACCAGAGATAGGAGACATAGGAGACAGATTTCACTAATGCGATTCTGGCTGGAGCTGTAGTAGTAGGAGCATACCTGTGGAAGGACAAAGATGATATTTTCAGATCAGTCAGATGATGAGTGATAAGTGCAGAGTCAGAAGTGCATTTCACTTGTAGAAATCGCCACTTTGGGAAAGAGCCAAGTTGCAAATGTGTACCCCCTGCAAATGCTTCCCCCAAGAGAAGCTTAAATATATACTGATAGGGGTAGGGTGTGGGCGGATTTCAATTAGCAATCAAGAGGTTATAAAGCTTGGCTGGTTAATAGGGCAAAATTCTTAAGTCACAAACAGACTAGCAAGAGGGCACTAAAGTTCAGAGGGCCATAATTTTGGGTAAGACAAGGGAGATAATAAAGCATTGTAATGTGGACAGGTCTACAGACAGTTAAGTAAAAATAACATACCAGCATTATTAGAGACACATAAGAAAAAAAGATGGCAGTGTTTCAGTTTTTGGCTGGAGCTGTAGTAGTAGGAGCATACCAGAGATAGGAGACATAGGAGACAGATTTCACTAATGCGATTCTGGCTGGAGCTGTAGTAGTAGGAGCATACCTGTGGAAGGACAAAGATGATATTTTCAGATCAGTCAGATGATGAGTGATAAGTGCAGAGTCAGAAGTGCATTTCACTTGTAGAAATCGCCACTTTGGGAAAGAGCCAAGTTGCAAATGTGTACCCCCTGCAAATGCTTCCCCCAAGAGAAGCTTAAATATATACTGATAGGGGTAGGGTGTGGGCGGATTTCAATTAGCAATCAAGAGGTTATAAAGCTTGGCTGGTTAATAGGGCAAAATTCTTAAGTCACAAACAGACTAGCAAGAGGGCACTAAAGTTCAGAGGGCCATCATTTTGGGTAAGACAAGGGAGATAATAAAGCATTGTAATGTGGACAGGTCTACAGACAGTTAAGTAAAAATAACATACCAGCATTATTAGAGACACATAAGAAAAAAAGATGGCAGTGTTTCAGTTTTTGGCTGGAGCTGTAGTAGTAGGAGCATACCAGAGATAGGAGACATAGGAGACAGATTTCACTAATGCGATTCTGGCTGGAGCTGTAGTAGTAGGAGCATACCTGTGGAAGGACAAAGATGATATTTTCAGATCAGTCAGATGATGAGTGATAAGTGCAGAGTCAGAAGTGCATTTCACTTGTAGAAATCGCCACTTTGGGAAAGAGCCAAGTTGCAAATGTGTACCCCCTGCAAATGCTTCCCCCAAGAGAAGCTTAAATATATACTGATAGGGGTAGGGTGTGGGCGGATTTCAATTAGCAATCAAGAGGTTATAAAGCTTGGCTGGTTAATAGGGCAAAATTCTTAAGTCACAAACAGACTAGCAAGAGGGCACTAAAGTTCAGAGGGCCATAATTTTGGGTAAGACAAGGGAGATAATAAAGCATTGTAATGTGGACAGGTCTACAGACAGTTAAGTAAAAATAACATACCAGCATTATTAGAGACACATAAGAAAAAAAGATGGCAGTGTTTCAGTTTTTGGCTGGAGCTGTAGTAGTAGGAGCATACCAGAGATAGGAGACATAGGAGACAGATTTCACTAATGCGATTCTGGCTGGAGCTGTAGTAGTAGGAGCATACCTGTGGAAGGACAAAGATGATATTTTCAGATCAGTCAGATGATGAGTGATAAGTGCAGAGTCAGAAGTGCATTTCACTTGTAGAAATCGCCACTTTGGGAAAGAGCCAAGTTGCAAATGTGTACCCCCTGCAAATGCTTCCCCCAAGAGAAGCTTAAATATATACTGATAGGGGTAGGGTGTGGGCGGATTTCAATTAGCAATCAAGAGGTTATAAAGCTTGGCTGGTTAATAGGGCAAAATTCTTAAGTCACAAACAGACTAGCAAGAGGGCACTAAAGTTCAGAGGGCCATAATTTTGGGTAAGACAAGGGAGATAATAAAGCATTGTAATGTGGACAGGTCTACAGACAGTTAAGTAAAAATAACATACCAGCATTATTAGAGACACATAAGAAAAAAAGATGGCAGTGTTTCAGTTTTTGGCTGGAGCTGTAGTAGTAGGAGCATACCAGAGATAGGAGACATAGGAGACAGATTTCACTAATGCGATTCTGGCTGGAGCTGTAGTAGTAGGAGCATACCTGTGGAAGGACAAAGATGATATTTTCAGATCAGTCAGATGATGAGTGATAAGTGCAGAGTCAGAAGTGCATTTCACTTGTAGAAATCGCCACTTTGGGAAAGAGCCAAGTTGCAAATGTGTACCCCCTGCAAATGCTTCCCCCAAGAGAAGCTTAAATATATACTGATAGGGGTAGGGTGTGGGCGGATTTCAATTAGCAATCAAGAGGTTATAAAGCTTGGCTGGTTAATAGGGCAAAATTCTTAAGTCACAAACAGACTAGCAAGAGGGCACTAAAGTTCAGAGGGCCATAATTTTGGGTAAGACAAGGGAGATAATAAAGCATTGTAATGTGGACAGGTCTACAGACAGTTAAGTAAAAATAACATACCAGCATTATTAGAGACACATAAGAAAAAAAGATGGCAGTGTTTCAGTTTTTGGCTGGAGCTGTAGTAGTAGGAGCATACCAGAGATAGGAGACATAGGAGACAGATTTCACTAATGCGATTCTGGCTGGAGCTGTAGTAGTAGGAGCATACCTGTGGAAGGACAAAGATGATATTTTCAGATCAGTCAGATGATGAGTGATAAGTGCAGAGTCAGAAGTGCATTTCACTTGTAGAAATCGCCACTTTGGGAAAGAGCCAAGTTGCAAATGTGTACCCCCTGCAAATGCTTCCCCCAAGAGAAGCTTAAATATATACTGATAGGGGTAGGGTGTGGGCGGATTTCAATTAGCAATCAAGAGGTTATAAAGCTTGGCTGGTTAATAGGGCAAAATTCTTAAGTCACAAACAGACTAGCAAGAGGGCACTAAAGTTCAGAGGGCCATAATTTTGGGTAAGACAAGGGAGATAATAAAGCATTGTAATGTGGACAGGTCTACAGACAGTTAAGTAAAAATAACATACCAGCATTATTAGAGACACATAAGAAAAAAAGATGGCAGTGTTTCAGTTTTTGGCTGGAGCTGTAGTAGTAGGAGCATACCAGAGATAGGAGACATAGGAGACAGATTTCACTAATGCGATTCTGGCTGGAGCTGTAGTAGTAGGAGCATACCTGTGGAAGGACAAAGATGATATTTTCAGATCAGTCAGATGATGAGTGATAAGTGCAGAGTCAGAAGTGCATTTCACTTGTAGAAATCGCCACTTTGGGAAAGAGCCAAGTTGCAAATGTGTACCCCCTGCAAATGCTTCCCCCAAGAGAAGCTTAAATATATACTGATAGGGGTAGGGTGTGGGCGGATTTCAATTAGCAATCAAGAGGTTATAAAGCTTGGCTGGTTAATAGGGCAAAATTCTTAAGTCACAAACAGACTAGCAAGAGGGCACTAAAGTTCAGAGGGCCATAATTTTGGGTAAGACAAGGGAGATAATAAAGCATTGTAATGTGGACAGGTCTACAGACAGTTAAGTAAAAATAACATACCAGCATTATTAGAGACACATAAGAAAAAAAGATGGCAGTGTTTCAGTTTTTGGCTGGAGCTGTAGTAGTAGGAGCATACCAGAGATAGGAGACATAGGAGACAGATTTCACTAATGCGATTCTGGCTGGAGCTGTAGTAGTAGGAGCATACCTGTGGAAGGACAAAGATGATATTTTCAGATCAGTCAGATGATGAGTGATAAGTGCAGAGTCAGAAGTGCATTTCACTTGTAGAAATCGCCACTTTGGGAAAGAGCCAAGTTGCAAATGTGTACCCCCTGCAAATGCTTCCCCCAAGAGAAGCTTAAATATATACTGATAGGGGTAGGGTGTGGGCGGATTTCAATTAGCAATCAAGAGGTTATAAAGCTTGGCTGGTTAATAGGGCAAAATTCTTAAGTCACAAACAGACTAGCAAGAGGGCACTAAAGTTCAGAGGGCCATAATTTTGGGTAAGACAAGGGAGATAATAAAGCATTGTAATGTGGACAGGTCTACAGACAGTTAAGTAAAAATAACATACCAGCATTATTAGAGACACATAAGAAAAAAAGATGGCAGTGTTTCAGTTTTTGGCTGGAGCTGTAGTAGTAGGAGCATACCAGAGATAGGAGACATAGGAGACAGATTTCACTAATGCGATTCTGGCTGGAGCTGTAGTAGTAGGAGCATACCTGTGGAAGGACAAAGATGATATTTTCAGATCAGTCAGATGATGAGTGATAAGTGCAGAGTCAGAAGTGCATTTCACTTGTAGAAATCGCCACTTTGGGAAAGAGCCAAGTTGCAAATGTGTACCCCCTGCAAATGCTTCCCCCAAGAGAAGCTTAAATATATACTGATAGGGGTAGGGTGTGGGCGGATTTCAATTAGCAATCAAGAGGTTATAAAGCTTGGCTGGTTAATAGGGCAAAATTCTTAAGTCACAAACAGACTAGCAAGAGGGCACTAAAGTTCAGAGGGCCATAATTTTGGGTAAGACAAGGGAGATAATAAAGCATTGTAATGTGGACAGGTCTACAGACAGTTAAGTAAAAATAACATACCAGCATTATTAGAGACACATAAGAAAAAAAGATGGCAGTGTTTCAGTTTTTGGCTGGAGCTGTAGTAGTAGGAGCATACCAGAGATAGGAGACATAGGAGACAGATTTCACTAATGCGATTCTGGCTGGAGCTGTAGTAGTAGGAGCATACCTGTGGAAGGACAAAGATGATATTTTCAGATCAGTCAGATGATGAGTGATAAGTGCAGAGTCAGAAGTGCATTTCACTTGTAGAAATCGCCACTTTGGGAAAGAGCCAAGTTGCAAATGTGTACCCCCTGCAAATGCTTCCCCCAAGAGAAGCTTAAATATATACTGATAGGGGTAGGGTGTGGGCGGATTTCAATTAGCAATCAAGAGGTTATAAAGCTTGGCTGGTTAATAGGGCAAAATTCTTAAGTCACAAACAGACTAGCAAGAGGGCACTAAAGTTCAGAGGGCCATAATTTTGGGTAAGACAAGGGAGATAATAAAGCATTGTAATGTGGACAGGTCTACAGACAGTTAAGTAAAAATAACATACCAGCATTATTAGAGACACATAAGAAAAAAAGATGGCAGTGTTTCAGTTTTTGGCTGGAGCTGTAGTAGTAGGAGCATACCAGAGATAGGAGACATAGGAGACAGATTTCACTAATGCGATTCTGGCTGGAGCTGTAGTAGTAGGAGCATACCTGTGGAAGGACAAAGATGATATTTTCAGATCAGTCAGATGATGAGTGATAAGTGCAGAGTCAGAAGTGCATTTCACTTGTAGAAATCGCCACTTTGGGAAAGAGCCAAGTTGCAAATGTGTACCCCCTGCAAATGCTTCCCCCAAGAGAAGCTTAAATATATACTGATAGGGGTAGGGTGTGGGCGGATTTCAATTAGCAATCAAGAGGTTATAAAGCTTGGCTGGTTAATAGGGCAAAATTCTTAAGTCACAAACAGACTAGCAAGAGGGCACTAAAGTTCAGAGGGCCATAATTTTGGGTAAGACAAGGGAGATAATAAAGCATTGTAATGTGGACAGGTCTACAGACAGTTAAGTAAAAATAACATACCAGCATTATTAGAGACACATAAGAAAAAAAGATGGCAGTGTTTCAGTTTTTGGCTGGAGCTGTAGTAGTAGGAGCATACCAGAGATAGGAGACATAGGAGACAGATTTCACTAATGCGATTCTGGCTGGAGCTGTAGTAGTAGGAGCATACCTGTGGAAGGACAAAGATGATATTTTCAGATCAGTCAGATGATGAGTGATAAGTGCAGAGTCAGAAGTGCATTTCACTTGTAGAAATCGCCACTTTGGGAAAGAGCCAAGTTGCAAATGTGTACCCCCTGCAAATGCTTCCCCCAAGAGAAGCTTAAATATATACTGATAGGGGTAGGGTGTGGGCGGATTTCAATTAGCAATCAAGAGGTTATAAAGCTTGGCTGGTTAATAGGGCAAAATTCTTAAGTCACAAACAGACTAGCAAGAGGGCACTAAAGTTCAGAGGGCCATAATTTTGGGTAAGACAAGGGAGATAATAAAGCATTGTAATGTGGACAGGTCTACAGACAGTTAAGTAAAAATAACATACCAGCATTATTAGAGACACATAAGAAAAAAAGATGGCAGTGTTTCAGTTTTTGGCTGGAGCTGTAGTAGTAGGAGCATACCAGAGATAGGAGACATAGGAGACAGATTTCACTAATGCGATTCTGGCTGGAGCTGTAGTAGTAGGAGCATACCTGTGGAAGGACAAAGATGATATTTTCAGATCAGTCAGATGATGAGTGATAAGTGCAGAGTCAGAAGTGCATTTCACTTGTAGAAATCGCCACTTTGGGAAAGAGCCAAGTTGCAAATGTGTACCCCCTGCAAATGCTTCCCCCAAGAGAAGCTTAAATATATACTGATAGGGGTAGGGTGTGGGCGGATTTCAATTAGCAATCAAGAGGTTATAAAGCTTGGCTGGTTAATAGGGCAAAATTCTTAAGTCACAAACAGACTAGCAAGAGGGCACTAAAGTTCAGAGGGCCATAATTTTGGGTAAGACAAGGGAGATAATAAAGCATTGTAATGTGGACAGGTCTACAGACAGTTAAGTAAAAATAACATACCAGCATTATTAGAGACACATAAGAAAAAAAGATGGCAGTGTTTCAGTTTTTGGCTGGAGCTGTAGTAGTAGGAGCATACCAGAGATAGGAGACATAGGAGACAGATTTCACTAATGCGATTCTGGCTGGAGCTGTAGTAGTAGGAGCATACCTGTGGAAGGACAAAGATGATATTTTCAGATCAGTCAGATGATGAGTGATAAGTGCAGAGTCAGAAGTGCATTTCACTTGTAGAAATCGCCACTTTGGGAAAGAGCCAAGTTGCAAATGTGTACCCCCTGCAAATGCTTCCCCCAAGAGAAGCTTAAATATATACTGATAGGGGTAGGGTGTGGGCGGATTTCAATTAGCAATCAAGAGGTTATAAAGCTTGGCTGGTTAATAGGGCAAAATTCTTAAGTCACAAACAGACTAGCAAGAGGGCACTAAAGTTCAGAGGGCCATAATTTTGGGTAAGACAAGGGAGATAATAAAGCATTGTAATGTGGACAGGTCTACAGACAGTTAAGTAAAAATAACATACCAGCATTATTAGAGACACATAAGAAAAAAAGATGGCAGTGTTTCAGTTTTTGGCTGGAGCTGTAGTAGTAGGAGCATACCAGAGATAGGAGACATAGGAGACAGATTTCACTAATGCGATTCTGGCTGGAGCTGTAGTAGTAGGAGCATACCTGTGGAAGGACAAAGATGATATTTTCAGATCAGTCAGATGATGAGTGATAAGTGCAGAGTCAGAAGTGCATTTCACTTGTAGAAATCGCCACTTTGGGAAAGAGCCAAGTTGCAAATGTGTACCCCCTGCAAATGCTTCCCCCAAGAGAAGCTTAAATATATACTGATAGGGGTAGGGTGTGGGCGGATTTCAATTAGCAATCAAGAGGTTATAAAGCTTGGCTGGTTAATAGGGCAAAATTCTTAAGTCACAAACAGACTAGCAAGAGGGCACTAAAGTTCAGAGGGCCATAATTTTGGGTAAGACAAGGGAGATAATAAAGCATTGTAATGTGGACAGGTCTACAGACAGTTAAGTAAAAATAACATACCAGCATTATTAGAGACACATAAGAAAAAAAGATGGCAGTGTTTCAGTTTTTGGCTGGAGCTGTAGTAGTAGGAGCATACCAGAGATAGGAGACATAGGAGACAGATTTCACTAATGCGATTCTGGCTGGAGCTGTAGTAGTAGGAGCATACCTGTGGAAGGACAAAGATGATATTTTCAGATCAGTCAGATGATGAGTGATAAGTGCAGAGTCAGAAGTGCATTTCACTTGTAGAAATCGCCACTTTGGGAAAGAGCCAAGTTGCAAATGTGTACCCCCTGCAAATGCTTCCCCCAAGAGAAGCTTAAATATATACTGATAGGGGTAGGGTGTGGGCGGATTTCAATTAGCAATCAAGAGGTTATAAAGCTTGGCTGGTTAATAGGGCAAAATTCTTAAGTCACAAACAGACTAGCAAGAGGGCACTAAAGTTCAGAGGGCCATAATTTTGGGTAAGACAAGGGAGATAATAAAGCATTGTAATGTGGACAGGTCTACAGACAGTTAAGTAAAAATAACATACCAGCATTATTAGAGACACATAAGAAAAAAAGATGGCAGTGTTTCAGTTTTTGGCTGGAGCTGTAGTAGTAGGAGCATACCAGAGATAGGAGACATAGGAGACAGATTTCACTAATGCGATTCTGGCTGGAGCTGTAGTAGTAGGAGCATACCTGTGGAAGGACAAAGATGATATTTTCAGATCAGTCAGATGATGAGTGATAAGTGCAGAGTCAGAAGTGCATTTCACTTGTAGAAATCGCCACTTTGGGAAAGAGCCAAGTTGCAAATGTGTACCCCCTGCAAATGCTTCCCCCAAGAGAAGCTTAAATATATACTGATAGGGGTAGGGTGTGGGCGGATTTCAATTAGCAATCAAGAGGTTATAAAGCTTGGCTGGTTAATAGGGCAAAATTCTTAAGTCACAAACAGACTAGCAAGAGGGCACTAAAGTTCAGAGGGCCATAATTTTGGGTAAGACAAGGGAGATAATAAAGCATTGTAATGTGGACAGGTCTACAGACAGTTAAGTAAAAATAACATACCAGCATTATTAGAGACACATAAGAAAAAAAGATGGCAGTGTTTCAGTTTTTGGCTGGAGCTGTAGTAGTAGGAGCATACCAGAGATAGGAGACATAGGAGACAGATTTCACTAATGCGATTCTGGCTGGAGCTGTAGTAGTAGGAGCATACCTGTGGAAGGACAAAGATGATATTTTCAGATCAGTCAGATGATGAGTGATAAGTGCAGAGTCAGAAGTGCATTTCACTTGTAGAAATCGCCACTTTGGGAAAGAGCCAAGTTGCAAATGTGTACCCCCTGCAAATGCTTCCCCCAAGAGAAGCTTAAATATATACTGATAGGGGTAGGGTGTGGGCGGATTTCAATTAGCAATCAAGAGGTTATAAAGCTTGGCTGGTTAATAGGGCAAAATTCTTAAGTCACAAACAGACTAGCAAGAGGGCACTAAAGTTCAGAGGGCCATAATTTTGGGTAAGACAAGGGAGATAATAAAGCATTGTAATGTGGACAGGTCTACAGACAGTTAAGTAAAAATAACATACCAGCATTATTAGAGACACATAAGAAAAAAAGATGGCAGTGTTTCAGTTTTTGGCTGGAGCTGTAGTAGTAGGAGCATACCAGAGATAGGAGACATAGGAGACAGATTTCACTAATGCGATTCTGGCTGGAGCTGTAGTAGTAGGAGCATACCTGTGGAAGGACAAAGATGATATTTTCAGATCAGTCAGATGATGAGTGATAAGTGCAGAGTCAGAAGTGCATTTCACTTGTAGAAATCGCCACTTTGGGAAAGAGCCAAGTTGCAAATGTGTACCCCCTGCAAATGCTTCCCCCAAGAGAAGCTTAAATATATACTGATAGGGGTAGGGTGTGGGCGGATTTCAATTAGCAATCAAGAGGTTATAAAGCTTGGCTGGTTAATAGGGCAAAATTCTTAAGTCACAAACAGACTAGCAAGAGGGCACTAAAGTTCAGAGGGCCATAATTTTGGGTAAGACAAGGGAGATAATAAAGCATTGTAATGTGGACAGGTCTACAGACAGTTAAGTAAAAATAACATACCAGCATTATTAGAGACACATAAGAAAAAAAGATGGCAGTGTTTCAGTTTTTGGCTGGAGCTGTAGTAGTAGGAGCATACCAGAGATAGGAGACATAGGAGACAGATTTCACTAATGCGATTCTGGCTGGAGCTGTAGTAGTAGGAGCATACCTGTGGAAGGACAAAGATGATATTTTCAGATCAGTCAGATGATGAGTGATAAGTGCAGAGTCAGAAGTGCATTTCACTTGTAGAAATCGCCACTTTGGGAAAGAGCCAAGTTGCAAATGTGTACCCCCTGCAAATGCTTCCCCCAAGAGAAGCTTAAATATATACTGATAGGGGTAGGGTGTGGGCGGATTTCAATTAGCAATCAAGAGGTTATAAAGCTTGGCTGGTTAATAGGGCAAAATTCTTAAGTCACAAACAGACTAGCAAGAGGGCACTAAAGTTCAGAGGGCCATAATTTTGGGTAAGACAAGGGAGATAATAAAGCATTGTAATGTGGACAGGTCTACAGACAGTTAAGTAAAAATAACATACCAGCATTATTAGAGACACATAAGAAAAAAAGATGGCAGTGTTTCAGTTTTTGGCTGGAGCTGTAGTAGTAGGAGCATACCAGAGATAGGAGACATAGGAGACAGATTTCACTAATGCGATTCTGGCTGGAGCTGTAGTAGTAGGAGCATACCTGTGGAAGGACAAAGATGATATTTTCAGATCAGTCAGATGATGAGTGATAAGTGCAGAGTCAGAAGTGCATTTCACTTGTAGAAATCGCCACTTTGGGAAAGAGCCAAGTTGCAAATGTGTACCCCCTGCAAATGCTTCCCCCAAGAGAAGCTTAAATATATACTGATAGGGGTAGGGTGTGGGCGGATTTCAATTAGCAATCAAGAGGTTATAAAGCTTGGCTGGTTAATAGGGCAAAATTCTTAAGTCACAAACAGACTAGCAAGAGGGCACTAAAGTTCAGAGGGCCATAATTTTGGGTAAGACAAGGGAGATAATAAAGCATTGTAATGTGGACAGGTCTACAGACAGTTAAGTAAAAATAACATACCAGCATTATTAGAGACACATAAGAAAAAAAGATGGCAGTGTTTCAGTTTTTGGCTGGAGCTGTAGTAGTAGGAGCATACCAGAGATAGGAGACATAGGAGACAGATTTCACTAATGCGATTCTGGCTGGAGCTGTAGTAGTAGGAGCATACCTGTGGAAGGACAAAGATGATATTTTCAGATCAGTCAGATGATGAGTGATAAGTGCAGAGTCAGAAGTGCATTTCACTTGTAGAAATCGCCACTTTGGGAAAGAGCCAAGTTGCAAATGTGTACCCCCTGCAAATGCTTCCCCCAAGAGAAGCTTAAATATATACTGATAGGGGTAGGGTGTGGGCGGATTTCAATTAGCAATCAAGAGGTTATAAAGCTTGGCTGGTTAATAGGGCAAAATTCTTAAGTCACAAACAGACTAGCAAGAGGGCACTAAAGTTCAGAGGGCCATAATTTTGGGTAAGACAAGGGAGATAATAAAGCATTGTAATGTGGACAGGTCTACAGACAGTTAAGTAAAAATAACATACCAGCATTATTAGAGACACATAAGAAAAAAAGATGGCAGTGTTTCAGTTTTTGGCTGGAGCTGTAGTAGTAGGAGCATACCAGAGATAGGAGACATAGGAGACAGATTTCACTAATGCGATTCTGGCTGGAGCTGTAGTAGTAGGAGCATACCTGTGGAAGGACAAAGATGATATTTTCAGATCAGTCAGATGATGAGTGATAAGTGCAGAGTCAGAAGTGCATTTCACTTGTAGAAATCGCCACTTTGGGAAAGAGCCAAGTTGCAAATGTGTACCCCCTGCAAATGCTTCCCCCAAGAGAAGCTTAAATATATACTGATAGGGGTAGGGTGTGGGCGGATTTCAATTAGCAATCAAGAGGTTATAAAGCTTGGCTGGTTAATAGGGCAAAATTCTTAAGTCACAAACAGACTAGCAAGAGGGCACTAAAGTTCAGAGGGCCATCATTTTGGGTAAGACAAGGGAGATAATAAAGCATTGTAATGTGGACAGGTCTACAGACAGTTAAGTAAAAATAACATACCAGCATTATTAGAGACACATAAGAAAAAAAGATGGCAGTGTTTCAGTTTTTGGCTGGAGCTGTAGTAGTAGGAGCATACCAGAGATAGGAGACATAGGAGACAGATTTCACTAATGCGATTCTGGCTGGAGCTGTAGTAGTAGGAGCATACCTGTGGAAGGACAAAGATGATATTTTCAGATCAGTCAGATGATGAGTGATAAGTGCAGAGTCAGAAGTGCATTTCACTTGTAGAAATCGCCACTTTGGGAAAGAGCCAAGTTGCAAATGTGTACCCCCTGCAAATGCTTCCCCCAAGAGAAGCTTAAATATATACTGATAGGGGTAGGGTGTGGGCGGATTTCAATTAGCAATCAAGAGGTTATAAAGCTTGGCTGGTTAATAGGGCAAAATTCTTAAGTCACAAACAGACTAGCAAGAGGGCACTAAAGTTCAGAGGGCCATAATTTTGGGTAAGACAAGGGAGATAATAAAGCATTGTAATGTGGACAGGTCTACAGACAGTTAAGTAAAAATAACATACCAGCATTATTAGAGACACATAAGAAAAAAAGATGGCAGTGTTTCAGTTTTTGGCTGGAGCTGTAGTAGTAGGAGCATACCAGAGATAGGAGACATAGGAGACAGATTTCACTAATGCGATTCTGGCTGGAGCTGTAGTAGTAGGAGCATACCTGTGGAAGGACAAAGATGATATTTTCAGATCAGTCAGATGATGAGTGATAAGTGCAGAGTCAGAAGTGCATTTCACTTGTAGAAATCGCCACTTTGGGAAAGAGCCAAGTTGCAAATGTGTACCCCCTGCAAATGCTTCCCCCAAGAGAAGCTTAAATATATACTGATAGGGGTAGGGTGTGGGCGGATTTCAATTAGCAATCAAGAGGTTATAAAGCTTGGCTGGTTAATAGGGCAAAATTCTTAAGTCACAAACAGACTAGCAAGAGGGCACTAAAGTTCAGAGGGCCATCATTTTGGGTAAGACAAGGGAGATAATAAAGCATTGTAATGTGGACAGGTCTACAGACAGTTAAGTAAAAATAACATACCAGCATTATTAGAGACACATAAGAAAAAAAGATGGCAGTGTTTCAGTTTTTGGCTGGAGCTGTAGTAGTAGGAGCATACCAGAGATAGGAGACATAGGAGACAGATTTCACTAATGCGATTCTGGCTGGAGCTGTAGTAGTAGGAGCATACCTGTGGAAGGACAAAGATGATATTTTCAGATCAGTCAGATGATGAGTGATAAGTGCAGAGTCAGAAGTGCATTTCACTTGTAGAAATCGCCACTTTGGGAAAGAGCCAAGTTGCAAATGTGTACCCCCTGCAAATGCTTCCCCCAAGAGAAGCTTAAATATATACTGATAGGGGTAGGGTGTGGGCGGATTTCAATTAGCAATCAAGAGGTTATAAAGCTTGGCTGGTTAATAGGGCAAAATTCTTAAGTCACAAACAGACTAGCAAGAGGGCACTAAAGTTCAGAGGGCCATAATTTTGGGTAAGACAAGGGAGATAATAAAGCATTGTAATGTGGACAGGTCTACAGACAGTTAAGTAAAAATAACATACCAGCATTATTAGAGACACATAAGAAAAAAAGATGGCAGTGTTTCAGTTTTTGGCTGGAGCTGTAGTAGTAGGAGCATACCAGAGATAGGAGACATAGGAGACAGATTTCACTAATGCGATTCTGGCTGGAGCTGTAGTAGTAGGAGCATACCTGTGGAAGGACAAAGATGATATTTTCAGATCAGTCAGATGATGAGTGATAAGTGCAGAGTCAGAAGTGCATTTCACTTGTAGAAATCGCCACTTTGGGAAAGAGCCAAGTTGCAAATGTGTACCCCCTGCAAATGCTTCCCCCAAGAGAAGCTTAAATATATACTGATAGGGGTAGGGTGTGGGCGGATTTCAATTAGCAATCAAGAGGTTATAAAGCTTGGCTGGTTAATAGGGCAAAATTCTTAAGTCACAAACAGACTAGCAAGAGGGCACTAAAGTTCAGAGGGCCATAATTTTGGGTAAGACAAGGGAGATAATAAAGCATTGTAATGTGGACAGGTCTACAGACAGTTAAGTAAAAATAACATACCAGCATTATTAGAGACACATAAGAAAAAAAGATGGCAGTGTTTCAGTTTTTGGCTGGAGCTGTAGTAGTAGGAGCATACCAGAGATAGGAGACATAGGAGACAGATTTCACTAATGCGATTCTGGCTGGAGCTGTAGTAGTAGGAGCATACCTGTGGAAGGACAAAGATGATATTTTCAGATCAGTCAGATGATGAGTGATAAGTGCAGAGTCAGAAGTGCATTTCACTTGTAGAAATCGCCACTTTGGGAAAGAGCCAAGTTGCAAATGTGTACCCCCTGCAAATGCTTCCCCCAAGAGAAGCTTAAATATATACTGATAGGGGTAGGGTGTGGGCGGATTTCAATTAGCAATCAAGAGGTTATAAAGCTTGGCTGGTTAATAGGGCAAAATTCTTAAGTCACAAACAGACTAGCAAGAGGGCACTAAAGTTCAGAGGGCCATAATTTTGGGTAAGACAAGGGAGATAATAAAGCATTGTAATGTGGACAGGTCTACAGACAGTTAAGTAAAAATAACATACCAGCATTATTAGAGACACATAAGAAAAAAAGATGGCAGTGTTTCAGTTTTTGGCTGGAGCTGTAGTAGTAGGAGCATACCAGAGATAGGAGACATAGGAGACAGATTTCACTAATGCGATTCTGGCTGGAGCTGTAGTAGTAGGAGCATACCTGTGGAAGGACAAAGATGATATTTTCAGATCAGTCAGATGATGAGTGATAAGTGCAGAGTCAGAAGTGCATTTCACTTGTAGAAATCGCCACTTTGGGAAAGAGCCAAGTTGCAAATGTGTACCCCCTGCAAATGCTTCCCCCAAGAGAAGCTTAAATATATACTGATAGGGGTAGGGTGTGGGCGGATTTCAATTAGCAATCAAGAGGTTATAAAGCTTGGCTGGTTAATAGGGCAAAATTCTTAAGTCACAAACAGACTAGCAAGAGGGCACTAAAGTTCAGAGGGCCATAATTTTGGGTAAGACAAGGGAGATAATAAAGCATTGTAATGTGGACAGGTCTACAGACAGTTAAGTAAAAATAACATACCAGCATTATTAGAGACACATAAGAAAAAAAGATGGCAGTGTTTCAGTTTTTGGCTGGAGCTGTAGTAGTAGGAGCATACCAGAGATAGGAGACATAGGAGACAGATTTCACTAATGCGATTCTGGCTGGAGCTGTAGTAGTAGGAGCATACCTGTGGAAGGACAAAGATGATATTTTCAGATCAGTCAGATGATGAGTGATAAGTGCAGAGTCAGAAGTGCATTTCACTTGTAGAAATCGCCACTTTGGGAAAGAGCCAAGTTGCAAATGTGTACCCCCTGCAAATGCTTCCCCCAAGAGAAGCTTAAATATATACTGATAGGGGTAGGGTGTGGGCGGATTTCAATTAGCAATCAAGAGGTTATAAAGCTTGGCTGGTTAATAGGGCAAAATTCTTAAGTCACAAACAGACTAGCAAGAGGGCACTAAAGTTCAGAGGGCCATAATTTTGGGTAAGACAAGGGAGATAATAAAGCATTGTAATGTGGACAGGTCTACAGACAGTTAAGTAAAAATAACATACCAGCATTATTAGAGACACATAAGAAAAAAAGATGGCAGTGTTTCAGTTTTTGGCTGGAGCTGTAGTAGTAGGAGCATACCAGAGATAGGAGACATAGGAGACAGATTTCACTAATGCGATTCTGGCTGGAGCTGTAGTAGTAGGAGCATACCTGTGGAAGGACAAAGATGATATTTTCAGATCAGTCAGATGATGAGTGATAAGTGCAGAGTCAGAAGTGCATTTCACTTGTAGAAATCGCCACTTTGGGAAAGAGCCAAGTTGCAAATGTGTACCCCCTGCAAATGCTTCCCCCAAGAGAAGCTTAAATATATACTGATAGGGGTAGGGTGTGGGCGGATTTCAATTAGCAATCAAGAGGTTATAAAGCTTGGCTGGTTAATAGGGCAAAATTCTTAAGTCACAAACAGACTAGCAAGAGGGCACTAAAGTTCAGAGGGCCATAATTTTGGGTAAGACAAGGGAGATAATAAAGCATTGTAATGTGGACAGGTCTACAGACAGTTAAGTAAAAATAACATACCAGCATTATTAGAGACACATAAGAAAAAAAGATGGCAGTGTTTCAGTTTTTGGCTGGAGCTGTAGTAGTAGGAGCATACCAGAGATAGGAGACATAGGAGACAGATTTCACTAATGCGATTCTGGCTGGAGCTGTAGTAGTAGGAGCATACCTGTGGAAGGACAAAGATGATATTTTCAGATCAGTCAGATGATGAGTGATAAGTGCAGAGTCAGAAGTGCATTTCACTTGTAGAAATCGCCACTTTGGGAAAGAGCCAAGTTGCAAATGTGTACCCCCTGCAAATGCTTCCCCCAAGAGAAGCTTAAATATATACTGATAGGGGTAGGGTGTGGGCGGATTTCAATTAGCAATCAAGAGGTTATAAAGCTTGGCTGGTTAATAGGGCAAAATTCTTAAGTCACAAACAGACTAGCAAGAGGGCACTAAAGTTCAGAGGGCCATAATTTTGGGTAAGACAAGGGAGATAATAAAGCATTGTAATGTGGACAGGTCTACAGACAGTTAAGTAAAAATAACATACCAGCATTATTAGAGACACATAAGAAAAAAAGATGGCAGTGTTTCAGTTTTTGGCTGGAGCTGTAGTAGTAGGAGCATACCAGAGATAGGAGACATAGGAGACAGATTTCACTAATGCGATTCTGGCTGGAGCTGTAGTAGTAGGAGCATACCTGTGGAAGGACAAAGATGATATTTTCAGATCAGTCAGATGATGAGTGATAAGTGCAGAGTCAGAAGTGCATTTCACTTGTAGAAATCGCCACTTTGGGAAAGAGCCAAGTTGCAAATGTGTACCCCCTGCAAATGCTTCCCCCAAGAGAAGCTTAAATATATACTGATAGGGGTAGGGTGTGGGCGGATTTCAATTAGCAATCAAGAGGTTATAAAGCTTGGCTGGTTAATAGGGCAAAATTCTTAAGTCACAAACAGACTAGCAAGAGGGCACTAAAGTTCAGAGGGCCATAATTTTGGGTAAGACAAGGGAGATAATAAAGCATTGTAATGTGGACAGGTCTACAGACAGTTAAGTAAAAATAACATACCAGCATTATTAGAGACACATAAGAAAAAAAGATGGCAGTGTTTCAGTTTTTGGCTGGAGCTGTAGTAGTAGGAGCATACCAGAGATAGGAGACATAGGAGACAGATTTCACTAATGCGATTCTGGCTGGAGCTGTAGTAGTAGGAGCATACCTGTGGAAGGACAAAGATGATATTTTCAGATCAGTCAGATGATGAGTGATAAGTGCAGAGTCAGAAGTGCATTTCACTTGTAGAAATCGCCACTTTGGGAAAGAGCCAAGTTGCAAATGTGTACCCCCTGCAAATGCTTCCCCCAAGAGAAGCTTAAATATATACTGATAGGGGTAGGGTGTGGGCGGATTTCAATTAGCAATCAAGAGGTTATAAAGCTTGGCTGGTTAATAGGGCAAAATTCTTAAGTCACAAACAGACTAGCAAGAGGGCACTAAAGTTCAGAGGGCCATAATTTTGGGTAAGACAAGGGAGATAATAAAGCATTGTAATGTGGACAGGTCTACAGACAGTTAAGTAAAAATAACATACCAGCATTATTAGAGACACATAAGAAAAAAAGATGGCAGTGTTTCAGTTTTTGGCTGGAGCTGTAGTAGTAGGAGCATACCAGAGATAGGAGACATAGGAGACAGATTTCACTAATGCGATTCTGGCTGGAGCTGTAGTAGTAGGAGCATACCTGTGGAAGGACAAAGATGATATTTTCAGATCAGTCAGATGATGAGTGATAAGTGCAGAGTCAGAAGTGCATTTCACTTGTAGAAATCGCCACTTTGGGAAAGAGCCAAGTTGCAAATGTGTACCCCCTGCAAATGCTTCCCCCAAGAGAAGCTTAAATATATACTGATAGGGGTAGGGTGTGGGCGGATTTCAATTAGCAATCAAGAGGTTATAAAGCTTGGCTGGTTAATAGGGCAAAATTCTTAAGTCACAAACAGACTAGCAAGAGGGCACTAAAGTTCAGAGGGCCATAATTTTGGGTAAGACAAGGGAGATAATAAAGCATTGTAATGTGGACAGGTCTACAGACAGTTAAGTAAAAATAACATACCAGCATTATTAGAGACACATAAGAAAAAAAGATGGCAGTGTTTCAGTTTTTGGCTGGAGCTGTAGTAGTAGGAGCATACCAGAGATAGGAGACATAGGAGACAGATTTCACTAATGCGATTCTGGCTGGAGCTGTAGTAGTAGGAGCATACCTGTGGAAGGACAAAGATGATATTTTCAGATCAGTCAGATGATGAGTGATAAGTGCAGAGTCAGAAGTGCATTTCACTTGTAGAAATCGCCACTTTGGGAAAGAGCCAAGTTGCAAATGTGTACCCCCTGCAAATGCTTCCCCCAAGAGAAGCTTAAATATATACTGATAGGGGTAGGGTGTGGGCGGATTTCAATTAGCAATCAAGAGGTTATAAAGCTTGGCTGGTTAATAGGGCAAAATTCTTAAGTCACAAACAGACTAGCAAGAGGGCACTAAAGTTCAGAGGGCCATAATTTTGGGTAAGACAAGGGAGATAATAAAGCATTGTAATGTGGACAGGTCTACAGACAGTTAAGTAAAAATAACATACCAGCATTATTAGAGACACATAAGAAAAAAAGATGGCAGTGTTTCAGTTTTTGGCTGGAGCTGTAGTAGTAGGAGCATACCAGAGATAGGAGACATAGGAGACAGATTTCACTAATGCGATTCTGGCTGGAGCTGTAGTAGTAGGAGCATACCTGTGGAAGGACAAAGATGATATTTTCAGATCAGTCAGATGATGAGTGATAAGTGCAGAGTCAGAAGTGCATTTCACTTGTAGAAATCGCCACTTTGGGAAAGAGCCAAGTTGCAAATGTGTACCCCCTGCAAATGCTTCCCCCAAGAGAAGCTTAAATATATACTGATAGGGGTAGGGTGTGGGCGGATTTCAATTAGCAATCAAGAGGTTATAAAGCTTGGCTGGTTAATAGGGCAAAATTCTTAAGTCACAAACAGACTAGCAAGAGGGCACTAAAGTTCAGAGGGCCATAATTTTGGGTAAGACAAGGGAGATAATAAAGCATTGTAATGTGGACAGGTCTACAGACAGTTAAGTAAAAATAACATACCAGCATTATTAGAGACACATAAGAAAAAAAGATGGCAGTGTTTCAGTTTTTGGCTGGAGCTGTAGTAGTAGGAGCATACCAGAGATAGGAGACATAGGAGACAGATTTCACTAATGCGATTCTGGCTGGAGCTGTAGTAGTAGGAGCATACCTGTGGAAGGACAAAGATGATATTTTCAGATCAGTCAGATGATGAGTGATAAGTGCAGAGTCAGAAGTGCATTTCACTTGTAGAAATCGCCACTTTGGGAAAGAGCCAAGTTGCAAATGTGTACCCCCTGCAAATGCTTCCCCCAAGAGAAGCTTAAATATATACTGATAGGGGTAGGGTGTGGGCGGATTTCAATTAGCAATCAAGAGGTTATAAAGCTTGGCTGGTTAATAGGGCAAAATTCTTAAGTCACAAACAGACTAGCAAGAGGGCACTAAAGTTCAGAGGGCCATAATTTTGGGTAAGACAAGGGAGATAATAAAGCATTGTAATGTGGACAGGTCTACAGACAGTTAAGTAAAAATAACATACCAGCATTATTAGAGACACATAAGAAAAAAAGATGGCAGTGTTTCAGTTTTTGGCTGGAGCTGTAGTAGTAGGAGCATACCAGAGATAGGAGACATAGGAGACAGATTTCACTAATGCGATTCTGGCTGGAGCTGTAGTAGTAGGAGCATACCTGTGGAAGGACAAAGATGATATTTTCAGATCAGTCAGATGATGAGTGATAAGTGCAGAGTCAGAAGTGCATTTCACTTGTAGAAATCGCCACTTTGGGAAAGAGCCAAGTTGCAAATGTGTACCCCCTGCAAATGCTTCCCCCAAGAGAAGCTTAAATATATACTGATAGGGGTAGGGTGTGGGCGGATTTCAATTAGCAATCAAGAGGTTATAAAGCTTGGCTGGTTAATAGGGCAAAATTCTTAAGTCACAAACAGACTAGCAAGAGGGCACTAAAGTTCAGAGGGCCATAATTTTGGGTAAGACAAGGGAGATAATAAAGCATTGTAATGTGGACAGGTCTACAGACAGTTAAGTAAAAATAACATACCAGCATTATTAGAGACACATAAGAAAAAAAGATGGCAGTGTTTCAGTTTTTGGCTGGAGCTGTAGTAGTAGGAGCATACCAGAGATAGGAGACATAGGAGACAGATTTCACTAATGCGATTCTGGCTGGAGCTGTAGTAGTAGGAGCATACCTGTGGAAGGACAAAGATGATATTTTCAGATCAGTCAGATGATGAGTGATAAGTGCAGAGTCAGAAGTGCATTTCACTTGTAGAAATCGCCACTTTGGGAAAGAGCCAAGTTGCAAATGTGTACCCCCTGCAAATGCTTCCCCCAAGAGAAGCTTAAATATATACTGATAGGGGTAGGGTGTGGGCGGATTTCAATTAGCAATCAAGAGGTTATAAAGCTTGGCTGGTTAATAGGGCAAAATTCTTAAGTCACAAACAGACTAGCAAGAGGGCACTAAAGTTCAGAGGGCCATAATTTTGGGTAAGACAAGGGAGATAATAAAGCATTGTAATGTGGACAGGTCTACAGACAGTTAAGTAAAAATAACATACCAGCATTATTAGAGACACATAAGAAAAAAAGATGGCAGTGTTTCAGTTTTTGGCTGGAGCTGTAGTAGTAGGAGCATACCAGAGATAGGAGACATAGGAGACAGATTTCACTAATGCGATTCTGGCTGGAGCTGTAGTAGTAGGAGCATACCTGTGGAAGGACAAAGATGATATTTTCAGATCAGTCAGATGATGAGTGATAAGTGCAGAGTCAGAAGTGCATTTCACTTGTAGAAATCGCCACTTTGGGAAAGAGCCAAGTTGCAAATGTGTACCCCCTGCAAATGCTTCCCCCAAGAGAAGCTTAAATATATACTGATAGGGGTAGGGTGTGGGCGGATTTCAATTAGCAATCAAGAGGTTATAAAGCTTGGCTGGTTAATAGGGCAAAATTCTTAAGTCACAAACAGACTAGCAAGAGGGCACTAAAGTTCAGAGGGCCATAATTTTGGGTAAGACAAGGGAGATAATAAAGCATTGTAATGTGGACAGGTCTACAGACAGTTAAGTAAAAATAACATACCAGCATTATTAGAGACACATAAGAAAAAAAGATGGCAGTGTTTCAGTTTTTGGCTGGAGCTGTAGTAGTAGGAGCATACCAGAGATAGGAGACATAGGAGACAGATTTCACTAATGCGATTCTGGCTGGAGCTGTAGTAGTAGGAGCATACCTGTGGAAGGACAAAGATGATATTTTCAGATCAGTCAGATGATGAGTGATAAGTGCAGAGTCAGAAGTGCATTTCACTTGTAGAAATCGCCACTTTGGGAAAGAGCCAAGTTGCAAATGTGTACCCCCTGCAAATGCTTCCCCCAAGAGAAGCTTAAATATATACTGATAGGGGTAGGGTGTGGGCGGATTTCAATTAGCAATCAAGAGGTTATAAAGCTTGGCTGGTTAATAGGGCAAAATTCTTAAGTCACAAACAGACTAGCAAGAGGGCACTAAAGTTCAGAGGGCCATAATTTTGGGTAAGACAAGGGAGATAATAAAGCATTGTAATGTGGACAGGTCTACAGACAGTTAAGTAAAAATAACATACCAGCATTATTAGAGACACATAAGAAAAAAAGATGGCAGTGTTTCAGTTTTTGGCTGGAGCTGTAGTAGTAGGAGCATACCAGAGATAGGAGACATAGGAGACAGATTTCACTAATGCGATTCTGGCTGGAGCTGTAGTAGTAGGAGCATACCTGTGGAAGGACAAAGATGATATTTTCAGATCAGTCAGATGATGAGTGATAAGTGCAGAGTCAGAAGTGCATTTCACTTGTAGAAATCGCCACTTTGGGAAAGAGCCAAGTTGCAAATGTGTACCCCCTGCAAATGCTTCCCCCAAGAGAAGCTTAAATATATACTGATAGGGGTAGGGTGTGGGCGGATTTCAATTAGCAATCAAGAGGTTATAAAGCTTGGCTGGTTAATAGGGCAAAATTCTTAAGTCACAAACAGACTAGCAAGAGGGCACTAAAGTTCAGAGGGCCATCATTTTGGGTAAGACAAGGGAGATAATAAAGCATTGTAATGTGGACAGGTCTACAGACAGTTAAGTAAAAATAACATACCAGCATTATTAGAGACACATAAGAAAAAAAGATGGCAGTGTTTCAGTTTTTGGCTGGAGCTGTAGTAGTAGGAGCATACCAGAGATAGGAGACATAGGAGACAGATTTCACTAATGCGATTCTGGCTGGAGCTGTAGTAGTAGGAGCATACCTGTGGAAGGACAAAGATGATATTTTCAGATCAGTCAGATGATGAGTGATAAGTGCAGAGTCAGAAGTGCATTTCACTTGTAGAAATCGCCACTTTGGGAAAGAGCCAAGTTGCAAATGTGTACCCCCTGCAAATGCTTCCCCCAAGAGAAGCTTAAATATATACTGATAGGGGTAGGGTGTGGGCGGATTTCAATTAGCAATCAAGAGGTTATAAAGCTTGGCTGGTTAATAGGGCAAAATTCTTAAGTCACAAACAGACTAGCAAGAGGGCACTAAAGTTCAGAGGGCCATAATTTTGGGTAAGACAAGGGAGATAATAAAGCATTGTAATGTGGACAGGTCTACAGACAGTTAAGTAAAAATAACATACCAGCATTATTAGAGACACATAAGAAAAAAAGATGGCAGTGTTTCAGTTTTTGGCTGGAGCTGTAGTAGTAGGAGCATACCAGAGATAGGAGACATAGGAGACAGATTTCACTAATGCGATTCTGGCTAGAGCTGTAGTAGTAGGAGCATACCTGTGGAAGGACAAAGATGATATTTTCAGATCAGTCAGATGATGAGTGATAAGTGCAGAGTCAGAAGTGCATTTCACTTGTAGAAATCGCCACTTTGGGAAAGAGCCAAGTTGCAAATGTGTACCCCCTGCAAATGCTTCCCCCAAGAGAAGCTTAAATATATACTGATAGGGGTAGGGTGTGGGCGGATTTCAATTAGCAATCAAGAGGTTATAAAGCTTGGCTGGTTAATAGGGCAAAATTCTTAAGTCACAAACAGACTAGCAAGAGGGCACTAAAGTTCAGAGGGCCATCATTTTGGGTAAGACAAGGGAGATAATAAAGCATTGTAATGTGGACAGGTCTACAGACAGTTAAGTAAAAATAACATACCAGCATTATTAGAGACACATAAGAAAAAAAGATGGCAGTGTTTCAGTTTTTGGCTGGAGCTGTAGTAGTAGGAGCATACCAGAGATAGGAGACATAGGAGACAGATTTCACTAATGCGATTCTGGCTGGAGCTGTAGTAGTAGGAGCATACCTGTGGAAGGACAAAGATGATATTTTCAGATCAGTCAGATGATGAGTGATAAGTGCAGAGTCAGAAGTGCATTTCACTTGTAGAAATCGCCACTTTGGGAAAGAGCCAAGTTGCAAATGTGTACCCCCTGCAAATGCTTCCCCCAAGAGAAGCTTAAATATATACTGATAGGGGTAGGGTGTGGGCGGATTTCAATTAGCAATCAAGAGGTTATAAAGCTTGGCTGGTTAATAGGGCAAAATTCTTAAGTCACAAACAGACTAGCAAGAGGGCACTAAAGTTCAGAGGGCCATAATTTTGGGTAAGACAAGGGAGATAATAAAGCATTGTAATGTGGACAGGTCTACAGACAGTTAAGTAAAAATAACATACCAGCATTATTAGAGACACATAAGAAAAAAAGATGGCAGTGTTTCAGTTTTTGGCTGGAGCTGTAGTAGTAGGAGCATACCAGAGATAGGAGACATAGGAGACAGATTTCACTAATGCGATTCTGGCTGGAGCTGTAGTAGTAGGAGCATACCTGTGGAAGGACAAAGATGATATTTTCAGATCAGTCAGATGATGAGTGATAAGTGCAGAGTCAGAAGTGCATTTCACTTGTAGAAATCGCCACTTTGGGAAAGAGCCAAGTTGCAAATGTGTACCCCCTGCAAATGCTTCCCCCAAGAGAAGCTTAAATATATACTGATAGGGGTAGGGTGTGGGCGGATTTCAATTAGCAATCAAGAGGTTATAAAGCTTGGCTGGTTAATAGGGCAAAATTCTTAAGTCACAAACAGACTAGCAAGAGGGCACTAAAGTTCAGAGGGCCATAATTTTGGGTAAGACAAGGGAGATAATAAAGCATTGTAATGTGGACAGGTCTACAGACAGTTAAGTAAAAATAACATACCAGCATTATTAGAGACACATAAGAAAAAAAGATGGCAGTGTTTCAGTTTTTGGCTGGAGCTGTAGTAGTAGGAGCATACCAGAGATAGGAGACATAGGAGACAGATTTCACTAATGCGATTCTGGCTGGAGCTGTAGTAGTAGGAGCATACCTGTGGAAGGACAAAGATGATATTTTCAGATCAGTCAGATGATGAGTGATAAGTGCAGAGTCAGAAGTGCATTTCACTTGTAGAAATCGCCACTTTGGGAAAGAGCCAAGTTGCAAATGTGTACCCCCTGCAAATGCTTCCCCCAAGAGAAGCTTAAATATATACTGATAGGGGTAGGGTGTGGGCGGATTTCAATTAGCAATCAAGAGGTTATAAAGCTTGGCTGGTTAATAGGGCAAAATTCTTAAGTCACAAACAGACTAGCAAGAGGGCACTAAAGTTCAGAGGGCCATAATTTTGGGTAAGACAAGGGAGATAATAAAGCATTGTAATGTGGACAGGTCTACAGACAGTTAAGTAAAAATAACATACCAGCATTATTAGAGACACATAAGAAAAAAAGATGGCAGTGTTTCAGTTTTTGGCTGGAGCTGTAGTAGTAGGAGCATACCAGAGATAGGAGACATAGGAGACAGATTTCACTAATGCGATTCTGGCTGGAGCTGTAGTAGTAGGAGCATACCTGTGGAAGGACAAAGATGATATTTTCAGATCAGTCAGATGATGAGTGATAAGTGCAGAGTCAGAAGTGCATTTCACTTGTAGAAATCGCCACTTTGGGAAAGAGCCAAGTTGCAAATGTGTACCCCCTGCAAATGCTTCCCCCAAGAGAAGCTTAAATATATACTGATAGGGGTAGGGTGTGGGCGGATTTCAATTAGCAATCAAGAGGTTATAAAGCTTGGCTGGTTAATAGGGCAAAATTCTTAAGTCACAAACAGACTAGCAAGAGGGCACTAAAGTTCAGAGGGCCATAATTTTGGGTAAGACAAGGGAGATAATAAAGCATTGTAATGTGGACAGGTCTACAGACAGTTAAGTAAAAATAACATACCAGCATTATTAGAGACACATAAGAAAAAAAGATGGCAGTGTTTCAGTTTTTGGCTGGAGCTGTAGTAGTAGGAGCATACCAGAGATAGGAGACATAGGAGACAGATTTCACTAATGCGATTCTGGCTGGAGCTGTAGTAGTAGGAGCATACCTGTGGAAGGACAAAGATGATATTTTCAGATCAGTCAGATGATGAGTGATAAGTGCAGAGTCAGAAGTGCATTTCACTTGTAGAAATCGCCACTTTGGGAAAGAGCCAAGTTGCAAATGTGTACCCCCTGCAAATGCTTCCCCCAAGAGAAGCTTAAATATATACTGATAGGGGTAGGGTGTGGGCGGATTTCAATTAGCAATCAAGAGGTTATAAAGCTTGGCTGGTTAATAGGGCAAAATTCTTAAGTCACAAACAGACTAGCAAGAGGGCACTAAAGTTCAGAGGGCCATAATTTTGGGTAAGACAAGGGAGATAATAAAGCATTGTAATGTGGACAGGTCTACAGACAGTTAAGTAAAAATAACATACCAGCATTATTAGAGACACATAAGAAAAAAAGATGGCAGTGTTTCAGTTTTTGGCTGGAGCTGTAGTAGTAGGAGCATACCAGAGATAGGAGACATAGGAGACAGATTTCACTAATGCGATTCTGGCTGGAGCTGTAGTAGTAGGAGCATACCTGTGGAAGGACAAAGATGATATTTTCAGATCAGTCAGATGATGAGTGATAAGTGCAGAGTCAGAAGTGCATTTCACTTGTAGAAATCGCCACTTTGGGAAAGAGCCAAGTTGCAAATGTGTACCCCCTGCAAATGCTTCCCCCAAGAGAAGCTTAAATATATACTGATAGGGGTAGGGTGTGGGCGGATTTCAATTAGCAATCAAGAGGTTATAAAGCTTGGCTGGTTAATAGGGCAAAATTCTTAAGTCACAAACAGACTAGCAAGAGGGCACTAAAGTTCAGAGGGCCATAATTTTGGGTAAGACAAGGGAGATAATAAAGCATTGTAATGTGGACAGGTCTACAGACAGTTAAGTAAAAATAACATACCAGCATTATTAGAGACACATAAGAAAAAAAGATGGCAGTGTTTCAGTTTTTGGCTGGAGCTGTAGTAGTAGGAGCATACCAGAGATAGGAGACATAGGAGACAGATTTCACTAATGCGATTCTGGCTGGAGCTGTAGTAGTAGGAGCATACCTGTGGAAGGACAAAGATGATATTTTCAGATCAGTCAGATGATGAGTGATAAGTGCAGAGTCAGAAGTGCATTTCACTTGTAGAAATCGCCACTTTGGGAAAGAGCCAAGTTGCAAATGTGTACCCCCTGCAAATGCTTCCCCCAAGAGAAGCTTAAATATATACTGATAGGGGTAGGGTGTGGGCGGATTTCAATTAGCAATCAAGAGGTTATAAAGCTTGGCTGGTTAATAGGGCAAAATTCTTAAGTCACAAACAGACTAGCAAGAGGGCACTAAAGTTCAGAGGGCCATAATTTTGGGTAAGACAAGGGAGATAATAAAGCATTGTAATGTGGACAGGTCTACAGACAGTTAAGTAAAAATAACATACCAGCATTATTAGAGACACATAAGAAAAAAAGATGGCAGTGTTTCAGTTTTTGGCTGGAGCTGTAGTAGTAGGAGCATACCAGAGATAGGAGACATAGGAGACAGATTTCACTAATGCGATTCTGGCTGGAGCTGTAGTAGTAGGAGCATACCTGTGGAAGGACAAAGATGATATTTTCAGATCAGTCAGATGATGAGTGATAAGTGCAGAGTCAGAAGTGCATTTCACTTGTAGAAATCGCCACTTTGGGAAAGAGCCAAGTTGCAAATGTGTACCCCCTGCAAATGCTTCCCCCAAGAGAAGCTTAAATATATACTGATAGGGGTAGGGTGTGGGCGGATTTCAATTAGCAATCAAGAGGTTATAAAGCTTGGCTGGTTAATAGGGCAAAATTCTTAAGTCACAAACAGACTAGCAAGAGGGCACTAAAGTTCAGAGGGCCATCATTTTGGGTAAGACAAGGGAGATAATAAAGCATTGTAATGTGGACAGGTCTACAGACAGTTAAGTAAAAATAACATACCAGCATTATTAGAGACACATAAGAAAAAAAGATGGCAGTGTTTCAGTTTTTGGCTGGAGCTGTAGTAGTAGGAGCATACCAGAGATAGGAGACATAGGAGACAGATTTCACTAATGCGATTCTGGCTGGAGCTGTAGTAGTAGGAGCATACCTGTGGAAGGACAAAGATGATATTTTCAGATCAGTCAGATGATGAGTGATAAGTGCAGAGTCAGAAGTGCATTTCACTTGTAGAAATCGCCACTTTGGGAAAGAGCCAAGTTGCAAATGTGTACCCCCTGCAAATGCTTCCCCCAAGAGAAGCTTAAATATATACTGATAGGGGTAGGGTGTGGGCGGATTTCAATTAGCAATCAAGAGGTTATAAAGCTTGGCTGGTTAATAGGGCAAAATTCTTAAGTCACAAACAGACTAGCAAGAGGGCACTAAAGTTCAGAGGGCCATAATTTTGGGTAAGACAAGGGAGATAATAAAGCATTGTAATGTGGACAGGTCTACAGACAGTTAAGTAAAAATAACATACCAGCATTATTAGAGACACATAAGAAAAAAAGATGGCAGTGTTTCAGTTTTTGGCTGGAGCTGTAGTAGTAGGAGCATACCAGAGATAGGAGACATAGGAGACAGATTTCACTAATGCGATTCTGGCTGGAGCTGTAGTAGTAGGAGCATACCTGTGGAAGGACAAAGATGATATTTTCAGATCAGTCAGATGATGAGTGATAAGTGCAGAGTCAGAAGTGCATTTCACTTGTAGAAATCGCCACTTTGGGAAAGAGCCAAGTTGCAAATGTGTACCCCCTGCAAATGCTTCCCCCAAGAGAAGCTTAAATATATACTGATAGGGGTAGGGTGTGGGCGGATTTCAATTAGCAATCAAGAGGTTATAAAGCTTGGCTGGTTAATAGGGCAAAATTCTTAAGTCACAAACAGACTAGCAAGAGGGCACTAAAGTTCAGAGGGCCATAATTTTGGGTAAGACAAGGGAGATAATAAAGCATTGTAATGTGGACAGGTCTACAGACAGTTAAGTAAAAATAACATACCAGCATTATTAGAGACACATAAGAAAAAAAGATGGCAGTGTTTCAGTTTTTGGCTGGAGCTGTAGTAGTAGGAGCATACCAGAGATAGGAGACATAGGAGACAGATTTCACTAATGCGATTCTGGCTGGAGCTGTAGTAGTAGGAGCATACCTGTGGAAGGACAAAGATGATATTTTCAGATCAGTCAGATGATGAGTGATAAGTGCAGAGTCAGAAGTGCATTTCACTTGTAGAAATCGCCACTTTGGGAAAGAGCCAAGTTGCAAATGTGTACCCCCTGCAAATGCTTCCCCCAAGAGAAGCTTAAATATATACTGATAGGGGTAGGGTGTGGGCGGATTTCAATTAGCAATCAAGAGGTTATAAAGCTTGGCTGGTTAATAGGGCAAAATTCTTAAGTCACAAACAGACTAGCAAGAGGGCACTAAAGTTCAGAGGGCCATAATTTTGGGTAAGACAAGGGAGATAATAAAGCATTGTAATGTGGACAGGTCTACAGACAGTTAAGTAAAAATAACATACCAGCATTATTAGAGACACATAAGAAAAAAAGATGGCAGTGTTTCAGTTTTTGGCTGGAGCTGTAGTAGTAGGAGCATACCAGAGATAGGAGACATAGGAGACAGATTTCACTAATGCGATTCTGGCTGGAGCTGTAGTAGTAGGAGCATACCTGTGGAAGGACAAAGATGATATTTTCAGATCAGTCAGATGATGAGTGATAAGTGCAGAGTCAGAAGTGCATTTCACTTGTAGAAATCGCCACTTTGGGAAAGAGCCAAGTTGCAAATGTGTACCCCCTGCAAATGCTTCCCCCAAGAGAAGCTTAAATATATACTGATAGGGGTAGGGTGTGGGCGGATTTCAATTAGCAATCAAGAGGTTATAAAGCTTGGCTGGTTAATAGGGCAAAATTCTTAAGTCACAAACAGACTAGCAAGAGGGCACTAAAGTTCAGAGGGCCATAATTTTGGGTAAGACAAGGGAGATAATAAAGCATTGTAATGTGGACAGGTCTACAGACAGTTAAGTAAAAATAACATACCAGCATTATTAGAGACACATAAGAAAAAAAGATGGCAGTGTTTCAGTTTTTGGCTGGAGCTGTAGTAGTAGGAGCATACCAGAGATAGGAGACATAGGAGACAGATTTCACTAATGCGATTCTGGCTGGAGCTGTAGTAGTAGGAGCATACCTGTGGAAGGACAAAGATGATATTTTCAGATCAGTCAGATGATGAGTGATAAGTGCAGAGTCAGAAGTGCATTTCACTTGTAGAAATCGCCACTTTGGGAAAGAGCCAAGTTGCAAATGTGTACCCCCTGCAAATGCTTCCCCCAAGAGAAGCTTAAATATATACTGATAGGGGTAGGGTGTGGGCGGATTTCAATTAGCAATCAAGAGGTTATAAAGCTTGGCTGGTTAATAGGGCAAAATTCTTAAGTCACAAACAGACTAGCAAGAGGGCACTAAAGTTCAGAGGGCCATAATTTTGGGTAAGACAAGGGAGATAATAAAGCATTGTAATGTGGACAGGTCTACAGACAGTTAAGTAAAAATAACATACCAGCATTATTAGAGACACATAAGAAAAAAAGATGGCAGTGTTTCAGTTTTTGGCTGGAGCTGTAGTAGTAGGAGCATACCAGAGATAGGAGACATAGGAGACAGATTTCACTAATGCGATTCTGGCTGGAGCTGTAGTAGTAGGAGCATACCTGTGGAAGGACAAAGATGATATTTTCAGATCAGTCAGATGATGAGTGATAAGTGCAGAGTCAGAAGTGCATTTCACTTGTAGAAATCGCCACTTTGGGAAAGAGCCAAGTTGCAAATGTGTACCCCCTGCAAATGCTTCCCCCAAGAGAAGCTTAAATATATACTGATAGGGGTAGGGTGTGGGCGGATTTCAATTAGCAATCAAGAGGTTATAAAGCTTGGCTGGTTAATAGGGCAAAATTCTTAAGTCACAAACAGACTAGCAAGAGGGCACTAAAGTTCAGAGGGCCATAATTTTGGGTAAGACAAGGGAGATAATAAAGCATTGTAATGTGGACAGGTCTACAGACAGTTAAGTAAAAATAACATACCAGCATTATTAGAGACACATAAGAAAAAAAGATGGCAGTGTTTCAGTTTTTGGCTGGAGCTGTAGTAGTAGGAGCATACCAGAGATAGGAGACATAGGAGACAGATTTCACTAATGCGATTCTGGCTGGAGCTGTAGTAGTAGGAGCATACCTGTGGAAGGACAAAGATGATATTTTCAGATCAGTCAGATGATGAGTGATAAGTGCAGAGTCAGAAGTGCATTTCACTTGTAGAAATCGCCACTTTGGGAAAGAGCCAAGTTGCAAATGTGTACCCCCTGCAAATGCTTCCCCCAAGAGAAGCTTAAATATATACTGATAGGGGTAGGGTGTGGGCGGATTTCAATTAGCAATCAAGAGGTTATAAAGCTTGGCTGGTTAATAGGGCAAAATTCTTAAGTCACAAACAGACTAGCAAGAGGGCACTAAAGTTCAGAGGGCCATAATTTTGGGTAAGACAAGGGAGATAATAAAGCATTGTAATGTGGACAGGTCTACAGACAGTTAAGTAAAAATAACATACCAGCATTATTAGAGACACATAAGAAAAAAAGATGGCAGTGTTTCAGTTTTTGGCTGGAGCTGTAGTAGTAGGAGCATACCAGAGATAGGAGACATAGGAGACAGATTTCACTAATGCGATTCTGGCTGGAGCTGTAGTAGTAGGAGCATACCTGTGGAAGGACAAAGATGATATTTTCAGATCAGTCAGATGATGAGTGATAAGTGCAGAGTCAGAAGTGCATTTCACTTGTAGAAATCGCCACTTTGGGAAAGAGCCAAGTTGCAAATGTGTACCCCCTGCAAATGCTTCCCCCAAGAGAAGCTTAAATATATACTGATAGGGGTAGGGTGTGGGCGGATTTCAATTAGCAATCAAGAGGTTATAAAGCTTGGCTGGTTAATAGGGCAAAATTCTTAAGTCACAAACAGACTAGCAAGAGGGCACTAAAGTTCAGAGGGCCATAATTTTGGGTAAGACAAGGGAGATAATAAAGCATTGTAATGTGGACAGGTCTACAGACAGTTAAGTAAAAATAACATACCAGCATTATTAGAGACACATAAGAAAAAAAGATGGCAGTGTTTCAGTTTTTGGCTGGAGCTGTAGTAGTAGGAGCATACCAGAGATAGGAGACATAGGAGACAGATTTCACTAATGCGATTCTGGCTGGAGCTGTAGTAGTAGGAGCATACCTGTGGAAGGACAAAGATGATATTTTCAGATCAGTCAGATGATGAGTGATAAGTGCAGAGTCAGAAGTGCATTTCACTTGTAGAAATCGCCACTTTGGGAAAGAGCCAAGTTGCAAATGTGTACCCCCTGCAAATGCTTCCCCCAAGAGAAGCTTAAATATATACTGATAGGGGTAGGGTGTGGGCGGATTTCAATTAGCAATCAAGAGGTTATAAAGCTTGGCTGGTTAATAGGGCAAAATTCTTAAGTCACAAACAGACTAGCAAGAGGGCACTAAAGTTCAGAGGGCCATAATTTTGGGTAAGACAAGGGAGATAATAAAGCATTGTAATGTGGACAGGTCTACAGACAGTTAAGTAAAAATAACATACCAGCATTATTAGAGACACATAAGAAAAAAAGATGGCAGTGTTTCAGTTTTTGGCTGGAGCTGTAGTAGTAGGAGCATACCAGAGATAGGAGACATAGGAGACAGATTTCACTAATGCGATTCTGGCTGGAGCTGTAGTAGTAGGAGCATACCTGTGGAAGGACAAAGATGATATTTTCAGATCAGTCAGATGATGAGTGATAAGTGCAGAGTCAGAAGTGCATTTCACTTGTAGAAATCGCCACTTTGGGAAAGAGCCAAGTTGCAAATGTGTACCCCCTGCAAATGCTTCCCCCAAGAGAAGCTTAAATATATACTGATAGGGGTAGGGTGTGGGCGGATTTCAATTAGCAATCAAGAGGTTATAAAGCTTGGCTGGTTAATAGGGCAAAATTCTTAAGTCACAAACAGACTAGCAAGAGGGCACTAAAGTTCAGAGGGCCATAATTTTGGGTAAGACAAGGGAGATAATAAAGCATTGTAATGTGGACAGGTCTACAGACAGTTAAGTAAAAATAACATACCAGCATTATTAGAGACACATAAGAAAAAAAGATGGCAGTGTTTCAGTTTTTGGCTGGAGCTGTAGTAGTAGGAGCATACCAGAGATAGGAGACATAGGAGACAGATTTCACTAATGCGATTCTGGCTGGAGCTGTAGTAGTAGGAGCATACCTGTGGAAGGACAAAGATGATATTTTCAGATCAGTCAGATGATGAGTGATAAGTGCAGAGTCAGAAGTGCATTTCACTTGTAGAAATCGCCACTTTGGGAAAGAGCCAAGTTGCAAATGTGTACCCCCTGCAAATGCTTCCCCCAAGAGAAGCTTAAATATATACTGATAGGGGTAGGGTGTGGGCGGATTTCAATTAGCAATCAAGAGGTTATAAAGCTTGGCTGGTTAATAGGGCAAAATTCTTAAGTCACAAACAGACTAGCAAGAGGGCACTAAAGTTCAGAGGGCCATAATTTTGGGTAAGACAAGGGAGATAATAAAGCATTGTAATGTGGACAGGTCTACAGACAGTTAAGTAAAAATAACATACCAGCATTATTAGAGACACATAAGAAAAAAAGATGGCAGTGTTTCAGTTTTTGGCTGGAGCTGTAGTAGTAGGAGCATACCAGAGATAGGAGACATAGGAGACAGATTTCACTAATGCGATTCTGGCTGGAGCTGTAGTAGTAGGAGCATACCTGTGGAAGGACAAAGATGATATTTTCAGATCAGTCAGATGATGAGTGATAAGTGCAGAGTCAGAAGTGCATTTCACTTGTAGAAATCGCCACTTTGGGAAAGAGCCAAGTTGCAAATGTGTACCCCCTGCAAATGCTTCCCCCAAGAGAAGCTTAAATATATACTGATAGGGGTAGGGTGTGGGCGGATTTCAATTAGCAATCAAGAGGTTATAAAGCTTGGCTGGTTAATAGGGCAAAATTCTTAAGTCACAAACAGACTAGCAAGAGGGCACTAAAGTTCAGAGGGCCATAATTTTGGGTAAGACAAGGGAGATAATAAAGCATTGTAATGTGGACAGGTCTACAGACAGTTAAGTAAAAATAACATACCAGCATTATTAGAGACACATAAGAAAAAAAGATGGCAGTGTTTCAGTTTTTGGCTGGAGCTGTAGTAGTAGGAGCATACCAGAGATAGGAGACATAGGAGACAGATTTCACTAATGCGATTCTGGCTGGAGCTGTAGTAGTAGGAGCATACCTGTGGAAGGACAAAGATGATATTTTCAGATCAGTCAGATGATGAGTGATAAGTGCAGAGTCAGAAGTGCATTTCACTTGTAGAAATCGCCACTTTGGGAAAGAGCCAAGTTGCAAATGTGTACCCCCTGCAAATGCTTCCCCCAAGAGAAGCTTAAATATATACTGATAGGGGTAGGGTGTGGGCGGATTTCAATTAGCAATCAAGAGGTTATAAAGCTTGGCTGGTTAATAGGGCAAAATTCTTAAGTCACAAACAGACTAGCAAGAGGGCACTAAAGTTCAGAGGGCCATAATTTTGGGTAAGACAAGGGAGATAATAAAGCATTGTAATGTGGACAGGTCTACAGACAGTTAAGTAAAAATAACATACCAGCATTATTAGAGACACATAAGAAAAAAAGATGGCAGTGTTTCAGTTTTTGGCTGGAGCTGTAGTAGTAGGAGCATACCAGAGATAGGAGACATAGGAGACAGATTTCACTAATGCGATTCTGGCTGGAGCTGTAGTAGTAGGAGCATACCAGAGATAGGAGACATAGGAGACAGATTTCACTAATGCGATTCTGGCTGGAGCTGTAGTAGTAGGAGCATACCAGAGATAGGAGACATAGGAGACAGATTTCACTAATGCGATTCTGGCTGGAGCTGTAGTAGTAGGAGCATACCAGAGATAGGAGACATAGGAGACAGATTTCACTAATGCGATTCTGGCTGGAGCTGTAGTAGTAGGAGCATACCAGAGATAGGAGACATAGGAGACAGATTTCACTAATGCGATTCTGGCTGGAGCTGTAGTAGTAGGAGCATACCAGAGATAGGAGACATAGGAGACAGATTTCACTAATGCGATTCTGGCTGGAGCTGTAGTAGTAGGAGCATACCAGAGATAGGAGACATAGGAGACAGATTTCACTAATGCAATTCTGGCTGGAGCTGTAGTAGTAGGAGCATACCAGAGATAGGAGACATAGGAGACAGATTTCACTAATGCGATTCTGGCTGGAGCTGTAGTAGTAGGAGCATACCAGAGATAGGAGACATAGGAGACAGATTTCACTAATGCGATTCTGGCTGGAGCTGTAGTAGTAGGAGCATACCTGTGGAAGGACAAAGATGATATTTTCAGATCAGTCAGATGATGAGTGATAAGTGCAGAGTCAGAAGTGCATTTCACTTGTAGAAATCGCCACTTTGGGAAAGAGCCAAGTTGCAAATGTGTACCCCCTGCAAATGCTTCCCCCAAGAGAAGCTTAAATATATACTGATAGGGGTAGGGTGTGGGCGGATTTCAATTAGCAATCAAGAGGTTATAAAGCTTGGCTGGTTAATAGGGCAAAATTCTTAAGTCACAAACAGACTAGCAAGAGGGCACTAAAGTTCAGAGGGCCATAATTTTGGGTAAGACAAGGGAGATAATAAAGCATTGTAATGTGGACAGGTCTACAGACAGTTAAGTAAAAATAACATACCAGCATTATTAGAGACACATAAGAAAAAAAGATGGCAGTGTTTCAGTTTTTGGCTGGAGCTGTAGTAGTAGGAGCATACCAGAGATAGGAGACATAGGAGACAGATTTCACTAATGCGATTCTGGCTGGAGCTGTAGTAGTAGGAGCATACCAGAGATAGGAGACATAGGAGACAGATTTCACTAATGCGATTCTGGCTGGAGCTGTAGTAGTAGGAGCATACCAGAGATAGGAGACATAGGAGACAGATTTCACTAATGCGATTCTGGCTGGAGCTGTAGTAGTAGGAGCATACCAGAGATAGGAGACATAGGAGACAGATTTCACTAATGCGATTCTGGCTGGAGCTGTAGTAGTAGGAGCATACCAGAGATAGAAGACATAGGAGACAGATTTCACTAATGCGATTCTGGCTGGAGCTGTAGTAGTAGGAGCATACCAGAGATAGGAGACATAGGAGACAGATTTCACTAATGCGATTCTGGCTGGAGCTGTAGTAGTAGGAGCATACCTGTGGAAGGACAAAGATGATATTTTCAGATCAGTCAGATGATGAGTGATAAGTGCAGAGTCAGAAGTGCATTTCACTTGTAGAAATCGCCACTTTGGGAAAGAGCCAAGTTGCAAATGTGTACCCCCTGCAAATGCTTCCCCCAAGAGAAGCTTAAATATATACTGATAGGGGTAGGGTGTGGGCGGATTTCAATTAGCAATCAAGAGGTTATAAAGCTTGGCTGGTTAATAGGGCAAAATTCTTAAGTCACAAACAGACTAGCAAGAGGGCACTAAAGTTCAGAGGGCCATAATTTTGGGTAAGACAAGGGAGATAATAAAGCATTGTAATGTGGACAGGTCTACAGACAGTTAAGTAAAAATAACATACCAGCATTATTAGAGACACATAAGAAAAAAAGATGGCAGTGTTTCAGTTTTTGGCTGGAGCTGTAGTAGTAGGAGCATACCAGAGATAGGAGACATAGGAGACAGATTTCACTAATGCGATTCTGGCTGGAGCTGTAGTAGTAGGAGCATACCAGAGATAGGAGACATAGGAGACAGATTTCACTAATGCGATTCTGGCTGGAGCTGTAGTAGTAGGAGCATACCAGAGATAGGAGACATAGGAGACAGATTTCACTAATGCGATTCTGGCTGGAGCTGTAGTAGTAGGAGCATACCAGAGATAGGAGACATAGGAGACAGATTTCACTAATGCGATTCTGGCTGGAGCTGTAGTAGTAGGAGCATACCAGAGATAGGAGACATAGGAGACAGATTTCACTAATGCGATTCTGGCTGGAGCTGTAGTAGTAGGAGCATACCAGAGATAGGAGACATAGGAGACAGATTTCACTAATGCGATTCTGGCTGGAGCTGTAGTAGTAGGAGCATACCAGAGATAGGAGACATAGGAGACAGATTTCACTAATGCGATTCTGGCTGGAGCTGTAGTAGTAGGAGCATACCAGAGATAGGAGACATAGGAGACAGATTTCACTAATGCGATTCTGGCTGGAGCTGTAGTAGTAGGAGCATACCAGAGATAGGAGACATAGGAGACAGATTTCACTAATGCGATTCTGGCTGGAGCTGTAGTAGTAGGAGCATACCTGTGGAAGGACAAAGATGATATTTTCAGATCAGTCAGATGATGAGTGATAAGTGCAGAGTCAGAAGTGCATTTCACTTGTAGAAATCGCCACTTTGGGAAAGAGCCAAGTTGCAAATGTGTACCCCCTGCAAATGCTTCCCCCAAGAGAAGCTTAAATATATACTGATAGGGGTAGGGTGTGGGCGGATTTCAATTAGCAATCAAGAGGTTATAAAGCTTGGCTGGTTAATAGGGCAAAATTCTTAAGTCACAAACAGACTAGCAAGAGGGCACTAAAGTTCAGAGGGCCATAATTTTGGGTAAGACAAGGGAGATAATAAAGCATTGTAATGTGGACAGGTCTACAGACAGTTAAGTAAAAATAACATACCAGCATTATTAGAGACACATAAGAAAAAAAGATGGCAGTGTTTCAGTTTTTGGCTGGAGCTGTAGTAGTAGGAGCATACCAGAGATAGGAGACATAGGAGACAGATTTCACTAATGCGATTCTGGCTGGAGCTGTAGTAGTAGGAGCATACCAGAGATAGGAGACATAGGAGACAGATTTCACTAATGCGATTCTGGCTGGAGCTGTAGTAGTAGGAGCATACCAGAGATAGGAGACATAGGAGACAGATTTCACTAATGCGATTCTGGCTGGAGCTGTAGTAGTAGGAGCATACCAGAGATAGGAGACATAGGAGACAGATTTCACTAATGCGATTCTGGCTGGAGCTGTAGTAGTAGGAGCATACCAGAGATAGAAGACATAGGAGACAGATTTCACTAATGCGATTCTGGCTGGAGCTGTAGTAGTAGGAGCATACCAGAGATAGGAGACATAGGAGACAGATTTCACTAATGCGATTCTGGCTGGAGCTGTAGTAGTAGGAGCATACCTGTGGAAGGACAAAGATGATATTTTCAGATCAGTCAGATGATGAGTGATAAGTGCAGAGTCAGAAGTGCATTTCACTTGTAGAAATCGCCACTTTGGGAAAGAGCCAAGTTGCAAATGTGTACCCCCTGCAAATGCTTCCCCCAAGAGAAGCTTAAATATATACTGATAGGGGTAGGGTGTGGGCGGATTTCAATTAGCAATCAAGAGGTTATAAAGCTTGGCTGGTTAATAGGGCAAAATTCTTAAGTCACAAACAGACTAGCAAGAGGGCACTAAAGTTCAGAGGGCCATAATTTTGGGTAAGACAAGGGAGATAATAAAGCATTGTAATGTGGACAGGTCTACAGACAGTTAAGTAAAAATAACATACCAGCATTATTAGAGACACATAAGAAAAAAAGATGGCAGTGTTTCAGTTTTTGGCTGGAGCTGTAGTAGTAGGAGCATACCAGAGATAGGAGACATAGGAGACAGATTTCACTAATGCGATTCTGGCTGGAGCTGTAGTAGTAGGAGCATACCAGAGATAGGAGACATAGGAGACAGATTTCACTAATGCGATTCTGGCTGGAGCTGTAGTAGTAGGAGCATACCAGAGATAGGAGACATAGGAGACAGATTTCACTAATGCGATTCTGGCTGGAGCTGTAGTAGTAGGAGCATACCAGAGATAGGAGACATAGGAGACAGATTTCACTAATGCGATTCTGGCTGGAGCTGTAGTAGTAGGAGCATACCAGAGATAGAAGACATAGGAGACAGATTTCACTAATGCGATTCTGGCTGGAGCTGTAGTAGTAGGAGCATACCAGAGATAGGAGACATAGGAGACAGATTTCACTAATGCGATTCTGGCTGGAGCTGTAGTAGTAGGAGCATACCAGAGATAGGAGACATAGGAGACAGATTTCACTAATGCGATTCTGGCTGGAGCTGTAGTAGTAGGAGCATACCAGAGATAGGAGACATAGGAGACAGATTTCACTAATGCGATTCTGGCTGGAGCTGTAGTAGTAGGAGCATACCAGAGATAGGAGACATAGGAGACAGATTTCACTAATGCGATTCTGGCTGGAGCTGTAGTAGTAGGAGCATACCAGAGATAGGAGACATAGGAGACAGATTTCACTAATGCGATTCTGGCTGGAGCTGTAGTAGTAGGAGCATACCAGAGATAGGAGACATAGGAGACAGATTTCACTAATGCGATTCTGGCTGGAGCTGTAGTAGTAGGAGCATACCTGTGGAAGGACAAAGATGATATTTTCAGATCAGTCAGATGATGAGTGATAAGTGCAGAGTCAGAAGTGCATTTCACTTGTAGAAATTGCCACTTTGGGAAAGAGCCAAGTTGCAAATGTTGATTGAACAAGGACTGAAAGAGAAGAGGGTAACCCACCTGATGTTTATTTATTATACTCCCAGTGAGTAAGTTACCTTCATTCAATATGGATATCAATGGAGCTACATTTTCATATACCCAGGAAGAGACCACCAATATTATGTCTCAGATTTCAGATTTCAGGGTCCAGAAATTTCCTGACGGGGAACACCCCGGTTTACAATTCTCGTACATGGGAAAAACTAAGAAGGAAACATACATCCTTGGAATTTCACGGGCTAACTCTAGCTGAATACCATCGGGTGCAACGGATTCCTAGAGGTTTGAGGGTGAGATTGGCCCCGACCCTATTTAGTGATAACGATGAATTCAAGAGCACATTTATGCAGATTCTTAACAAGTGTTCATTTGATCTAATGACTTTGACCATTTCATTTATACACAAGGAACTGGCTTCACTGTCGGAACAACTTACTAAGATTGAATCAGATTTGCGCACAGCAATGACCTTGGAGGAGTTTAATAAGTGTAAAGAGTTGGCTGATGAAAACATTAACAAATATCGTTGTGAACTGGAGACCATAAAACGTAACAAATTTGATCGGGACATCGAGGATTATGAGAGGAACCAGGTATACCGATGTCCACGTCCATACAACCGACGAGGTCGTAACGAGTATGGAAGCCACAGGAGGGAAATGTCCGATAATTCTTCAGCCAACACAGACACCGATTCCTCATCTAATTTTTTACAAGCAGATCGGAGAGAATTGTCCACTACTCGGATGCAAACCAGGTCCCGTTACAACAGAGAAGGGAGTCACAACAGATACCGCAATACACGAGGCAACCGTGGTCGATCAAGAGAGACCTAGTACACAATATCTCCAGGCGGGTCCTGTCATCGGATGAGGTAGGACTGTTTAACCGTGGTTTATCATATTGTCCCAAGAGTCATCTAGATCCATTCCAGCTAGATCAAGACCTATATCGCCTATTCGTAATATTAGATGGAAGGTCCATTTTCTTCATAAACCATTTGTCCAGAACGACATGTTTGAAGGGAGATTGAGTAGTAAAAGTTTGGGACTGATGATGAAATCAAAATCTGTTCCCCCCACTACTTATGTACCGGTTGAGATGTTTGTACAGGAGGTCACCCGAGATGTGAAACGTTTAATACAACAAGTGGACTTTAAAGATCATGTACCTAATAACCTGTCCCCCCATGAAAGAATAGCGTTGCGGGAATTAACTAAACGAAGTGATATTATTTGTAAACCTGCTGATAAAGGGGGTTCGGTGGTCATTATGGACCCCCAGGCGTATGAGAATGAGATTAAGCGGCAACTGGATGATGACACAGTGTATAAACTTCTACAATCAGACCCTACATGGAGTATTAGAAAGATCTTGGAGAGTATTGTAAAACCAGCGTTTAAAGAAGGGTTAATTTCACATGACCTGTATGAATTTCTACCAACGCATACCCGTATTCCGGTCTTGTACATACTTCCCAAGATCCATAAGGACAAACATTCCCCACCAGGACGCCCGATTGTATCGGGGAGAGATTCGATCTTTGTACCCACGGCCAAATTATTGGACAGAGTGTTATCACCTTTGGTGAAAACTACCCCATCCTACATTAAGGACTCTGGTGACTTTCTGTCCAAAATTAGGGACCTACCACAAATCCAAGACAAATGTATCCTTGTCACTTGGGATGTAACAAGTCTATACACATCAATTCCACATGTGGCCGGCATTGAAGCAGCGTTGAACCTAATTAAGGACTGTCATGAGTACTCAGAAGCTCAGATTTCCTTTTTTTTTTTTTTTTTAATAACTATTTTCTTTTCAGGGATCGATATTATGTGCAACTGACCAGGGTTGCTATGGGCTCCAATGTTGCCCCGCCATATGCTTGTTCATTCATGCATGATTTTGAACAGAAATACATTTTTGCCAATGAAATTTTTCGGGAACATTGCGCCACCTGGTGGCGCTATATAGATGACATTTTTGCCATATGGCGGGGCAACATTGAATCACTCAAAGCCTTTGATGAGATGATTAACAATGTTTTACCAAATATTCAGTTTAAAATTTACATTGGTGGGGACTCAGTCCCCTTTCAGGACATACGGGCATACACAAAACAAGGACGGATTGAAACTGATATATACACCAAGCCCACAGATAGGAACCAGCTATTAAGATATGACAGTTACCATCCCCCCCACGTCTTTAGTTCTATTATTAGAAGCCAACTTCTCAGAGTGATGCGGATTGTGAGTGATACTACAAAAAGAGATCAGAGATTAGATGAAATGTGCTTTAAATTTAAGGAGCGGGGCTATCCAGAAGGTCTAATCAGACAGGAATTAAATAAAATTTTGAACCCCATTGGTAGTTGTAATAAGAAGAAATATTCACCTGACAGACCTAGGATTCCATTTGTCTTTCAATTCAACAGTTATAGTGATAAAATCTTTAATGTATTGAGAAAAAATTGGACGATACTGAAACGATCATATCCTCAGATAGAGGAGTTTCAATTAACTCCCATGAAAGCATATCGGCGCAATAAAACCTTGCGCGATCTTTTGGTACGATCTGAATTTAGGTAGGCAGGAGGAGAAAAGAATGACTTTTCTCGGTAGTAAAAGGAAGGGCTGTTACCCCTGTCTTAATTGCATCCAATGTAACCTAATGATTAAGGGCAATAATTTCTGTCATCCCAGAACAAACAATAAGATAACAATAAATGGCTTTTATACCTGTCAGTCATCATATGTGATCTATATTCTCACATGCCCCTGTAATCTCCTTTATGTGGGGGAGACGACCCAAAAAATTAAAGACCGCATTGCACAGCATCGCAGTACGATCAGACATCCTCAGTCAGGCCTTCCTGTATCGCGTCATTTTTCTGAGATGGGACACAAAGACACCGATTTACGATTTATGGTGCTGGAAGAGATTCCTCACGATAAAAGAGGGGGGGATAGGATTTTAAAACTGAAAAGACGTGAGGTTTGGTGGATAAATAGATTACAGTCCTTGCATCCTGATGGTATGAACAAGGACTATGATTTATATTTATTTGTATAGAAGTTTGATACGAGATAGAAAAGCAGTTACAATCATGTTTTGAATATATTACATTTCTTTTAGATCGATCGGAAAGAGCTTCCGTTGGGAATACTAGATAGCAGAATATCAGCTGGAATCTATGAGGAGATCTGAGACATGATCAAGAATGTTATTGTATTTTTGATAAATAATTTGAAAGATCTATATTTAATTAAGTGAGAGAGTTCAGTCACTCCATAATGTCATGCTGATGGAATATGATATACAATAGGATGAATTTGTTGTAAATAATTCTTCATTAGGGAATTTAAGATGGTTCACCAGAATTGGGTTTATATAGTAGGGTTAAATACTTGAATGTGTATAGGTAGTTTGTTTATGTTAATTAGTTATGTGAACACATGTGTGTACTGGACTGGGTGTTGATAAGAGAACATAGTGTGGTTTGGCTTTTCACACACAGCCAGAGAAGCCTGACGAAGAGCGATTTGCGCTCGGAACTGTACAGTGGCTTGCTTGCATTTAAACTATGTAATGGAAGATTTTCAGTAAAAGGACACTTTTTTGCATCAAAGCATCGTTCCACGTGTTTTTTCCTATATATATATATATATATGTATATGTGTGTATGTGTATATATATATATATATATTTGATACAGTACTTTTGCATATAGGATTATATAGTAACACATATAGACACATCTGGTGGGGTTATTGAAAGTTCATTTTCCCAAATGTCATAAATCTGTCATTCTTGAACTTAGTTAAATCTTATCAAGATAAGGAGAATTTGATAACACAGCTGGGTGCCAGACTGTCTCTACACAGGGGTTTTTAATTGGACAAAACCAGCTATAAATCACTTTAATGAACATATAGGAATTTTGGGAATAATTAAGTTTATCTGGTTGTAGAACAGGTGTCAGATTTATGTCTAGTTACTTTGACGTAGATCTTAGCGACCAATTATATGTAAGAGAGATAGTTGAGATAAGACTTGTAAAATGGTATATAAATGCAAGCTCTGCAATTGTTAGACAGACAAGTCAGATAGGAGCTCATAAGGCTGAACTCTATGTATGCTGCCCTATTGCACGGGTCATAGAGGTCAGAACCAATGGGCAAGTATCTGTTCATAACTTGTCTCCTCGTACGAGTCAGAGAAGACTTCTTAACTTGTTCCAGAATGTGGTCTCAGGTGAATTTCCCTCAAGAACTTGGTCGAGCTGGAACCCAGAACTCTGTGAGGGGACCAGACCACCGGCAGATCGACTGGTCCCTATCAGGTGAGAGGTTCCCAAGAATTGGCAGTAAAGACCCATTCTGGTTCAAGGTGAGAACAATTCACAATTGTTTAAATTTGGTTAGAGGATAAGAATATTTATATCTAATATGCTTGCATTGTAAGAAACTGTATAAATTAGATCTGTATTTTGTAATACTTTGAACATAAACCTGTATGTTATCAGCTGTTAATAAACCTGCATTGCTGAAGTTCTGCCTGGTTCGATACTTTACTATTCTACTTCACAGGAAGGTGTCTAAGTGCCCTGTATTGAAGTGGTTAAGGACTAAATAGATGTGCATTGCCTGGGTAGTACTTGAGACATTTGATTATAAGTGCTGGTTGTCTTACGAGCTATACCCTTGAGATATATGGTGAATGTCAAGTTCGAGGATGGGGGTGAACCGAGTTACTGGTTGTTGGGGGGAGGGAGTGGGTGGTTACAGGGGAGGGAAGGGCACTCAGATAGACACTAATGTTAGATAGTAGGAAAACAGTGACCGGAGAGCGTCATCGTGTGATCTGGCAGTGTGCTAGGATCACTCTTTTGTTCATTTGTATTTTTGTTTGTTAAAATAAGAAAAACTTCAATAAAAAGAATTTATTAAAAAAAAAAAGCATCTGGTGCCCAAGCGGGAGATGTTTTGGCCACGCGAGATACGCTTGAGACATATGTTGCAAATAGCAGTGGTGCGATCTGATGCACTCATCTCAAAAAAGGCCCACACCAAAGAACTTTTGGAATAACGTGCGGAGCTTTGCGGTGGGATGCAGTCAGTGTGCTGCCCTTAGGCTGGCCCCTGGAGGGCATCCTGCCTCGTTGGTGATGTGCCTCCTCCTCCTCCTCTCTCCTATCTCCTGCAGCAACCTGGCAGTATGCTGCAGCAGGGGGAGCATGACTGTCAGATTGCTGTCCTTCTTGGGCACCCCCTCTGTCCGTGCTCACGTTACTGCCTTCATCTAGCTCAGTATCATCACCAGAGCCTTCTAAACGCTGGGCATCCTCCTGGAGCATGTACCCAACACTGTAGTCAAACAGTTCGAGGGACTCCTCAGGAGGACATGGTGGGGCTAGGGAAGGAGCCACTGATGCCATTGAGCCGAAGGAAGAGGCCGCGTTGGCAGCTGCTTTGCCAGCAAAGTACCCTGAGCATGGGTGAGAGAGGATGAGGAGGATGAGGACGGCTTGGTCATCCACTCGACCAAGTCTTCCGCATGTTGCGGCTCAACGCGGCCAGCTGCCGAAAAAAAGGCCAAGCATGTCCAACGGCCACGTGCTGATGAGGATGCACCGTCTCCACGACCAGCACTGTTGCCTCTAGACACAGAGCCTGCCTGCCCTCTTTTATTGGCTTGTGACTGTCTGCCTCTCCTATCAGTATATATATATGTATATATATATATATGTATATATATATACTGATACTGCAGAAATCAACTGCCTGCCTGTAGTATGAGAACACCACCAATCTTCTACAGGTAGCTTTAGCTGAACACTGTGCAGAGATCGCACTACACTAACTTGTAGCTTTAGCTGAACACTGTGCAGAGGATGCACTACACCAACGTTAAAATAATGTATTTGCCTGCGGTAGTGACAGGATCAGGAAAACACCACCAACCTTCTACAGGTAGCTTTAGCTGAACACTGTGCAGAGGTCGCACTACACTAACGTGTAAATAATGTAGCTGCCTGCAGTAGTGATAGGATCAGGAAAACACCACCAACGTTCTACAGGTAGCTTTAGCTGAACACTGTGAAGAGGACGCACTACACTAACGTGTAAATAATGTAGCTGCCTGCGGGAATGATAGGATCAGGAAGCTGAACACTGTGCAGAGGTCGCACTACACTAATGTGTAAATAATGTAGCTGCCTGTGGTAGTGATAGGATCAGGAAAACACCACCAACCTTCTACAGGTAGCTTTAGCTAAACACTGTGCAGAGGTCACACTACACTAACTTGTAGCTTTAGCTGAACACTGTGCAGGGGTCGCACTACACTAACTTGTAGCTTTAGCTGAACACTGTGAGGAGGACGCACTACACTAACTTGTAGCTTTAGCTGAACACAGTGCAGAGGTCGCACTACGCTAACTTGTAGCTTTAGCTGAACACTGTGCAGAGGTTGCACTACACTAACTTGTAGCTTTAGCTGAACACTGTTCAGAGGACGCACTACACTAACTTGTAGCTTTAGGTGAACACTGTTCAGAGGACGCACTACACTAACTTGTAGCTGTAGCTTAACACTGTGCAGAGGTCGCACTACACTAACTTGTAGCTTTAGCTGAACAGTGTGAGGAGGACGCACTATACTAACTTGTAGCTTTAGCTGAACACTGTGCACTACACTAACGTGTAGCTTTAGCTGAACACTGTGAGGAGGACGCACTACACTAACTTGTAGCTTTAGCTGAACACTGTGCAGAGGTCGCACTACACTAACTTGTAGCTTTAGCTGAACACTGTGAGGAGGACGCACTATACTAACTTGTAGCTTTAGCTGAACACTGTGCACTACACTAACTTGTAGCTTTAGCTGAACACTGTGAGGAGGTCGCACTACACTAACTTGTAGCTTTAGCTGAACACTGTGCACTACACTAACGTGTAGCTTTAGCTGAACACTGTGAGGAGGACGCACTACACTAACTTGTAGCTTTAGCTGAACACTGTGCAGAGGTCGCACTACACTAACTTGTAGCTTTAGCTGAACACTGTGAGGAGGACGCACTATACTAACTTGTAGCTTTAGCTGAACACTGTGCACTACACTAACTTGTAGCTTTAGCTGAACACTGTGAGGAGGACGCACTACACTAACTTGTAGCTTTAGTTGAACACTGTGCACTACACTAACTTGTAGCTTTAGCTGAATACTGTGAGGAGGACGCACTACACTAACTTGTAGCTTTAGCTGAACATTGTGCACTACACTAACTTGTAGCTTTAGCTGAACACTGTTCAGAGGACGCACTACACTAACTTGTAGCTTTAGCTGAACACTGTGCAGAGGTCGCACTACACTAACTTGTAGCTTTAGCTGAAAACATTGAGGAGGACGCACTACACTAACTTGTAGCTTTAGCTGAACACTGTGCAGAGGTTGCACTACACTAACTTGTAGCTTTAGCTGAACACTGTGCAGAGGTTGCACTACACTAACTTGTAGCTTTAGCTGAACACTGTGAGGAGGATGCACTACACTAACTTGTAGCTTTAGCTGAACACAGTGCAGAGGTCGCACTACGCTAACTTGTAGCTTTAGCTGAACACTGTGCAGAGGTTGCACTACACTTACTTGTAGCTTTAGCTGAACACTGTTCAGAGGACGCACTACACTAACTTGTAGCTGTAGCTGAACACTGTGCAGAGGTCGCACTACACTAACTTGTAGCTTTAGCTGAACACTGTGAGGAGGACGCACTACACTAACTTGTAACTTTAGCTGAACACTGTGCACTACACTAGTAGCTTTAGCTGAACACTGTGAGGAGGACGCACTATACTAACTTGTAGCTTTAGCTGAACACTGTGCACTACACTAACGTGTAGCTTTAGCTGAACACTGTGAGGAGGACGCACTACACTAACTTGTAGCTTTAGCTGAACACTGTGCAGAGGTCGAACTACACTAACTTGTAGCTTTAGCTGAACACTGTGAGGAGGACGCACTATACTAACTTGTAGCTTTAGCTGAACACTGTGCACTACACTAACTTGTAGCTTTAGCTGAACACTGTGAGGAGGACGCACTACACTAACTTGTAGCTTTAGCTGAACACTGTGCACTACACTAACTTGTAGCTTTAGCTGAACACTGTGAGGAGGACGCACTACACTAACTTGTAGCTTTAGCTGAACACTGTGCACTACACTAACTTGTAGCTTTAGCTGAACACTGTGAGGAGGACGCACTACACTAACTTGTAGCTTTAGCTGAACACTGTGCAGAGGTCGCACTACACTAACTTGTAGCTTTAGCTGAACACTGTGAGGAGGACGCACTACACTAACTTGTAGCTTTAGCTGAACACTGTGAGGAGGACGCACTACACTAACTTGTAGCTTTAGCTGAACACTGTGCACTACACTAACTTGTAGCTTTAGCTGAACAATGTTCAGAGGACGCACTACACTAACTTGTAGCTTTAGCTGAACACTGTGCAGAGGTCGCACTACACTAACTTATAGCTTTAGCTGAACACTGTGAGGAGGACGCACTACACTAACTTGTAGCTTTAGCTGAACACTGTGAGGAGGACGCACTACACTTACTTGTAGTTTTAGCTGAACACTGTGCACTACACTAACTTGTAGCTTTAGCTAAACACTGTTCAGAGGACGCACTACACTAACTTGTAGCTTTAGCTGAACACTGTGAGGAGGACGCACTACACTAACTTGTAGCTTTAGCTAAACACTGTGCAGTGGTCGCACTACACTAACTTGTAGCTTTAGCTGAACACTGTGAGGAGGACACACTACACTAACCTGTAGCTTTAGCTGAACACTGTGAGGAGGACGCACTACACTAACTTGTAGCTTTAGCTGAACACTGTGAGGAGAATGCACTACACTAACTTGTAGCTTTAGCTGAACACTGTGCACTACACTAACTTGTAGCTTTAGCTGAACACTGTGAGGAGGACGCACTACACTAACTTGTAGCTTTAGCTGAACACTGTGCAGAGGTCGCACTACACTAACTTTTAGCTTTAGCTGAACACTGTGAGGAGGACGCACTACACTAACTTGTAGCTTTAGCTGATCACTGTGAGGAGGACGCACTACACTAACTTGTAGCTTTAGCTGAACACTGTGAGGAGGACGCACTACACTAACTTGTAGCTTTAGCTGAACACTGTGCACTACACTAATGTGTAGCTTTAGCTGAACACTGTGAGGAGGACGCACTAAACTAACTTGTAGCTTTAGCTGAACACTGTGAGAAGGACGCACTACACTAACTTGTAGCTTTAGCTGAACACTGTGCACTACACTAACTTGTAGCTTTAGCTGAACACTGTTCAGAGGACGCACTACACTAACTTGTAGCTTTAGCTGAACACTGTGCAGAGGTCGCACTACACTAACTTGTAGCTTTAGCTGAACACTGTGAGGAGGACGCACTACACTAACTTGTAGCTTTAGCTGAACACTGTTCAGAGGGTGCACTACACTAACTTGTAGCTTTAGCTGAACACTGTGCAGAGGATGCACTACACTAACTTGTAGCTTTAGCTGAACACTGTGCAGAGGTCGCACTACACTAACTTGTAGCTTTAGCTGAACACTGTGCAGATGTCACGCTAAACTAACTTGTAGCTTTAGCTGAACACTGTGAGGAGGATGCACTACACTAACTGTAAATAGTCTAGCTGCCTGACTATGGTGCTAATAGGATCAGAAGAACACCAGCAATTTTCTTCAGGTAGCTGTAAGTACTGTAACAACACAAGCCTGCCTGTCAGTAGGAAGATAATAACAGGAACGGATCTAGCTAAACTGAATACAGTGTATATATATATATATACACACACAACACCTAGGATGCATATATATATACACAATACACTGTAAGTGCAGCTAACTGACTGACTGTCCTGCCTAATCTATCTAACTTAAATCAAAAGACACTGTCTCTCTGTCTCTCAACGCCGGAACACACTACACAGGGCTGCTGTGCAGGCGGCCTTATATAGTGTGGAGCGTGTACTAAACCCCCTGAGCAATAATTGGCCAAAGCCACCCTGGCTTTGGCCAATTACAGCTCTCTCTACAGACGGCGCTGTGATTGGCCAAGCATGCGGGTCATAGTGCATGCTTGGCCAATCATCAGCCAGTAATGCACTGCGATGCCACAGTGAATTATGGGCCGTGAGGCGCCACACGAATTTGGCGCGAACGGCCCATATCGTTCGCAATTCGGCGAACAGACGATGTTCAGGTCGAACATGGGTTCGACTTGAACATGAAGCTCATCCCTACTCAGGAGGACAGGTTCATGGTATCCCCAAGGGGGAGTTCAGACAGAGAATCGATATGAACCCCTATATGAGCAGGTTAATGAGGAGAATTATGATTACAATTATGCCTGGTATAACCCACAACGCATGGAACATTACTCTACAGGAGGAGGGGGCTCTGGAATGGCCCCCTATGAACCAGGTTGGATAATTTTTTAGGCAAAAGCCAGGGACCACGAAAAGGAAAACAAAGAGAGGATGTAGAGGAGGGAAATGGAAACATTCCCAAGAAAAGGAAGCGATAAGGAATGAGGGTATTTTCAATCTCAGTGGGATCCAATGAACTGATGTAGAAATGACTTTAGGGAACTTTAGGGAAAGGTCTCAAGTTTTCCCCAATAAATCCCTTAAGAAATTTGACACGTTCATAGACGTTCAGAAATTTGTTAGAAAATTAAGTATCAAAAGACATTTTCTTTCCAATAAGGTAACCAGTGGGGGGCCGGAGGGGTCTTCAAACCTTAGGAATGCATCCTTGTTTAACCCCCTGGGTAAACCTTCACCAAATCTATTGGTTTTTAAGGATTTGGTGCTGAAGGATTTACATGAGGCTAAAATCAAAAAGGTCCAACAGAAAGATATATATCAGGGTATTAAATCTCTCTGTGATAGGAAAGACCTCATCATTCACCCCGCCGATAAAGGGGGGGTATTGTGTTGCTGAATAGACAGGAATATGAAGGGGAGATAGTTACATAGTTACATAGTTAGTCAGGTTGAAAAAAGACACAAGTCCATCCAGTTCAACCTTAAAAACAATAAATAAATAAAATAAAAACTATCGTACAATCCAATATACCCAATTTTATACCCTCAGTTGATCTAGAGGAAGGCAAAAAAACCCAGGAGAGCATGCTCCAATTTCCTACAGCAGGGGAAAAACTTCCTTCCTGATCCCCAAGAGGCAATCGGATTTTCCCTGGATCAACTTTACCTATAAATGTCAGTACCCAGTTATATTATGTACATTTAGGAAAGTATCCAGGCCTTTCTTAAAGCAATCTACTGAGCTGGCCAAAACCACCTCTAGAGGGAGTCTATTCCACATTTTCACAGCTCTTATGCCCCGTACACACGGTCGGACTTTCCGACGGAAAATGTGCGATCGGAGCGTGTTGTCGGAAATTCCGACCGTGTGTGGGCTCCATCGGACTTTTTCCATCGGATTTTCCGACACACAAAGTTTGAGAGCAGGCTATAAAATTTTCCAACAACAAAATCCGATCGCGTCAATTCTGACCGTGTGTGGCCAATTCCGACACACAAAGTGCCACGCATGCTCAGAATAAATTCCGAGACATCTCGATCTGGTAAAATTAGCACTTTCGTCAGGCTGCAATGTTTTAAATAGTTTAATGCAGCGCACTCTCTTCTTCTTTATAATGCTAGAAGAATGAAGTAGTTTTGCTGCTGATATTCACACAGACTTCTCACAAATTTCTTTCTTTATTATTTATCGTGATTTCATCAATATAATATTTGTATTTGTCACATCTGATTCTAATTTTTTTTTTTGGTTAGTATTTTTTTCAAGCCTGATCTTTTTTTTTTAAAACTCCAGAATATTTTTGTGTGTGTTTTGTGTGTCAAGTTACCACAACACCATTGTTATCTTGTATTATTTAATCTCAAGGAGATTGTTTGGTGTTGGTGTCTCTTGTTAATTTCACATTGTATTTTTGAAGTGTACCTGCCTCCTCACAAACAAACTGTCCTTTTTGAAGGAAAACACACATAGGCAAGTATAATTGAAACAAAAAACCCTTTATTAAGGGCTCATAACCAAACAAAGAGGGAGGCAACGCTGGAGAAACAGCAGAAATTGGCGAGGCCTTTGGCCCCCAGGGCAGACATCAATTATTTCCAGGCAAACTTGGTGGCCTGAGGAGTCCCTATTTAAGGGAGTGCAGTCTGGTCCAGAATCCCAAGAGATCCTGAACAGCTGCAGATGACATGTATGTTCCCAGGCTGTGGTCATACAAGAGCCTGCATCTTTTGTCAGACCAGACAGAACCCAGGTCCTCACTCTCTGGTCTTCCTTCCATGCTTCCCTCCACGCTGTGTCTGTGGTGGTGGAGTTGTGGCAGGAGGAGGATGGTCCAACTTACACAGGTGGGTTTTGTATGTGATTTCGCCCCTCACCCCCTTAGTTAGTGTTTTGTAAAGAAGGTCGTCACACATGAGGCTTTGACCCTCCTGCATGCCCTGCAGTTTTGGGCAGCCATGGAGGCAAAGGCCTCTTCAGGAGTGGGGAAGGCTCTGAAGGATGCAGAAGCCTCCTGAATCAGCCTGAGTGCTGAATCCTGCACGTTACTCTCCTTCCTGGGTCTTTTGGTTGGAAGGCGGAGGGGAGGAACCTGCGATTCTGTCAGGCTCCTACTTTGCCCGGCCTTCTCCTGGCTGCCACTTACGCCCGTCTCCTCCTGGCTGCCACTAACCCCCGCCTCCTCCTGGCTGCCACATTCCACAGCCTCCTCCTGGCTGCCACATTCCACACCCTCCTCCTGGCTGAGGTCTTCCTGTGTATGAAAAAGGGACATCGTTTTAGTTTTTCTCTTCATCAATCATACATAATTTTTACCTCATGACTGTTGCAAATTGAATGTTAACAAATATAACAGACTATAATTCTGAGCCCAGCATTTTTCATTCTTGTCCCAATTTTTTGTGCCCACTACTGTCTATTGATATGTAAAACATTTTATGAAATCAGCAATTAGTGATCAATAATAACATCTAGTAAACATCATTTATTTATTGACCAGAAATCTGTAGAACAATGCTATACCTGGCTCCAGCTGGGCTCCTCCACTTCTTCCTGGCTGGAAGTCCCAGGTTGGACATCGGAAGCCTCAGCTGGGGTGGAAGATAGGGTGGAAGGAAGAGTGGAAGGAAGGGTCGAGAGGGATTCCCTGACTTCAGTCTGGTCTGACAGAAATCGCAGTCTCTCATAGTACCACAGCCTTGGGACATAAACGTCATCTGCTGCAGCTCTGGATCTCTGGAAATCCGTGAGTGCTCCTCAGGCCACCAATTTTGGCTATTAAATAGGGGATGGTTGCCGTGGGGGGACCAACTCTAGCGGTTTCTTCAGCGCTGCCTGCCTCTTTTGTTTATTATTGTATTATACCGTGCCTAGCTCCCGGGACACAGAGCAAACACCATCAAGCAGCCGGGGACAGTAGTTGAACCCAGCTTTATAACTGGCTACAGGGGGTCCATAAGGGTGCCTAGAAAAGCTGAAAGTTGACACATTGATGATTATGCTTAACTGAAGTTAATTAATAATTAATCATATAGGCTAATAAGCCTCAATTACATACCCTAATTGGACACGTGAAAAACACAAGGGAATGTGCTGGATGGATGACGATATGGTGCTTGAATATATAGATCAAAAAATATATGTGATAGCCAAGGAAACTAAAACCGCAATATAATGCATAACAGTAATATTAATGGGAGGTTCATAGTGCTTAAAGTAAAAAGCATCTTGTTAAGTAGCAGAGACCAATTATGAAATATAGTTTAAATATATGTGTAAAGGCACTTATCATAAAGATGTAAACGCCGATAATGGCAATGAAGGTACACACTGCACTTAGGGTCCCACCATCAGGAAAACTAAACATGGGAACCCCGCAGGAAAAGCCAAGCCTCCAGATGAATCCAAAGGACTTTGTTATCTAAATCCAATGTATATATAATCAGTGTAAAGGCTACCAAGCACCATATAACTGGGTAAAGGTAGAGGAGTAAAAGTACCTTCCTAGTATATAACACAGTTAATATTACCTTGATCAAAAGCAACCAGACCGCAGTGCATAACCAGCAACAGATGAATGAAAGGATGAAAAGGTTTTGCAGCCTTATAAGCCCCCCACCCGACCGGCATAAGCAATTAGCCAATCAGGAGCGGACAAAAAGCGGCCCGGGCGCATGCGCAGTGGCCGGAATCGATAGCCTACAATGGCCAGAGTGCCGTGCGCCTACTATATCACATGGTATGAAGCCCGTGATGATGATCAAGGAGGCGCAATGCAAGCATCGGGCCTGACGATGAATGGGGGGAGGATGTGTGAACACTCCGCCCATTCAGGGAGGGAGGAAAAGGAGGCAGATGTGGTGATGAACGGATGCACTGTGAAAGCTCCAGCCGAAGGGGCAGGCTGACGAAATGGTCAGCCCTTGGGTGTCCATGCAGCCAAAGGCTGTGGTTGGACAAAGTCCCCAGTCAGCAAGAAGGGGCAACCCCGATAGAACCGGGGTCGGAAGGGCATGCCAGAGATGAGAATGGGGAGTGGGGGGAACATTAGAGGGCATAGGGAGGACAAACAATTCCGCGGCTAGATGCTATTCAACCACCGGAGGGTAACTGCATGAACATAACGCTCACAATAAAATAGGAAATAAATGGGACTAACAATATTGCAATGAATAGTATGACATTTTATATTTGAATTTTTCAATTTCTACATATAGATAACACATATTTTAATAGGAATATTGCATTCAACAATGGCACATACAGAATATCAATAGCAGCATTGAAAAAATTATTTTATTTATATGAAAAAACAGTTCATCATGTGGTTCATGTAAAATATGTCCCTTATTAAAGAGACAGAACAGCAGTGGTTACTAGATGGAGGCAAGGAGTGAAGGCAAGATGATAGCAGGATTGAGAGCCCGAATAACAGAAAACAATCAAACAATAAGGAGGCGTAAGATGAATACACTGGTCGGGCACAGAAGGGTCAAAGCAACATACACTTAGATATCCAATTCACAGAAAGGACTTGAAACTAATATATTCATTTAATCCGGGAAATTTTACAGCGTCCAACAAGTGTATCCATCTAGTCTCGATTTGGAGCAAGGCGGTGTCGATATTGCCGCTTCGGGCGTGTGAAGGTACATGCTCGAGAGCCGCAAAACGGAAGACATCTAGATCATAATTATGTTCTCTAGCAATATGTCTATTCAAAGCTGTTGTGGTTAGATGTTTGTATAGAGGTACAATATGGTCCTTAATGCATTTGAGGAACAGACGCTTAGTTTTCCCCACGTAAAAACAACCGCATGAGCATAGGGCCAAATACACTACTCCGATTGTCTTACAAGTGACTCTATGTCTGGGATGGTAAGTCCTGCCATTGGGGAGCATGATATCTCTAGAATTGAGAATAAAGGGGCAAATGTCACATGCCCCACATGGAAAGGTGCCAACAGTGGAGTAATCCACCGGGCATCGAACCATGTGGTGGCTGTGAACCAACTGGTCCCTCATAGACGGAGCACGTCTGTATGTAATTTCTGGATATGATTTCAAACATTTTTTTATGGTATTGTCGACCATCAAGAGTGGCCAATATTTTTGAAAGATATCTCTCATTTGGCTATGTTGTTTAGAAAACTGGGTGATAGTTCTAACCGAAGAATTCGATTTCACAGGTTTTATTAAATGGATAAGATCATATCTATTTTGTTTAATGACCCTATTGAAGGCCCTCTTCAGCAGGGAGTGACTGTATCCCCGCTGGAGAAGTCTTCCAGATAAGTCATTAGCTGCCAGGTGAAAATCCAAATCCAGGGTACAGTTTCTCCTAAGTCTTAAAAATTTACAACCCCTGGCAAAAATGTTGGAATCACCAGTGCCTGAGGATGTTCCTTCAGTTGTTTATTGTTGTAGAAAAAAAGCAGATCACAGACATGGCCAAAAACTAAAGGGATTTCAAAGGGCATCTTTCTGGCTTTAAGAAACACTAAAATAAATCAAGAAAAATAATTGTGGTGGCCAGTAACAGTTAGATTTATAGAACAAGCACAGGGAATAAATTATGGAATCACTCAACTCTGAGAAAAAAAATATGGAATCATGAAAAACAAACAAACAAAATAACACTCCAACACATCACTACTTTGTTGTACTTTGTTGCACCACCTCTGGCTTTTATAACTGCTTGCAGTCTCTGAGGCATTGACTTAATGAGTGATAAACAGTACTCATTTGATAAAAGATTGATAGTTGATAAAAGATTTCATCATCCCCAAACATCCTTTCAATAGATGGGATAATAAAAGTGTCCAAAATTTCAATGTAAACCTGTGCATTTATTGAAGATTTAATGACAGCCATTTCCCCAGTGCCTTTACCTGACATGCAGCCCCATATCATAATTGACTGTGGAAATTTGCATTATTTCTTCAGACAGTTGTCTGCATAAATCTCATTGGAACGGCACCAAACAAAAGTTCCAGCATCATCACCTTGCCCAATGCAGATTCGAGATTCATCACTGAATATGACTTTCATCCAATCATCCACAGTCCACGATTGCCTTTCCTTAGCCCATTGTAACCTTGTTTTTTTGTGTTTAGGTGTTAGAGATGGCTTTCTTTTAGCTTTTCTGTATGTAAATCCCATTTCCTTTAGGCGGTTTCTTATAGTTCGGTCATAAATGTTGACAACAGTTTCCTCCCATTTGTTCCTCATTTGTTTTGTTGTACATTTTCTGTTTTCAAGGCATATTGCTTTAAGTTTTCTGTCTTGATGCTTTGATGTCTTCCTTGGTCTACCAGTATGCTTGCCTTTAACCACCTTCCCATGTTGTTTGTATTTGATCCATGTTTTAGACACAGCCGACTGTGAACAACCAACATCTTGTGCAACACTGCGTGATGATTTACCCTCTTTAAGGAGTTTGATAATCCTCTCCTTTTTTCAATTGACATCTCTGGTGTTGGAGCCATGCTTCATGTCAGTCCACTTGTTGCAACAGCTCTCCAAGGTGTGATCACTCCTTTTTACCTACATACTAACAAGCAGATTTAATCTGATGCAGGTGTTAGTGTTTGTAATGAAAATTTACAGGGTGATTCCATAATTGTTTCCTCAGAATTGAGTGATTCCATAATTTATTCCCTGTGCTTGTTCTATAAATCTAACTGTTACTGGCCACCACAATTATTTTTCTTGATTTCTTTTAGTGTTTCTTAAAGCCAGAAAGTTGCCATTTGAAATGCCTTTAGTTTTTGGCCATGTCTGTGATCTGTTTTTTTTCTACAACAATAAACAACTGAAGGAACATCCTCAGGGACTGGTGATTCCATAATTTTTGCCAGGGGTTGTACTATAGGGTATACTATCTAATAAAGGCTGGGTGTGTGCACTAGTGGCATGTAGAATAGTGTTGCCCGCAGAGGACTTGCGGTACAGGGATGAGTGCAGAACGCCATCCTCACCCACATGTATTTGCAAATCCAAAAAGCTTATTTTAGATTGGCTACATTCCATTGTAAAGCTTAAATTGTAGGCATTTACAGCCAGTGAGTCCATCAGCTGAGAGAGCTCATCTCGACTACCCAACCATAAAATAAAAACATCATCAATGCACCTATACCAGGCTACTATATGTTGAAGTAGACCCGATAGAGATTCTTGAGAAAATAGGTCCCTCTCCCACCCCCCAGGTACAGGTTTGCATAAGAGGGGGCGCACTTGGTCCCCATAGCCACTCCCTGCACTTGGAGGAAGTGGGAGGAACCAAACATAAACACGTTTCTAGTCAAGATGAACTCCAGCAGCCGAAGGACAAACTGGCTATAACTATCAAATAAAGGCCCCCGCTCTTGAAGATGGGTATGAATAACTTCGATACCCTTGGTGTGTGGAATTGAACTGTATAAGCTTTCAACGTCTAAGGCGACCAACCATGTATTGGAGGGCACTTGTTTCTCGTCTATGTGACGGAGTAGATCAATAGTGTCCTGAACATGAGAAAAAAGGGCAGTTACGTGAGGTGTTAGATACTTGTCTACAAGTGCGCTCGCATTTTCTGTTAAGCTTTGACAGCCAGAGACGATTGGTCGTCCAGGTGGCTTTTGCAATGACTTGTGTACTTTTGGTAAGGAGTAAAACGTTGGAATTTTTGGATCTTTTACGTTTAAATAGCTCCATGTACTGGAGTCAATGGTACCAGATTGGTAAGCTTCAAAGATTAAGCTATAGTATTCACTGTTGATACGTTTATACGCGAGGACGTCCATGACAACCACATTGCCGCCCTTATCAGCAGGTTTAATAACCAAGCCGGGATGGCATTGTAATTCTCGAAGGGCTTTTCGATATCGAGGTGATAGGTTGTGTTTATGGTCTTTTTGCAAGTCCAAATTTTCAATCGCAAAAGTTGTTTGCTGGACAAAAGCCCAGATATTAGGATTGGTTTGAAGTGACGGAAAGGTACGAGATTTGGGTTTAAAGATGGAGGGAAGGAAACACCAGGGACGACTATACCACAGGACGAAAGAAGTGGTTCATCGTCATCAGTGTGTCCCTCCTCCCAGAGTTGCATAAGATCCTCCAGGGTCTGAAATTCAGGCCCTGAGGGTTCAGAACAGGTGGGTTCTGTAGATCTGGAAGGGGGCATTTTTTCATAGATTACCTTCAATAAAAGACGTCTAGCAAATAGGTGTATGTCTTTAATAAGTTGAAAGCGATCAAGATCAGTAGAGGGACAAAAAGTAAGACCCAATTTCAAAACATAAATCTGATCATCTGTAAGATTTACAGATGAAAGATTAACGATTTCCAGTCCCGAGGAGTCCTGATTTACTGGGGATGAGATTAATTTGTCAAATCTGGTGTCTTTCCTAAAAAAATGGGTGCCATTTTAGGATCAGTGGAGTGGGTACTGGTAGGAAAAAGTGAAGATAAGGTGGGTTCACTGGCTCGACGGGGGTGTTTCACCTGTCACAGACAGGGAAGCTCCCTGTATTTATATAGTAAAAAATGTAGCGCATAATGAATGTGTGTGAAATCAAGGCCCAAACATTTCTGGATTGGTGCTTGAAAAAATTGGTGAAACAAAAACCAAATGGCATATAATAAACATAAAGTCAATGGATAATTATGAATATGAGAAATATAATGTCCCACTGCACAGAAAGGTGAGTATGCTCTGAAGGGTGGTGGTATTCCGATAGTTGTCAGAAGTCAAACTTCACCAAAACCCGACATTTCAACGAGATGGAACAATCGTGGAAAGAATAATGTGTAAAAAACTCTTACCAGATCCTGTGGATTCCCATGTCAGCGACAGGGAATCGCATGAGCAGTCTGCCACCAGTGGCGTGGAAAGGGAAGTCTTGTCACTCGAATCCTCTAGGCTGAAATCTGCATGGATCTCCGGGGGCCACCAGGCAGGTCCTCATAGTAAACGGCCGAGGTATGGATCAGGAGGGCAGGAACGTCACTTGTGGAGCTGTTGTAGGCACTTGACCTCATTCAAAAGGTATGGAGAAAGAAAAAATATGCCTCCACATAGTGCAGATAAAAAGGGGGTGTTTTTGTTTCTAAAAAAACCTTTAACAATAAAAACGTGATCGCAATGAATATAAAAGAATGGGCAACATGGAGGATGGTGAATGGGTCCGACGCGTTTCGACCTAGGGGTCTTCAACAGGGGCATAGACCATCCACTCCAGGTTGCCATATATATATATAACTAAAAATATCTAAGAAGGACCAATCACAATGCATGGGAATCAAACCATTTTCATTGGCATTTGGAAACAGGAAGTAATTGCCTACTCATTGTACCTGTGCAGTCATCTGATATCACCTCGTGAAATATTGACAAATTAGAACCGATCACTAAAAAGCTCAGGGTCAGCAAGAGGATCCCTCAACTATAGGATCCCTCAACAATAGTGAATTAATTAAACAATAAACCTGTTATCCGAAAGACCCCACTACTGACAGTAATAAACACCTTCCAACAATGTCAGTGAGAGGGGCCAATCATAACATGGGTGTTGAGGACAGATAGATGGAGCAACCAATCAGGCGGCTAGCTGGTATTTCGCCCATACTTCCGCCGATCCACGTATAAAACTATGGGGGATGACGTTACGCTGGGAGGCGTGCCCGGCGTCCATCTCCCACGTGGATCGAGCGGTCAATCGGAGAGCAGGTGGAGAGCCCTGCTCTGCCGGTCCTGATACACGTGTCGAACGGAGGGAAGTGACGTGGCTCTTGAAAGCGCGCCAAACGTCCAAACTCCGTCACGTGACCAGCTACAGAAGCCTAGCAGGGCCAGAGGGGGACTGAGTTTCGTCAAACGCGGAACTCATCCTCCGTGGTTAGGCTAAGACTGCGGACCCGGAAATAAAGGACAGGGTCACTTAGCAGGAAACAATCTGAATGGGGACAGCACAGTTAAAAAAATCAAACGATAGTGTAAACACACATCAAACAATGAATGTAAAAAAATTAAAATAATGAAAAAAGATGACACATTCCTTAATGAATGATCTCAATATACTGGACCTGTAAAGAAATCAGGAGCGTTGTAAAGAAATATTCTACATAACATGGATCTTAAAGTGGTAACAGACGCTGAATGGGAATTGATAGGGGAAAAGAAGAACTGAGAAAAATATAAGTAGAAACTCGAAATTAAAAGATCAAGATTGATTGATAAAAGAGCTGAGGTCCCACTCCACGTTCAACCCGAACGGGAAGTAGGACCTCAACTCATATATCCAGTAAGTCTCGAGGTGCGAAAAGGCCTCGAAGACGAGACTCTCCCCTCCAATGGGGGACAAACTTATCAATCGCCTGAAATAAAGTCCCAGTAGGGTCTATATTATGGCTCTCTAAATAGTGATGGGGTACTGTATGTTTACTTTTGCCCTTCTTAATACCGGCCACATGTTCATTGACTCGGATAGAAAAAGTCCTGATAGTGCAGCCAACATACTGTTTAAGGCAGGGGCAAGTATTAAGAAGGGCAAAAGTTTATTTCAGGTGATTGATAAGTTCCATACCTCGGCTGTCTACTGTGAGGACCTGCCTGGTGGCCCCCGGAGATCCATGCAGATTTCAGCCTAGAGGATTTGAGTGACAAGATTTCCCTTTCCACGCCCCGGCAGACTGCTCATGCGATTCCCTGTCGCTGACATGGGAATCCACGGGATCTGGTAAGAGTTTTTTACACATCATTCTTTCCACGAATGTTCCATCTCGTTGAAATGTCGGGTTTTGGTGAAGTTTGACTTCTGACAATTATCAGAATACCACCACCCTTCGGAGCATACTCACCTTTCTGTGCAGTGGGACATTATATCTCTCATATTTATAATTATCCATTGACTTTATGTTTATTATATGCCATTTTGGTTTTTGCTTCACCAATTTTTTCAAGCACCAATCCAGAAATGTTTGGGCCTTGATTTCACACACATTCATTATGCGATACATTTTTTACTATATATATCCATTGTTTTTGTCAGACTGTATGTAGCTGCTCTTCCAAGTTTCATTTGTTAGCGCAGTGTTTCCACATGTAGAGCTCCCTGTATTTGTCTATGAACAGGGGGAGGAAATTTTGGTCATTGAAGCCATCCATTTTATCTGCAAGACACAAGACAAACCCTAATGTCAGGCGAAACTCTCCCAATCTTGTCACAATATAGGCCTCAAATTAGAAGCAGTATAGGCCCAAGTTTGAATCTTACCTTCGTTATCACGATCGGTGCCTCCGATACTCCTTCCTCCGTTAACAGATCGTACGTACTACGCACACGTGTTACGCTTTATATACACTGCGCATGCGTGAAACTCCACCCGCCCTGACGTTCTTTCTAGTCTATTCCCCGCCCCTTCTCATTCGGCGCAGTGGGGAAGAGCACATGGCAGAGACACAGCAGGTGCGTTCTAATGACACCAACGAGGAGGAGGAAAGCCCGGAGCCAGAAACGTCCCAATCCCGGAAGAGACGATTTAAGGCCTCAAATATGTCCTTTGGGGAGATGTTGGAGATGGTGGACATCCTGAGGAGGGCCGACTATGATGGGAAGTATGGACCTTACCCCAACCCCAATGTCAGAAAGGCCAAGATCATGGTGAAAGTGTTCAAAAGTCTGCAACAGAATTTTGGGGTACGGCGATCCAAGGATCAGCTCAGGAAGCGGTGGTCGGACCTCAAATTAAGGGAGCATGAGCAGTACAGAAGAATCTGGAGAGTGCTGTAAAAAAGTAAGTAGTTGTGCTGTGTTCCTATTCTTTATTTTTATTACGTTCGTGCTGCTCCATGTGCTTTTCTTCTTAACTGTTGTACGGTTTAAAATGGCAACTTTCATGTTCATGGGCACATTGTTCATTCGTATGAAACATTGTCCGTTCAGCCTAGAAAACACCATTGTTTTGGGCATATGCATTTGAATACATTTTTGCTAGCCTACTTATCTTAAAATAATTTTGTTGTGTAGATGGGTTTGTAACTCGAATGAAATGCAAACTAGATTCTGTGTAAGGAGAGGACACTCAGCAGCTGTTTACACATCTGGACACTGGAGCACTAGTGTGGGACACAAGAACACCCTTTTTATTAGGGGGCCCACACAGGTGCTCCAGTGTATACTATAGGGGTGTCTCCATCTGTGAAGCTTGTACAAAACATGTAAGTTTTCAAGCTTGACAAAGGACAAAAATATTTCTTCATCTTGCAACTCTGCCAAAATAAACAATTGTACCCCACTTCCAAGCAATGTTTCATATTCATATTTCTCCCATCAAATCTGTGTGCTAAGTATACCAATTTTTTTTTTACATAGGGGAGAAAAGACTCGGAGGACACCACTCATCAGAGGAGAACACAGACCCCCCACCTCAGGAAGAAGGTGAAATCCCCCAAAGCCAACAGGAGGAGGAGGAAGGAGATGTGGTGGAAATAGTCACCACAACAGGTGAGTGTCTGCGACCACAGGCTCCGGTAAGAGATGAATGGCGGCATATTTATAATACATGGTGTTTTTGTTTCTATGTTTTTAGGTGATCGTGATGTTGTGGATCCAGGTCATTTCACTAGTGAAAGTGCCCAGATCCTGATCGGGGAGATCATGGGGTGTAATAGGGGCTTGGAAAACATCTAGAAAAACATCAATGATGTTCAAAACAAAATGAAGAACATCACTGATGTTTTAGGGAGAGTTTAAAACAACTCCAAATCCCTTTCCTTTTTTGTGCTTTTTGGAATCTAAAAATTTCTCACTTTTTTTACATATTCTCGAAAAGCCAAATTTTGAAGATGCACACAGTTTGTCAACATGTGCTATCTGATATCACGGGAGATCAATGTATGCATTTCGGGGTGCAACCCCTTCCTCAATAATAAAGTAGCTGAGAGGAAGGGGTTGCACCCACAAAACACGTCCCTTGATCCCCGTGATAGCAGCTAGCACATGTTGACATTCAACAATTTGTGTGCATCTTCAAAATCTGGCTTTTCCAGGGGTGACTTCACCCCATCTGAACGCAATATCAAACACAGTTTATAAATACTCATGTCTGATATTGCCTTCAATTTATAACAAAGTTGAACTTTGTAAGTTCCAGATTTGTGTATTTCTTGTTGGTTTTAAACATGCCTGTTTTACCTTAAATGGACATTTCTACTTTTATTAATGTGACCAAAAAAATGTTATACAACAAACATGTTGATTTGTTTTAAAAACCTTTTTTAAATGCACATGTGATTGTGCTGGTATTAAAAAGATTGATAATCAAGAATGTGTGGATTATTGTTTCAATGCTCGAAAACTTGTTTTGTGGTTAAATTGTGGTTTTCTGTGACAATGGGGGTTATTTCCTAAGGGCAAATCCACTTTGCACTACAAGTGCAGTGTCAGTGCAGTCTCAAGTGCACTTGTAGTGCAAAGTGTCTTTGCATTTAGTAAATAACACCCAACAGTGCTTTCGAATATTACACAATCACGCCATTTTCAGGACTACCCACATTTCAGTCAGGGTCAGCTAAAAGAAAGACAAGCAGTAAATTTTAGCAAATATTTTAGTAGTTAATTTTTTTTTTTTTTTTTAAATGTCTCAGACATTGTCTGGCATATCGATGGCCCCCCTACCCGCAAAGTATTCCATGTATCTTAGACGGACCTCGCGGGCACTCAGGGGGGGCAAGCCAGGACGGCCAGCTTCAAGTGCCGTCAGGGTTGGTTCACTTACATGAAATCTGGATTCAGACGCAACTGAGGCAGCATAGTTTCATGAATTTCTCCTTAAAAAGTTGTGGAGAACACAGCAAGTGTCAGGGAAATGGCCGTGTTGTGGGCAATTCTGCCAGTAACCGTCATGGTGGCGCCAAGCGCACGATAGATGCACGATAGCTGGACCACAGCAGTCTGTGCGTGCCAATGCGTGCACACGCGCGCGCACGCCCTGATCTTGTGGGCACACCCCCCGGCCTATTTAAACCTGCCACTGACACTTGCATTATGCTGGATTATCAAACAGCTCCTGTGTTCCTGTGCCTTCTATACTCTGAAGACCCCTGCTTGACCTCTGCTTGGCTTGACCTGTGTTCCTGTTTATCTCCTCGCTCTGACCCCGGCTTGGCTGACTACTCTTCGATCTTCTGCCCTCCGTGTGTGATCCAGCTTGTTCCTGTACGTCTCTTGGACTGTCTTTTGGTATCTGACCCCCTGGCTGCGGACCCTGTTCCTGGTTTACCCTGCTGTTACCGTTCAAGACTTCTCTCCGCACGGCTGCCACAGTGCACTCTAGCTACTTACAGCCAACCAGCCAGCTTGCAGTATTCCTGGCAACCCGTGCACCTCTGTGCATCGCATTCCCTGTACCCAAATCCAGGGACGCGCTGCATTTAGCCACGAGAGACGCCCTCCCAGCAAACCGGCCTCACACTACAGACTTGACAGTATAATCCAGCCATGACTGAGGCCGGCAGAGGTGCGTCCCCATTAGAGACTTTGTGCCAACAAGCCACCACTCTGACCCAAGCAGTTCAGAAGTTACAGGAAGGTTATCTGCAACTAACGGATAAGTTGCAACACCTGTCAGAGTCATCAGCTCCCTTGATGATGTTCCCGCCTCCAGAACCCCGAGTTCCCGTTCCAGAGCGATTCTCCGGAGACCGGAAAAAGTTCAGATCCTTCAAGACTGCCTGCCTATTGTACCTAGCCCTGCAACCCCGGACTTTTGCTTTAGAGACTGTTAAAGTCGGGTTCCTCATCTCTTTGCTGTCTGATGAACTTCAGGCCTGGGCCCATAACTTATGGGAACAAAAGAGTCCAGTCATTTGCATGGTGGACGCATTCCTGGCAGCTATGGCACAACTTTACGAGGATCTCCAGCGTACTGCCACCGCTGAAGCTGCTCTGCACTCTCTGCAGCAGGGTAGGTGAACAGTAGAGGACTATACCCTGGACTTCCGGCGGTGCTACGCAGACACAGCCTGGAATGAGGCAGCTTTACTACACCAGTTCCACCTAGGACTCTCTGAATCCCTGAAGGATGAGTTGGCCAGGATCGGGATTCCCACTACACTCGAGGGTCTCATCCAATTATCCATCCAACTGGATCGACGTTTGCGGGCGAGACAGTCCGAACGATCACGAACCTGCAGACCCGCCAGTACACCCACCTTTGGATCAGTTGTCAAGCAGATTGGCCTGTTACGTTCTGCACTAACTCCTGATGAAATACGTCATCGTATCCTAGCCAATCTCTGCCTCTATTGTGGAGGGAACGGACATTTTCTATGCGACTGTCCCAGGAAGTTCAAGAAGCCACCTACCTACTCTCCAGCATATTTCCAGGTCTCCGGGACTTCTCCCTCACAACTCGTTCTCCCCATTTCACTGCAGTTGGGAGAGGAAGAGATCCGACTCCACGCTATAATCGATTCTGGAGCATGCAGTTGCTTTGTGGACTTGAACCTGGCAAGAAACCTTAGGTTGCCCCCCTCCACAAGAAATGGGGTCTGGAAGTCCGTTTAGGAGATGGCACCCCACCTAACTCCAGCCTTGTTACTCAAGAGACTTCTCCTCTCCTTATTACCTCTCCCGATGGCCATCGGGAATTCATACGTTTTGAGTTCACCTATGTATCCAATTATCTTGGGTATCCCTTGGCTCCAAGCCCATAACCCCCAGATCGATTGGATCAAGAAGGAAGTCCTGTTCACTTCCCCCTATTGCCAACAACATTGCCTCATCCCTGAATTCAGAGATACCACCAGTTGTCTGACAGTCCAGTCGGTATCCTCCACTAACCAAGATGTACCCTGGGCGTACCATGAATTCCTGGACGTTTTTGATAAGAGAAAGGCTGATGTTCTACCACCACATTGGCCATATGATTGTCCTATCAAGCTGCTTCCAGGGGCCGAAGTTCCACTTGGACGTATATTCCCCCTCTCTGAAGTGGAATTGGGGACACTACGACAGTACATAGATGTAAATTTGGCAAAGGGCTTCATCCGTCCTTCTTCTTCTTCTGCCGGTGCTGGCATTTTCTTTGTCAAAAAAAAGATAAGACTCTAATGCCACGTACACACGGTTGGACTTCACGGCAGACTTTGCCCGGCGGACGGGATTTGGTCGGACAATTCGATCACGTGTGAGCTCCAGCGGACTTTGTTTTCTCAAAAGTTGGACGGACTTAGATTTGAAACATGTTTTAAATTAATCCGTTGAAATCGAGTCCGGTCGAAAAGTCCGCCGTCTGTATGCTAGTTCGACGGACAAAAAGCCACGCTAGGGCAGCTATTGGCTACTGGCTATGAACTTACTTGTTTTAGTCCGGTCGTACGTCATCACGTACGAATTCGACGGACTTTGGTGGATTGTGTGTAGGCAAGTCCGTTCATTCAGAAAGTCTGTCGTAAAGTACATCGAAAAGTCCGCCGGGCAAAGTCTGCCGTAAAGTCCGCTCGTGTGTACGCGGCATAAGACCATGTGTGGACTATAGGGATTTAAATAAAATCACCATAAAGAACCGATATCCACTCCCACTGGTCCCTGAACTCTTCCAGAGACTTCGTTCAGCCCAAGTGTTCACCAAACTCGACCTCCGGGGTGCCTACAACCTCGTTCGCATCCGTGAGAGCGATGAGTGGAAGACTGCATTCAGAACAAGCTTCGGGCACTTTGAGTATTTGGTGATGCCGTTTGGGCTCTGTAATGCCCCGGCTACTTTCCAGCACTTCGTAAACAACATCTTCCGGGAATATCTTGACTACTTCGTCATCATCTATCTGGATGACATCCTTATCTTCTCAACCACCTTGGAGCTCCATCGGACTCACGTAAAGACAGTATTACTCACACTAAGAAAACACAGACTTTACGCAAAAGCAGAAAAGTGTGACTTTGAAAAGAAATCCATACAATTCCTAGGGCTCATCATTTCTACCGGTGGTGTAGCTATGGATCCACAGAAAGTGCAGGAAATCCTAGACTGGCCAACTCTGTCAGACAAGAAGGGTGTACAAAGGTTTGTAAGGTTTGCAAACTTTTATAGAAGGTTTATAAGGAACTTTTCTTCCATCATCTCGCCCATAACCCAAGTAACCCGCTTACATGTTCGCTTCCTGTGGTCCTCCAAAGCCCAATCTGCCTTTGAGAAACTGACGTCTTTGTTTACTTCTGCACCAGTTCTTCAACACCCTGATCCTGCCCTGCCCTATATTATAGTGGTCAACGCCTCAGAGGTAGTGTCAGAGAACTATCACAAATGCTCGTTCCCGTGCGCCAGTCAGACGTTCAGCAGGAACGAGTGAACCCCGGGCCAGGCACGCACGTTAGCACATTCTTACGAACGAGTGCACCTTAGCGCGGGCACGTTGCACGCCAACGAATCACGGCGCAAGGCGCCCTATTTAAAGGATCAGCATACTAGTGTCAATGCTGGATTGTCTCAGCTAGTTCCTGTATCCTTGCTGCTGTTATTGATTGAACCTTGATCCTGAACCCCTGGCTTTCCTGACTACTCTTTCGGATTATCTCTGCATCTCTGCCTGCCTCTGCTTCCTGTACCGAACCCAAACTTGAACTTCTGACTACGGCTCTGTCTCCCGATCTTGTACTTCTCTGCCAGCTTGTTGCCAACCACCGCCAGTCCCTGACTACGAACCTGTCTGCCGATTGTGTACCTTCCTGCCAGCACGTTGCCAACTCCTGCCTGTCCCCGACCCTGCAAGTATTCCTGCTGGACTTTTCCTGAACCAATCCAGGATCAGCATCCCACCTGCTCCACCAAGGCTCCGGTGTTCTTGATCCTGCCAGCAGGCCCCTGTGCCCTTTCGTTGCCCTAGCAGCCCTGTCTCAACCTCCAGGGGTGCTAGGACCGGAACCGTGCAAGAGGCCACCCTCGTCATTTCGGACTCCGCTGTAAGGTACGTGACAGGTAGCTACAGGAGCAGTACTTTCACAACACCTGGGACCCAAGTCTCTGCTTCACCCTGTGGCCTTCTCCTCCTGGAAAATGAGCCAGCCCGAGAGGAATTACGACGTAGGTGATCATGAGCTTCTGGCCATTAAGACAGCCTTAGAAGAGTGGAGATACCTTCTTGAGGGAGCCACGCACCCAATAATGATATTCAGCGATCACAGAAACCTTGAGTACCTCCGCACTGCCAAACGCCTGAGACCCCGTCAAGCTCGCTGGCCTCTGTTCTTTTCACGATTCAACTTTCACATCACCTACCGCCCTGGCTCCAAGAACGGCAAGGCCGATGCTTTATCCCAAATCTTTCCTGATACCCCAGAAGAAACAACATCCAGTACGATCTTGTCTCCACAGAACTTTCTTTTGATTCAACCTGATCTAAGGTCTTCTCTTGAACAGGCCTCCCTCCAATGCCAGGAACCAGAGACTTCCTCTCTAAGAAGCCAGGGTGGGTATCTCTGCTATCAGGACAAGATCTTTGTCCCACAACAAGCCAGAATCCAGGTCTTACAAACTTTACATGATCATCAACTTGCTGGCCACTTCGGTGTATGGAAAACTATGGATCTTATTCAGCGATCCTTTTGGTGGCCTACCTTGAAAACTGATTGCAAAAAGTATGTAAGCTCCTGCACTACCTGCCAGCGAAACAAGGGGTCCAACATTAAGTCTTGGGGTCTGCTACGTCCTTTGCCAGTACCAGAATAACCATGGAGGAATATATCTATGGACTTCATAGTAGAGCTGCCACCCTCTGAAAGATTCACAACGATTCTAGTTGTTGTAGACTGTCTGTCCAAGATGTCACACTTCGTACCTATGATAGGTACTCCTTCCACCTCAACCACAGCAAAAGCCTTCATAAGAGAGATAGTCAGACTTCACAGCCTTCCTGACAGCATTGTGTCTGATAGAGGGGTCCAGTTTACTTCCCGATTTTGGAGAGAGCTCTGCAAAGTTTTGTCTATTGAAGTTTGCCTATCCTCTGCCTATCACCCCCAGAGCAACGGTGAGACTGAAAGGACTAATCAGACCTTAGAACAATATTTAGGCTGTTTCTGCTCCATTTCCCAGGATGACTGGTCCTTGTTACTCCCCTGTGCGGAGTTCGCATACAACAACTTAGTACACTCAACCACCGATCAATCACCGTTTTGGGACAACTATGGGTTCCATCCTTCATTTCTACCTAATGTCATTCCAGAGACCTCAGTTCCAGCAGTTCAAGACAAGATAAAATCCATTCAGACTAACTATCAAACTCTCCGGTTAACCATGCAAAAGGCCCAAAAGGACCACAAGGAACAATATGATAAAAAGAGGGGAGAGCCCTAGTTTTAAGGTTGGAGATGAGGTTTGGCTCTCCTCGGCAAATCCTAAACTTCCTTGTCCCTCCAAGAAATTGGGACCAAGATTTATTGGCCCATTCAAGATTAGACGGGAGATTAATCCAGTAGCTTTTGAACTGTCACTTCTGAGTTCTTATAAAGTGCACCCTGTGTTTCATGTCTCCTTACTTAAAGCTGTTATCTCTAGTCCTTTTTCAGGAAGGAAAGAAGATCCTCCGCCTGCAGTTTCTGTGGGAGATGAAACAGAGTATGAAGTTGAGGCCATCCTGGACTGCCGCCGGAGAGGTAGGATCATTCAATTTCTTATAAAGTGGAAGGGTTACCCAGCAGAAGAAAGTTCTTGGGAACCTGCAGCCAATATACATGCTTCTAGACTTTTGTAGATTCCGAGTTCGTTATCCCGAAAGATGGGCCCGATTGGGCATCCGGAGGTTGCCCCTTGGGGGGGGGCACTGTCAGGGAAATGGCCGTGTTGTGGGCAATTCCGCCAGTGACCGTCATGGTGGCGCCAGGCGAGTTTCTGTGTGCCTGCGCGCACGCAGATGCGCGATAGCTGGACCACAGCAGTCTGTGCGCACCAATGCGTGCACACGTGCGCGCACACACGCCCTGATCTTGTGGGCACACCCCCGGCCTATTTAAACCTGCCACTGACACTTGCAGTTTGCTGGATTATCAAACAGCTCCTGTGTTCCTGTGCCTTGTATACTCTGAAGACCCCTGCTTGACCTCTGCTTGGCTTGACCTGTGTTCCTGTTTATCTCCTCGCTCTGACCCCGGCTTGGCTGACTACTCTCCGATCTTCCGCCCTCCGTGTATGACCCAGCTTGTTCCTGTACCTCTCTCGGACTGTCTTTTGGTATCTGACCCCTGGCCTGGCTGCGGACTCTGTTCCTGGTTTACCCTGCTGTTACCGTTCAAAACTTCTCTCCGCACGGCTGCCACAACGCACTCTAGCTAAAGACAAGAAATTTTTGGTCTGGTTGATGATGCAACACCCCTAAGTTAGGCACCTCATCCCAATGTAAGTGAGAAACAATGGGGAAAAGATTAGGGGGATTTTTGCGGTGCCAAGTACAAAAAGAGAAGAGTTGTTTCCATCAGTTAAAATAGAAAAAGATTTTATTTAAAGTGGGGTTCCCGCGACCATTCCTATTTTTTTTTTTTTTGTATTCATTCAGACACATGTACAAATCTAAATAGAAACTCACTGTTTTGGTATTATTAAGCTGCTGCTGTCCCTTTTCGTTTTCAATAAATATTTATAATAAATCGATTGTGGCTAATCCCATCTTGCTTGTGGGCATGTGAAGCCCACAAGCATGGATTTCCAGGATACGGTGAATGCTGAGCTCCCAGCATTCACCGCTATTTCCCGCGCATGCTCAGTGTTTACTGTGAGCAGCGCCGTAAACTTCAGGGTTGCCATCACAACGGGCGTCGTTGTCGTCGAAATCCTACGAGAACTCGCGGCAGGCCTCCGCAATGACTCCTTGGAATGATGACAGGAGCTCCCAGGAGGCATTGCACGTAAAAAGGAAATTGCATAATAGCCACAGTTGACCCGCCCATATCCGCAAATAACTAGACAGGAAGCAGAGAAGGACATTGGAAAAAAAACAGGTACAAAAGGAAAAAAAAAAAAAAAAAATATATATATATATATATATATATATGCGTTTATAACTAAATACATTCATGGCATGTGATTGAACAAAACATGTAAAATAGGGCGGAGCTCCGCTTTAAAGACATATTTAAAAAAGATTTGAATGTATAACATTACAGATGTTTGGTGGTCATATTTTAAACAAATATAGCATGATTCACAGTGGAGACGTTGCACAATAACCCGACATGTTTCGCTATTCGCTTCCTCAGGAGATGTGCAAGGCTTATTTGAAACCACTAAATGGATGAGATATAGAAATATTATTACATGCATATGAGTCATACAGTCAAAATTTGTCATACAAAAGATATGAGATAAGATATGAGTTTGGTTGCCAAAGGGAGACGTGGGTGCAAACACTTACCCAGACAATAGCTAACACCCGCAAACCACCAAGCCGGACCCTAGACAATCACCCCCAGTTGACCCGATCCGAAAAATCAGTCAGGTGTGGCCATAGAGGGAAGAAAGGCGACACTGGAGGACAGTAAATGGTCATAAAATTAAAATTGATTTTAATAAATATATTTAAGTATTTTATTTTTTGTTTTTTATTTATTATTTTTAAGACTAATAAAAGGGGGGACAGTTGTCTCAATGGTTATGTACTTTCAAAAGGTCTGTGCCTAGTGATCCAAAAAGGGGAAGACGCTCGTACCCAATTTCATTAATGGAGTTCTGGAATTTTAACTGCAGGAAGCAGACTGGAGAGATATTGGAGAGAAAAACTCTATATAAATATGCCGTAAATCTAAAGGAGAAATAGACACAAATGGAAAAAGAGATAAAAAGGAAGCGAAACAGGTAAGAGATGGCAGGGAGAAATAAGGGGAGAGAAAACATTGAATGTATAGGGAGAAAATCTCCAAAGAATTTCCCTCATTGAGGGAAAGGAGCGTCAGGATTGAAGAGAAAAATGAGTGTGATCATGATAGACAATGAATAGCCAAAGGATGAAAAGAGAGCAGGAGCTATGAAGAAAACTTTCAGAGTTATAAAGCCTGTCAAATTAGGTTCTTCCTTACCGAGCTAAACAAGCGCCACTGGGTAGGAGCGTCTCCTTTCGGCTCTGGCTGAACGAACAGCCAGATAAGCCGGTTTATATCTTCCCTCTGACGAGCCGGCGTGTGACGTCATCGGCTTGAGGTGGACGAGAAGACACCTGTGCGCATGCACGGGGGAACTCAATCCTCAAACTACATTACCCAGGAGGCCGCGCGAGAGGGGAGGAGTCAGGTCCATCCACCAAGAACAGGATGAACCTATAGAGACTCCAGCCTCTCCGCAGCGATCCGGGGCATGCAGAGATGGTACGGAGGAGGTGGGATCCGAGGTGGCCGAGGCCACCATAGGATCAAATGGGTTCCACCGCACTGTCAGGCGTATAAAGGTCTTGCTCAAAGATGGAAAAGGCAAGCCCTGGGTGTCTGTATGGCTCACCAAAGACCCATTCCCCAAAACCGGGACAGAGAGGAGGGAGAGAATATCCATTGACCGACCCGTCACTTCTAGTCTCTTGCGACCCACAGGCCTCGGCCTCACACACCATGGTTTCCATGGCACCTACCACTTCGAATATCGCCTCTCTTTTGCACCTTAACACCACTAACAAGGTAAGCACTACTGAGGTCATTATCTCTCCTTCTGGCACTCCATTACCCACTCTTTTTTTAGGAAAGGATTAGGGTCTAGACCTTTGCCAAATTCCCCACCTATTATTACCCCTAGTAAAGAAAATGACCAACAACTTTTGATCATTAATCTGTCTTCCCACAAATTAACGGACATAGAGACACAAGTCTTACAATTAGGCCTCACATTTTGTCCTGACTCTCAATGTGACAAATTCTCACTCATTAAAGATCTGCATTTATTTGCACGTAGGCTTATCTACAGGATCAACTTTGACAAACTTCCTCTAGAGATGCATTCAACAGACCCAAATACCAATATTCAGGAAAACATTGAAGAACATCAAGCTCTTGAGGATTTGATGGAACTTTGGGAGGAGGGACACACCACTGACGACGACGCAGTTGGTATTCCCCCACCGGCGCTGTCGATCGTTGGTGTGTCCTTCCCCCGCCCTCAATCCTTCAGACCCAAATCTAGACTTTTCCAGCTTTTAAATACTAACCCAAATATATGGGCATTTATCCAACAAACAACAAAAGCTATTGAGGACCTCAAAATCTCTACCACCAAGACTCCCAAATTAACTCCAGAGCAAATCGATGCTATCAAATCTTTGCAAACAAATTCTGACATAATAATCAAGCCCTCTGACAAGGGCAAAAATTTGGTGGTCATGAACATCTCCCATTATGTAACTATGTGTCAAAAAATTCTCACTAACCCTAGTTGGTATCGCCCCATTTCTAAAACAGTGATCAACAACTTTGATGCACAACATCTTCCATTATGTAACTATGTGTCAAAAAATTCTCACTAACCCTAGTTGGTATCGCCCCATTTCTAAAACAGTGATCAACAACTTTGATGCACAATATCGTGCAATTATCTTTCGGGCTTACCACCAAGGCGTCATTGATCAGAACACTCTGAATTTCCTGAACATTAGGGATCCTAGGATCCCTACGTTTTACGCACTACCCAAAGTGCATAAATCACTGACTGAACTCCCAGGACGTCCCATAATTTCTGGATGTTCCAGCCTCACTGAAAATGCTAGCTCTCTAGTAGATAGCTACTTACAACCTCATGTCATGGCACTTTCATCATACATCAAGGACGCTATTGACCTTTTAAGAACTATCGAAGGTATTTCCCTTCCTCCCAACACCTGGCTAGTTGCCCTTGATGTAAAAAGCCTTTACAACGCTATTCCACTCGATCTAGGAATTAAAGTGATACAGCAACACCTCAATGAAAGAGGTCCTTCTTTTGCCAAATATAATGCATTTGTATTGGATCTACTCGACTACATCCTGAAACACAACGTGTTCATCTTTGACTCCTACCACTACCTCCAGGCACAGGGGGTCGCAATGGGGACCAAATGTGCCCCCTCATATGCGAACCTGTACCTGGGGGGGTGGGAGAAGGAGGTCCTCACTAGAGAGGATTTGAGTCATCTCCATGACTTCATGGCTTGGTACCATTTTATAGATGATGTCCTTATTTTCTGGTCCTGAACTGAAACTGAACTCAATGAATTTTTACAATTAATCTCAATTAATAATCTGAATCTAAAATTCACCATGCATTGCAGTCAGAACAACATCAGCTTTTTGGCTCTGGCTATTTCTATTAATGCACAAGGCAAACTTGACTCATATCTCTACAGAAAGCCCTCAGCGGGAAATACTATCCTTCATGCCCAAAGCTCGCACCCTACCTCACTAATTAGAAGTATCCCCTATAGCCAGTACTTAAGGCTTAAACGTAACTGTAGTAGAGACTCCGACTTTAAAACCACAGCTAGGGATTTATATAACAGACTGAGAGTTAGAGGTTACAGCCATGCTTGCCTTAAAAAAGCCTTTAATCAGGCAAATGCGGATCAAAGAAATTCATTGATTTTTTCCAACAAACCGGTTACAAAATCCGACACGGTGAGAGTCATCACCCGATACTCAAGCCAGCACCAACAAATTAAACACATACTAACCAGATTTTGGCCACTTCTAACCGCAGATTCCATTGCAAGTAAATATATAAAAGATGTTCCTAAAATCACCTTTAGACGAGCTCCCTCTCTCAGGGATCGACTGGTTCGAAGTCACTTTGAAACTAAACAACCTTTTATAATTCAAGCCAACTGGGGTACCTTTCCCTGGGGTACCTGTGATGTCTGCGAATTTGTTGATGCTAAAACTAAATTCAAGCTTCCCAACGGCAAATGGCACTCCACCCAATCTAGGGTCACCTGCCAGACACCCGGTGTTATATACCTGGCCCAGTGTCTGTGCGGTGGCTTCTACATTGGAAAAACAAAATGTCAATTCTTTAAACGTATACGAGATCATATTAAACCCATCAAGAAAAATAAAATGGACACTGCCATTAGCCGACACATTGGTATACATCATCACTTTAATCCTCACTACATTAAACTTTTGGAACTTGAACACATTCCCATAGACTCCTGCGGCGGTAGTGTTTATCGCATCTTATTACAGCTAGAGGCTCGGTGGATATACGACCTCAAAGCTACTTCGTTTCCTGGCTTTAATGAGAGTCTTAGCTTCAGGTCCTTTCTCTAGTCCCAACGAGTGTTAGCCTCTGGGCCATTCCTCTACAGGATGGATCCCATGTTGGGAGATTTATTTCCCTACCCCTCCCCCCCTCCCCGCCCAACCTTTCCTATAGGCTAGTGTTCCTATCTGTATTAATATTTTACGATCATTAATTTATTATATATATTGCCTATTCAAAAGTTTTGTATTATATTCAGTTTTTTCTACATTTATTCATTTTCTATGTTTCAATATTTAATTCTTTAATTACTATTATTTTTCATATACACGTGTAAATGAGCTTGGTTGCCTCTAAAAACACTTGGTAAGTTGGAACTGTCCTGTGGTCCAGCTCTGCCTCCCCTGTCCCACTTTGCTCCTCCCTGGGCCATCTATGGCCACCTCGGATCCCACCTCCTCCGTACCATCTCTGCATGCCCCGGATCGCTGCAGAGAGGCTGGAGTCTCTATAGGTTCATCCTGTTCTTCGTGGATGGACCTGACTCCTCCCCTCTCACGCGGCCTCCTGGGTAATGTAGTTTGAGGATTGGGTTCCCCCGTGCATGCGTACAGGCGTCTTCTCGTCCGCCTCGAGCCGATGACGTCACACGCCGGCTCGTCAGAGGGAAGATATAAACCGGCTTATCTGGCTGTTTGTTCAGCCAGAGCCGGAGTGAGACGCTCCTACCCAGTGGCGCTTGTTTAGCTCGGTAAGGAAGAACCTAATTTGACAGGCTTTATAACTCTGAAAGTTTTCTTCATAGCTCCTGCTCTCTTTTCATCCTTTGGCCATTCATTGTCTATCATGATCACACTCATTTTTCGCTTCAATCCTGACGCTCCTTTCCCTCAATGAGGGAAATTCTTTGGAGATTTCCTCCCTATACATTCAATGTTTGCTCTCCCCTTATTTCCCCCTTGCTGCTTTCTCCCTGCCATCTCTTACCTGTTTCACTTCCTTATTATCTCTTTTTTCTTCTGTGTCTATTTCTCCTTTAGATTTACGGCATATTTATATAGAGTTTTTCTCTCCAATATCTCTCCAGTCTGCTTCCTGCAGTTAAATTTCCAGAACTCCATTAATAAAATTGTGTACGAGCGTCTTCCCCCTTTTGGATCACTAGGCACACACCTTTTGTAAGTACTTAACCATTGAGACAACTGTTCCCCCTTTTATTAGACTTAAAAATAATAAATAAAAAACAAAAAATAAAATACTTAAATATATTTATTAAAATCAATTTTAATTTTATTACCATTTACTGTCCTCCAGCGTCGCCTTTCTTCCCTCTATGGCCACGCCTGACTGATTTTTCGGATCGGGTCAACTGGGGGTGCTTGTCTAGGGTCCGGCTTGATGGTTTGCGGGTGTTAGTTATTGTCTGGGTAAGTGTTTGCACCCACGTCTCCCTTTGGCAACCAAACTCATGTCCTATCTCATATCTTTTGTATGACAAATTTTGACTGTATGACTCATATGCATGTAATAATATCTCTATATCTCATCCATTTAGTGGTTTCAAATAAGCCTTGCACATCCCCTGAGGAAGCGAATAGCGAAACATGTTGGGTTAATGTGCAACGTCTCCACTGTAAATCATGCTATATTTGTTTAAAATATGACCACCAAACATCTGTAATTTTATACATTCAAATCTTTTTTAAATATGTCTTTAAATAAAATCTTTTTCTATTTTAACTGATGGAAACAACTCTTCTCTTTTTGTACTTGGCACCGCAAAAATCCCCCTAATCTTTTCCCCATTGTTTCGCACTCTAGCTACTTACAGCCAACCAGCCAGCTTGCAGTATTCCTGGCAACCCGTGCACCTCTGTGCATCGCATTCCCTGTACCCAAATCGAGGGACGCGCTGCACTCAGCCGCAAGGGATGCCCTCTCAGCAACCCGGCCTCACACTACAGACTTGACAGCAAGCAAGGATGATGTGATTCAGTTTATACTCCGCCATGTGTATGGGTGTAAGAAATAGGTGGAACCGGCTGGCCATGATCCCAAACGTGTTCTCCACCACTCTTCTGGCTCTGGCCAGCTGGTAATTAAAAACCCTCTGGTCCAGGGTGAGGTTCCTCATAGGGAATGGCTGCATAAGATGGTCCCCCAGTGCAAACGCTTCATCCGCAACGAAGACGAATGGGAATCCTTCCACATTGTCTTCTGGAGGTGGCAAGTCCAAGCTGCCATTCTGGAGACGCCTGTAGAACTCCATCTGGGTGAATACTCCACCATCTTACATCCGGCCATTCTTCCCCACGTCCACATACAGGAACTCATAAGTAGTCGACACCACCGCCAACATCACAATACTATTGAACCCCTTATAGTTGTAATAGTATGACCCCGAGTCGGGTGGTGGGACGATGTGGACACGTTTCGCATCAATTGCCCCTCCGCAGTTAGGAAAGTCCCACCGCTGGGCAAAGTGGGAGGCCACAGTCTGCCATTCCTGTGGGTTGGAAGGAAACTGTGGCGTCAAACAAGAAAAATAAATTAATCATTTTGCACATAAACATGGAAAGCAGATTAGACACAAACATTCTTGGCCAACATCAGTATAACATTTATTTTAGGGAGTATTTAAAGACAAAGGTATAAGGTCCACCTAATAGATTCCCCCCCCCCCTCCTCTCATGGGCCATTTCTAAAATTTTATGGGGGGATAGGTTTTGGACAGGTAAACCTCTCCACTTCATTGAGAGATGAATGCCTAAATAATGTGTATTAGTTTGGCCAGCCCCTACTTATTTACACTATTGGCAGCCCACTGGACAGGTAGGAAGTGTCATAATACAAAGAGATAAATACACACTATACACATTTAAGCACATTTTGACATTCTGCTATTACCTATCAAGATAATAATAGGATACCAAAACTTTAAACAGTACCATTTAAAAGTATTCAGGCAGGCCCTTGCACTACATGCTTTGTGGAATTCATCCATAAATATGACCACAAAAGAGGTGGGTATAGTGTGTATGGGTTTGGCAAAGTCAGCAGATAGAGGATTGGTATCAGCTGAGTTAGCAGTTGGGGGGAGGGAGGGTTTCAAATGATTTTGGGACACAAAAAAAAACCTCTGGCACTCTGCCTGAATTTAAAGCACAAATCACAATTTACCACATTTTAGGGGGTATTTAGGGTAAAGCACTACTATGGAGCTGACAAAATACATTGTTAAGTGACTACATGAGGTGAATATAGGGCCAGGAGAGCATGCTGGGGAGGTAAGTGAAGGCAAATACGTATGAAGGACAAAAAAAAATTATCTAAAAATCCAGCATGCATGAGGACAAAGGGGACATTCACAGCATATTACAATCATGGTAATTAGGGATTGAGGAAAGAAATACAATATATTATCAAACATTAAATACAATACATTTTGATATTAAAGGATAAAAATCTTACCTTAATATACTCCTTCTGCAGGACATGGATGATGGCAGAACAGGTCTCTGGGATAATGATCCCCAGAGCCTGGGGGGAGATGCCTGTTGAGAACTTGAGGTCCTGCAGGCTTCTCCCCGTCGCCAAGTACCGCAGGGTGGTGACTAGCCTCTGCTCCGGAGTAATGGCTTGCCTCATGCAGGTATCCTGCCTGCTAATATAAAAGGGTCAGCAAAGCCAACAAACGGTGAAATACAGGGTCCCTCATCCGGAGAAAGTTCCTGAAATCATCAGGATTATTCTCACGGATCAAAGGCATATGACAGAACTGGTCACGCTGGAGCAACCAATGCTTGGTCCATGAACTCCTCCCCACCCTGTTCATGGACTGGGCTTGTGTCAAGGTAAGGACCCCAATACCAAGCCCCCGCACAGCACGAACTCTACGGGGAGTACGTATACGCAACATGGCTAGAAAACGGTCGGCTGCTCAGAACAAAGTAACAGAACGCACTGAAGAACAGCAAGGCCTGTGAAGAACAACCTGAAAAACAGTAACGAACGAACAAGAACACAATGACAGAGTCAAGGGTAACTCGCTGCACGCACTGAAGACCAGATACAAACCCACAAGCACAAATTGAACAGCAGAAAACGATCTGAAAACCACGAGTCTGAAAAAGCACGAATCGTCTCTCAACAAACTTTTACTAACACCAGATTAGCAAAAGGAGCCCAAAGGGTGCCGTGCTTGGTTCTGAACTGCCCTTTTATAGTTTCATCGTACGTGGTGTACGTGACCGCGTTCTTGGCAATCGGAAATTCTGAAAACTTTGTGTGACCGTGTGTATGCAAAATAAGTTTGAGCCAACATCCATCGGAAAAAATCCATGGATTTTGTTGTCGGAATGTCCGATCAATGTCCGATCGTGTGTACGGGGCATTACTGTGAAGAATCCTTTGCATATTTGAAGATGAAAGCTCTTTTCCTCTAGACGTAAAGAGTGCCCCGTGTCCTCTGGGTTGACAGTAATGAGAATAACTCAACACCAAGTTCACTTTATGGACCCCTTATATATTTGAACATGTTGATCATATTCCCCCTTATTCTCCTCTTCTCAAGAGTGAATAAATTCAGTTCCTCTAATCTTTCCTCATAGCTGAGCTCCTCCATGCCTCTTATCAGTTTGGTTGCCCTTCTCTGCACTTTCTCCAGTTCCCTGATATCCTTTTTGAGAACTGGTGCCCAAAACTGAACTGCATATTCCAGATGAGGTCTTACTAATGATTTGAACAGGGGCAAAATTATATCTCTCTCTCTCTGGAGTCCATACCTCTCTTAATACAAGAAAAGACTTTGCTCGCTTTGGAAACTGCAGCTTAGCATTGCATGCTATTATTGAGCTTATGATCTAACAAAACCCCCAGGTCCTTCTTCACCACGGATTCCCCCAGTTGTACTCCCCCTAGCATGTATGATGCATGCATATTCTTAGCCCCTAAGTGCATAACTTTACATTTTTCAACATTAAACCTCATCTGCCACATAGTCGCCCAATTAGACAGTGCATTGAGGTTGGCTTGTAAATTGGAGACATCCTGTAAGGATGTTATTCCACTGCATAACTTGGTGTCATCTGCAAAGACAGAAATTTTACTTTCGATCCCAGACCCAATATCATTTATAAGGGTATTAAAAAGTAAGGGTCCCAGCACTGAACCTTGGGGTACACCACTGATAACCTTAGACCATTCAGAGTAAGAATCATTAACCGCTGCTCTCTGAATTCTGTCTTTTAGTCAGTTTTCTATCCATTTACAAATGGATATTTCCAAGCCTGTAGACTTTACCTTACACATGAGCCGCGTGTGGGGAACGCTTTTGCAAAATCCAAGTTTACTATGTCCACAGACACCCCTCTGTCCAAGGTTTTACTTACCTCTTCATAAAAAATAAAAAAAATCAGATTTCTCTGACAGCTTCTCTCTTTAATAAATCCATGCTGTCTGTTGCTTAAAATGTTTTTTTCCAGCAAGAACTTGTCTATGTGGTCTTTTATTAAACACTCCAGTATCTTCCCGACTATAGAAGTTAAACTAACAGGTCTATAATTACTTGGTAAAGACTTTGATCCCTTTTTAAATATAGGCACCATGTTCGCCCTGCGCCAATCTAGTGGTACTATTCCCGTCATTAATGAGTCCCTAAAAATTAGATACAATGGCTTTGAAATTACAGAGCTCAATTCTTTTAGGATCAACCTTTTAGCAGATAGGGCTACTTATAACATTCTAAAAAAAGATCCCACTAATATTTATGCTAAATGTTTGAACCAAATAGTAAAGGAAGGCTTTGAGTCAAGATTAATAAATGAAAAAGAAAACGAATTCCTGGTGCTACTTACACCTAGAATTCCTATTATTTATTACCTGCTGATGGTTCATAAAAGTTTGAGTCATCCATCGGGAAGACCAATTGTGAGTGGGATCAATTCGGTGACCTCCAGAATTGGAAAATACATTGACGTATTCCTGCAACCTTTGGTCAACAAGACCCCGGCATTCCTGAAGGACACTATGCAGATATTAAGGGAAACTTCAGAACTTAATATAAAGGATGGTATGCCATTAGTAACAGCTGATGTGTCTTCGCTGTATTCTGTTATTTCCCACCAGATAGGGTATCAGGCAGCGAAACACTTCCTTGATAAAGATAACCGGCTGACGATTCCCCATAAAGATTTCATTCTGGAACTTTTACGTTTTGTGGAACATAATTACTTTTTTTTTTTTTTACCACTTCAGTAAGTTCTTTGAGAGACTTAATTCAGCTCAGCTGTTCATACCAGTCCCTTCTCATTTTCACATCATCGTAGCTTATCATCAAGAAAAAAATAGTAAAGAAGTGCAATTACAAAATTTTCCCCAAACCTTACAGTAAAACTAGTATTCCTCTTTTATCATAATTCTCTATTCCACTACCGATAAATGGTTGTTCCCTCCCTCAGACCCCCCCTCCCCCCACTGTGCGTTATATTTTTCTCCCTTGTTACTATTCTAGATTCTAAGTTTTTCTGCATAACTCCATAATTTTTTAAATTTACTCCAACACTCCCACTTAACATTTACCACCTCTCTATTTTCTTCTCTATTGTAGGACGTCCGTTCCATGTTATAAGTTTCTTCCACAGCATTTATCCACTCCCAAATCTGCAGGCTTTCTACTACTTGCCAATTCCTAGGAATTAGCCTTTTTGCGGCATTTAATAAATGTGGGACCAGGGAAGCCCTATACTGCTTCACGTCTCCTTCTGTATCGTGTAAAAGCACTGTCCACAGGTCCTCCGCTACCTCCGTTTTAGTGATTTCTTTTATATAAGCTAAAATCTTTTTCCAATACTTTCTGATAATTGGGCCCACTTCCTTACAGCCCCGCCAACATTCTGCTGACTTACCCCTTTGATATCTGCTAATTTTGTCAGGTGTTGAGTACCAGCTGGTTAAGCATTTGTAGTTCATAATTACTTTTTTTTACCAAGGAAATTATTATTTACAGCACACTGGCATAGCGATGGGGGCAGAATTTGCCCCCAGTCTAGCCAATCTGTTTATGGCTTTATGGGAAAATTTGGTGATTTTCACAGATAGGCTTCCTAATTTGAGGTTTTGGCGTTGTTACATTGATGACGCCTTTTTCATATTGATGGGGGATAACTCCCTTCATATTTTAATCAATAATAAACAGACAGTGCAGCGCTTAATAAATAAAAAGCAAGGTAGAACACAATACAATCCACCACAGTGTGTAGACAAAACAGTCCATAAAATCAGGTCCAAATAGATCTTCAAGGTAGAAAAGACTGCATGTTTGCAAAAGGTGATTCCAGGAGCCCACCACCACGGTAACAAATGGCCTCTCACCTGATGTTGTGGACCCTTTAATTACAGAGGGTCAGACAGCGCCTTTAGCATGTAATCAATTAGTATGCAGCTTAAATGAATCGTCATCCAGGACCCAGTGCAGGACTCTCCAATAGGTACATATAAGAAATAAAAGCGGCGAAAAATAGTGCTCTCCGTATGCAATAATCTTTATTTCAATGTAGAAAATCATAAAAAACACTCACAAGAGAACTGCTTGGTACAGGCAGACAAGCAGTGGTAACGATCTCCTGTTCCTCCGAACAGCAGAGCAGATGCGCAGTGGCCGCGGGTGACGTCACGACGCTACCTCGTTCTGGACGCGTTGCGTCCCAGTGGGCGGGGACTTCATCAGCAGATGAGGAACGTCGTGGGCACCCGCGCTATATACCAGGTAAGTAACCATGGCGACAGTAAACAGAACGAAATTGACCTGAAGCTCACCCGGAAGTCAATCCGGATGAGACCCCTTATAGAGAAATACTGAATAAACGGAGATGAATCTCCCTGAGGCAAGAAAGAAAGACATAAAAAGGATAATAAAAACGCATCAATCCTAAAAAGGACAAGTGCATAATTCCCAAAGTGGAATAATAACAAACACAGGGGAAAATTGGATGTAAAAATCAAAACATATATGTAAAAAAGAAACATATATATATAAAAAATATTTTTTTATATATACAATAAACTTTCGGATCACTAAAAAATTAAAATTTAAAATGTGAGTCATCAGCGGCCACTGTCATCAAATATAATATGATAAAAATCAATCAAATAAGAATCAATCAAATAAGAATCAACGATCTGATATAAAACTATTTGTGTCGAAATCCACGTTTAACCCTTCAGGGCAAAGGACCCTGGTTTCGAAAATCCAATAAGATTCTCTCTTACTCAATTGTCTTATGAAATTGCCCCCCCTCCAGTGTCTCGTAACCCTCTCTATACCCCAAAACCTCAAACTTTTGATTCTGGTGATGATGGAGTTTAAAATGTCTAGAGACATTGTGGGTTTTCAGGCCTTTCTTAATGTTGTTAACATGCTCAGCAAGGAGTATGAAATCAAACAGTTAATTACCTGCGACACGGTAGGGGTCGTGTATATGCTGGAGTGCGGGTGCGGACTCCAGTATATAGGGAGAACATCCAGACCCCTACATGTGAGGCTTGCTGAGCATGTTAACAACATTAAGAAAGGCCTGAAAACCCACAATGTTTCTAGACATTTTAAACTCCATCATCACCAGAATCCCAAAAGTTTGAGGTTTTGGGGTATAGAGAGGGTCACGAGACACTGGAGGGGGGGCAATTTCACAAGACAATTGAGTAAGAGAGAATCTTATTGGATTTTCAAAACCAGGGTCCTTTGCCCTGAAGGGTTAAACGTGGATTTCGACACAAATTGTTTTATATCAGATCGTTGATTCTTATTTGATTGATTTTTATCATATTATATTTGATGACAGTGGCCGCGGATGACTCACATTTTAAATTTTAATTTTTTAGTAATCCGAAAGTTTATTGTATATATAAAAAAATATTTTTTATACTGTATATGTATGTGTCTTTTTTACATATATGTTTTGATTTTTACATCCAATTTTCCCCTGGGTTTGTTATTATTCTTCTTTGGGAATTATGCACTTGTCCTTTTTAGGATTGATGCGTTTTTATTATCTTATTTACGTCTTTCTTTCTTGCCTCAGGGAGATTCATCTCCATTTATTCAGTATTTCTCTATAAGGGGTCTCATCCAGATTGACTTCCGGGTGAGCTTCAGGTCAATTTCGTTCTGTTTACTGTCGCCATGGTTACTTACCTGGTATATAGCGCGGGTGCCCACGACGTTCCTCATCTGCTGATGAAGTCCCCGCCCACTGGGACGCAACGCGTCCAGAACGAGGTAGCGTCGTGACGTCACCCGCGGCCACTGCGCATCTGCTCTGCTGTTCGGAGGAACAGGAGATCGTAACCACTGCTTGTCTGCCTGTACCAAGCAGTTCTCTTGTGAGTGTTTTTTATGATTTTCTACATTGAAATAAAGATTATTGCATACGGAGAGCACTATTTTTCGCCGCTTTTATTTCTTATATGTACCTATTGGAGAGTCCTGCACTGGGTCCTGGATGACGATTCATTTAAGCTGCATACTAATTGATTACATGCTAAAGGCGCTGTCTGACCCTCTGTAATTAAAGGGTCCACAACATCAGGTGAGAGGCCATTTGTTACCGTGGTGGTGGGCTCCTGGAATCACCTTTTGCAAACATGCAGTCTTTTCTACCTTGAAGATCTATTTGGACCTGATTTTATGGACTGTTTTGTCTACACACTGTGGTGGATTGTATTGTGTTCTACCTTGCTTTTTATTTATTAAGCGCTGCACTGTCTGTTTATTGATGTTTATTGAGGGATTTGAATTTTGACCCTAGTGTTCAGCTGCTACTCTTGTTGTACACCACTTCGCGCTGATTAATTTTTTTTATTTATATTTTCATCAATGATCTGAATACTAACATGAATGGAGTGATACTTCCATTGATTTTTTGGATGTTACTATGTTCAAGCAACACAATAAACTTCTGACAAAAATGTTCTTTAAAACCACTGATAGAAATGGTTTTATTCCAGTTGGGAGTTGTTGTCATCCCAACTGGTTACAATCAGCTCCTAAATGTCAATTTCAACGAATTAGACGGAATTTAGACGATTTTAGTCTGCAGGCATCCACTTTGAGAGATCGCTTTGTGGAGAAGGGTTATGATAATCGCATTCTAGAATCAGAAATCCAGAGAATATCGACTCAGGATAAGAACACACTCTTAGTTCCTAGAGACAAAAAAGCTAATGTTTCTAATAAAATTGAATAGTCCTTTTTGACCACTTTTTCTTTCCAGTATCAATGGGTTAATACATTTTTGACAAAACACTGGAAAGTCCTGAAGGGAGATAATGTGATGGGTCCAGTTCTCCCCATCTGACCGAATGTCATTCTTATAAGAACCCAAAACTTGAAAGATCTGGTAGCTCCTAGGTCCACGGAGGTGTTCCCCAAAATCAGAATGTTTGGGAATCTAAAATGCTTTTATCCGTGTAGAAGGTGTAAAGTTTGTAAGGATTCTAAAACTATGAGGACTGCTTCCTTTACATCTCATACTACCAAATGTACCTTTCCCATTAAGTTCATTACATGTGGAACTGCAGGTGTCATATACCTCCTGAGGTGCCCATGTGGGTTCCAATATATTGGGAGGACCACGCGGGCACTTAAAGTGAGGATAGTAGAACATCTTGCAAATATCAGGAAAGGCTTTAGAGGGCACAGTGTGTCCAGGCATTTTCGTGATTATCATAAGAGAGATCCGGCTTTATTGCAAGTCACAGGCATTGAGAGTTCACGCCCCATTGTGAAAAAATCTATATCCCGTTGTGAAACCCATTGGATTTTTTATTTACGTACTGATAGACCCTTGGGAAAGAACATATTAATTGTTTCATTGATAATAGCTGATTTTCCTTTTTTATTCGTGCTAGTGTTTTTTGTTTTCTTTTTTTTTTTTTTTTTAGGTCTTTTTAGTATCCTTTTTATAATATTATCACTACCACTGTTCACTAAATGAAGGCTTCTCTTTTAATATTTGATAGATATTATGCTTACTTGTCATACTGGGTTATGTTATATTATGTTCAGTTTTTACCTACCAATACATTGGATTTATGATGACTCTTTAACCACTTGCTTACTGGGCACTTAAACCCCCCTCCTGCCCAGACCAATTTTCAGCTTTCAGCGCTGTCGCACTTTGAATGACAATTGCGCAGTCATACAACACTGTACCCAAATGAAATTTTTATAATTTTTTTCGCACAAATAGAGCTTTCTTTTGGTGGTATTTGATCACCTCTGGGGTTTTTTTGAAGGCCCTGGAGCACCAGGACAATGGAAACGCCCACAAAGTGACCCCATTTTGGAAAGCTAACACCCCAACGTATAATCTATAAGGCATAATGAGTCTTTTGAACGGTTCATTTTTTTCCAAAAAGTTTTGTAAAATGTGGAAAAAAATGAAAACACATTTTTTTACGCAAAGTTGTGCATTTATAAGATATTTCCAACACATAGCATGTACATAGCAAAAATGACACCCCAAAATACATTCTGCTACTCCTCCTGAGTATGGCGATACCAAATGTGTGAGACTTTTACACAGCCTGGCCACATACAGAGGCCCAATATTGAAATAGCACCATCAGGCGTTCTAGGAGCATAAATTACACATCTCATTTCTCAACCACCTATTACACTTTTGAAGGCCCTGGAGCACCAGGACAATGGAAACGCCCACAAAGTGACCCCATTTTGGAAAGCTAACACCCCAACGTATAATCTATGAGGCATAATGAGTCTTTTGAATGGTTCATTTTTTCCAAAAGTTTTTGGAAAATGTGGAAAAATAATGAAAACGTATTTTTTTTACGCAAAGTTGTGCATTTGTAAAATATTTCCAACACATAGCATGTACATAGCAAAAATGACACCCCAAAATACATTTTGCTACTCCTCCTGAGTATGGCGATACCACATGTGTGAGACTTTTACACAGCCTGGCCACATACAGAGGCCCAACATGCAAGGAACACCATCAGGTGTTCTAGGGACACATAGCATTCACATACCAAGAATTACACACCAAAATACATTATGCTGAGCAAAGAGTAAAAAAAAGATTACCTGTGGTTGTAGTAGCGCAGTTGTACACAGGAGGATAGCACTGGTCCAGGCAGCAGACAGGGACTTGGTCAGCAAAAGCAAACGCAATTTTCCAGGCAACAGGCAGGAATACTGTCCATAGTCAGTACATGCAGCAGGCAGGGATACTGTCCATATATAGTCCAGGGTCAGTGCAGGCAGAGATTGTCAGCAGTGCCAATATATTGGTCCTGGTAGTAGGCAGGTCCATGTGGTGTGGTCAGTTCATGCGACAGGCAGAGGCATGATGGCATAGGTCCTACAGGCAGTAGGCAGAAGTAGGGCTTCGTTCAGGACAGAATGGGGACAGGGGTAGAGGCTTCTCCCACCCAAATCTCTTTGAAGCCTTCGAGTCTCCAGACCCTAATCTAGGAATGAGAAAACAAATGAAATTGTTTTCTTCTTCCAGAAAAACAATTCTGGAGCCCCTCACATATGTGAGACCCCTGTGTTCTGAATCCCACTTGTCCACTGGCAGGGTACAAGATCAGTCCAAGAGGCAGGCAAGAGGCATAGTCAAACAGTCCAGGGTCGGTTCCAGATCAGGCAGAGATATAAACAGACTCGGTAGGCAGAAGCATGGTCAAATAACAAGCCAGGGTCAGTTCCAGATCAGGCAGAGATATAAACAGAATCGGTAGGCAGAAGCATGGTCGAATAACAAGCCAGGGTCAGTTACAGAGCAAGCAGAGGCATAAGGGGTGTGAAGGTGTGTGAAGGCAGGAAGTGAGGGTTATGTTTACCATACTTCACTAATAATTTAGTGAAGTATGGTAACGGCGGAAACAGTCAACTATGCAGAGGCCTGGTTGGGAAGGACATTGGGGACAATGATAGGTGGTGTCTCTTCTCACCCCTCGTTTGGAGCACACCCGGCATTTTTTTTTACCTTTTTGGCCTGTTGGTCTGGGAGGGATTTTATCTGAAAAGTGGCGTTCAGAGAGTCTACTAATTACATCGGATCTAATGTTTCCTGGTGGGCCGTTCGGGTATATAAGGGGAGTGGTGATTTCCTCCTGGTAGCCAAGGAAGGGTTTGGGTCTGTCGGTGGAGTTGCGATAAATTACATAGGTGTTGTAAATGGCCAAATTAAATAAATAAATCAAAACTTTTTTATACCACTGGTATGTTCTTCTGGTGGAAAGGTAGGGCTTGAGCATCTGGTCGTTGAAGTCGACTGCCCCCCATATACATGTTGTATTCATAGATACACGTCGGCGTTTGAATTGGGCCATTCCTCCTGGTGATCTCAACAAATGTGTTGTTGTGGATTGAAGAAAGCATGTAGACGTCCCTTCTGTCCCTCCACTTCACAGCCAGAATTTCCTCATTCCGTAAGCTGGCCGCCTCCCCTCTTCTTAACTTTTTGTTGACGAGGCTTTGAGGAAAGCCCTTCCGATTCGTCCTTACGGTGCCGCATGCTGGAGTCTTCTTTCTATGAAGGTTTTGGAACAGGGGCAAACTAGAATAAAAATTGTCCACATATAGATGGAAGCCTTTCTCCAGGAGTGGGTTTTTGAGTTCCCAAACAACTTTCCCACTCGATCCAATATATTCTGGGCAATTAGGGGGATGTAGGTAGGTGTCCTTCCCTTCGTATACCATGAAGGCATAGGTATACCCTGTAGCACGATCGCACAATTTGTACATCTTCACCCCATAGCGGGCCCTTTTGGTGGGAATAAATTGTTTTAAGCCCAGCCTGCCAGAAAATTTTATAAGGGACTCATCCACACATATGTGTTGGCCTGGGGTAAACAACTAGGAGAAGATTTCTGAAAAATAATTTATTAGGGGCCAAATTTTAAAAAGCTTGTCAAAATTTGGGTGATTTCGGGGAGGGCACTGGGTATTGTCGTTATAGTGAAGGAATCTCATAATCATGAGATATCTGGTCCTGGGCATTATTGAGGAAAAGATGGGCATGTGGTAGATGGGGAGGGTAGACCAATACGAACGTATTTCATTTTTTCTGTTTAGTCCCATACAGAACGTGAGGCCCAAAAAAATGTTAAACTCCTCCACTGTTAGGGCTCTCCATTCGTAGGGACGGGCATAAGAGGACATTGGGTTACTTGCAATAAATTGTTGAGCATATAGGTTGCACTGGGCAAAAATAGATGCAAGCATGTCCTCAGTAAAAATAAGGTGGAAAAAGTCTATCGGGGAAAAATTTTCTGTGTCCACCTGGACTCCTGGCTGGGCAGTGAAAGGGGGAACGTTCGCTTCTCCTGAATTAGGTGGCAGCCACAAGGGGTTTTGAAGGGAATAGGGAAGGCTGGCATGGGACCTAACCCTTTGGGCCTGAGGTGACACCCCACTGGTACGTGGCCTTTGCCGAGGTACTGCGGTTCTGGTGCATGGCACTGCGGTGCTGGTGGATGGCACTGCCTCCTCACCAGTACGCCTTCGTCTGGTGGGCACACTCTCATCCTCCTCCTCTGAGGCTGTCAGTGTACCACTGGTTAGGACAGGCTCGTAGTCCACGTCAGACTCAGAGTCGGAAAATGAGGAGGAATCCGAAGCGGAGAGCTCCCCGTTACTCTTGTCGCCCGCAAGAATACTGTACGCCTCCTCAGCTGAATATAATCTTCTAGCCATTGTTGGTGATGACAGAAGGCACTGATGACAAGTGACACTGATGATAGCTGGCACTCTTACGTGGCACTGATGATACGTGACACTTACGTGACACTGATGACACTGATAACAGATGGCACGTGGTACTGACAGATGGTATTGACAGGTTGCACTGATAGGTAGCACTGACAGGTGGAACTGATGGCAGGTGGAACTGACGGCAGGTGGAACTGACGGCAGGTGGAACTGACGGCAGGTGGCACTGACGGCAGGTGGCACTGGCAGGTGGCACTGGCAGGTGGCACTGGCAGATGGCACTGGCAGATGGCACAGGCAGATGGCACAGGCAGATGGCACTGGCAGATGGGATTGACGGATCGGACTGACAGATGGGACTGACAGATGGGACTGACAGAGGCACTGGCAATGAGAGATGATCTCATATGTTTACATTTGAGATCATCTCTCATTCGCAGAGCGTTCACGCTGAAAACGGCCGCTATGATTGGCCGTTTTCAGCGATCTGTGACTGGCTGTGTCCAAGGGACATGGCCAGCACAAAACTTCCCCGATGCGCGCCCGCGGGAGTGCGCAACGCGAAAGTAAACAGGAGGACGTCCAGGGACGCCCTCCCGGCAGAAAGCGTCCGCGCTGCAGCCGTCTTTCGGCTATAGCGCGGGCGCGAAGTGGTTAATATGTATAGGTATCTGCAAATGGTGATCAATGTGGAGAGAATCAGTTGATCTCTACATCCTGAACATATTTAACCACTTCAATACAGGGCACTTATACACCTTCCCGCCCAAACCAATTTTCAGCTTTCAGCGCTGTCGCAGTTTGAATGACAATTGCGCGGTCATACAACACTGTACCCAAACTAAATTTTTATCATTTTGTTCCCACCAATAGAGCTTCCTTTTGGTGGTATTTGATCACCTCTGCAGTTTTTATTTTTTGTGAAACAAATAAAAAAAGACCAAAAATTTTGAAAAAAATAAAAGTTTTGCTTTTGTTTTTGTTTAAAAATTTTGTAAATAAGTAAGTTTTCTCTTTCACTGATGGGCACTGATAAGGTAGCACTGATAGGCACTGATAAGGCGGCAGCGATGAGGTGGCACCAATGAGAGGGCACTGATGGGTACTGATGATGGGCACTGATATGCGGCACTGATGGGCACTGGTAGACGGCACTGATGGGTGGCACTGATATGTAGCACTGATGGGCATTGATAGGCGGCACTTATGGGCACTCATGGGTGGCACTGGGTGGCACTAGTGGGCACTGATGGGCACTGATAGGCGACACTGATGGGCACTGATAGGCTGCAAAGATGGGTTCTTATGGGTGGCACTGATGGGCACTGATATGTGGCACTGCTGGGCACTGATGGGCACTGATAGGCGGCACTGATGGGCACTGAGGGGCACTGATACGTGGCACTGATGGGCACTGATACGCAGCACTGATAGGCGTTCCTGGCACTGGCAGTGGTAGGCATTGGAGTGGGCACTGATTGGCAGCTGCCTGGGCATTGATTGGCAGCTGCCTTTGCACTGATTAGTTTTTCCCTGGGGGTCTAGGGGGCATACCTGGTGGTCCAGTGTGGCTGGTTTCCCTGGTGGTCCTGGGCGGCTTCCCTGGTGGTCCTGGGTAGGACCTGAGGGGGGGCTGTGCTGATAAACAATCAGCACAGACCCCCCTGTCAGGAGAGCAGCCGATCGGCTCTCCTCTACTCGCGTCTGTCAGACGCGAGTGAGGAAAAGCCGATCACCGGCCCTTCCTATTTACATTGTGATCAGCCGTGATTGGACACGGCTGATCACGTGGTAAAGAGTCTCTGTCAGAGACTCTTTACCTAGATCGGTGTTGCAGGGTGTCAGAGTGACACCCCGCAACAACAATCGCCGCGATTCGCGCCCCCGGGGCGCGCAGCTGCTCAATATCCTGAGGACGTCATATGATGCCCAGTCAGGGTGTTGAAACCACTTTGCCGCCGTCATTCTGCTATATGGCGGGCGGCAAGTGGTTTAAATTAAAAATAATTTTTTTTGGAAAGAGGTTTTTTAATTTTATTTACCTTTTTGGTAATCTCTTTTTTTTAATTTATTTTTTTTTGCCTTTATGCACGCCTATTACCATTTTGGTGGCATAGCCCTTTTTTTTATTCTTATTTAGAATTTTTTATATGTCCCATCTAGGTGACACCAAAAGGATGTATAGATCAATTCAACTTCCAGTGTCACCCACATGCATTGTACTTATATGCTATTAGCAGACGTCATGGGTGAGTCTCCTTTCACAGCTGAAGCCTATTACGGAGAAACTAGTCGGGTGGAGCCCATTGTGAGATGTCTAACCGTTTGAACGGGCTGGTGCAAACCACCGCTCTGTTTTTTATGTGCATTGATTTTTGCTGATGTTTGGCTGCCTTGATGTAAGTTTTTAGTGTGCTGTTTTAATACAGCACTTTTATTGAAACATATTGCACTAGGAGGCTATCCTCTTCTTCCTTTATGCTCTGGGATTTATTCTTGAGCTGCCAGATTGGATATCAGCTCTTCCAAAGATACCATGATTCCTGTGTCCATTGAAAAACCTGGTCCACTTTTACAGTTCAAGGTGTTGGAGCCTGATGGGGTCATTGTCCAGTGTCTGATAGCGCTGCTATCTGGAATTTGGTTTGTTTTTACAGCCCAGTTTGTTGGGGCATGGTGGGATTATTATCCGATGCTTGAAACTACTGCTGTCTGGTAAGAAGTGAATCTATGTGGTGATGAGATATTAAAGTCTTTGTGTTTTGAAGAGCACTGAAGCTTCCTTATATATGGTTCACTTAATTTCCTTGAAGAGCATTGAAGTTTTTACATACTTAGTTCACTCAGTATCTTTTGCCAGTTAGACATTTTTTTAATGCACTTTTTTTCACCTTTTATGAACTTAACTTTATTAATTAATTACTTTATTTTTATACACTTGTTTTTGTAGGAGTGGATTTTATGCCCATAAATTTTTGTCATGTGTATTTTTGCACTGTGAATATTCCTATAGATTAGCGCACCTGTTTCTTTTAATTATCTATGCTTATGTAGGGGTTTGGACCTTTTAGCTTGCAGCTTTTGTTTGTTTATTTATATATTTTCATTTATTTATGTGTTTGATTTCTTCATTTAAATACTTACATTTCCCTTCACTAGGATGGTAGGATAAGCACAGGATTTTAACCCTTTTTTGACATCTTTAACACAAATGTAAAGCTGGAACCGGTCAGCTTCCCATTGCCCAATGCGTTTTATAACCAAAGTCTTCAATCCCAACCGGATGGCCTCAGTGGCAGCCCTGATGCGAAATGAAAGAGAGGAATAAGCATGGGGGTCATAACCCCCTGCTCCTAGACATCAGCGAAACATTGACCCAAACTGAAATACAGATAATGAAAACCCATCCCGGAGAACCAAAAAGGATCCCCCAACTGCTGGGGGAATGCCCAAATACTCCTCGACAGCAGCCACAGGGCAAATGGACACCCCAGAAACCCTTTATACATGCACAAGCTTACTCTTCCCCAACCGGTCTGTTTTGGACCGCCAAAGAAAGAGAACCACCGAAGCACTTCCACAGAGAACGTCACCTACCAGAAGGCCCCCTTGAGCCAATCTAGAAGGGCTCACCAATTCACTCACCCTTAAAGTCCCATAAAAGGCCAATGTGAATGTCGCACTAAACAAACATGCCTCGTAACTAGAATTACACACCAAACTTATCTGCTGCAACAATTGCTGCAGAATGTAGAGATTGACAGGGCACCTCCCGTCCCGCTTCTTGACCCCTTTTGTAAACCCCTTCAAGGCCTGCTTTACCAGAAAAACTTTTGTTAAATCCCGGCCCCCCGTTAACTTAAACCAAAAGGCTAAACCTTAAGATCCATTGCGGAAACTGACACACCGTTCTCATAATAAAATAAAGTAACACTGAAACTACCCCATCACCAGCAACGACACACACATGCTCTAACAGCCCCAACCACTCCTGCCAAACCTTTACATAAGCCAACCATGTCCTGGCGCTCACGGAATTCTAGGTCAATCCTGCGGCGACTCCAATGCAATTTGCCACAGCTGCTGGGGACATGGATATCCGTGTTGCTCCGCTTTCGGTGCTAACTCCCAGATTCTGTCCCACTGAAACTGAAACAAAGCATCAGCCACTGCATTCGTCGTTCCCGGAATATGCACAGCATACATAAAGACATTCAGTTGCAAACAACGCGAAACCAAGTGCCGCAACAGGCGGACAACCGGCGCTGATGAAGCTGACAGGGGGTTAATGACCTGAACCACCCCAAAATTGTCGGAATGGAGGCGGATCTACCTATTACGAAAGAACTCACCCCAGACTTCCACCGTGACAATAACCGGAAACAATTCCAGCAGGACAAGATTTTTGAGAACCCCCCCCCCCCGCCGGTCATCAGACCAGCCCTCCGCACTCCATCATCCCCCAAAGAACGCACCATATCCTGACGTCCCGGCCGCATCGGTAAAAAAATTTCAAATCAGAATTACTTAATGGCCTTTCCATCCAAAGCAAACAACCATTAAAGGAGTCCAGGAAAACATGCCAAATACGAAGATCCTACCTGTGGTCTCGCGTCAGTGTAATGAAATGAGTAGGAGAAGAGACGCGCGCCGTCACAGCCAACAAACGACAGCAAAACACCCTCTTCATAGGCACGATCGTGCACGCAAAGTTTAACTTTCCCAAAAGGGACTGTAACTTGCGTAGTTGGATTTCGCGCTTACCTATCACCAAGTGGATCTCTGACTGCAGAGCAATCAGCTTGTCATCAGGCAGCCGACATTCCATAGCCTGGAAATCAATAACTATACCCAGAATGTTAAGTTCAACCACTGGGCTGACAGTCTTGTCTGGCGCAAGCGGTATCCCAAAGCGTTTTGCAATATGTTGAAAAGTAGCCAGCAAGGTACCACATAACACAGAGGAAGGAGGGCCCACGCATAAAAAATCGTCAAGATAATGAATGACGGAATTGATGCCAGGCACGTCTCACACCACCCATTCCACGAACTAACTGAAGGTGTCAAACAGGGAGCAAGAGATCAAACAGCCCATAGGCAGACATCGGTCCACATAAAAGGCGTCCAGCCAATGACACTCCAGGAGATAAAAACTTTGCGGATGGATCGGCAGCAGCTGAAAGGCCGACTCCACATTGACCATAAGCGCTGTAACAAAACGTCCCACACCCTGCTTGAGTGCTTTCATCATATATTGCTTCCTTTCAGTCTGAATATAGATATCAGATCTTACATACGCTTGCAACCACAAACTGAGCAGTACTCGTTTAGGCTGCTGAACATGAACTGATTTACTTGAACACAGGCACACAGAGTTATTAAAACTTCTCAGCAGTAGATTGTCTTATCAGTAGGGATATCTGTGAAATAATTAATTAAATGAATTAATTGAAACCGCAAATTTGAAAGTGCAAATGCAAACAAATGCTGATATTTCTAATATTGCATAAACCACAAACACAACAATTTTATATCATGTGTAAGCTTCTTAGCTTTGGAGCTAATATTGCAAGTGCAAAAAAGTGCTAATATTGCATGAACCACAAACACGATAATTTATGGATAATATATCATGTGTAAGTTTCTTAAATTTAGAGTCCAAGTGTGGAATCAACAAACACAAAAAAACATAAAACAAAACAATCTAAAAAATCAAAAAATCAGGAATCACACTGTTAAGTGAAATAAAGTGTTCAAATAAACAATTTTTGGATAGAATCTTCCTATATTCGGCAATCAGCAAAGAAGTATGTCTTCCACCACTATCACCAGCCACACATCCTACTCACCAGAATCCAATGACCCCCATTACAGGTAGTCATAAACGGCAGGGCCGATCCTAGGGTCACAGACGCCTGGGTGCAGAAATATTTCTGGCGCCCCCACATGGGAGTGGTCATCTTACCAACTCCTCCCCTTTACAAATGTTTCTATGGCAAAGACTCAAACACAGAGATGCTCCCCTAAGAAGTCTTTGTTACCCTAGGATCCTCCCATGATCTTTTAACAATAAAGAAAATACAGGAAGAGCGTACACTAATGAGACCTGGAGGGGAGTCTCTCTGATGTACACAGAGAGGGCTTCTGTTAGAGAGTCTGTTAGAAAGAGCCCCCCAGACATAGTACAGGAGACGGTCAGAGACTGCAGACATGATACAGGAGATGGTCAGAGACTGCAATCATAGTACAGGAGATGGTTAGAGACTGCAGACATAATACAGGAGATGGTCAGAGACTGCAGACATACTACAGGAGATGGTCAGAGACTGCATACATGATACAAGAGGTGGTCAGAGACTGTAGAAAAAATACAAGAGATGGTCAGAGACTGTAGTTATGATACAAGAGATGGTCAGAGACTGCAATCATAGTACAGGAGACAGTCAGAGACTGCAGACATAGTACAGAGATGGTCAGAGACTGTATTTATGATACAAGAGGCAGTCATAGACTGCAATCATAGTACAGGAGATAGTCAGAGACTGCAGATATAATATAGGAGATGGTCAGAGACTGCAGACATACTACAGGAGACAGTTAGAGACTGCAGACATACTACAGGAGACGGTCAGAGACTGCAGACGTACTACAGTAGACGGTCAGAGACTGCAGACATGGTACAGGAGACAGTCAGAGACTGCAGACATACTACAGGAGACAGCCAGAGATTGCAGACATACTACAGGAGACGGTCAGAGACTGCAGACATGCTACAGGAGACAATCAGAGACTGCAGACATGGTACAGGAGATGATCAGAGACTGCAGACATAATACAGGAGATGGTCAGAGACTGCAGACATAATACAAGAAATGGTCAGAGACTGCAGACATGATACAAGAAATGGTCAGAGACTGTAGACATGATAAAAGAGATGGTCAGAGACTGCAGACATGGTACAGGAGACGGTCAGAGACTGTAGATATACTACAGGAGACAGTCAGAGATTGTAGACATAGTACAGGAGATAGTCAGAGACTGCAGACATAGTACAGGAGATGGTCAGAGACCGCAGACATAGTACAGGAGATGATCAGAGACTGCAGACATAGTACAGGAGATGGTCAGAGACTGCAGTTCCTATGGATGTTAGTAGATAATGGCCGATCGGCCATCTCACCTGACCCAGGGATACAGCAACGGTTCCTCTGATCAGGAGTCAGCTCACGCTGAATTGCCCGTGGCGACTCCGCTGGGTAGCACCCAGATCTGTATTCCTGCAATGATTCTATTCCTTTCTCCGCCAGGGATGGCGCTAGGCTGTGTGGCTTTCCCTCTGGTGGCGCAGGGCAGCAGAGTTCTCTCTCTGATGGTGTTTTCTCAGCACTGTCCTCTCCCTCTGGAGTCCTGGGTGTACTTCCCTGAAAGCTTTTCCAGGCTCCTGTCTCTCTCTCTCCCATTCAGCTGAGCATGCTGTGTGGACTGCAGTTTTAATATTACAGTGGGGCTGCCAGTCCTCGGGACTATATGTCCCACAATCCTCTTCTCTGCTCCTTTTTTCTATTCTATTTCTTCCCTGGCTGATATGAAGGCGGGGGAAGAAACATAGTGGGCAGCTGTGCTGGCAAGCGCCGCTCACTAGTACAGCAGCACACGAGGAGGAGAGGGTGAGGGAGGGAGAGGAGGGAGAGGGGGGAGAGGGGGGAGAGGGAGGGGGAAAGAAGAGCCCGCAGCTGCAGTGGCATCACTAGGGTTGGGGTCACCCCCCCTTCCACCAACTATAGTCGTCCCTCAGTACAGACCCCCCTCCACTAAGTATAGACCCCCCACCATCAGTGCAGAACCCGCACTAAGTATAAACCCCTCCCTCAGTACAGACCTTCCTCAGTACAGACCCCCCTCCATCAGTATAGACCCCAGGACAAACCACCCCCTCCATTAGTACACAACCCCCCAGGAACCCCCCCATTAGTACAGACCCCCCCAGGACAGACCCCCTCATTAGTACAGACCCCCCCAGGACAGACCCCCTCATAAGTACAGACCCCCCAGGACAGACCCCCCTCCATTAGTACAGACCCCCCTCCATTAGTACAGACCCCCCAGGACGACAGACCCCCATCCATTAGTACAGACCCCCCCGGACAGACCCCCCTCCATTAGTACAAACCCCCCAGGACAGACCCCCCTCCATTAGTACAGACCCCCCAGAACAGACCCCCCATTAGTACAGACCCCCCTCCATTAGTACAGACACCCCCAGAACAGACCCCCCTCCATTAGTACAGACACCCCCAGGACAGACCCCCCTCCATTAGTACAGACACCCCCAGGACAGACCCCCCCTCCATTAGTACAGACCCCCCCTCCATTAGGGTACATAAAAACACCCTGGCAGCATCTGGAGAGGAGAGTGAGCAGGAATGAGAGACACAGAGAGGAGGAGGAGAACATGTGTCAGGCACGGACCACCCCCCAGCGACGTCACTGCGCGGCTGGTCTCTCTCCACACAGAGACCAGCCGATCTGCCTTCGATCTCAACTCTGGCTGCTCTCCTTCTCTGACAGGAGGAGGGAGGGGGAAGGGGCTTGAGCAGGAAACACAGCGCAGTGACCGGCGGAGAGAGCCGCCTCTGGACACGGACAAGAGGAGGAGGAGGGAAGAGAGCGCTTCATCGCCCCCACCTCTGTGGCGCCCGGGTGCACTGCACCCTGAGCACCCGCCTAGGATTGGCCCTGCATAAACGCTTTAATGGAAGGTGCAAATTGAGAATCTCACAACCGCGGCTCAATCCAAACGCTGTGTGGTCAGGGTTTCTGTGGACCTATGCAGGTACTTGGTGGACGTATTGTGCAGACCTCGATGTGTAACTTATGGCATTGATGGTCATAACAGACCATCAATGCCATAAGTTAAGAGGAAAAAAGGCTCCCATGGTGAAGTATATCAAAAATTTATTCGAAAAACAAAATAAAACCAAGTAAAAACTTCATAGCAGCTATGCAGCAAACACAACCATGTGTAAGGAGACGCCGTTGGCGATCCAGCTGCATTGCAAACGGTGGAAGTGAGGTACCTCGCTCAAGCTACCCTACCGGTTTCGTCAGTACGCTCTGACGTCATCAGGGGTCATGTGAACGGATACGTCGCCTCCAAATATTTACAAGTCCGCCAATTAAGGATATCCAATCTGGTTCAATCCATACTAGATAAAAGATAAAATGTGAATATGACTAGCTAAATTGATGAAAAACATCATAAACTACTACATTTTATTTATATTAATTAAATTTGAAATATGTAAAAAAATGTTGAAATAAAATTAAAATGAAATTAAATTAAAATTGGATACTGCCATCTTGTGGCCAAAAAGCCAAATTAAAATGACAAAAGAAAGAAATATATAACAGAAAAAATATTAAGTTGTAGAGCCATCTTGTGGTGAGAAAGTAGATAGGATTTGGATCAATAATTTCACCTTTTATAAACATATCCTAATGCTGCCATCTTGTGGCCAAAGATACAAAAATACGAAAAAAAAACAACAAAACGAAGTAACAAAAGAGGAGGTGAGCTGTGGAGCCATCTTGTGGCAAAAAGGTAGAAAGGATACAACTAGAGGGGATTAACCTTTTACAATGCCAAACATTCTCAATAATTAGACAAGTAGAGGGCGCATGCGTGGCATGGGACGGAGCGGCCGCTTCTAAACAGAGCTCCGGCGCCTTCAGGGCTTACTGCTCACTAAATTCCAAACAGAGATACAAAAATCCACTTGTACCTTATCCCAGGAAATTGCAGCAATAGGTACACAAACTGACCGGCTAGAAAATAAGCATGATGAACTATCAATTGCTTATAATGATCTCTCTAGAGAACATGAATCTCTTGCATCAGCTTTTACCCAGTTGCAAGCGCACGTTGAGGATTTGGACAATAAAAACAGGAGTAATCTTAGAATAAGAGGAGCCCCAGAATCTGTCACAGATTTAATCGCATACTCCACAAAATTATTCCAGTCTCTATTACCAGAGCAAAACCCCGAATCCTTCAAATGTGACCGCATACATCGTGCACTTAGAGCTAAACCTCCGCCTGATAAACCCCCCCGGGATATTGTACTTTGTATGAAAGACTTCCTAATTAAAGAAGAAATAATGCGTGCCGCACGGGGCATCAGAAACATCACGTTAGATAGAGTTCAGCTACAAATTTATCCGGACATCTCACAGGCAACGCTTGATAGAAGCAGAAAAATGAAAGAAATCACCTCAGTTCTCTCTACAGCAAGGATCCGGTACAGATGGGGTTTCCCCTTTTAAGCTAATAATTCCTCATAATGGTACCACCTACATAGCCACCAACATCACCGAAGGTCAAGACATCCAGACAAAATTAGGTCTTCTAGATCCCAGAAACCTCCCACGTACTCCCTCTACAAACCGCCCAGCTCCTATTTGGAACACCGCGGCTTCACGTGGAGACAGATGCAGATACAGACACGATCCCGCTCAATGGAGCTAATAAAATCTACAAAAACTTTTTAGTTCCTCCTTTTTTTTCTCTCATAAAGCTTTAACAGAAAGACAATTATTTTTATTTTTTATTTTTATTTTTAATTTTATTTTTTTCTTGTGTTTTTTGTGTTTTTTTTTCCTCCCTTAATACACTGCTCATTATAAGTCATTTGTGTATCTGCTTCTATATTTATGCAGATGTGTGAATACTGATACTTGTAATTTTGTGTATTTTTGCAAATTCCATAGCATTTAATCTTATTTAATTTCACTTATTTTTATTTATTTATTTTTTTGGGAGTTTAATTTTTATTCTTATATTTTAGTATTATATACAGTTTATTACCTAACTGGTATGTGCCTACTCACCCTCACTATTTATCGAGGCCTTGCAATTACATACATCTATGAATAACTAATGGTAATACGGTATTAATACAATATATGATTTCATAATGAGGCAAGTATATTCAGATGGACTTTAAGCTCATCTGAATAATAGTACTATACTGACATCTACTGTCGCAACATGGCACTACAAGCCTTAAATATCTTTCTCTACACAGGCTTTTATTAGTCTCAATGCAGTTTTTTATATATTATACCATACCACAACAGTGCCATCTTGTGTTACATATTGGAAAGACATACCAATGAAAAGTACCAGTCCATAGACACTTTTTGCTCTCTTATAGGTATGCTTCTCACAATCCTCACTAGACATGCGCCCATGCAAAAACATGGTTTGCATCTCTTAAACTAATCAACAATTTGGCCTGACCATCAGTAGATCAATATACCTATTCGGTATAACAGTTAATACTACAATTACACGCTTCATTCTCTGGTATGGTAGTAGTAATGCATATTATTCACTACGTATTAGTAAACTACCGTACAATAGATCTAAAGTTTGATTTGTATGTATGTGTTCATCAACATCACTAGACTTTTAGATCTATTTCTATTTTTTTTTTTTTTTTTTAGCTTCCTTTTCCACAGTTATAAATAATAGATACATTTACACCGTCTCTAAATTCTAGTATACTAGATATAAGCTGCATAGATATACTTTCCTATGACATCAGAGGTGGCGTCTCGCCTATGCCAACATGATCGACCCCCTCTCAGTCTCTACATACTTTCTCACTAGAGAAATGTTTTCTGTTTTTCCTAAAAGATTATTCATATATCTTTTCATGTTCTTATTAATGTTATCTCTTGTTAGACGAAAACATTTTGTTGAGTTTAAATTCTAGGGTTCGATTTAACTTTCTCGGTCGGTTGGAAAATTACCCTCTTTCCAACCCCATACAGTTTGTTCACTACAAATTTGGTATACTCTTAATTAATGTTATGTCACTTTTCGACAATATACAGAAAAATTATGGTACAATTTTTTTTGCTATGCCTCAAGCTTCACTTGATTGTAAAGATTAATCATTGGATTAAATCCTTGTACGCCTGTTTTACCGTATCTATCTCTAATACATTTGGTCAATTATACACCATATTGCCCTTATTTTATCAAATCTTATTACTTTCTGATGAGCCCCCAGAATTGTGTCTAACCACATGGCTATAACAATCTTATCTCACAATTTCCAAGGATTTAATTCACCACACAAGAGGAAAAAAGCATTCTTATAATATAAAAAAATAAATGCCAAAGTATTATTGTTACAAGAAACACATTTCATGAAAGATGGACACCCCACATATTTCCATAAAGCTTTTAATCAATCCTTTTATACCAAATCCACCTCCAAAACCAAAGGTGTGGCAATTTTTATCCACCACTCTTTTCCTTTGGAGGTTCAACAGGTTTACAAAGATCAAGATAGTAGGTACATCATCACAAAGGGATTGTTATCTGGTAGAGAACTAACAATTGCTAATGTATATGCACCAAATGATTCACAAACTACTTTTTTTACAAATTTCTTTAATATACTACAACAATAACACTCACCACATATTATTTTAGGTGGTGATTTTAACTCGGCCTACCAACCTAACTTAGACCGCAGCAAACAAAATCAAAACTCCAAAACATTTCCAAAAACAACCATAACGCACATAAATAGTTTCCAACTAATTGATACGTGGAGATCATTGAATTTAGGTGCTCGTGAGTATACCTTTTACTCACACCCGCACGATTCATACTCACGTATTGATTACATTTTTTGCACTCCAATAATCCTTGCCAATTCCCACGATGCCTCAATACACCCGTGTGCTTGGTCAGACCATCAAATCACATCGTTTAATACTCAATTTATAGGCCTCACTTCTACTCCATATTCGTGAAGAATTAACGAATCAATTCTAACAGACCCCATACACAACCCGGAGATCGCATCAGAAATAAAAGACTATTTCAATTTAAATTCTACCCCAGAGATCTCTCCAACTTCATTATGGTTAGCACATAAGGCTGTTTTGAGAGGCCTTCTCATCAAAAGAGCAGCAAGATGTAATGAACTAAAAAATTCATACCCTTACTAAAGATCTTCACAACCTATACAAAATGCATACCAACACGCATGACCCAAACATATATTTATTAATATCCCAAAAACGTAATGAATTAGACTCATTACTCACATATAAAGCAGAAAAGTCCCTTAGATGGTCAAAAGCAAAATTTTTCCTGTCAAGTAATGCATATTCGTCAATGTTTGCTCGCAATCTTAAAGGGGTTGTAAAGGTAATTTTTTTTTTCTTTAAAAATAACAAACATGTTATACTTACCTTCACTGTGCAGCTCGCTTTTCTGGGGTCCCTCGGCGGCTGTCTCAGCTCCTCCCCGCAATAACTAACCACCTTAATGCGAGCTCCCTCGCATGGTGGTTCGTTATTGCGGGCGCGCTCCCGTGATACAGCCGGCGGCTATAGCCGCTCGCTGTATCACTCGGCCCCGCCCCCCGGCGCGCCGCGTCATTGGATGTGATTGACAGCAGCGCGAGCCAATGGCTGCGCTGCTTTCAATCCATCCACTATAGCCAATCAGTGACCAGGCTGATCGGCTGAATGGAGGTCGGGAACGAGCAAGCGAGTTTTTGAGGTGTCGGGTAAGTAAAACGGGGGGGCTGGGGGGCGGCGGTATTATCAAAAGTTTTTTTCACCTTAATGCATAGAATGCATTAAGGTGAAAAAATGTATACCTTTACAACCCCTTTAACCAATCAATAAAACCCACCCATGTATATAAACTTAAAAATAACTCAAAACAAATAGTCACTCATCCACAAGAAATATTATCTATTTTTAAAAAATTCTATTCTGACCTACTTTCAGCCCCTAACTCATCGATCCCACCCACAGCAATGTCCTGGTTAGAGAAAATCCCTTTTCCAAAGCTAACCCAAACACAAATAGATGCTTTAAACGCATCTATGCACAGAGGAGGAAATACATCATATAATAAAATCCCTTAAAAAAAACTCAGCCCCGGGCCCAGATGGATTCACCTCATTCTATTATAAACAGTACCAACAATTATTAACACCAAATTTTGTAAAATTATATAACAACATTCTTAAAGAAGAACAGTTCCCAGAGGAAATGCTTCTTGCAAATATGTCTCTTATCCCAAAACCAAACAAAGACCACACATTGCCACAAAATTACAGACCAATTTCTGTAAAAAACAATGACCTTAAGGTATTCTGTAGACTATTATCCGATAGACTTGCATTAATAATTCCCTCACTAATCTCCCCCTACCAATCAGGTTTCATACCTGGTAGACAAATTACAGACAACAAGATTAGTCACTAACATAATACTGGACGCATATATCAACTCCAAATCTGTTTTACTTTTTAGTCTGGATATCAATAAAGCATTCGATAGTGTATCCTGGGATTTCCTTGACTTAATTCTGAAAAGATATGGCTTCTTAGGTGAATTTCTCCACGCCTTTCACGCTCTTTATCAAAAACCATCCACTAGGATTAGATTACCAGGCTGTAACTCTGACTTTTTCAGACTAGGCAGAGGAACAAGACAGGGTTATCCCCTATCTCCCTTATTATTCGCATTAGCGCTTGAACCCTTAGCTACAGCAATACTGCATAACCCAGATATAAAAGGTTATAACTCTAACAATAATACCTATAAATTGAGTATGTATGCGGACGATATGGTATTATTCCTTAGGAATGCCAATTAACATCCCAATTAGACTCCTTACGTTCCTCATTCAATTTCTCATGGTCAATGGATTCTCTCCCTTATCTTGGTATATTTCTTACACCAAAAATTAATGACCTTTCCTTAAAAAACTACACCCCATTAATACAAAAAATGAGATTGATGCTCAAATTATGGAAATCTTTTAAAATATCGTTTCTTGGCCGTATTACAGCGATTAAGATGACAATTTTACCAAAAATGATATACCTATTTAGAGCTCTCCCAATCAGATTAAATAAAGTAACTATTACTAAATTCCAAACAGAAATCAATAAATTTATCTGGTTAGACTCCCGTCCACATCTATCTAGATCAGTATTACACAATCCACAGAAAAATGGTGGTCTAGGTCTCCCAGACTTCTGGCTTTATTACCTAGCCGCCAGATGGTCACAAATAGCACAATGGCACATTCCCAACCCCAAAGTCCAATGGGTTAGATTTGAAAAAGACCCCATCCAACCATTTTCTATCTCTAATATAATATGGGGTAATAAAGTATCAACTCACATCCTAGACAACCTTAATCAATTAGTCTCACATTCATATCAATTATGGAAACTACATAACAAAAAATATAACTTAACCTCTAACACACCTCCACTTGCATCCTTTATCGGTGACCCAAAATTCCCCCTTACCTCAAATGAGAGAGGAGACTTTTCATGGTGGACAAATAATAACCTAATATCCCTCTTTAATTTTTTAGAAAACAACAACTTCACTTCATTCTCTTCATTGAAATTTAGACATCAGATCCCCAATACAGAGTTTAATAAATTTTCCCACATTAGACATTTTTTTAGTACATATTTCCAAACAGTAAACTCACTCCCACCATCATTTTTTGAAAACATTTGTCTAAAAACACCTAGGAGAGCAGGTCTGATATCTGAAATCTACTCTAATCTAGTCAATAATGCAGAACAATCCAAACTTCCCTATATGTTTAAGTGGGAACAAGAATGTGATTTCTCATTTACAATGGAAAATTGGGACAAATGTATCATTAACTTACACAAATGCACAAGATCAATCACGATCAAAGAAACTGCAATCAAACTTTTTACAAGGTGGTATTATACTCCAGTTAAAATTCATGCTATTTTCCCTGGCACCCCTCATACATGTTTCAAAGGTTGCAATTCAGCAGGATCCTTTTCTCATATCTTCTGGGATTGTGATAGTTACTCAGATATGGAAACAACTGGAAAAATTTGCCTCCAAAATTTCACATAGTAATATAAACCTCACTATATATAACTGTCTCCTATTTTCCCCTATCATTGGTCTTTCCATACATAATATGAGATTGATCCACACAATATGTGTTGCGGTACACTGGTTGATAGCATACCATTGGAAATCCCCCACAGTTCCTCTTTCACATTTGAAAACCAAAATCAACAATATTAATTTAATGGAAAAAATATTCCACACACTACAAAACACTAACCAATTCTACACAAAAAAATGGGACCCATGGTTTAACCATGCTAATCTCTTCTTTAACCCTGAATAATTCTACCAAATACTGAAGTTCACTGAAGGGTATTATATTCATATAGATTTTATGTATAATAGGAATATTTATATTTATATATGGATATATATTCCATTCAAGAACCACTTAATATATTTTGTTATTCCTTTTTGTAGAAATTACTTTGATTGTACATTTTATGGCATAAGTCAATAAGCTTTTTGTACTATTTCTTTGTACCAAATAAAAAAGTTTGTAAACTCAATAATTAGACAAGTATCAATTAAGGTCTATGTCAACATTGATACCCACAGGAGTAAGTGTGTTTAACCACTTGCTTACTGGGCACTTAAACCCCCCTCCTGCCCAGACCAATTTTCAGCTTTCAGCCCTGTCGCACTTTGAATGACAATTGCGCGGTCATGCTACACTGTACCTAAATGGAATTTTTTCATTTTTTCCCCCACAAATAGAGCTTTCTTTTGGTGGTATTTGATCACAGCTGGGATTTTTTTTTTTGCTAAACAAACAAAAAAATATGGAAAATCTTGAAAAAAAAAATCATGTTTCATAGTTTGTTATAAAATTTTGCAAACAGGTAATTTTTCTCCTTCATTGATATGCGCTGATGAGGCTACACTGATGGGCATGGATAGGCACAGTTAAGGTGGCACTGATAGGCACAGTTAAGGTGGCACTGATAGGCACAGTTAAGGCGGCACTGATGGGGACAGATAAGGCGGTACTGATGGCCACTGATGGCCACTGATGGGCGCTGATGGGTGGCACTGATGGGTGGCACTGATGGGTGGCACAGATAGGTGGCACTGATAGGTACGACTGATGGGGGGCACTGATGGGGGGCACTGATGCGCAGTGATGGGGGGCACTGATGCGCAGTGATGGGTGGCACTTATGGGCACTGATAGGTGGCACTGATGTGCAGCACTGATGTGGGCGCTGATGGGTGGCACTGTGGGCGCTAATGGGTGGCTCTGTGGGCGCTGATGGGTGGCACTGTGGGCACTGATGGATGGCACTGTGGGCATTGATGGATGGCACTGTGGGCACTGATGGGTGACGCTGGTGGACACTGGTAGGCGGCACTGCTCCCTTATCTTGGGTGTCACTGGCAGGGGGCAGATGATCGCCGTGATTGGGACTGATGTCCCTCTCACGGCCGCCGGTGATCGGCTTTTTTTTCCTCCTCACGCTGTCAGCGCAAGGAGAAATAATAGCCAATTACCGGCTCTGTTTACATCACATGATCAGCTGTCACTGGCTGACAGCTGATCATGTGGTAAGGGGTCAGGACCGACCCCTTACTCTGATCTGTGATCAGGCGAGTCTCATAGACTCGCTGATCACCAAGCGCGCCACGTGCGCCCTGCAGGGGGCGCGCAGGCCACTCGTGCACGGGAGGACGTCAATAGACGCCGTCCCGGCAATGTAGATCCGCGCTGTTGCCGTCATTTGGGAATAGCGCGGATCTGAAGTGGTTAATTTATAAATCCATTCCGTTTGTTTTTTAGATATTCTCTGGGTCATATTTTCTCCCCTCCAATCTGCATCTAGTCTATCCCAAAGAATTTGGCTACACTAGGATCCTTGTTATGATGTATCCTGAAATGGTTGGAAAGACTGTGTTTTAAAAACCCATTTTTTATATTATTTAGATGTTCATTGATACGAGTACAGAGATTTCTTTTAGTACGCCCCACGTACTGCAACCCGCAAGGGCAGATTATAAGATAAGTTACATGGGTTGATTTACATGTAATTAATTTTTCAATTGTATATTCACTCCCTGTACTAAAATATATAAGATGCACTACTTTACTAGCATTTTTCCTTGTCAGTTTACAAGCCTTACATTTCTTGCAATAGAAAAACTCTGTTAGATCCGGAAAAGTACCAGCTTTTCTTGGGGAGTTAAGTACATTGGGGGCTAATCTATTTCTTAAATTGGGTGCACATCGTTACATGAATTTAGGATATTCAGGCAACAGTTTAGACAGTGTCCTGTCTCTCAACAAGATTGGCCAATGCTTCAGGAAAATTTTCTCCAAACTTTTATAATCCCTATTGAAATTAGTCAGAAATGCTACAAAATTTAAATCCTGTTTCTTTTTAGTTTTAACTTCCAAAAGTTTTTCTCTGTCCATCTCCAAAATTTGTGATTGGGTGACCCTAAGTTCATGATCTCGATAACCTTTTTCTTTAAATTTATCACCCACAATGTTAGACTGGTGTATATAATCTGACATAGTATCACAGTTACACCTAATTCTTATTAGTTGACCCTTTGGTATCCCTCATAACCATCTAGGGTGGTGTCAACTAGCCGTGGGGATGTAGCTGTTTCTGTCAGTACCCTTGAAATGAGTTCTAGTCCTTACACGTTCATTATTCTTTACCATGACCAGATCAAGGAAACTGATCTCACTCAAATTCCAATTACCTGTAAATTTTAATCCATAACAGTTGTGAATAATACTATTCAGGAATGTTTCCAGTGCCTCCACTGTACCATTCCACAGAATGACAATGTCGTCAATATATCTTTTATACAAGGAGATCTCAGGGATATGGGCTCCAATTATGCTATGTTCCTCCCATTGGCTCATGGGTATGTTTGCCACACTGGGAGCATACTTGGCTCCCATAGTCAATCTGCTTGTAACATGAACCTTCATGCCAAAAATAGTTGTTAGACATAGCTAACTCCAATACCTCAATCAAGAACCCCTTTTGTTCCGTTTTGAGATTAGATTTGGAATCAAGAGCCTAGTGGTTATTAAGACGTCTTTTTGCACAAGATTGGCGTAAAGTGATTCGACATCAAACGTCACAATAATTGTATTAATATAAACTGGAATGTCTTTAAGAAGGTTCATGAGATGTTTGCTATCTCTCAGGTAATATATTTTCTTGGTATAGGGGTTGGAAGCTGGTAGTACAAGGGAAGCCACTGCTACTTCTAGTAATTTGATCTACCCCACCTCCAATCCCAATCATTATGATAACAGCAAATATGGGGGATATGAAGTTCCCACTTACAACAAATTTCAGCCCCTATACCAAGAAGAGAATCCACAGAGAGGCCACCAACCCTATAGGGGTTTTCAAGACAAGACATGGGGATCCACCTACCAGAGGAGGCTGGAATTCGAACAGGGGGTATCCTGGCCAAAGGGGAAATTGGAGGAGAAGGGGGAGAGGTGGACCACCAAATCCACTTTGGTTCAACCAACATCAAGGGACCCAATATGAACAGCATGGGACCCCTTATTGGCAACAATGGAATGGGAACCACCCACTTGGCCAACTCAAGGAGCACAAAGAAACAATGCAGATGAAAGAGAAGGAGGAAGGAAGAATAAAAGAGAGAATAGTGGGCAAAGGGATATTTAATTTGAGTAATGAGACCTTTACTCTTATTGAACTTAGAGTGTTGGAGTTAGGTCTCAAATTTGCCCCAGATAAGGGACTAAACAAATTTGATGAGTTTATTGATACAGAAACATTTATAAGGATATTAAATATCAAAAAACATTTTGCAGAAAAACCCACCCCTAATACTCAAACCATAGAACAAGAATACCAGAACAGTGGGTTGAGAAATCAATCCGTCTTTAATCCCAAGAAGTCATTCAATCATTTTTTGGAGACATTCAAGACTATGGTTGAGCAAGATATTAGACTTATAAAGACTAAATGGGAAATAAGAAAGGTAATATCCAAAAAGGAATAGAGGCATTAGAAAAAAAGAAAAAACACGGCCATCTGCCAAGCGGATAAAGGATTAAAGAATTAAAATAGGTTGGTAGGTGACACCAATACCTATAAGAAAATAAAAGGGGACCCTACAAAAAAACTAAAAGCCTCTGTGAAAAATAGTGCACAGAAAGCAAAAATAGTAGGAATTGTCAGTAAAAAAGAGGCTAGATATCTTGTCCCTGAAGTACCCAGACTTCCCGTAAAATATACCAATTGCCCAATAATACATAAAAATTCTGAATGTCCACCGGGCAGACCCATTATTAGTGGTATAAATTAAATTTTTTCTAGAATAGGTGAATAAGTCGATTTTTTTCTTACAGCCTATTGTCCAAACCTACCCTTCTTACCTGAGAGATAGCAAACATCTCATGAACCTTCTTAAAGACATTCCAGTTTACAATAATACAAATATTGTGACAATTGATGTCAAATCACTTTACACCAATCTTGTGCAAAAAGACGTCTTAATAACCGCTAGGAGGGCTCTTGATTCCAAGTCTAATCTCAAATTGGAACAAAAGGGTTCTTGATTGAGGTATTGGAGTTAGCTATGTCTAACAACTATTTTTGGCGTGAAGGTTCATGTTACAAGCAGATTAGGGGAGTGGCTATGGGAGCCTAATATGCTCCCAGTGTGGCAAACATACTCATGAGCTAATCGGAGGAACATAGCATATTTGGAGCCCATATCCCTGAGATTTCCTTGTATAAAAGATATATATTGATGACATTGTCATTCTGTGGAATGGTACAGTGGAGGCACTAGAAACATTCCTGAATAGTATTAATCACAAATGTTATGGATTAAAATTTACAGGTAATTGGGATTTGAGTGAGATATGTTTCCTTGATCTGGTCATGGTAAAGAATAATGGACGTGTTCAGACTAGGATTCATTTCAAGGGTACTGACAAACAGCTACATCCCCATGGCTAGTTGCCACCACCCTAGATGATTAGGTGGGATACCTAATGGTCAACTAATGAGAAGTAGGTGTAACCCCTGGGGGTTTACCATGACCGCTACCTCTTACACCAACACCACCCTTTTACACCAATTCTTCCGCTCACAACCCCACACCGCCCCACCCCCAAGCAGCTGTGTGCACCCATCCTGTCCCGTCCTTCGTAACAGAAACCGTTAACGGGTGCCGGGAAGTGGTAAAAAAAATAAATAAATAAATAAATAAATAAATAGGACAGATCAAAGCAACAAATATGAAGCTGCAACCCCTATATCTCCCAGAGCCCTCTCGTATCATCCTATCATCACCCCGGTCTGTTATGTGCTCCCCCGCTCTCTACGTGGGGTTCATAATTTTTCCTCTGTTGTCTTCCAGCCACTTCTCAACTTCAACAGGGGCGTTGAAAAACAGAGTCTCCCCCAGGGCCGCGATCCGCAACCTCGCTGGGTAAAGGAGAGCATAGGGCAGCTTAAATTTTTGTAGGCTGCGTTTTACCTGGGTAAACTCTGCTCTACGCTTCTGCAAGTCCGGAGAAAAGTCGGAGTAAGATGATATTTTTGCCCCATTAAAGAATACCTCCCCTGCTTCCCTAATCTTCCGCAGCAGGGTCACTTTATCCTGGTAATTAAGAAGACTCAGGAGGAGGGGTCTCGGGTGGCCCCCCTCTTGTGGTGCCCTGAGAGGGATCCTGTGAGCTCTTGTGATGGAGAACGAAGCCGAGAACAGTTCTTTCCCGATTAGCTCCCCTAACCACTTTTCTAGAAATGCTATTGGATTGGCGCCCTCACTCCTTTCAGGTAAGCCTATCAATCTCACATTATCTCTTCTACTCCTATTCTCCATCTCATCCATTTTAGAGGCCTGTTTAGATACCTGTTCCCTCAGCCATTTTAATTCTTTGGTTATTGGGTGCACTTTGTCTTCTAGCCCGCTAACCCTTTCTTCCAGGGCGGTTGTTCTCTCTGCCGTCTTCTGTAGTTCTTGTCTAACCATCGAGAGATCTGCTTTAAGACCTTTCATCTGCTCACAGAGATCTTTGAGCGAGCTATTACATACCCCTACAGCCATAAATACATCCATTAAAGTTGGTTCTCTATTCAGGGGGAGATTCGGATCATTCATTGACTCCGGGTTCACGTTCGTGTTATGATCACTTAGCTCTGGCCCTTTATTACATGTTATTTTGGAGGACTGGGTTGCCAACCCACCCCCTAGGGGCTGTGAATGTGGCTGGCCCTGGCTCTGGCTTTTCCTGTCCGATGTCCCCCCCTGTTGGCTCTTTTGCTGCGTCCCCTTTTTTGGGGGGGTCAGAGCGGGGGCATGAGCATATTGCTCCAGTTTTGCTGCTGCTGCCGCGGCGTGCTGCGGATTTTTCTCTTTAGAGGAGCGTAGATTCTGCATCATTCACTCCTATTGGTATACAAATAGTTTAACAGCAAGAATTTAGCAGCGTCTCTCCACCCTTATCTACCCGGTGAGCAGGATAACCACCTTGTTGCTTTAAAAGTGGGGTGTGTGGCGGGTGTGTGGAGGGGGGGAGCTCTCTCCGCTCCTGCACACCCCGACACGGGGGGTGAGCTTCACACAGGGGGAAACTACAATACCTTAAGCGGTCGGAGTGGGTTAACTCCCCTCTCCCACGAGTACCTCAGCTACAGCAATACTTAATGCAACCTCCCTCCCTCACCGCAGTCTTGCGCCGCTGGTTAAATGCCGCTAAGGCAGTCGCCAGCAGTCTACGGTTAGTTAGGTATGTACACAGGTATGCTTATAGTCACTGAGGAGCCAAGGGCTTTTTAACCAACTTATAGTTTATAATGGTCCCACCTAAATATAGGGGGATTGATATAGTCTTAGTAGCAGGGGGACCCCCTGCTGCTTGTCTTCCCCCACCTGTAACAGCAACTCACCCACAACCAAAAAAAAAAAAAAAAAAAAAAAAAAAAAAAAAAAAAAAAAAAAAAAAAAGAAAAAAAAGGAGAAGGAGGAAATATATTTTGCTTCTTGTATTAGTTCACTCTATTCACACGTTTAGTACCACCAAACAGCATGTGAGACAGACTGCTGACACATAGTTATATTACTGCGCAGATGCCTAATTGCCAGAATCTACCAGGGGGCTGCCTGGGATTATTTCCCAAATCAGGGGTTCTCACATATTCTTTACACCAGAATCCGGTTACCATGTACCATATAATAAGCTATACTATACCAGCTCCAGCTCCAGCCGACTTTTACTCCGTGCCTGGCATGAGAGTGCAGCAATGAAAGCGAAAGTGAAAGCTGCTACAACGTGCAAGGGATAACATCCCTCCCCGAAGATTCCTCAGCCTTCACCGGTCATCCGGAGATCAAACGATCAGGAGAGCTCTTAGCTGAGAAGCAGGGGGGTCAGTACGGCTCCGAGCTCATGGAAGCAAACATCCATTGAGGGGTCAGGGCCATCCGAGGCGCCGTTTCTATGGCCGGGGAGAGCGATGAGAACGGGGGGAAGGGGGGGGGAGATGGGGTGGGAGGGAGGGTAGGGGAGATTAGGTGGGGTGGGAAGGGAAGGAGGGAGAATTTGGGAGGGAAGGGAAACAGGGTGGGAAAATCACTTGTTATAAACACTTACACCATCAGAAATCACATTGGAGGCCTTCTGGCCTCCATTTATAGATTATCGTTACAAACACATGCACCATTAGAAATCACAATGGAGGCCTTCGGACCTCCACTTACAGATTATTGTTACACATGCAGGCACTTTTTGCAGTATTTTTTAATAAAGCAGGGTAGATTTGATTAAACTAAGCGTGTATCTTAGAATTTACAATATGCATACGTTTGGAATTGATACGGTAGTCGCTGGGAGAGATCTTTCTCTCTCTATATATTCTTCCATTTCCTTTTTATTCTTTTATCTTTCTTCGTGTAAAGAGGTGCATAAACTTCACTTTATAAAAATAATAAGGACATATGGGGTAATTCTTGTCATGACACGACAGGCTTTTGGAACCTAGATGGTAGTCGGGCCCTTGAAAATAGGATCCTGGAATATTAGGGGCCTGGGTTCTTCTCTTAAAAGGTTGGCAGTGTTCTCTGTGCTGGAAAGCTCCGGGGTAGATCTGGTCTGTCTGCAGGAAACTCACTTAACTAGAGATACCAGCCAGCAGTTACAGATGAAAAAATTTCAATACCAATTTCATGCATATCACTCCTCTTTTAGTAGGGGGGTGAGTATCTTTGTGAAAGCTGGGGTAAAATTCTCCTGCAGACAGACCAGTATAGACGATCTAGGTAGATATATTTTTTTACTCTGTTCCATTGACGGAGTCATGTTAGTGGTGGCAAACATATACATCCCTCCCCCTTTTAATTTGGACGTATTGCTTAAATTGCACAAATTTCTGTTGGATAAAAAGGAATGCCCGATAGTAGTTGTCGGGGACTTTAACGAGGTCCTAGATAGAAAATTGGATAGATTCCCGATACGACAACTTTCAGAGGAATCAGGGAAGACCCGTTTGAGTCTATTCCTGGAAGAAGTTGGGTTAGTAGATTTGTGGAGGGTGCGAAACCCAGGTGTGTTGCAATACACCTGTTGTTCTATGTCACACTCCACGCTCTCAAGGATTGATTTAATCCTGGGGAATGACAGGGCACTTCAGCTGCTTGAAAAAATTGCATATTGGCCAAGAGGCATCTCAGATCATTCCCTTATGGTGGCTACACTAAATGTAGGAGAGTACAAGCCCAGGAAGAGTTGGAGCGTGAGTCCACACTGGTTCGAAGTAATTAAAAAAACGGATGGAATTCTCTCCACCCTAAGGGAATTTGTGGAGTTCAATCAGGGCTCGGTGGATCCCCCTGTGCTATGGGACACCCTTAAGGCATTTCTTAGAGGGGTTCTAATACAGCAGATGGCTAAATTTAATAAAGAGGCTAGGAGCGAAGAAGAGGGCACTCTGAGGGAGGCTATCGAGGCCGAAAATAACTTTATCAGAAACCCAACGCCGGAGCTGGAAAGCACCTGGCAGGAGAAACAACAAAAGTATAAATTAGTGGTCATGCAGAAAGCAGAGACTAGGCGCCTACTTCAGAGACAGGAATTCATGGTGGAGGGGGAAAGAGTAGGAAGAACATTGGCTATGCTTGTAAAATCAAATGCGGCTCCATCCACGGTCCTCGCTATTAGATCACAGAGTGGAGACATAACCTCAAGCACCCCAGAAATTGTACAAGCCTTCAGGGGGTATTATAAAAAACTCTACTCGTCGCAGAAAAGGGGCAAGGAGGCGTTGATGGAGGACTTTTTGGAAGGACTAACCATCCCTACTATTTCGCAGGAAGAAAGCGCCATATTAGACGCCCCAATAACGATAGCAGAACTGCAACAAGCAGTAGCGGGCATGGCATGTCTTAAGTCACCCGGACCCGATGGCCTTCCAAGCGAGACATATAAGCAGTATGGTGAAGTGTTGATCCCTGAACTACTAAAAACCCTGGAGGGGTCACTTGAGGGGGGCCAGCTGCCTGCCTCAATGCTAGAAGCAACAATTACGGTACTACAGAAGGAAGGGAAAGACCCACTGGATGTAGCTGCCTATAGACCAATCTCTCTACTTTGTACTGATGTAAAAATTCTTGCCAAGGTACTAGCAGTAAGACTGAACGGAGTTATTCACAAATTGATACACGAAGACCAGGCGGGCTTTATAGCCAACAGATCTACGAGCCTGAACATTAGAAGAGCGTTTCTGAACCTACAATTACCATCGGAAAACGCAGGCTCGAGAGCGTTAATGACCCTCGATGTATCTAAGGCTTTTGATAGCGTGGAGTGGGGCTATATATGGCGCGTGTTGGAAAAATTCGGATTTGGCACGTCTTTTATAAGGTGGATTAGAATGTTATACACCCGCCCTAAGGCAAGACTAAAAATTAACAACGAACTCTCAGAATGGTTTGAGCTGGAAAGGGGGACTAGGCAGGGGTGTCCACTATCTCCTTTGCTGTTCGCATTGGCAATGGAACCCCTGGCCATCTCTATAAGGGAAAGTAGAGCGATAACTGGATTCCTGCGAAAATCGGGCGAGGAAAAAATCGCGCTATATGCGGATGACATTTTGTTATTCCTGGGGGACTTGAGACACTCGTTACCGAGTGCGATGAGGATAGTGAAGGATTTCGGCAACTTTTCTGGCTTAGAGATAAACTGGGAGAAGTCTGAGTTTATGCCGATAGATCCCATCAGCGAGTTAATAGCAGGCGATATATCCCAGATGGTAATGGTGGATGCTTTGAAATACCTGGGAATAGTCCTGACGAAGGACCCAACCCGGTATATCAGCACAAACCTCGCTCCCCTCTTAACAAAACTGAAACAAAAAATAGTAATCTGGAGGCGCTTGCCTTTGTCCGCCGCAGGAAGATGTAGCTTAATAAAAATGGTCTGGATGCCACAACTGCTATACATCCTGCACAACTCGCCAGTCTGGATAGGCAAGAAGTGGTTTAAAAGAATTGATAGTCTCTTTAGGGAGCTGATTTGGAAGGGGAAGCAAGCCAGAATTCGACTTCGAGTGCTTCAGCTGCCCGCACGGGAGGGGGGCTTTGCCCTCCCACACCCCGAGCGCTACTTCTTAGCAACGCAGCTGCAGCAGCTGCTAGGATGTGGGATACCGAAAGGCGGCACCCCCAATGGCAAACTGCTATTGCTGAGTACTCCACATAATAACCTAGTTGAAACACTAGAGGCGGATATGTTCCACGATAACTACCCAACTATCAAGCTGCTAACTAAACTCTGGAAAACTGTCAAGAAAACGATGGGATATGAAGATCCAACAGTTTATTCCCCTATTTGGAACAACCGTAATCTACAGGAAGTTCTTAAAATAGGTACCTCTGGGGAATGGGCGAATCTCGGCATCAGAAGGTTAAGCCAACTTTATAATGACACTAAACTAAAGAGTTTCCCGGAATTAGTAAGGGAATTCAAGCTACCTCAGAGCTCCTTCTTCTTATATCTCCAGCTAGAACACGCTCTTAAAGCACAATTTAAAGACCAGACTCTATGCTGGGAAGAAATGCCTCTATTTCAGTGCATAATGCAGGTAAACCCTACTAGAGGTCTAATCTCTAGAATTTATGACCAATTAAGTAAACCAGACAACAGCGGGGGGATACTCCAGGGACTAAAAACCAAATGGGAAGAGGATATAGGGGGAATGACCCAGGAACAATGGGCGAAAACCTTGGAACTGAGTGTACAGGTCTCGGTGTCCCCTTCACAGCGGCTCTCTCATCTATTTTTGTTGAATAGATCCTACTATACACCTAAAAGACTTTTTAAATTTGGGGGAAGGCCTAATGACAACTGTCCCAGATGTCAGAGGTCGGGAGACCTCATCCACATGTTGTGGAGGTGCCCCAAGTTATTTAGATACTGGGAAGAAGTGACCAGAAACCTGGGAAGTATCTTCGGCACTATAGTAGTAAAAGAGGCCATAACCTGTATCCTGGGGTATAGAAGAGCTCAGGGGGAGAGACTGGGCACTACATTGGCCATCACGCGGGCTTTGTTCCAGGCTAGGAAGATGATAACATTAAGATGGCAATCAAGAGACCCCCCTGCGGTGAGAGAATGGATCTCCACTGTCAATGATACCCTGAGTAGGGAGAGGGTGGAGTATATAAAGAGAGGCAACCTTCAGGAATTTGAAGACATGTGGAAGCCATGGCTAGAGAAAGTAGGTGCTCCCTAGTAGGCAAGGTGTAGGATTAGCCCAGGAGTGGGGCTTTAGGTGACTACATAGATAACCGAGATCCTTGAGACCAAGGAGCGGTATAGCAAAGTGATTTGGATATGCATATCTCTTCTTTTTTTTTTGTGTATGTGACCCATTTTTCGTTTTATGATGGTTTTGATGGTATGTAGGATAAATTCTGAGGGGGGGGGGAGGGGGGGGGGTTGATTTGGGAATAAGTAAATCTCCTGGGAAATTTTGGGCAGCTCAGCAAAGAACGGGCATGGGGAGCCCATAAGCCTTCTATCTTATATCCCTTTCCTGTTTTCTCTTTATCTTTTCTATATTTCTATTTCCTTATACGAGTCCCTTCCAAGTGGCCACATTAAAGTATCCGGAGAGACGTTATAAAGGGAATTAGAGTTAATGCATTATCCACGATGATGTAAACCGGAGAAGGCGACCAGTCAATGAACATCAAGCTGATTTAGCCCTCTGATTATTGGTTTCTGAAGTGGAAAAAAAAAAAAAAAAAAAAAAAAAAAAAAACTAATGAGAAGTAGGCATAACTGTGATACTATGTCAGATTATATACACCAGTCTAAAACTGTGATTGATAAATTTAAAGAAAAAAGGTTATCGAGATCATGAACTTAGGGTCACCCAATCACAAATTGTGGAGATGGACAGAGAAAAACTTTTGGAAGATAAAACTAAAAAGAAACAGGATTTAGATTTTGTAGCATTTCTGACTAATTTCAACAGGGACTATAAAAGTTTGGAGAAAATTTTCCTGAAGCATTGGCCAGTCTTGTTTAGAGACAGGACACTGTCTAAACTGTTGCCTGAACGTCCTAAATTCATCTATCGACGTGCACCCAAATTTAAGAAATAGATTAGCCCTCAATGTACTTAACCCCCAAGAAAAACTTTTTTGGATCTAACAGGGTTATTCTATTGCAAGAAATGTAAGGCTTGTAAACCGACAAGGAAAATGCTAGTAAAGTAGTGAATTTTATATCTTTTAGTACAGGAAGTGAATATACAATTGAAAAATTCATTACATGTAAATGAACCCATGTAACTTATCTTATAGTCTGCCCTTGCGGTACGTGGGGTGTACTAAAAAATCTCTGTACTCGTATCAATGAGCATCTAAATAATATAAAAATGTTTTTTTAAAACAGTCTGTCCAACAATTTCAGGATATATCATAACAAGGATCCTAGTGTAGCCAAATTCTTTGGGATAGATAGACTAGATGCAGATTGAAGGGGAGGAAATATGACCCAGAGAATATCTAAAAATGAAACTGAATGGATTTATAAATTAAACACACTTACTCCTGTGGGTATCAATGTTGACATAGACCTTAATTGTTACTTGTCTTATTATTGAGAATGTTTGGAATTGTAAAAGGTTAATCCATACTAGTTGTATCCTTTCTACCCAAGATGGCTCCACAGCTCACCTCCTGCTTTGTTACTCTGTATTGTTGTTTTTTTCATATTTTTGTATCTTTGGCCACAAGATGGCAGCATTCAGATATGTTTATAAAAGGTGAAATTATTGATCCAAATCCTATCTACTTTCTCACCACAAGATGGCTCCACAACTTAATATTTTTTCTGCTATATATTTCTTTCTTTTGTTATTTTAATTTGGCCTTTTGGCCACAAGATGGCAGTATCAAATTTGAATTCAATTTAATTTTAATTTAATTTTAATTTTATTTCAACATTTTTTTTACATATTCCAAATTTAATTTATATAAATAAAATATAGTAGTTTATGATGTTTTTCATCAATTTAGCTAGTCATATTTACATTTTATCTTTTATCTAGTAGGGATTGAACCAGATTGGATATCCTTAATTGGCGGACTTGTATATATTTGCAGGCAACGTATCCATTCACATGACCCCTGATGATGTCAGAGCGTACTGACGAAACTGATAGGGTGGCTTGAGCGTGGTACCTCATTTCCGCCGTTTGCAACGCAGCTGGAACACCAACGGCGTCTCCTTACACATGGTTGTGTTTGCTGCATAGCTGCTATGAGGTTTTTACTTGGTTTTATTTAGTTTTTCAAATACATTTTTGATCTACTTCACCATGGGAGCCTTCCACATCAAGGTGTCCACAATACGTCCACCAAGTACCTACATAGGTCCACGGAAACCCTGACCACACAGCGTTTGGATTGAGCTGTGGTTGTGAGATTCTCCATTGGCACCTTCCATTAAAGCGTGTATGACTACCTGTAATGGGGGCCATTCGATTCTGGTGAGTAGGATGTGTGGCTGGTGATGGTGGTGGAAGACATACTTCTTGGCTGATTGCCGAATATAGGAAGATTCTATCCAGAAATGGTTTATTTGAACACTTTATTTCACTTAACAGTGTTATTCCTGATTTTTTAAATTTTTTTAATTGTTTTGCTTTATGTTTTTTTCTGTTTGTTGATTCCACACTTGGACTCTAAAGTTAAGAAACTTACACATGATACATTATCCGTAAATTGTCCTGTTTGTGGTTCATGCAATATTAGCACTTTTTTGCACTTGCAATATTAGCTCCAAAGCTAAGAAGCTTACACATGATATAAATGGTTGTGTTTGTGGTTTATGCAATATTAGCAATATCAGCATTTTTTTGCACTTTTACAGAGAGCGCGGTTTCAATTAATTAATTTAATTAATTATTTCACATTTACTTCCATTATAACGTGCTGCTCCTATTTGTTGTTATTATACACATTTAATTACACAAGATGTTTTCATCTGCGCGGGTTGGTGGTATTTCCACTTACTACTAATTCAGCAGGGAGAGCTGTTGGAGGAACCCCCCCAACAGCAAATACATATAGACATATACATCCCATAATAGGTTGATCCCAAGGCAGACAGACACAATAGAACAATGGGATACAGCCACACCCAACAAACGCATAGCAATCCCCACACCACCTCAAACCATCTAGAAATGGTCTCTGATGAATGGTGGACTTGATCTTCATATTTTCTTGAGGTCAGACTGGGGTTCTCGGTCACCCTGTGCCGCTAACTTACACATAGGAGGGGCTGGGGGAGCTGGATAAGGAGCTTCCAGTGCTCTCCAAGGTAACCTGGGTTCCCCAAGCCCCCCGCCCAAAGTGACTCCCATCACAAGTGCGCCCCGTTCGTAATGCCAGACTCAAAAAAACCCGGCATCAAAAGAGGTATATGACACGGAACAGGCACCAGGGTCGATCGCATCATTAACTGAGCCCCCTTGAGGGAAAGAAAGTTGATGAATTAAACAAAATTTCTGGGGTTCTTTCTTGGGGACCACTCACAACACTGAAACCACCAAATCTGCTAAGGGGGGAGTGGAAAGGGGCCGCACATGCGCCCCAACACCACGTCATTGCGTAGTTTCTCAGAAACCACCGAAGGGTGAAGCAGTGCAGAAAGAAAATTCTTGGACACTGGAGGAATACGCGTAAGTGAACATGGAATCTGAAACCCTCTGTAAAACCCAACTCCAGGAGCCGGGCAGCCACCCGGTCTGGGTACCTATTTTGGAAAGCAACAAAGAAAAGGATCTCCCCTTGGGGTGGACTTTGAAAGCACATAAAAAGTATAAGTAGTATAATTAAAAAGGTGTATAGAGTGTTTGTCGTACAAAAAATATATTTATTAATATTCAAACATTGTCACTAAAAATGATACATATACAAATGTAGAACAGTGTAATGTTTCTTTACGTGCGGGACATGCAACTACTGTAGATTTATGTGGACTCAAAAAAATTCCCATTCTCCCAAATGGAAAAATATTTTATCCAAAACACTTTGCAAATTGTAGAACAATTGGAGTAATTTACCTGTTGCAATGTAGTTGCAGCTGTTTCTACATTAGGAAAACCAAACTAGAATTCTGGAGGAGGGCATACAGTGTCAGGTACTCACCAAGGCCGAGTTGCTGAGAGAGGCTCCCCTTGCAGCTGGGCGCACGATACCCTCTGGAAGTGGCACAGCGGGTATTGGGCACGAAGAAGCACGGGTCGCCAGCAGGTAGTAGAGGAGCTGGGCGATTCTTCAGGCAGGGAAGAGATCCGTGCTGGGTAGCTGAGCCGGGTACTGAGGGTCAACCACAAGGCAGACGTCTGGAAGTAGGCCGAGGGTCAAACACCGGTATGCAAGTAGGCAAAAGTCCAACACTGGGTAAGATTGAGACAAAGTCCAAGAACAGGCCGGGGGTCAAACACAGGTGGCCAGGCAGGCAGATAACCCACACTAGGGTGAGGCAGAAGCAAGTCCAGGAGCAGGCCGAGGGTCAAACACAGGTAATCAGGCAGGCAGATAATCCACAGTAGGGTAAGGCAGAAGCAAGTCCAGGAGCAGGCCGAGGGTCAAACACAGGTAGTCAGGCAGGTAGCGAAGTCCAGAAGGCAGCCGAGGGTCAAGCACAAGAGAGGTTCAAGCAGAGTCGGGGTTGATCCGGGTCACAACGGGTAGGCACAGGTACACGGATTCAGGAGCAGGTTACAGGAGCTGAAAAGACAAACCAGCAACAAAACACAGGCCATAGCCGTGCACGCGTTCGTAACGATGCGCTGCGTCGTGCACCCATGTGAGCGGATCCGTTCGGAACACGCGCTCGTACCCGCTGACTGTGAAACGGTACGTGCCGATGTGCAATTCTACCACGCAGGCGCATGGGGAAATGCCTATATTGACAGGCCCTGATTCTGGCATTTCCCTGACAGTGCCCCCCCCCAAGGGGCAACCTCCGGGTGCCCAACCTAGCTCGGATCCCAGGATGTCTTCTGTGAATCTCTCGCACAAGACGAGGGGCATGAATATTGCTAGCGGGCTCCCAAGAATTGTCCTCCGGGGGGTACCCTTTCCATTTAACTAGATACTGTTCCTGCCCCCCCTCCATTTGTGATCTACTATTGCCTCCACTTCGAATTCTTCCTCCCCTTCAATCCGGATTGGTGGAGGAGGTAGTTCTTCCCTTCCTGGAAAAGAGTTAGGAGTGACCGGTTTTAGTAAGGAGGCATGGAACACCGGATGTATCCGATAAGAATTAGGTAAGGTCAGTTAAAAAGCCACGGGGTTTACAACTCTCTTAATTTCAGAAGGACCAATGAATTTTGGCCCTAATTTGCGTGATGGGCAAGGCAATTTGAGGTTGATGGCTGATAGCCAAACTTTATCTCCAACCTTGAAACTTGGGTTACTTCTTCTTCCCCTGTTATAGAATTTTTCATAACTCTCTTGAGCTTTCTTCATCGTTTCCTGAATTTGCAAAAAGTTTGTTTGAATAGCACGTATACGGTCTTGTACTGCGGGAGTAGTGATTTCGGGAATAGAATCCGAGAGAAAGGAAGGGTGAAAACCATAGTTTGCCCAGAAAGTTGTTTGGTTGATGGTGGAATGTACAGAATTGTTGTAGGCGAACTCTGCGCACGGTAAGAGGGAAGACCAGTTGTCCTGGGAGCAGAAACATCGAAGGTATTGCTCTAAGGATTGATTTGTTCTTTCTGTCTGGCCATTACTTTGTGGGTGATAGGCGGAAGAAAGGGATGTCTTGATTTCTAAGGACTTGCACATATCCTTCCAGAATCTTGACGTGAACTGAATCCCCCTATCGGATACAATGTTGTGGGGGACGCTATGGAGTCTCACTACTTCTTTTATAAAAACCTCTGCGGTTGTGGAAGCAGAGGGGGTGCCTACCAATGGCAGGAAGTGGGCCATCTTTGAAAGGCGGTCAACAACCACTAAGATGGTAGTAAACTTCTCGGAAGGAGGCAGATCGACAATAAAGTCCATAGAGACCTCTGTCCAGGGACGTTCTGGTATAGATAAAGATTTTAAAAGTCCCCACGACTTGGCATTAGATCCCTTATTGCGTTGGCAAGTGATGCAAGATTGTATATATCTTCTGCTGTCTTGTCTCCACCCCGGCCACCAGAACGAGCGATTAATTAGTTCGGAGGTCTTTTGTATACCAAAATGTCCTGCCAACTTGTGATCGTGGAAGGTTTGAAGAATCTGAAGTCTTACTGGGAGTGGCACAAATACCTTGTCCTGGGCCCAAAGCAGACCATCCTTCTTTTCTAGGGCGGATACTTCAGGTTCTGTACATTGACTGGAGGCCTGTATAATAATTGACCTAAGGTTGGGCTGAACCAGGCTGAGAAAGTGGTGAGGAGCTAGGATGGTTCCGGGTTCTTCCGGTCCACTGGTTTCTGGGAACATACGGGAAAGTGCGTCCGCCTTCCCGTTCTTGGAGCCAGGTCGATAGGTAATATGGAAGTTAAACCTGGAGAAGAATAAGGCCCAACGGGCCTGACGAGGTTGGAGGCGTTTAGCTGTTCGAAGATATTCTAGGTTACGGTGGTCAGTGAAGATCATGATGGGTTGGAAAGCCCCTTCCAGCAGATATCTCCACTCTTCTAAGGCAAACTTTATAGCAAGTAACTCTCGATCCCCGACATCATAATTCTTCTCAGGAGGGGTGAGCTTGCGAGAGGCAAAGGCCACCGGATGGAGCAAGGCTTTTTGGCCACTTCTCTGAGACAGGATCGCCCCTATTGCTGACTCCGAAGCATCCACTTCAAGCACATAGGGTAGGACTGGGTTGGGATGTTGGAGGACGGGAGCCGATATAAACAGTCTCTTTAGTTCATCGAAGGCTTCTTGAGCATCTGGGGACCATTGGAATCTAGTCTGCTGGCGAGTTAGTTGAGTAATAGGGGAGATGATAGAGGAGAAACCTTTAATAAATCTGCGATAGAAATTGGCGAAGCCAACGAATCGCTGAATTCCCTTTTTATCTATGGGAGCTGGCTATTCCTGGATGGCCCTAACTTTCTGTGGATCCATTGCGACCCCTCCTACTGAAATAATGAATCCAAGGAACTGGATGGTGGTTTTCTCGAAGTCACATTTTTCCCCCTTTAAGTATAGGCCATGTCTTCTGAGGACCGAGAGTACTTTCTTCACATGGGTACGATGTGCTTCTAAAGTGGTGGAAAAGATCAGGATGTCATCGAGATAAACAATTACAAAGTTATCTAGATACTCACGGAAGATGTCATTGACTAGATGTTGAAACGTAGCCGGGGCATTGCAGAGACCAAAAGGCATCACCAAATATTCGAAATGCCCGAATCTGGACCGGAAAGCTGTCTTCCATTCATCTCCTTCTCGTATCCGAACCAAATTGTACGCCCCCCGGAGATCTAATTTAGTAAAGATCTGGGCGGCTCGGAGATGCTGGAACAGTTCAGGAATAAGAGGGAGCGGGTACCTGTTCTTGATGGTAACTTTGTTAAGCTCCCTATAGTCCACACAAGGCCTCAAGGATCCATCCTTTTTCTCCACAAAAAAGATTCCCGCTCCAGCTGGAGAAGAAGAAGCCCGGATGAATCCCTTTTCAAGATTTTCATCGATGTAGGAGCGAAGAGCTTCTAGCTCGATCTCTGATAGAGGGAAAATGCGGCCGAAGGGGATCTCGGAACCGGGTAGGAGGTCGATGGGGCAATCATAGGGTCGGTGTGGAGGTAGACTGTCAGCTTTCTTCTTATCAAAGATGTCCAGGAATTCATGGTATGCTGCTGGGACATGTTGGAGATTATCCGGTACTGGTTGTAACGTTAGACATGGAACCGTTCTGTCGTATTTTGGTGAAAAGCAGTGTTGAGAGCAGTACATGGAAGAGAAGAGGACTTCTTTCTTGCTCCAGTTTATCTGAGGATCATGGGCCTGCAACCATGGAAACCCCAAAATGATGGGAAACATCGGTGAACTTATAATGTCAAAGCAAAGAAATTCGGAGTGATCTGAGTCTATATGAGTGAGGATAGGCTTCGTTTCCTGTGTGACAGGGCCAGAACAGGGTAGGGATCCATCTGCCAGGTGGATTTGTAGCTGTTGCTCCTTAACTCGGAGAGGGATGTGCAGGTTTTGGGCCAAAGATGCATCCAAGAAGCAACTGCAGGCTCCTGAGTCAACGATGGCTGGCAACCGGACCTTCTCTTCCGCCACCTGTAATGAGATCATGAGGACAAGATGAGACTGGCTTGAATTAGCGACTTGAAAGTTGGTGGTAGACCGAGTGCGGTACTTACTGGGTCTCACAGGGCAGTTGTTTAGGAAGTGACCAGCTCCTCCACAATACAGACAAAGGTTGGCCTGGCGCCGGCGGAGCTTTTCATCAGGAGAGAGTGGGGGTCGAACTAGACCCAGTTGCATGGGCTCACAATGAGAGGATGACGAAGAAGTTGTAGGGGGTGCAGGAACAGGTGGTACTCGTGGCATCATCCAAGTGGGCCTTGGAGACTGGAAACGCTCGCTGCGACGTTCCCGGAGGCATCTGTCCAGTTTAATAGCGAGCTGGATCAGGTCTTCTAGAGAGGCCGGGGTATCCACTCGAGCCAGTTCATCCTTTAGGATCTCAGAGAGTCCCTGGCGATACTGATATTTTAATGCAGCCTCGTTCCAGCTGGTGTCCCCTGACCATTTTCGAAATTCCACAGTGTAATCTTCCACTGGTCTCTTTCCCTGGGTCAGGGTATGCAGGACGGACTCAGCCGTGGCAGTACGCTGAGGATCATCGTATAGCTGGGCCATGGAAACAAAAAATGCATCTGCAGAGTCAAGGAGGGGACTCTTCTGCTCAAGGAGGTTGTGAGCCCAGGATTGCGGTTCGTCAGAAAGCAAAGAGATAATGAACCCCACTTTCATAGTCTCAGAATAAAAAGTCCTGGGTTGAAGGGCAAAGTATAGTAGGCAAGCGTTTCTAAATGCCCTGTACTTCTTCCGGTTACCAGAGAATCCTTCCGGAATGGGAACCCTGGGTTCAGGTAAGGCCATTACTGCTGCAGAAGCCGGGTTGGCTTGATCCCGAGAGGGAGATGTTCCACTAGCAGATGCTGATGCGGCGTCCGAGGGGTTAGGAAATGTGGTTAGATGTTGCAGACGACCCTCAATCTGAAAGTAGCCGTCTTGGAGTCTCTGGACAGCCTGGGTGAGGGCTGTGACTTGCTGGCAGAGTGCCTCAAGGGGAGAGCCAGCTCTGTCGGCCTCACTCATGGCTGGTTTGTACTGTCAGGTACTCACCAAGGCTGAGTTGCTGAGAGAGGCTCCCCTTGCAGCTGGGCGCACGATACCCTCTGGAAGTGGCACAGCGGGTATTGGGCACGAAGAAGCACGGGTCGCCAGCAGGTAGTAGAGGAGCTGGGCGATTCTTCAGGCAGGGAAGAGATCCGTGCTGGGTAGCTGAGCCGGGTACTGAGGGTCAACCACAAGGCAGACGTCTGGAAGTAGGCCGAGGGTCAAACACCGGTATGCAAGTAGGCAAAAGTCCAACACTGGGTAAGATTGAGACAAAGTCCAAGAACAGGCCGGGGGTCAAACACAGGTGGCCAGGCAGGCAGATAATCCACAGTAGGGTGAGGCAGAAGCAAGTCCAGGAGCAGGCCGAGGGTCAAACACAGGTAATCAGGCAGGCAGATAATCCACAGTAGGGTAAGGCAGAAGCAAGTCCAGGAGCAGGCCGAGGGTCAAACACAGGTAATCAGGCAGGCAGATAATCCACAGTAGGGTAAGGCAGAAGCAAGTCCAGGAGCAGGCCGAGGGTCAAACACAGGTAGTCAGGCAGGTAGCGAAGTCCAGAAGGCAGCCGAGGGTCAAGCACAAGAGAGGTTCAAGCAGAGTCGGGGTTGATCCGGGTCACAACGGGTAGGCACAGGTACACGGATTCAGGAGCAGGTTACAGGAGCTGAAAAGACAAACCAGCAACAAAACACAGGCCATAGCCATCCTTATATAGGCCCGCCAGGGGAACGTCCCGATGTGCGTGCACGCGTTTGTAACGATGCGCTGCGTCGTGCACCCATGTGAGCGGATCCGTTCGGAACACGCGCTCGTACCCGCTGACTGTGAAACGGTACGTGCCGATGTGCAATTCTACCACGCAGGCGCATGGGGAAATGCCTATATTGACAGGCCCTGATTCTGGCATTTCCCTGACATACAGGCACATTCGCAGTATGCAGGTATGCAACCCTGATTTACCTGGGGCGACATGTCCAAATAGTACATGACGGTAAATTTCCAAATGTAAAATTTCTCATACTGGATCAGAACCACCCTAGTTCCAGAGGGAGTGATTGGAATAAGACCCTCCTCCAAATGGAACTTTGGTGGATCCACCAACTCAAGGCCATACAGGCCCCAGGATTAAATGAAGCTATATGCTTCAAACCATTCCTCAAGGGTTTTTCCTCGGGAGGAATGGAAAAATAAATTCAATTTACAATTCTAATGAAAACTAATGATGTCTGCCCTAAAACTCTAACCCATTTAGCTTGCATAACATCATATGGAGTTTCCTATGCTGGTTCCTTTGTTGCTATATATGTGTGTGCATGCATTTTACAAGCACACATATATGTATAATGTTTTCACTCCTTACCCCCCCTTTTTTTCCCCTCTTTCTGCTTTATTCTTCTTATCCATATAATATTTTCTATCATTACACACATCACACTATTACTGATCGATATAATTTGCCTGTAAATAAAAGTACTTATATATATCTGCTTTATTAATATGACATCGTTGTTTGGTAAGAATGTCTTTAATCATTTATGCATATGTGTATTTTCCATGCTTTGCAATTATTATGCTTTGTCTTTTATGACATTTAATCATTCATCTTCTCTCTTCCTCCAGCTTCATGGCTTGGCTATCGGGACTACCCGCCACAGCAAGCCGCCCAGATATCCTGTCCGTGGCGGCGTCAGGGGGTCACGGACATTTTTCCATCTTCGTCTGCCTTCCATATTGCCACTCCGGTGGACATGCGCAGTCCGCCGGTGAGGCCTTCTGTGTCGGTGGACTGGGTGTGCGCGACGTCGTGCGGGCGCTTCGCGATTGCGCGCTGTGGGTCCAGTCCAGGGGGCGCACAGGGATCATCCTACATGTCTCTCTCTCCCTGTCAGCTGTTCGCAATTATTTGCGCCAGCTGATTGGGGAGAGAATTACATTTAAACAGTATCGGCGCACCCCACACACAGCAGTAACCTGCTGGGTGTCGGGACGTGCAGCCGATCAGCTCAACATTACATCTAAAGTAATACTACGTTTTTACATATATACCATAAATAAACTTTGACTGGAGGACTTATGTAACACTGGTCTACCTCTCATACCATCCTCTATCCCCCTGAGCCTGAACCAAATACAATTAACTTTTAAACAACAATTAACAATGAACTGAATATAAGACATATATGTCCTTTACAACTATTAAGGACCACATAGCAATGTTTGATTTATATTCATCTCTTTTTTCTTATATATATATATATATATATATATATATATATATACAACTATATACATGTATAAAGTATATCAATATCATGAGTTATCTTTACATTTAACCATACTTTGCATTTTTATATACATTTTTTACCACCTATATGTATGTGTGTGTGTGTATATATATATATATATGTGTGTGTGTGTGTGTGTGTGTGTGTGTGTGTGTGTGTGTGTGTATATATATATGTGTGTGTGTGTGTGTGTGTGTGTGTGTGTGTGTGTGTGTGTGTGTGTGTACAGTGGGGACGGAATGTATTCAGACCCCCTTAAATTTTTCACTCTTTGTTATATTGCAGCCATTTGCTAAAATCATTTAAGTTAATTTTTTTCCTCATTAATGTACACGCAGCACCCCATATTGACAGAAAAACACAGAATTGTTGACATTTTTGCAGATTTATTAAAAAAGAAAAACTGAAATATCACATGGTCCTAAGTATTCAGACCCTTTGCTGTGACACTCATATATTTAACTCAGGTGCTGTCCATTTCTTCTGATCATCCTTGAGATGGTTCTACACCTTCATTTGAGTCCAGCTGTGTTTGATTATACTGATTGGACTTGATTAGGAAAGCCACACACATGTCTATATAAGACCTTACAGCTCACAGTGCATGTCAGAGCAAATGAGAATTATGAGGTCAAAGGAACTGCCTGAAGAGCTCAGAGACAGAATTGTGGCAAGTCACAGATCTGGCTAAGCTTACAAAAAATTTCTGCTGCACTTAAGGTTCCTAAGAGCACAGTGGCCTCCATAATCCTTAAATGGAAAACGTTTGGGACGACCAGAACCCTTCCTAGAGCTGGCCGTCCGGCCAAACTAAGCTATCGGGGGAGAAGAGCCTTGGTGAGAGAGGTAAAGAAGAACCCAAAGATCACTGTGGCTGAGCTCCAGAGATGCAGTTGGGAGATGGGGGAAAGTTGTAGAAAGTCAACCATCACTGCAGCCCTCCACCAGTCAGGGCTTTATGGCAGAGTGGGCCGATGGAAGCCTCTCCTCAGTGCAAGACACATGAAAGCCCGCATGGAGTTTGCTACAAAACACCTGAAGGACTCCAAAATGGTGAGAAATAAGATTCTCTGGTCTAATGAGACCAAGATAGAACTTTTTGGCCTTAATTCTAAGCGGGATGTGTGGAGAAACCAGGCACTGCTCATCACCTGTCCAATACAGTCCCAACAGTGAAGCATAGTGGTGGCAGCATCATGCTGTGGGGGTGTTTTTCAGCTGCAGGGACAGGACGACTGGTTGCAATCGAGGGAAAGATGAATGTGGCCAAGTACAGGGATATCCTGGACGAAAACCTTCTCCAGAGTGCTCAGGACCTCAGACTGGGCCTCAGATTTACCTTCCAACAAGACAATTACCCTAAGCACACAGCTAAAATAACGAAGGAGTGGCTTCACAACAACTCGTGACTGTTCTTGAATGGCCCAGCCAGAGCTCTGACTTAAACCCAATTGAGCATCTCTGGAGAGACCTAAAAATGGCTGTCCACCAACGTTTACCATCCAACCTGACAGAACTGGAGAGGATCTGCAAGGAGGAATGGCAGAGGATCCCCAAATCCAGGTGTGAAAAACTTGTTGCATCTTTCCCAAAAAGACTCATGGCTGTATTAGATCAAAAGGGTGCTTCTACTAAATACTGAGCAAAGGGTCTGAATACTTAGGACCATGTGATATTTCCGTTTTTCTTTTTTTTTTTAAATCAGAAAATTTGTTTATTGTGCCACCAAAAACAAGATACATAATTTACATCAAGTCACCAGAAATGACAGAATATAAATCTTATTACTGGAAAATTGCATATGTCATCTTGACAGAGTGTACATTATGCAGATAAGGTACAGTACATCAGTGGCATCTAAAGGAATTACTTTAACATATATAAGGTAAGCTGTATTATACAATATATCAGGGGTTCTCTGACCCTACCCAACCAACAAATGACCAACGGGTCATTTAACATACAACTTTGCCCACAGTCCGCTCAAGCATATGAATACTTTTTCATCTGGTCCAGGTATGAATCCACCTACTATCCTACCTCATTGGCTCACATTTAGGAAAGGTACCTCCCCACATCAGATTGTCCTTTTATACTTGTAGCAGTCTTTGCATAATCAATTGTGGGGGTGCCAATCTAGAGGTTTCCAGCCAGGGTTGCCATATGGAATAGAATTTCCGAGGTGCATTTCTATGCTGATATGTTAAGTGCTCCCTAATAAGAATATAGTTGACCTGATCTACCCATTGTTTTTTGGTTGGAACATGTAAAGATAGCCAAAATCTGGCCACCATCTTAGGGGCCAGATAAAGTAATCTGATTACTGCTATATTAATAGGGGGGATATATCTCTTCCTCTACCGCTCCTAAGGTGCATATTAGGGGGTCCAAAGGGACCCTAATCTAAAAGACTGTAGAGATTGTTTCAGTGTCGCTGCCCCAATATCTATGCAGTTTGGGGCAACGCCACATCAGGTGAATTAGAGATCCCTCCTCCCCACAACGTTTGGGACACAAAGATGAGTCTCTCCTACCCCATCCTTGAAGTTGTACAGGTGTGCGATAAGCCCTATGCAGCAAAAATAGATGAGACAGTCTGTGCGATTGTGAAACAGAGGTAACTGGCCCTGCTTGGAGGCATGTGTCCCATGTGTCTTCATTCACTTCCCCTAAGTCCGCTATCCAACCTCGCCTACTAGGTAGGGTCGCGGTGTCTTGTGTGGTTGATAACAAATAAGAATAGGTATGAGATATTAAGCCCTTTTTTTTCCTGGCCTAGAAAAATGTCATCTATCAGGGAGTGAGTGGCAAGTGAGAGATTAGAGGTCTGACCTTGGATCTGAAGAGCATGCCATACCTGAAGGTATTTATAAAAGTGATGCCTAGGTAGGTTAAATTCTGTTTGCAGTTCCAGAAAAATTAAACAATTGGGAAATATTACAAATTCCGGCTAGTCTCCAGGATTGAAAGCTATCCAATTTTTATATACTTCTGTCAAATTCGGATTATCCCATAATGGAGTTTCAGCCAAAAATCCCGAGATCTTCAAACTAGCCTTGACCGTGGACCATAGTTTTTTCAGAAGAATAACAGTGGGCGCAGTTTATGGCAGGTGTGGTAACCCCGCCTCCCAACTCGCCAGCCCTGAAGTATTCTGCGTTCCACTTCATGTTTTCGACCGGGTCAGATTCACCCAGTAACCCAAAACCACTTAATTGTTGTAGCTGAGAGGCGTACAAATAAAGTTTAGGGTTAGGGACTGCAGCTCCTCCCCGATCTTTACCATACTGCAGAGTGGAAAGACTGATTCTGGCAACTTTTTTTTTCCAAATCAAAGACCTGAACAAAGTTTCAATACGGCTAAACCATCTACGAGGTATCCACTGCAGAGAATTATGCATAATATATAATAGTTGGGGTCCCCAAACCATTTTGATTAAATTTATTCTGCCTATTACTGATAATGGGAGCTTGCACCAAGTATTACACATCATTTGAAGTTTCTTGAATAGAGGTAAAAGATTGTCTTCTAGATATTTCAGTGGGTCTGCCGACACCTGTACTCCCAGATATTTAAATAAAGAGACTACCTTAAGAGATTCTGCACTAGCTGGTAAAGATATCATTGGCTCATCTACAGGAAGAAGGACAGATTTGCTCTAGTTAATAGAGAATCCTGATAAGGATCCAAATTGTTGAATTACCTGCATCGCATTTGTAAGGGAAGCGTCTACGTCTCCCATGTAAAGCAAAGTACCATCCGCGTAAAGGGAGATCTTATCTGTAAATGGTCCTCTGTTAAAACCCACTATAGAATGGAATGACCTAACAGTAGCTGCAAGTGGTTCAAGGGCTAACGCAAATAACAGGGGTGAGAGTGGACATCCCTGTCTCCTGCCTCTAAATAGAGGAAATGAGTCAGAAAGGTCTCCATTTATGCGGATCCTAGCCGTAGGTGCAGCATACAACAGCTTAACCCATTGAATGAAATTGTCCCCTAGTCCAAAGCGTTTTAAGACAGCCCACAAATAAGGCCATTCGACGCTATCAAAAGCCTTAGCTGCGTCTAGGGACAGGATCGCTCTCCCACCCGGGTTATCGTCCGGTATCTGAAGGTTAAGAAATAGACGCCTGATATTAAGGGCTGTAGATCTCGATGGGATAAACCCTGACTGGTCCCTGTGGACCACTTTATGAATAACCTTAGCTAGTCTAGTGGCCAGAACCCTTGCCAGTAATTTAACATCGGTTGTTAATAGCGAAATGGGTCTATAGGAGTCCGGGGAGTGAGCCTCTTTACCAGGTTTCAAAAGAAGCACAATAATTGCTTCATTCATGGATTGGGGTAAGCTTCCCGTTCTTCTAGCGTCCTCAAATACCTCTTTTAAATGTTGTATTAATGGTTCAGAATAGCATTTATATACCTCCACCGGCAAGCCATCCGAGCCCGGAGACTTACCCAGAGAGAAAAGCGCTAATGCTTCCAACAGTTCATCAGCCATAAGGGGAGCATTCAACTGCTCCACATCTTGGGCTGGGAGCTGTGGCAGTTGGCATCGTTCGAGAAAAGAGTCAATTTCTTCTGTAGTTGGAGATACCTTAGAGGAATACACATCAGCATAGAAATCCCTAAATATGGATAAAATATTCGCATGGGAGGAAACCAAGACCCCCAAGGAATTAGTTTTTGCCTCTATATGAGATGATCCTCTCTGTGATTTTACCATCATAGCAAGCATATGGCCTGTAGTATCTCCCTCCTCAAAATATTTCTGTTGAAGGAAAAACCTTTTATTTTTGGCTTTAGTTAGTACCAAATGCTTAGCCATGTGTTGAGCCTCAAGAAACGTTTTCTCAGTATGCTCAGAAGGGGAATCAACAAAAGTAGACTCAGCCCTCTCAACCTCCTTTAGCACAGAGTGTTCCCAAGTCTTGGTCTCGGTCTTAATGGCACTGATAGTTTTAATAAATTGACCTCTTAAAAAGGCTTTTAGTGTATCCCAGAAAACACCAGGACTAGCCGTAGGTTTGTTAAATCGAATTAATGTAGTCAGGTTATTATGAATAGGATCAGGATTGGGAAATAACGACAACCAAAATGGGTTCAGTTTCCAGCAAACCCGCCTGGATATACCGGACGTAGAAATCTCCATACAAAGTGGTGAGTGGTCAAATATAGTTCTTGCCTTGTAGCGTGAGGAAGTTATTAATGGTAGCATCGTATCATTGCCAAGACCAAGATCAATTCTGGAGAGCCCTCTATGTGTGGCAGAGTAACAGGAATAACATTTTACTTGTGGATGATTCAATCTCCAAACATCTCTCAGCCCCAGCTCTAAAAGCAGCCGAGCGAAGGATGTCTGCCCCCTGCCCAACGCATTGGGAGGAGCTTTTGTGGACAGTTTGTCAAGATCTGCATTCAAGTAATTATTGAAATCACCCACAATAAGTGCCAGAATACCGGGATGCTGTGCCAGAAAAGTAGCCAGAAGCTTGATAACCTCCACCGAGAAGGGGGGCGGTATATATATGTTCCCAACAATGCATTGTAATCCATCCAGAGAACATACTAAAAATATATACCGACCATATGGGTCATTAAGCGAGGCCGTGTGTACAAAGGGAACGTTGATACCAATCAACACACTGACCCCCCTGGCGTAAGAGGAGAAGGCAGAGTGAAACTGTAGACACACCACAGAAGAACCCATACGTTTAAGCATATGGAGTACCACTAAATGTTTCACCCTGTCTCCTAGACCCCGCACATTCCAACTGGTCAGAACAACTTGTTTAGCCATAAAGCATTAAAACATATGTATACAGAGCATAAGTTTGAAAGGCATTCATAATAAGCACTGCATTCTCTAGATAATCATCCCCAGAGTACCAGATATGGCGGTATGTAGTAGGCAGTCTCTGATCAAAAAAGTGAAATCTGTAAAATAAAAGGTTAAGCAAGACTAGGACCAATGAACCAACTGGGTTCCAGGTAACACAGAAAGAAAAAAGCTGTAATGTCCACGAAGGAATTTCAACTGGGAGCTAAGTTCAATAGCCGGCTTTGAAGAGTCATTAGGCAACAGGCCTCTTATAACGATCATTAGCAAGAATGATTCTAACACTCTTTGTGAACATAGTCTTCCGCCTTGGCAGGATTTTTCATATTCATAGTGCTAATCATGTCTCATGAAGATAATAGTGGTACCATTATTGCTTAGGTGAAGAAAAAAATAATATCATTCAGGTATTTTTGCGTTGTCTGCTCAATTCCTCCCGCAGGGATCTTTCTTCTATATCCAGCCATTGCATTACCATTGCAGGTTTTTCAAAAAAATGCACTTCATCCTTGGCCACCACACGCAGGCGAGTCGGATAAAGCATGGAGTATTGTATATCCAGGGAGCGAAGTCTCTTTTTAACATTATTAAACTGAGCCCTTTGTTTTTGTACCTCAGCCGAAAAGTCCGGGAACAATGATATTTTAGAGTTATCCATCACCAGGGCATCTCCCAAGGTACGTGCTTTAGATAAGGTAATGTCTCTGTCTCTGTAATGGAGCATTTTGAACAGAAAGGCTCTAGGAGGATTTCCCGGAGGCAAAGGCCTGGAGGGAACCCGGTGTGCTCCACTGCAAACATAGGAGAGAATGATTCCTTCCCAAACTTTTCCAGTATACAATGCTCAATGAAATCGACCGGATTTCTCCCCTCCATTTTTTCAGGGATGCCAATGGCTCTAACGTTGTTCCTGCAGAGGCTATTTTCTAAATCATCAAGTTTCACGGCGTGCTTAGCCACCATTAATTGCTGTGCATGCGACTCCCTTTGCATAGGGGCCCAATCATCCTCTATGATACTAATGCACCCTTCAATGGCGGATGTACGATCCCTTAATTTCTGCATATCCTGACGCAGAAAGGACATTTCAACTTTCATTCCTTTAACTTCCGTGGCCAGAGCAGTAATAAAGAGATTGCAGGATGTGACCGCAGAGAGGATATCTCTCAATGTGGGTTCAGGCCCAGCCGAGCCTATGTCTTAGGCCTTGTGTGAGACTTGGGATCAGGTTTGAGTACTCACTGTGTCCCAGGGTAACACCGGTGCGTTCAGATCCTCCAGGGGTACTGTATCATCTGCCTCCGACTGTGATCCACTACGGCTCTCCGCACCATTTACAATAGCCTCTGGTGAATCCCACATGTCATTCTGGGAGAACAGTTTCTGCACTGCCTCCCTGTGCTTTACTGCAGCCGTCTTCATAGCCGAGCCACCATGTTGTGTCTCATGGTCCAGAGCCGAGTGGGCCGCGGAGCCTGGTTTAGGCATCTTCTGAGCCGCAGATAAGTGCTGCACTAGCCAGTCGGGTATGGCAGGGATCACTGGGGAGTAGTCTGACACTGAGATCAGATGATCAGCGGTGATGTCCAGGATAAAAGAGCGGATTCTCGGCGGAGCTCACACAGTGCGACTGACTACATCCCCTGCCAAGCCACGCCCTTTCTTTTTTAATAAATCTGCAAAAATGTCAACAATTCTGTGTTTTCCTGTCAATATGGGGTGCTGTGTGTAGATTAATGAGGAAAAAATGAACTTAAATAATTTTAGCAAATGGCTGTAATATAACAAAGAGTGAAAAATGTAAGGGGGTCTGAATACTTTCCGTCCCCACTGTATGTATATAAAATATCCATCTAACAATATGATATTTAAATATACAATTAACCTTATATAGTATTATACATACACTATACTCCTTGATGACTGCCTACACATATTATCTGTTTGATATCCACAATGAATAAACTATTGTTATATGTCCGGCAGTCTTTGTCGCCTTCTCCATTCGGTGCGGCTTCTTCTGCTGTGGCTATATACATCAATCATATCCAGGTATACTTCCATTCACTATATTGAGCAAAATATATAACTGTTTTTCATATATAGAAAAAGAATATTTACATGATTATACCCCCGTCTATACTTGGGACTACTATTTGAATTGTTCTTCACTACAGGGTCTTCCCAGTATATCCTGCTGGCCAATCTCCTGCTGGGAGAGAAGTATTACTATCCCCCTCTTTGGGAATGATTCACAACGTCCCATTCCATTCAAATGACTGACTTTGATACCTAGATGCTATATATTGGTGACTACACAGATCCAGCTCCTACTGCTTTCTCTTGTTTTTAATGTGATATGATGGAATGTTGAAAGTCTCTCTGCTATCAAGTATTATGTAAGTGTAATAGGATAAATCTTTTTACACAATTTACCTACTTGACCATAGATCTTGTATTATTAGAAATTTACTGTTTCTTAACTATGTTATAGATGCATTTTCCTCTTCATACACCCCTGAAGGAGAAAAATTACACTCTGAAATGTGTTGGGTGCAAAGAGGACTACATATGCGTTGTAAATATGTTGATAACATTCAGCTTTGTTTAAACATTCCACTGTTCTACATTTGTTTATGTATCATTTTTAAAGACAATGTTTGAATATTAATAAATATATTTTTTGTACGGCAAACACTCTATATACCTTTTTAATTATACTACTTATACTTTTTATGTGCCTTTAAAGTCCACCCCAAGGGTAGATCTTTTTCTTTGTTCTCAAATACTGGATGTGGCACTGACGGGCATAGTATTACCGTTCCTCCTCTCTGTCTATTTAGGAAAAATAATAATAACCATCACCGGAGTCATCCCTTTTACCCAAAGCATCTCCGGAACAGCCTTTCCCTTGTTTGAAGCAGCGAGACAGCGTGTGACCGCCCCCACAACTGGAGCACTCGTGTTTGAAACGACAACCATTTCCAAACCTGCACACTCCCTCGTTGTACTGCCAACAAAAACCACATAATTTAGCGGCCAACTGTCCCAGAGTATTTGAATTACGTGGAGGCCCGCGCAGACAACATCAGCTTCATCCATAAACTGATGTCCTTGTGGTCCCAGCGCAGCAAGGGGTGGACAGCTTTCCGCTGATGAAATTGTTCATCATACCGTCACTACGACTGGCCCCCATAAACCCACTGAGCCTCCCCAATGGCATCCGGGTAGTAGAAAAGCACCGAACAGCTCTCGGGTTGTTTCTCTCCAATCACAATCGCTAAGATAGCAAACGTCTGTAGCCATTTAACAAATGAGCGGGGAATAAGGCGATACCGATGCTTTTTCTTCTCATCCTTTTTCGACTCATCTGGTTTAACTCAATCCAAGTTAAACTTCTCAAGCGGCAGAAGGGAGAAAATTTCAATATACTCGCTGTAACGGAATCCCTGTTGCACTCTGTGTTAGAATATTATTCCAAATTCACAATTCGGCACTTATAGGTGTTATATTATATTCATGGCAAGCTTATAAAGCATATTTGGTTTTATGATTAGTCATAATGAATAGAGTGTGTGAGAATGACCTTGATCAATTGATTTGACATGATTCACCTAAAGCTGAGCATTGCTGGATGTTTCTGGTGTAGCTAATTTGAGTATGACATATAAGGTATCTTGGTATAGAATGTCATGAGAAGACAAGAATAGACCTCCAGAATAGACTAGTATTTATGTAGTGAGAGAAATAATATATTTGTTTATATCCTGTTAAATTTTTAGTGTAGTTTCAGTCATATTAATAAGTATTAGTATATAGTTAATGTAGTTAAAGTTTGGTAATATGTGTTCATATTATGTAGATGTTTGGTTATATGACATTACATGATCAGCACATTACTTCAAGTATGGAGTGTTACATGTGGGCTTGTTAATCGAATGCCATATATGACTCTGAGTTAGTATCTACTTTTGTATAGCATATTGCTGAAGCTAGCAGAAATGAATATGTGCCATACAAGGTTTTAAGTTTTTGTGAGGTTATGACGTTCACATGTAACATATAAAGCCAACGTTTCTATACTGAAGGGCAGGCACAAACAGAGACAGACACACACACACACACACAGCCACTAGGATAGATGACACTGACATGTTCACAAGACACTTTGACAAGTTGGAACAGCTGAATTCTGCCAGAAGTCTAAGCACGTCATTTCCTGCTTCTTGGACGACACAAGACAGCATGGACAGAAGGCAGCATGAAGCACACATGCTTTCATAAGCTTATTACAGCTTTATAACTTTTTATTCTATTTCATATATTTTTACCCACACTGTACTGAACTATTATACTTTTTACATCGTATTTATGATGCCAACTGTGTGACAATAAACTCACACTTTGTTTTAAGTCAGTTTGACTATCAATGCTATTCATTCGGAAGCGCCTCTGAGATACAAGAATATTAGATATTAATAATATTCTTCATTTGGCGAGCCAAAAACTTCCGTCATTTCTCAATTTTTACAGAAATCTCGATCCTTGCTGAGGGGGGAGAGATTAGTGCAGTTTTGCGAATATTCAAGTCTCGAGAAAACAGACGGTTCAGAACCTATTAACCAAGAGGCGTTTGTGTTGCGTAAGATGTGGACAACAGTCCAGTAACAGACGTTGAAGATGAGAAATTCTTCTAAATACGGTGAGTAAAGTTTTATTTTTAGTTTGGATTTGATTGATGAAATAGATAGAGACAGCAAGTTAGAGTTTTTAAAGATGTGTCTTTTTATCCAAATGACAGTTACTTGTGGGCATATATGTACATATATGCTTACATGCCAATATACAAATTGACAAATCCAGGTTTACTGTACACAAATTACGTAAGAAAATAAATAACGTATTGAAATTAGTGAGAATATTTAATAAGAAGATTATTAATATTTTACCTTCCAAAAATGTGTGTACACTAAAGCAGACAGAAACTAACAATGTACAGAACACAGGAATACATGAAAATGTGTCCCAAAATTCTCTTAATTGTCCAAACTCTGAGATTTTTGTAATGACATAGAGAATCTTGAACAATTAGAATCTAAAAAAATGATTTTTCCAGAGTTACAATATGAGAGTAGACAAATTGCTGTAATAACTACAGATGACAAAAAGACTGTATCTACTGGTAAGTCAAAGATACAACCCTCTTATATTCCGGAAAGTTTAGGAATGGAGAATGTTGATGCTACTGATGAAATGGAAATGAAACATAAAAACTTATTATGTAGAACTGCAAAACTAAAGTTGCAAATACATGACCAACTTATGAAAGTTTCAAAAGACTTTCCTATTTATGACTTTGAGGCAACTGTATTTTCCTATTGGGATTTATTTGAAATGTTTGCGGATCGTTTTAATCTGTCAAATGATCAACGCAATTACATATTTCAGTTGTGGGCTCCTGGTAATTTCGCTAAACGAATTAATACACCTGTTATTGATGACGAAGGTCAGGAAAAACAAAATGAAGCGACAGACTGCGACAATTATTGCCATGTATGACCGGTGAGCAAATACCGACAATAGAAATGTTAGATGTATTACAGACTACTGTAGAAGAAGATCCATTTGGGTTTAAAATAAAATTTTGCAAGGTTTTTGAAATGATATTTGGAGTAGATAATGACAATGAATCTGGTTTAAAAACAGCTTTCATAAAAAAATGTAAATACCTTGACTCAACTTCAGTAGCCATAGCACAGGAACATCAACATTTAAAGTAAAGCTTTAATGATAAAATTAGGAGGCAATTGAATCAAAGCAATCTCACTCATGAGGTAGCTATAATTCAATGTAACAAAAATAGTCAGGCTGCAGACATGTCAGAAACGACAGGTCTTATAAGGAATGACAAGGACAGGTGCAGACAAGTGAGGCAAGGAGTCCCTATCACGTGTCTTTACTGTCATAGATCTGGTCATATGAGAAAACATTGCTGTAAATTTAAGAGAGGCTCACAAATAAAAACTAAAGATATGGAGTATGAAAAATCTGCTTTTGTACAACCTGTTTTTTCCTTGTCAAAAGAAGTTTATTGAGTATACAATATTATAAAGATACATAAAGTAAGTTTACAAGGATCTATAAAGTAAGCTCATTGTTTTACAGTAGGGTTTATATAGGTAAATATCATGAAATTTCAAATATTAAACATTGGGTTCACGTAAACCTAAATTAAAGATATATATAATTTCCTTAGTTACTTTTGTAGGTATTTAAATGATTTATACCTACTATACATATTGTTTACAAGTAGAGTGTATATAGGTCAAATAAATTCTGATAATGAGCTTTAATCGTAAGGTGGAGAAAAGGAAAGAGAAAGAAGAAAAAGGGTTGAAAGGTAGAGGTATGGTCCACAAGGTTGTCCCGCTTGTCAGTTTATTATTCTTTTTAGTTCTCTTTGAAGCCTTAGAATGGGTGTCTCTGTAAGTCATTTAATCTGTTACCATGGCAACAGAACAGAGTCATTGAAGTTTGACAGGAACTGTTGTTTTATCCAAGGGTGCCAAAGTTTTTCAAATTTTGGAATTTGATTTTGTTCGATGGCTACCATCTTAGCGTGGGACATTGTATTATTCATTCTGTGAATTGTTTCTGCTAGTACCAATGTAGGAGATTTCCATGCTTTGGCCACTGTTTGTTTTGCAGCCGTTATTAGTTGGATCATAAGTTTGAATTGAGAGAGTGTTAACCATTCCGGTTTTAGATTAAGTAAAGGTAAATATGGATCTGGTTGTATTATTTTTTAAAATATTTTAGATGCAATCAGGAAGACTTCCTTCCAGAAGGTTTGGATTACTGGGCACGTCCACCATATGTGTAAATATGTGCCTATTTCTGGGCATCCTCGAAAACAAAGAGCTGAGGTATTAGGTGAATATTTTGCCACTCTAGCGGGTACAAGGTACCAGCGAGTTAGGACTTTATAATTTGTCTCCAGTGCTAAGATGTTGGGTGAAGATGACTTAGATGTGAGCCATATGTTAGACCAGTCCGTGTCTTCTAAAGTTCGTCCCAGGTCCTCCTCCCACCTCTGAACGTAAGAGGGTCTATTAAGATTTGCTACTCCATATAATTGATTATAAAGTGATGAAATTGTACCTTTAGCAAATGGATCTTTTGTACAGATTGATTCAAAAATGGATAATTGGGATAATGGTGTATCCCCCTTTAGGAATGGTGTATAGAAATTTTTGATTTGGAGATATCTAAATATCTCAGAGTTTGGTAGATCATATTTTTCTCTAAGCGATTGTTAGAAAAATATGATCTATTCTGGTGAAGGTTTGATGAGGGTGCGAGAAATAAGTGAATTTCTTTTTCATTGGGTTACTTTCTCTCCACGAATCTACCAGATTGTATTTGGAAAGAAGTTGAGGAAAAGGTAATCTAGAGGTTATTTTAGATGGTGTAAAAGGTGATTTATCTAGAAATGGGAGGAGGACCTGATTCGAATCCCCGCACATTATCACTGTTCCTATTTTGTGTGTATTAATCACTTGTAATATATGTGAGAGGAATGGTGTAGGTTGTTTGTTAGGAGCGTAGTAGGAAATCACCGCGATTGCTGTATCCATTATATAACCCATGAGTATCAGGTATCTACCTTCTGGGTCTTTAATTTCTGATGATAAGGTGAATGGTGTGGATCAGTGAAATGCAATTAGAGTTCCCCTTTGCTTGGTACAGGCAGAAGCCGTGTAAATTTGTTGATAAAAAGGAGAAATATATTTTGGAGTAGAATCTTTGGTGAAGTGTGTTTCTTGGAGGCATACTATGTGAGCCTTCTTGTTATGGAAAGTACGGAAGGCTTTGGTCCTTTTTTGAGGGACATTTATTCCCTGAACATTCAGGGAAAGTATATTCAGTGGTGCCATGGCAACAGATCAAATAGTTTTGACTTACTTTTTGTTATGCAGAGCTGACTGCGCAGATCAACCTGTGTGGACTGAAGAGATGAATAGATAGAAAAGTAAAGAGTAAACAAAAAACATATGAGATTAGTTGATACATTGTATAAATTATTTTTTGCAAGTAATCACAATTTACCCGTGAAAGAGAATAAATATCTCTCTCAGGGGAATAAGTGCCTTCGTCACACTCCCACATAATATGGTTGGGAGAATGAGGAGGGCTAATGGGGGTACACGGATCTTCCGCTTACAGGAGAGAAGTGCTATGTCAAAAGACATCAAAATGATGTTTCATTAATTGGAGTGCAGAATATAGTTTTTGTTGAAATTATTTATTCCAGGGTGGTTGTATATGGTTAGTCTTGCCCTAGGCTAAATAATTCAGTTAGAAAGGTACTGTTAATAACTTTGGTATTGATGAAGATAGTTTGAATTATTTTGGGATTTTAACCCTTTTAGAGTAAACAATTACATATTTTATTCATATGCAACTGTTTAGATATGTTAACTTATAAAATTGAGGTTGTATTGCTTCAGATTAGAATAAACAAAAACATAATTCTAGGAACTAGTTAGGAAAAGAAAGAAAAAGCTTCCATTACTTCTGGATTATTGAACATATTTGTCCTAAAAAGTAATAAATCTATTGTTATTACCTGATAATATATAACTGAACAAGAATTTCCTTATTTCACTTATATATTCTAAGGCTATATGAATCAGAAGTAATAAGAAATATAACTGGAATGTAACATGATTCCACACAGTGTGTGACTATCAGAATGCAGTTACATTCAGTTATTAATACAGGTTTTTTATAGAGAACCATCTCTTAGTATAATAAATGAAGAGATATCAGGAATTAGGATGTCAGTCCATTGAATCTTCTTGGTCCATGGATGATGTGGCATAACGGCCTCTTTTGTGAGAATGATGATTCCCATTTTGTTCTGAAATTTTCTGAGTGCTGCCTGAAGGTGAAGATGATGTCATTCTTCTGCGTGTGGGAGAGTTGCTGCTTGTGGGTTATGTCAGATTTAATTTTAAAAGGGTTTGTTGTAGTTCATCTGCTGATCTGCTTCTGTAAATTGTACCTTTGTAGTTACCGTATTTATCGGCGTATAACACGCGCCGGCGTATAACACGCACCCCAAGTTTAGGAGGGAATTTTAAGGAAAAAAACTTTTAGGAGGGAAGTTTAAGGAAAAAAAACTTACATTTAAATGCCCATCAAATGCAGCCTCATCAGTGTTCATCTGCAGCCTTTCCCCAGTGTCCAGTGCAGCCTTGTCAGTGCAACTTTGCCCCAGTGCAGCCTTGTCAGTGCAGCTTTGCACCCAGTGCAGCCTTGTCAGTGCAGCTTTGCCCCAGTGCAGCCTTGTCCCCAGTGCAGCCTTGTCCCCAGTGCAGCCTTGTCCCCAGTGCAGCCTTGTCCCCAGTGCAGCTTTGCCCCAGTGCAGCTTTGCCCCAGTGCAGCTTTGCCCCAGTGCAGCCTTGTCCCCAGTGCAGCCTTGTCCCCAGTGCAGCCTTGTCCCCAGTGCAGCCTTGTCCCCAGTTCAGCCTTGTCCCCAGTGGTCCGTGCAGCCTTGACGCCACCGACATACAAACGTTTAGTTTGTATTTTTAAACATGGCGCCGCTATGTTCGGAGGGACTCGGGGGCGCTCGTTCAGCTGAACGAGCGCCGCCGAGGACACAGTGACTGGGCGGAGCCGAGATACACATAGCCGAGGCTTCTCGGCTATTCTCGGCGCCGTTCACAGTCACGCCCAGTCCCTATGATGGACATAACACAGGTCCAATGGCGGGACTGGGCGTGACTGTGAACGGCACCGAGAATAGCCGAGAAGCCTCGGCTATGTGTATCTTGGCTCCGCCCAGTCACTGTGTCCTCGGCGCTCGTTCAGCTGAACGAGCGCCCCCGAGTCCCTCCGAACATGGCGGCGCCATGTTTAAAAATACAAGCTATGTGAATGTCGGCGGCGATCGCGGCGATCGCTCCGACAGGTCACAAAATAGCAGGGATCGGCGTATAACACGCACCCACGATTTTCCCCTTATTTTAAGGGGAAAAAAGTGCGTGTTATACGCCGATAAATACGGTAAATCTGACTGAAAAGGGGAAGCCCCATTGATACATAATGTTGTGGCGTTGCAGTTCCATTAGTTGGGGTTTCATGGATCGTCTTTTAGTAATAGTAAGTTGGGATAGGTCAGCAAAAATTTGATAATTGTGTCCTTGAAAATTAAGTTCCTTTTTTTTCTCTTGCAGCAATTAGTATTTGTTCTTTCGTTCTGTAATAATGAATTTTTGTGATTATATCCATCTTTCTTTTTGGCTGTGAGGGCTCTGTGTACTCTGTCCAGTTCTAAACGTTCAATAGGGATATCTGGCTTTAGTTCTTGTAATAGAGCAGTAATAGTAAATTGCAGGTCTGTCACAGTTTCAGGTATTCCCCTTATGCGCAAGTTTGAACGTCTGGCTCTATTTTCGTAATCTTCAAGCTTAGTTTGAAGTATTAAATTCTCTTCTTTTAATTGTTCCAATTCTGTTATATTTTCTTGGGTTGTAATTTCAATTTCATCTATTTTTATTTCTAAGGCTGCGGTGCGGTTTCCCAGCTCTCTTATTTCTTTGGTTAGGCTTTTTGTTATTTGGTCTGAGGTTTGTTTTAAAGCCTTATGAAGCATCTTTTCAAATTGTAATAATATTACTGGGGATGCTGAGGAGGCTTGTGGAGAAGTTTGTGAGAGGATTTGTTCTGTATCTGACTCAAATGGAGAGTCTTGCTGTGACATTTTCTGTCTGTGAGAGCGCCCTGATGCTGTATCTTGTGAGGTGACTGGAGCTGCTTCAGCTGCAGTGAGTGCCTGTGAGCTCTTTGTGAAGTGATTTTTATTTCTGCCACGGTTTCCTCCCAGTACCATATTTCCTGCCCAAACTTTCACAGTTTGTTCCCAGGGGCAAAAAGGTTCAAATGGATACCTTTTGAGCCTGCAGGCTCCGCTTTGTCCTTCTCTTCTCTCCTCAGCGGTGCAGAGCTCTAACAATGTCTGCTCCGTTAGGCTCCGCCCATCTTCCTCCACAACCTGTTTTTTCATGTCAAGATAACATTTTGACTGAATTGCCTTATGCCACTGAAGTCAAACAGATCAGTAATTTGACTGTTAACAGCAGTTCAGACAACAGTCACTGAAAGAGAGGGTTTATTGCCATTGCCAAAAATAGAATCACATTGCTATTCAATTTCTCTGCCATTACAATATGTAGCACCAAATATTTTGGACGAGAATGGTAGGCCATATATACAATGTTTGCTGAATGGTAAAAATATTAATTGTCTCATTGAGAGTGAATCTGAGATTAGCCTTACCAAAGAAAACATACCTGTGAAACCAAATTCTCCTATGTGTAATATAGTGGGTTTTAATAATACAGGTAATTCTACTGCTAGACAGGTAGCTAATGTAACATTTGAAGTACCTGGATTAGTGAAAACTAACATTAACATTTGGGTATGTCACAAAGCAGAGAATATACTCGGCATTGTTGTAATCAATGAACAAAAGTAGGTGATTGATTTGGCTAATAAAAGTATTTGGAAAGATCCATCTAGGCCCAAATCAGTGCTTATTGATCCCTCTGTATACAGTAATGTTGGTTCCATTACCAATATGTCTACAGAACAAAAATGGCCTGATGTTGATGGTAATTGTGCTTTAAAGGAAGTGGTACAACGTTTTCCAAGTTTGTGATCAAAGTTCAAAAATGACATTGGAACTTTGAAAAATACCAAATTAGATATTGAGGGAAAAGATCCAGAACCCCTTAATCAATATGAGTTACCACTAGAATCAAATGGTCCACTTTCTGCCATTATTCAAGAGTTTGTACAACTTGGAATTGTAAAGAAAACTAAATTAGTGGTAAATAACTGTATTTGGCATATCAAAAATATTGATTATTCATATTCTTTATCAGTTGACTTAAGGACATTGAATAAACAAATCACAAATAACCCAGTTCTTCCTGATAAATCTAACATAAAGTTAAATTTAAATGCTGAGGACAAAGTGTTCTCTGTATTAGAAATCCTTAATAGCCATTTTTCCGTTCCTTGAACGAATAGCTGTCAGTACAAACTCGCATTCACATTCAGAAAAGAGACTTATACGTTCACTCGAATAATACCTGGCCTAGGTTTTGGTGATGGTATAGTTTATGAAACTATAGCAAAAATACTTTCGAAATTTTCTAGGCCAGACTGCATTTGTCAGCATGTGGATACAATTTTGCTGAGTACTCAGAAAATCAATGAACATATGGCTCTTTTGTCTGAGTTGTTTATGATGTTACAATCTGAAGGTTTAGACCTCATGCACACAGGCTGTTAAAATAACGTTATGAAAATGCCAGTATCTTTGCAGTGATTTTTTTTTTTACTTTTTTCAGCTTTTTTCAACGTTTTTGCAATAGCGTTTTTAGCGTTTTTGAGCGTTTTTCCGCGTTAGCGCTTGTTAGTGTTTTTTTTTTTCAATGGACCAAAAACGTCAAAAAACGTTGGTGAATGACGTTTTTGAGCGTTTTTGAGCGTTTATCAGCGTTAGAGCATTTTTACAGCTTAAAAAAGCCTATGCCATTTGCAGCTCAAAAACGCCTAGGTGGGCATGAAGCCATAGACTAACATAGACAGGCCTTTTTAAGCTGAAAAAAAGCTCAAAAAAGCAGCTGTAAAAACGTCCGTGTGCATGAGGCCTTAAAATATAATACAGCAAAAGTTCAGCTAATGAAAAGTCAAGTGAAATACCTTCACATGAAAATTAGTCAAGGAAAGAGACAATTGTTTTAAACAGTTAGAGAGATCACTGCAATCCCAACTCCAACAACTCATAGGGCATTGCATCAATTTTTGCATAAAATAAATCATTGCAAAGAGTTTGTACACTGTTTTGCAGAAAAAGTTAATCCACTATATAATCTTTTGAGGAATAAAGGTAATATAGTTGACCAATGGGGTCCAAATGAGAAACATGCTTTTGAAATGTTGAAAAAAGATTTGCAGAATGCTCCAGCATTAAATACAATAGAGGCTTTTTCTGAAGCATCTTTTGTTTTGAAAACTCAAGTATCTGAGAATGCCATATCAGTAACTTTGTCTCAATTACAAGAAGGTAAGAAGAAAATAATTGCCTTTTTCTCCAGAGTTTTATCATTTTTGGAAAAAACTTTTGAGTCAGGTTTAAAGCAACTGCTAAGTGTTTACTATGCAATTAAAGCAACAGAGAGCATAGTGAAATCAAACAAAATCATTGTATAGACACCTGACTGCTCACTAAAAGGTATTTTTGAGGAAGATAGTTTTAACCACTTCAGCCCCGGATGGATTTACCCCCTTCCTGACCAGAGCACTTTTTACAATTTGGCACTGTGTCGCTTTAACTGCTAATTGCGCGGTCATGCAATGCTGTACCCAAACGAAATTTTCGTCCTTTTCTTCCTACAAATAGAGCTTTCATTTGATGGTATTTGATCACCTCTGCGGTTTTTATTTTTTGCGCTATAAACAGAAAAAGACCGAAAATTTTGAAAAAAAATGATATTTTCTACTTTTTGTTATAAAAAAAATCCAATAAACACAATTTTAGTCATACATTTAGGCTAAAATGTATTCGGCCACATGTCTTTGGTAAAAAAAAGTCAATAAGCGTATATTTATTGGTTTGCGCAAAAGTTATAGCGTCTACAAACTAGGGTACATTTTCTGTAATTTACACAGCTTTTAGTTTATGACTGCCTATGTCATTTCTTGAGGTGCTAAAATGGCAGGGCAGTACAACCCCCCCCCCCAAATGACCCCATTTTGGAAAGTAGACACCCCAAGGAAATTGCTGAGAGGCATGTTGAGCCCATTGAATATTATTTTTTTTGTCCCAAGTGATTGAATAATGACAAAAAAAAAAAAAAAAATTACTAAAAGTTGTCACTAAATGATATATTGCTCACACAGGCCATGGGCATATGTGGAATTGCACCCCAAAATACATTCAGCTGCTTCTCCTGAGTACAGGGATACCACATGTGGGGAACTTTTTGGGAGCCTAGCCACGTACGGGGCCCCAAAAACCAATCACCGCCTTCAGGATTTCTAAGGGCGTAAATTTTTGATTTTACTCCTCACTACCTATCACAGTTTTGAAGGCCATAAAATGCCCAGATGGTACAAAACCCCCCCAAATGACCCCATTTTGGAAAATAGACACCCCAAGCTATTTGCTGAGAGGCATGTTGAGTCTATGGAATATTTTATATTTTGACACAAGTTGCGGGAAAGTGACAATTTTTTTTTTATGCACAAAGTTGTCACTAAATGATATATTGCTCAAACATACCATGGGAATGATGGAAATTACACCCCAAAATACATTCTGTTGCTTCTCCTGAGTACGGGGATACCACATGTATGAGGCTTTTTGGGAGCCTAGCCTCGTACGGGGCCCCGAAAACCAATCACCGCCTTCAGGTTACCACTTTAGATTCACAGAGGAGGTCTACTGCTAAAATTACTGCCCTCGATCTGACCTTCGCGGTGATACCTCACATGTATGGTGCAATTGCTGTTTACATTTGACGCCAGACCGACGCTTGCATTCGCCTTAGCGCGAGAGCAGGGGGGGACAGGGGTGCTTTTTTTTTTTGTTTATTATATTTTTGCTTTTTTATCTTATTTTTAAACTGTTACTTTCATTTTTTTTTAATCATTTTTATTGTTATCTCAGGGAATGTAAATATCCCCTATGATAGCAATAGGTAGTGACAGGTACTCTTTTTAAAAAAAATTGGTGTCTATTAGACCCTAGATCTCTCCTCTGCCCTCAAAGCATCTGACCACACCAAGATAGGTGTGATAAAATGCTTTCCCAATTTCCCAATGGCGCTGTTTACATCCGGCGAAATCTAAGTCATAAAATGCTTGTAGCTTCCGGTTTCTTAGGCCATAGAGATGTTTGGAGCCACTCTGGTCTCTGATCAGCTCTATGGTCAGCTGGCTGAATCACCGGCTGCATTCTCAGGTTCCCTATTGAGACAGGAGAGCCAGAGAAAAACACAGAAGATGGTGGGGGGGGCATTCCCTCCCACTGCTTGTAAAAGAAGTCTAGAGGCTAATTGGCCACAAAGATTGCTTTTACATAAAAGCCGACCACTGGCTGAAAAGAATGATACCAAGATGATACCTAAACCTGCAGGCATCATTCTGGTATAACCACTCAAAGTTGTGAATGGCGTACCTGAAGACAAAAAAATGGTTAACAATAAAATACAGTAAAGTATAAAAAATTGCATACCTGAAAAGCAAACATGATAAAACATAATAACAATAACAATAAAACATTGCAGAATAGAATACAGTAAAAAATAGCAGAACAATAGAGAGAGAATAGAGAGAGAGAGAACAATGAAACGACAACTATTTTTTTTTTTTTTTTTTATATATATATTTTTTTGTGTTTTTTTTTTTTTTTACACTTTTTTTGTAACTGTAACTCTTATAACTGTAATGCCCCGTACACACGGTCGGATTTTCCGATGGAAAATGTCCGATCGGAGCGTGTTGTCGGAAATTCCGACCGTGCGTGGGCTCCATCGGACATTTTCCATCGGATTTTCCGACACACAAAGTTGGAGAGCAGGAGATAAAATTTTCCGACAACAAAATCCGATCGCGTCAATTCCGATTGTGTGTGGCCTGTTCCGACGCACAAAGTGCAACGCATGCTCAGAAGAAATTCTGACACGGAACAGCTCGTTCTGGTAAACTTAGCGTTCGCAATGGATATAGCACTTTCGTCACGCTGCAATGTAAAAAATGGTTTAATACAGCGCACTCTCTTCTTCTTTATAATGTGACAAGAATTAAGTAGTTTTGTTGCTCATATTCACACACACTTCTCACAAACTTTTTTTTTTTTGTTTTTTTATTGGGATTCCCTGAATATATTGTTATTTGTCACATCTGACAGAATGTGTTTTTTTTTTGTTTTTTTTTGGATTTTAAGCCATTTTTGCTTTTGATTTTATGTTTGTATTTTTTCCAAGGCTGATCTTTGTTTAATGTTGTTTTTAGTTTGACTCCAGAATATTTTTGTGTGTGTTTTGTGTGTCAAGTTACCCCAACACCATTGATATCTTTTATTATTTAATCTCAAGGAGATTGTTTGTTGTTGGTGTCCCTTGTTAATTTCACATTGTATTTTTGAAATGTACCTGAATCCTCACAAACCAACTGTCCTTTTTGAAGTTAAACACACATAGGCAAGCATAATTCAAACAAAAAATCCTTTATTAAGGGCTCAGAACCAAACAAAGAGTGAGGCAACACTGGATCAACAGGAGAAATTAGCGAAGCCTGGGACCCCCACCGCAGACATCAATTCTTGAACATCAAAATTGGTGGCCTGAGGAGTCCATATGTAAGGGAGGGCAGTCTGGTCCAGAATTCGCAGAGATCCGGAAAGCAGCAGATGACATGTGTGTCCCCAGGCTGTGGTACCACAAGAGGCTGCATCTTTTGCCGACCAGACTGGATCCAGGGTCCTCACTTTCTGGTCTTCCTTCCACGCTTCCTTCCCGGCTGTGGCTGTGCTGTTGGAGATGTGGCAGGGGGAGGAGTAGGACCTGGAGGAGGAGGAGGACTGGGAGGACCTGGAAGAGAAGGAGGAGGAGGAGGAGGACCTACAGGAGGAGGAGGAGGACCATCTGTGAGTTCGCAAAGGTGTGTCTGAGCTGTAATTTGGCCCCTCATACCTTTGTTAACCACTTGAGCCCCGGACCATTATGCTGCCTAAGGACCAGAGGTCTTTTTCCAATTTGGCACTGCGTCGCTTTAACTGCTAATTGCGCGGTCATGCAATGCTGTACCCAAACGAAATTTGCGTCCTTTTCTTCCCACAAATAGAGCTTTCTTTTGATGGTATTTGATCACCTCTGCGGTTTTTATTTTTTGCGCTATAAACGGAAAAAGACCGAAAATTTTGAAAAAAAATGATATTTTCTACTTTTTGTTATAAAAAAAATCCAATAAACTAAATTTTAGTCATACATTTAGGCCAAAATGTATTCGGCCACATGTCTTTGGTAAAAAAAATGTCAATAAGCGTATATTTATTGGTTTGCGCAAAAGTTATAGCGTCTACAAACTAGGGTACATTTTCTGGAATTTACACAGCTTTTAGTTTATGACTGCCTATGTCATTTCTTGAGGTGCTAAAATGGCAGGGCAGTACAAAACCCCCCCAAATGACCCCATTTTGGAAAGTAGACACCCCAAGGAAATTGCTGAGAGGCATGTTGAACCCATTGAATATTTATTTTTTTTGTCCCAAGTGATTGAAAAATGACAAAAAAAAAAAATATTTACAAAAAGTCGTCACTAAATGATATATTGCTCACACAGGCCATGGGCCTATGTGGAATTGCACCCCAAAATACATTTAGCTGCTTCTCCTGAGTATGGGGATACCACATGTGTGGGACTTTTTGGGAGCCTAGCCGCGTACGGGGCCCCGAAAACCAATCACCGCCTTCAGGATTTCTAAGGGTGTAAATTTTTGCTTTCACTCTTCACTGCCTATCACAGTTTCGGAGGCCATGGAATGCCCAGGTGGCACAAAACCCCCCAAAATGACCCCATTTTGGAAAGTAGACACCCCAAGCTATTTGCTGAGAGGCATATTGAGTCCATGGAATATTTTATATTTTGACACAAGTTGCGGGAAAGTGACACTTTTTTTTTTTTTTTTTTTCATAAAGTTGTCACTAAATGATATATTGCTCACACAGGCCATGGGCATATGTGGAATTGCACCCCAAAATACATTTAGCTGCTTCTCCTGAGTATGGGGATACCACATGTGTGGGACTTTTTGGGAGCCTAGCCGCGTACTGGACCCCGAAAACCAATCACTGCCTTCAGGATTTCTAAGGGTGAAAATTTTTGATTTCACTCTTTACTGCCTATCACAGTTTCGGAGGCCATGGAATGCCCAGGTGGCACAAAACCCCCCCAAATGACCCCATTTTGGAAAGTAGACACCCCAAGCTATTTGCTGAAAGGCATGGTGAGTATTTTGCAGCTCTCATTTGTTTTTGAAAATGAAGAAAGACAAGAAAAAACATTTTTTTTTTTTCTTTTTTCAATTTTCAAAACTTTGTGACAAAAAGTGAGGTCTGCAAAATACTCACTATACCTCTCAGCAAATAGCTTGGGGTGTCTACTTTCCAAAATGGGGTCATTTGGGGGGGTTTTGTGCCACCTGGGCATTCCATGGCCTCCGAAACTGTGATAGGCAGTGAAGAGTGAAATCAAAAATTCACGCCCTTAGAAAGCCTGAAGGCGGTGCTTGGTTTTCGTGGTCCCGTACGCGGCTAGGCTCCCAAAAAGTCTCACACATGTGGTATCCCCGTACTCAGGAGAAGCAGCAGAATGTATTTTGGGGTGTAATTTCACATATTTCCATGGCATGTTTGAGCAATATATCATTTAGTGACAACTTTGTGCAAAAAAAAAAAAAAAATTTGGCTCTTTCCCGCAACTTGTGTCGCAATATAAAATATTCCATGGACTCGACATGCCTCTCAGCAAATAGCTTGGGGTGTCTACTTTCCAAAATGGGGTCATTTGGGGGGGTTTTGAACTGTCCTGGCATTTTATGCACAACATTTAGAAGCTTATGTCACACATCACCCACTCTTCTAACCACTTGAAGACAAAGCCCTTTCTGACACTTATTGTTTACATGAAAAAGTTTTTTTTTTTTGCAAAAAAATTACTTTGAACCCCCAAACATTATATATTTTTTTAAAGCAAATGCCCTACAGATTAAAATGGTGGGTGTTTCATTTTTTTTTTTCACACAGTAATTGCACAGCAATTTTTCAAACGCATTTTTTGGGGAAAAAACACACTTTTTTTAATTTTAATGCACTAAAACACGCTATATTGCCCAAATGTTTGATGAAATAAAAAAGATGATCTTAGGCCGAGTACATGGATACCAAACATGACATGCTTTAAAATTGCGCACAAACGTGCAGTGGCAACAAAATAAATACATGTTTAAAAGCCTTCAAAAGCCTTTACAGGTTACCACTTTAGATTTACAGAGGAGGTCTACTGGAAAAATTACTGCACTCGATCTGGCCTTCGCGGTGATACCTCACATGCATGGTGCAATTGCTGTTTACGTTTGACGACAGACCGCCACTTGCGTTCGCCTTAGCGCGAGAGCAGGGGGCGACAGGGGTGTTTTTTTTTTTTTTTTTTATTATTTTTTTGCTTTTTTAATCTTACTTTTAAACTGTTCCTTTCATATTTTTTTTTTTAAATCATTTTTATTGTTATCTCGGGGAATGTAAATATCCCCTATGATAGCAATAGGTAGTGACAGGTACTCTTTTTTGAAAAAATTGTGGTCTATTAGACCCTAGATCTCTCCTCTGCCCTCAAAGCATCTGACCACACCAAGATCGGTGTGATAAAATGCTTCCCCAATTTCCCAATGGCGCTATTTACATCCGGCGAAATCTAAGTCATGAAATACTCGTAGCTTCCGGTTTCTTAGGCCATAGAGATGTTTGGAGCCACTCTGGTCTCTGATCAGCTCTATGGTCAGCTGGCTGAATCACCGGCTGCATTCTCAGGTTCCCTGTTGAGACAGGAGAGCCAGAGAAAAACACGGAAGACGGTGGGGGGGGCATTCCCTCCCACGGCTTGTAAAAGCAGTCTAGAGGCTAATTAGCCGCTAGGATTGCTTTTACATGAAAGCCGACCGCTGGCTGAAAAAATTATACCAAGATGATACCTAAACCTGCAGGCATCATTCTGGTATAACCACTCAAAGTCGTGAATGGCGTACCTGAAGACAAAAAAATGGTTAACAATGGTTAACAATAAAGCACAGTAAAGTGTAAATAATTACACACCTGAAAAACAAACATGATAAAACATAATAACAATAACAATAAAACATTGCAGAATAGAATACAGTAAAAAAGAGCAGAACAATAAAGAGAGAGAATAGAGAGAGAGAGAACAATAAAACAACAACTATTTTTTTTTATTTCATATTTTTTTTTTTTTTTTACACTTTTTTTGTAACTAACTTTTATAACGGTAACCGGTTCCAGGTTCGGGTCTCTCAAAATGCGATGGCATCTTGGGAGACCCTGTGAAAGTGTGCCTAGTCTGTGCAATGCTGTACCCTACGCTAATACTCAACTAGTGAATGGTAGCGTTCAAAACATTCACCAATGCAAAGACCAGGATTGTCAGGACAGGAGGGACAATAATAGCGGGTGTCACGCCTATATCCGCGCTTGCTGCAGACACGACATCTTTTTTGGGGGGGTTCGCTGGGTAGGGGTACTCGGGAGGACATAAAAATGCCTCTCATGCAGCCGACTGCATTTGGTTGGGGATGTGAATGGGGGAAGTACGGGCGCTGCAGAAGCGGTGGGTTCCCAATTAGGATTGGCGAATGCAGCAGGAAGGGCATTATGGGCACGACGGGCCTGTGTTTGTCTTTTTGGTGGCAGCGGGACACTACTTGTGCTTGCCACCTCACCAGCTTCAACTGCACTTATGGGACTCGCCACGTCACCAAGTGTTACTGCAGTGCTGGTTTGACTACGACCGGGGTGTACTAGGCCGCTGGCGCTTGCCAGTTCACCAAAACGCTACCAAAAAACTGTTAGCGATCGCAGGGATCAGGCCTGACTCTGCGAACGCTGCAGTTATGCGTTTAGTGTTTTGTAAGTGACAGTGATCGATCGATACTGCACTTGGGTGGGCTGGGCCGGGCCGGGCGGAGGGGCAAAACGCAGGTGCTAGCAGGTATCTGGGCTGATCCCGCTAACACTGCGTTTTTGGGAACCCTAAACTGCTGGTGACGCTAGTATAGATCTGATCGGATCAGATATTGATGCGATCAGATACTATACCACTAAGGGAGGTGTACAGTGCGTGCGTGGGTGTTAGCGGTACTGGCGCTAATCTGACGCTGCCTGGGGCTGGTGCTTGCCAGTTCACCAAAACGCTACCAAAAAAACTGTTAGCGATCGCAGGGATCAGGCCTGACTCTGCGGACGCTGCAGTTATGCGTTTAGTGTTTTGTAAGTGTCAGTGATTGATCGATACTGCACTTGGGTGGGCTGGGCTGGGCTGGGCGGAGGGGCAAAACGCAGGTGCTAGCAGGTATCTGGGCTGATTCCGCTAACACTGCGTTTTTGGGAACCCTAAACTGCTGGGGACGCTAGTATAGATCTGATCGGATCAGATATTGATCCGTTCAGATACTATACCACTAAGGGAGGCGTATGCTGCGTGCGTGGGTGTTAGTGGTACTGGCGCTAACCTGACGCCTGGGGCTGGTGCTTGCCAGTTCACCAAAATGCTACCAAAAAAACTGTTAGCAATCGCAGGGATCAGGCCTGACTCTGCGAACGCTGCAGTTATGCGTTTAGTGTTTTGTAAGTGACAGTGATCGATCGATACTGCACTTGGGTGGGCCGGGCGGAGGGGCAAAACGCAGGTGCTAGCAGGTATCTGGGCTGATCCCGCTAACACTGCGTTTTTGGGAACCCTAAACTGCTGGGGACGCTAGTATAGATCTGATCGGATCAGATATTGATCCGATCAGATACTATACCACTAAGGGAGGCGTATGCTGCGTGCGTGGGTGTTAGCGGTACTGGCGCTAATCTGACGCTGCCTGGGGCGACGCATATCACCGCCGGGCGATCGGGGGGCTAAACCTTTATTCGGTAATAAACGGCGGGTGCCCTGACACTATAAAAAATAAACGAACTAACCAGCGTCAACCGTAACGGTTATACGGTGATCAGTGGTGAAAGGGTTAACTAGGGGGCAATCAAGGGGTTAAAACATTTATTAGGTAGTATATGGGGGTCCCTGACGCTATAAAACGCTGACGGCGAACCTAAATATTTACCTCACTAACTAGCGTCACCAGCGACACTAATACAGCGATCAGAAAAATGATCGCTTAGTGACACTGGTGACAGGGGGTGATCAAGGGGTTAAAACTTTATTAGGGGGGGTTAGGGGGGTACCCTAGACCTAAAGGGGGGTAATACTCACTGTCCCAACACTGTAACTGTCACAAACTGACACTATGCAGTAATCAGAAAAAAAAAAAAAAAAACTGCTGGTGTCAGTTTGTGACAGGGGGGGGGTGATTGGGGGGGGATCGGGGGGCGATCGGGGGGGGGATCGGGGTGTTTTGTGTGCCTGGCATGTTCTACTGTGTGTGTGTGTGTGTTGGTGCACTCACATAGATGTCTTCTCTCCTCGGGCCGGAACGGAAAATACCGAGCCGAGGGGAGATGACATCACTTCCTTTGCTGCTGTTTAGCATACAGCAGCAAAGGAGTGTTCTCATTGGCCGGCGGCGATCGCGAGGGGGGGGCCACGAACGGATGGTCTCCCCCTCATCACCGATCGCCGCTGGACAAAAGACGACCGCCTCGGGCACCGGGGGGGGGTCCGATCGGACCCCCCACCCGCGGAAGGCAAATCACGTACCCTGTACGTGATTTTGCCTGTCCGTGCCACTTTGCCGACGTACATCGGCGTGAGGCGGTCGTCAAGTGGTTAAGAGCCTCCAATATGAGCGACTCACACATGACTTGTTGTCCCTCCTCCATCCTCTGCATTTTATAGGCAATGGTGGCAGCAATGTACTCCTCCATGGTGTGTGGTGCTCCCAGGACCTCTGTAGCCCTCCAAAAGAGTCCTCTGGCAGCCTCCTCTAGGGCACTCCTCCTCCTGCCACTTTCTTTTTCCAGGGGGAGTGGAGGGACCTGCAGATCAGGCAGCCGGCTCGGACCGGCCACCTCCTGGCTGTGACTTCCCTGTGTATGAAAAAGAGACATGGTTTTAGTTTTTGCTTCATCAATCACAATCCTAAATTAGTACTCCCAACTAACATCTAGTTAACATCATTGATTGGACAAGCAGAAATATTTAGAGGAATGCTATACCTGGCTCAATCTGGGCTCCTCCACATGTTGTTGCCTGGAAGGCCCAGGTTGGGCGTCAGAAGCCTCACCTGGGGAGGGAAGGAAGCGTGGAAGGAAGACTGGAGAGTGTTGGCCTGGGTTCAGTCTGGCCTGCCAGAAAATGCAGCCTGTCGTAGTACCACATCCTGGGGACATAGATGTTATCTGCTGCTCCGGATCTCTGTGAATCCAGGACTTTCTGGCGCTCCCTTACATAAGGAACTCCTCAGGCCACCAATTAAGATCTTCAAATAGGTGATGTCTGCCGTGGGGATCACCTGCTTCACAATTTCACACAATTGCTCCAGTGCTTCCTTCCTCTTTGTTTGGTTCTTGTAATGTGGGCGGTTAATCTCCCACAGACATGGCAGCTCCCTTAACATATCAATGAATAGTGACATGAAGTCATTATCTTTAACTAAGATATCCATGTTCACTGCAAGACACAACACAAGACAAAGCCTAATGTCAGACAAAACTCTCCTAATCTTGTTACAATATAGGCCTCAATCTAGAAGCAGTATAGGCACAAGTTTGTCTCTTACCTTCGTTCTTACGATCGGCGCGTCCAATGCTCCTTCCTCCACTCACAGATCGTACGTAATACGCACGTGTGTTACGCTTTATATACACTGCGCATGCGTGTAACTCCGCCCGCCCCTGACTTTCTTTCTAGTCTATTCCCCGCCCCTTTTCGTTCGGCGCAGTGGGTGAAGAGCACATGGCGGAGTCACAGCAGGTGCGTGCTAATTATAGCAACGAGGAGGAGGCGGAGTTAAGCCCGGAGACAGAAACGTCCCGATCCAGAAGGAGAAGATTTGAGGCCACAAATATGTCCTTTGGGGAGATGTTGGAGATGGTGGACATCCTGAAGAGGGCCGACTATGATGAAAAGTATGGACCTTACCCCAACCCCAATATCAGAAAGGCCAAGATCATGGCGAAAGTGGTGAAAAGTCTGCACAGGAATTTCGGGGTACAACGATCGAAAGATCAGCTCAGGAAGCGGTGGTCGGACCTCAAATTATGAGAGCCAGAGCAGTACAGAAAGATCCGGAGAGTGCTGCAAAAAAGTAAGTAGTTGTGGTGTGTTCCTATTCTTTTTGTCTTTCTTACGTTCATGCTGCTCCATATGCTTTTCTTAATTGTACAGTTTCAAATGTCAATTTTAATGTTCATGGGCCCATTATTCGTTCGTATCCAACATTTTTTTCCCCTCTAAAACACCATTGTTTAGGCCATATGCATTTTCCTACATTTTTTAAGGCCTACTTGGATGCAAAATATTTGGTTGTGTAGATGGGTTTGTTACTAGAATGAAATGCAAACTAGGTTCTGTGTAAGGAGAGGACACTGAGCAGCTGTTTTCACATCTGGACACTGGAGCACTAGTGTGGGACACAAGAACACCATTTTTATTAGGGGGGCCACACAGGTGCTCCAGTGTATACTATAGGGGGGGCTACATCTGTGAAGCTTGTACTAAACAGGTAAAGTATTGCAGCTTGACAAAGGCCAATAAAAAAACTACATCTTGGAACTCTGTTAAAATTGACAATTGTACCCCACTTCCAAGCAATGTTTCCTATTTATAGTTCTGCCATCAAATATCTGTGTGCTAATTCTACCATTTTTGTTTTACATAGGGGAGAAAAGACTCGGAGGACACCCCTCATCCGAGGAGACCAGAGATCCCCCACCTATGGAAGAAGGTGAAATACCCCAAACACAAGCGGAGCAGGAGGAGGTGGAAGACGTGGTGGAAATTCGCACCACAACAGGTGAGTGTCTGCGACCACAGGCTCAGGTAAGAGATGGATGTCCGCAGATTTTTGATACCTGTTTTTGTTTGGTTTCTCTCTTTTTAGGTGATCGTGATGTTAGGGATTGAGATCCTTTCACATCTGAAAGTGCCCAGATCCTGATCGGGGAGATCATGGGGTGTAATTTAGAATTGGAAAACATCCAGAAAAAAATAAATGATGTGATAAAAAAATAACATCATTGATGTTTTGGGGCGAATTTAAAACCCCACAAAATCACTTTTTTTTGTGTGGTACAATGTTTAGAATCTTTTAGCAATGTTTCGAAAAGCCTAATTTGGAGGATGCACACAGTGTGCCAACATGTGCTATCTGCCATCACGGGAGATCAATGGACGCATTTTGGGGGTGCCACACCTTCCTCAATAATAAAGTAGCGTTGAGGAAGGGGTTGCTCCCACAAAACACGTCCCTTGATCCCCCATGATGGCAGCTAGCACATGTTGACATTCGTAAATCGGTGTGCATCTTCCAAATTTGGCTTTTCAAGGGGTGATTTGACCCCATCTGAACGCAATATCAAACACAGTTCCTAAATACTCATGTCTGATATTGCCTTCAAGTTTTACCATATGTGAACTTTGTAAGTTCAAATTTTTTCTCTTTCTTGTTGGTTTTACACAGGCCTGTTTTATCGTAAATGGACATTTCTATTTTTGATAATGCCACCCCAAAAATGGGTAGACAACAAACATGTTGGTTTGTTTTAAAAACCTTTGGTAAATGCACATGTGATTGTGCAGGTATAAAAAAGTTTGTTAATCAAGAATGTGTGGATTATTGTCTCAACGCTACAACACTTTTGGGGTGATGTCATTGCTGTTTTCAGAGAAAATGGGGATTATTTCCTAAGGGCAAATCCTCTTTGCACTACAAGAGCATTTTCATTGCAGTTTCAAGAGCACTTGTAGTATAAAAAGTGTATACGCCTTTAGTAACTAACAGCCAACAGTTCTTTGTATAAGGTTACACAATCACGCCATTTTCACGACTCCACACATTGCTGTCAGGGTCAGCTAAAACAAACACAAGCAGTAAATGTCCACAAAGATTTTTTTTTTTATTGGAAAAAGGCTTCACAAATTTGAAGGCATATTGATGGCCCCCCTACCCGCAAAGAACTCCAGGTATCGTAACCGGACATCACGGCACTCAGGAAGGGCAAGCCAGGACGGCCACTTTCAAGCGCCGTCAGTGTTTCAGGTATCACTCCGGCCTCAGGCCCAACTGAGCCAGCATAGTTGGCCGAATGTTTCCTTAAAAAGTTATGGAGAATACAGCACGCCAGTATAATATGGTTCAGTTTATACTCCGCCATATGGATAGGTGTCAGAAATAGGCGGAACCAGCTGGCCAGGATTCCAAACGTGTTCTCCACCACTCTTCAGGCTCTGGCCAGCCGGTAATTAAAAACCCTCTGTTCCGGGGTGAGGGTCCTCATCGGGAATGGCCGCATAAGATGGTCCCCCAGCGCAAACGCTTCATTACCAACGAATGGGAGTCCTTCCACACTGTCATCAGGAGGTGGCAAGTCCAAGCTGCCATTCTGGAGACGCCTGTAAAACTCCGTCTGGGTGATGACTCCACCATCGGACATCCGACCATTCTTCCCCACGTCCACATACAAGAAGTCGTAATTAGCCGACACCACCGCCAACATCACAATACTATTGAACCCCTTATAGTTGAAATAGTATGACCCCGAGTTGGGTGGTGGGATGATGTGGACATGTTTGCCATCAATTGCCCCTCCGCAGTTAGGAAAGTCCCACCGCTAGGCAAAGTGGGAGGCCACAGTCTGCCATTCCTGTGGAGTGGAAGGAAACTGTTGAGGAAAACAAAAATAAATTAATATTTTTGCACAGAAACATGGCAAGCAGATTAGGCACAAACATTCTGGGGCAACCTCCAGATAGCATTTATTAAGGGGAATTTAACAACACCAAAGTATAAGGTACACCTATAATATTCCCCCCCCCCCTCTCATGGGCCATTTCGAACATTATGGGGGGTGTGGAAATCTTGGACAGGTAACCCTCTTCACTTCATTGAGAGATGAATGCCTAAATACAGGGTATTACTTGGAACAGCCCCTCAGTTACACTATTGGCAGCCCACTGGACAGGTAAGAAGTGTCCGAATACAAAGATATAAATACACATTTTACACATTTGAGGACATTTGAACATTCTGCTATTACCTGACTCAAGATAATAATAGTATCTTAAAAATTCAAACAGTACCATTTGAAAGTATACAGGCAGGCCACAAAAAATAAGCCTCTGCCACTCTGCCAGAATTTAAAGCTAAAATAACATTTCTAAACATTTTAGGGGGTGTTTGGGGTAAAACGCTACTATGGAGCTGATAAAATACATTGTTAAGTGACTACATGCGGTGAATATAGGGCCCATAGAGCATGCTGGGGAGGTTAGTGAAGGACAATCTGTATGAAGGACCTAAAAAATTAATTACATAAAAATCCAGCATGCATGAGGACAAAGGGGACATTCACAGCATATTCCAATCATGGTAATTAGGGAACGAGGAAAGAAATACAATATATTAGCAAATATTAAATACAATAAAATGTGATATTAAAGGATAAAAATCTTACCTTCATATACTCCTTCTGCAGGACCTGTGTTATGGCAGAACAGGTCTCTGGGATGATGATACCCAGAGCCTGGGGGAAGATGCCTGTCGAGAACTTCAAGTCCTGCAGACTTCTCCCTGTCGCCAAATACCGCAGGGTAGCGACCAACCTCTGCTCTGGAGTGATGGCTTGCCTCATGCAGGTATCCTGCCTGCTAATATAAGGGGTCAGTGAAGCCAACAGATGGTGAAACATGGGGTCCGTCATCATGAGAAAGTTCCTGAAATCATCAGGATTATTCTCACGGATCTCACGGAGCAAAGGCATATGAGAGAACTGGTCACGCTGAAGCAACCAATTCTTGGTCCATGAACTCCTTCCCACCCTGTTCATGGACTGGACTTGTGTCAAGGTCAGGACCCCAACACCAAGCCCCCACACAGCACGAACTCTACGAGGAGTACGCATACGCAACATGGCTAGAAAACGGTTGGCTGCTCAGTAACAGAACGCACTGAAGAACAGCAAGGCCTGTGAAGAGCGACCTGAAAAACAGTAACGAACGAACAAGAATACAATGACTAAGTCAAGCGGAACTTGCTTGCTTGCACTGAAGAGCAGATACAAACCCACAAGCACAAACTGAACGGCAGAAAACGATCTGAAAACCACGAGTCTGAAAAAGCGCGAATCGTCTCTCACCAAACTTTTACTAACACGAGATTAGCAAAAGGAGCCCAAAGGGTGCCGCGCTTGGTTCTGAACTGGCCTTTTCTAGTCTCGTCGTACGTGCTTGACGTCACCGCGTTCTTGGCGATCGGAAATTCCAACAACTTTGTGTGACCGTGTGTACGCAAAACAAGTTTGAGCCAACATCCGTCGGAAAAAAATCCTAGGATTTTGTTGTCGGAATGTCCGAACAAAGTCCGACCGTGTAGGTGTATGGGGTAAATCCGCGCAATGAATTGAATGTTTTAGTTATGGATATGGCTGCTGCCTCTACACATACAATACCACCTAAGTGGAGAGTATTAGAAAATGGTAAAAAAGCAGGAGTAATATGGCACTGCCCTTATGGAGACAAAAGGATATTTTCTTCTTTGTAGTGAATATATTGCCTAGTGTCCTTATAGAATTGCTTCTAAAACTTGTATTTGTTCAAAAATGAAGTAATAAAGTAGGTATGGATATAGATACAATATCATCTAGGTGGAAAGTGTTAAAAAAGAAAAAAAAAGAAAAAGAAAACAGGAATAGTATGGTGCTGCCCTTATGGAGACAAAAAAAAAAATCTTTCTTTAAAATGACTTTATAATTCCTAAAGTGTGTGTGCCAAAAATGAATAAATATGTGACTGGTGCCAAGTCCTTACTGTTAAAGGTACAATTGCAATATAAGGTGCTTCAATTATTCAACAAAAGTGCATAGTGCAGCATCACTAAAGTGACCAGTGTTAAATCATACAAATCCATACAACATTGTGCAAAATATCCATCATAAATAGTGACTCTTGTGCTGTGACCAGTATTAGTTGGATAGGAAAAGTTCCGTTTATGAAATAAACAAGTTCTTTTTGGAGTATTTTGTAGTGTTCAATCTTTGAGGGTCAAATATCTGTAGGAAAGCTTCTTATCCAGGTGCTGGTTTCTTTAATGAGTGCCTTGTCTGCATGCTCTGACAATGCTTGCACTCACCGGATTCTCCTTTCCCCTGCAGGGGTATGCACGGTCACAGTGTCTGCTTTGTTTGTTCCAGCTACCGGAAAAGGAAATTCCATATGCATTGCAGTTGATTTCATCGAAAAAGGCTTGTAGTTCTCCCTCGGTACCCCTCCACACAATGACTATGTCGTCTATATATTGACGGTATAGTTTCAGGTTTTTTTCTCCTTATGCTGAAAACTTGTTCTTCCTCCCATCTGTTGAGAAAAATATTTGCTACGCTCGGGGCATATTTTGCCCCCATGGCTACTCCCTTGGTTTGGGTATAGTAGTCCCCTTTATGCCAAAAATAATTATGGCTCATTGCCATTTTTAAGCCTTCCGTGATATATTTAATTTGCTCTCCTTTTAGATCAGTTTGCTTGTGTAGAGCCCACTCAACACTGCTAAGGCCGTCATCTTGTCTGATGTTTGTATACAGGGAGTCAACGTCTATGGTCACTAAAAAATCTTCTTGTTCTACTTTAAAATCTATTAATTCCTTAATCAATTGTCTGCTGTCCTTCAAATATGATTTTCCCTCTGAGACGAGTGGTTGTAGAAATCCGTCTAAGTATGCCCCCAATCTTGAGAATAACGATTCTATGCCACTAATTATTGGCCTCCCTGGTGGGTTAGATTGATTTTTGTGTATCTTAGGCACATAGTAGATCACTGGGGTCTTTGCTGTTTCTGGGGTTAGGTACGTGGCTTCTTTTTTTGTTAATATTCCTCTTTTTTCTCCTCTTTGGATGTACGCCTTTAATTTTTTCCCATATTCTCCTTTTGGATTCCCTTTTAATTTCTTGTATGTGTCTGGTGTTTTCAGTAGTCTTTTCATCACCGTTTCGTAGTCTGTTTTATTAAGTATAACCAGGCCCCCCCCCTTATCGGCCGGTCGTATAACTTCTTCTTCTCAATTTCTTTAATGGTATTCCAAATTTTTGTATTTTTATTTCTCTTTGGGTTGATTTTCCTTAAATCTCTCTCTACCATTTTTTTAAAGACTACTAGACTTTCATTTTGTTGTGTTTTGGGGTTGAAAATGGAGTTGTTTTTCAGATTTTAATGTTTGTAGTAGGGAATCTCTTGATTAAGTTGGTCCTTTTTCTTCCTTTTTACTGCAAAGAATTTTTTAATATTTAGTTTCCTTACGAATTTTTGTAGGTCTATATACACCTCAAATTTGTCCAATTCTTTGTCCGGAGCATATTTCAGGCCCAAATCCAAAACTTTCATTTCTTCTTCATTAAAACTTACATCACTTAGATTAAAAATGCCACTTCCTAATATTCCCTTCTTCTTTTTCTTAGTCCCCCCTCTCTTTCCTCTGTATCATTTCTTCTTGCCCATTTCGGTGGTCTGTAGGTATGATCTGTCTTCTCCTCCCGTTGTATTTCCTCCTCCCTTTCTCTGTTCCTTGTATCTATGTTTCTGGTTACCCTTGGATTCCATCCATAGTTTTGGCTTCTGTAGGGGAATCTGAAAGGTCTCCATTCTCTTTGTCCTCTGTAGGGCCTTCTCTCCCTTTGGGGTGCATTGTATCCCCTGTGTACTGGTGGTCCTCTCCTGGGTGTTGGAGGTCTCCCTCTGTATTCTGTTGGAAAAAAAACCCTTCTTTGTTGCGCTTCTCCATATGGGGTATTGTGATGTTCATAGTCATCCCTTAATGGAGAATATCTGTTATGATATCTCGGGGTCCTGGGTGTAAATGGAACGGTATTATATTGGTGTGTTCTGTTATCATATCTTCCATATTGTCTGAAGTTACGTCCCGGGCTTTCTCTTTCCCTTCTAATTCTTGGGGTTGTTCCTTCTTCAGCGATGTTTCTTGCTTGGGTAGGTCTTACTTCCTGCCATGGTGCATTGTCCCTTTCTATTAAGCTTTCCCTCGATTCTTCCATTAATGAGATGTTAAGATCCTCTTCCATATAATTTTCATCTGATTGCCACTTGTAGACGTGTTGATTTTTGTAATTTAATACATCTCGCTTAAACTTTTTTTGCTTTTTCTGTTGTATTTCCTTGTCATATTTCTTCATTGCTTCCTGTAGGTTATTTTCTTTGTCCTTATATTCCTTAGATTCTTGAAACGGTATCAATTGGTCTCTTAATTGTAGGATTTCAGATTCTATATTCTTTAGTTTATGTTGTCTCCGTACTAATAGTTTCGGTAGTAAAGCATTTTCGCTTTCATTGAAAAACCTGTACCATTCTTCCATCAGTTCTTTGTTATTAACTGCATCGTTTGGTGAGATGTCCCACCTAAGTCTTCTTGGTGTAATATTCTGTAAGGCTTCGGTCGGTAATATCCACAAGAAAATGGCTGCTAACAACCTAATGCACAGTCCTGTTAGGCTCCGGTCTTCAAAATCCTAGCAAAAATGGCCACCGATCCAATTGCACTTATTACTGGCCACACTATTTAAACTCAGGATTATACAGGTTTTGGTTCCGAAAAGGGAAGCACCCTCAAAATAGGCACCTCATCCCAGGCAAAAATTAAATAAGTAAAAAAGGAAGGGAAGGGATTTTTACGGTGCAATTTATTCAAATGTAGAAAAGAAGGCTATATGTTTTTTCTCTTTTGTTAAAAAAAACAGTTTTATTGTATTACATTAAAAACAAACACATATGCCAATAAATTGTGACAATACAGTTAAAACAGCGTGGTCAAGAATGGAGAGTAACATATAGGATATACGCTACAAATTCATGGGTAGTCGTTATTGCATACTAGCCCGACATGTTTCGCATTAGTCGCTTTATCAAGGGGTATGCAATTGAGTAGCGAATCATCCAATACTTTTAATTATTCTACAAAAGAAGAAAAAGGGTTTTACATATAAGAAAATATTTTGCAATAATAATACAACATAAAATGAGAAATGTGTTGTCACTCTGAAGCATCCATAAAGGCTTACCCCCAAAAAGAATAATTGACCCTAGATGGACTCGTCAGAACCAGCATATGCAGACGCAACCGAGCGGGACAGCAAAGAGGGCTTAAAATGCAACCACAGGGAGCAGTAAGGAGAAGCTGTTGTACAGATAAAGGGATATTAAATATTGGGGGGTAGATATCATTGTACAAAGAGTTAATTGGATTTATGGAAGACACAAAGTTTAAATGGGTATCACTTACATCAAAAAATTATTAGTTGCATCTGCAATCCGAGAAGTGCAATTAAACGCCAGAAGTGGCAATAGCCGGAAATAGATGGGTGGAATATACGTTTGGAACTGGGAGACAAAACCTAAACACAATTTGCACAAGGAGATAATTAGAATTGGAATTAAGGGTATGCTCCATAGAGAAGTATTGAAAAATGATGTTGTCAATCAACATCATAGTAAAGGTATGTTCAGAGTAAAGGGTTTGCAGTTAGTTTAAAAAGAAAAGGAGAAGTTATAAACAAATTAGGGACTCAACCAGAGTTCAACAAGTGTAACCATAAGAGCATAACTGTAGAATATGAAGCAAGGTATGGTGATAATCACCAGTCACATTACCTAGCTTGAATCTTCGCTTGCATCCTCCGGCGCTGGCAGACATGGCTGTCAGATTAGCCGGTTTAAATGCTGCTCCCCATCGAGACGGCGTGTGACGTTGCCGGCTCAATGCGGACATGATGGCGCTACTGCGCATGCCCGGAGGACCGGACCTCGTCGAACCTCAATCCCCACAAATCACCGCGCCGGAGGAGACAGCCAACATGCGCACAACTGCGCATGGTAGCCCCTCCTGCACAACGATCACGTGGGGACGGAGGGGGCGGGGAAGGGTTGCGATGGAAACCAGCAGGAGGCTGGTTTGGAGGGGATGCACGGCGCGGATTGGGCACATCATATAGATGTGCCCCGGGCGTCCGTGTGGATGCGACGGCCCCCCTACAGCTGTCCCAACAAGACCGGCCTGGAGCGGTCTGGCTGAAAAGGGTCAAAGGAGTAACCGAACGATTCGGAGGGACCACAGACCAACCGATCTCGATCGGTGCTGCTGAGGGACAACACATACTGTATCTGTCAAATAATAAATACAATAAGGAACATGATTAAACAGTGAAACATCATTTGAACAACAATTACACATTTACACAAATATATCAATGGAAAAATAAGCTAACGTGGATACTTGCAGACAACAAGTTATAAAAATGACATAAAGGAAGGAAGGTTAGGGGTGGGGGAGGGGAAGTAGGGAAGGGGTGGAGGGATGGATGGGGATGGTGTCAGTTGGAAGGTGACATCGTTGAACATGGCATGGGCAGCTTAATTCAGAGGAAGGGTCTGTAACTAAGGCATTCATTAAAACCTGGGAAATGAGTGGCTTGGAGACTGTAAATCCAGCGGGCTTCAAGCTGGAGGAGTGTCCGATCAACACTTCCCCCTCTTTCATCTAATGGTACATGTTCCAAAGCGTAGAACTTTATGGTTCTGGGATTGAAGTTGTGATATAGTCCTACATGCCTGGCAATGGCTGTGTCCATTTGTTTTTTCAAGATTGGTTTTATGTGATCTCTAATTCGTTTGTATAGTGGTCGTTTTGTTTTACCCACATAGAATCCGCCGCAAATACACTGAGCTAAATAAACTATGCCTGGAGTTTGACATGTGGCCTTAAATTTTATTGAATGCCACTGACCATTGGGGAGTGAAAATTGTGATGTTTTTTCCACATAGGGACAGATGTCACACCTGCCACATGGGGAGATACCTGTGTGGGAAGAATTGTTGTTGGTTAGGGTATCTTGGAAATGGCTATGAACCAGACGGTCCTTCAATGACGGGGCACGTCTGTCTGCCAGCGCCGGAGGATGCAAGCGAAGATTCAAGCTAGGTAATGTGACTGGTGATTATCACCATACCTTGCTTCATATTCTACAGTTATGCTCTTATGGTTACACTTGTTGAACTCTGGTTGAGTCCCTAATTTGTTTATAACTTCTCCTTTTCTTTTTAAACTAACTGCAAACCCTTTACTCTGAACATACCTTTACTATGATGTTGATTGACAACATCATTTTTCAATACTTCTCTATGGAGCATACCCTTAATTCCAATTCTAATTATCTCCTTGTGCAAATTGTGTTTAGGTTTTGTCTCCCAGTTCCAAACGTATATTCCACCCATCTATTTCCGGCTATTGCCACTTCTGGCGTTTAATTGCACTTCTCGGATTGCAGATGCAACTAATAATTTTTTGATGTAAGTGATACCCATTTAAACTTTGTGTCTTCCATAAATCCAATTAACTCTTTGTACAATGATATCTACCCCCCAATATTTAATATCCCTTTATCTGTACAACAGCTTCTCCTTACTGCTCCCTGTGGTTGCATTTTAAGCCCTCTTTGCTGTCCCGCTCGGCTGCGTCTGCATATGCTGGTTCTGACGAGTCCATCTAGGGTCAATTATTCTTTTTGGGGGTAAGCCTTTATGGATGCTTCAGAGTGACAACACATTTCTCATTTTATGTTGTATTATTATTGCAAAATATTTTCTTATATGTAAAACCCTTTTTCTTCTTTTGTAGAATAATTAAAAGTATTGGATGATTCGCTACTCAATTGCATACCCCTTGATAAAGCGACTAATGCGAAACATGTCGGGCTAGTATGCAATAACGACTACCCATGAATTTGTAGCGTATATCCTATATGTTACTCTCCATTCTTGACCACGCTGTTTTAACTGTATTGTCACAATTTATTGGCATATGTGTTTGTTTTTAATGTAATACAATAAAACTGTTTTTTTTAACAAAAGAGAAAAAACATATAGCCTTCTTTTCTACATTTGAATAAATTGCACCGTAAAAATCCCTTCCCTTCCTTTTTTACTTATTTAAACTCAGGAGGTACAGCAAGATGAACGCCCCAGTAGAAGTCTGACGACGAAACGTGCGTAGGGCGGGTTACGAACGTCTTGCAGCACCTCTAACAAAGGGAATTCGCTAACTTTTGGCATGCTTGATTTGTTCATTTTGAAATGTGAGTACGTTTGCCTATTAAGTTTTAATAAAAGTTCTCCTATGGTTTTACGCGATGGCCATACCTTCTTTCCTTTACATGTAATTACTACACCACAATACGCAAGTAAAGTTTGGGGGACATCCTTGATTGCTGCACAGTGGCAGACACTGTGACCGTGCATACCCCTGCAGGAGAAAGGAGAATCCGGTGAGTGCAAGCATTGTCAGAGCATGCAGACAAGGCACTAATTAAAGAAACCAGCACCTGGATAAGAAGCTTTCCTACAGATATTTGACCCTCAAAGATTGAACACTACAAAATACTCCAAAAAGAACTTGTTTTTTTCATAAACTGAACTTTTCCTATCCAACTAATACTGGTCACAGCACAAGAGTCACTATTTATGATGGATATTTTGCACAATGTTGTATGGATTTGTATGATTTAACACTGGTCACTTTAGTGATGCTGCACTATGCACTTTTGTTGAATAATTGAAGCACCTTATGTTGCAATTGTACCTTTAACAGTAAGGACTTGGCACCAGTCACATATTTATTCATTTTTGGCACACACACTTTAGGAATTATAAAGTCATTTTAAAGAAAGATTTTTTTTTTTTGTCTCCATAAGGGCGGGCAGCACCATACTATTCCTGTTTTCTTTTTTTTTTTTTTTTTTCTTTTTTAACACTTTCCACCTAGATGATATTGTATCTATATCCATAACTACTTTATTACTTCATTTAAAGGGCACAATGCACCTTTGTTGAACAATTGGAGCACCAGTTGTTGTATTTTCACTTCTAGTAGAAATATTCGCCACCAGTCACAGTTTTATTCAATTTTTGAACAAATACAAGTTTTAGAAGCAATTCTATAAGGACACTAGGCAATACATTCACTACAAAGAAGAAAATATCCTTTTGTCTCCATAAGGGCAGTGCCATATTACTCCTGTTTTTTTACCATTTTCTAATACTCTCCACTTAGGTGGTATTGTATTGTTTTTAACACTTTCCACCTAGATGATATTGTATCCATATCCACAACTACTTTTGTTGAACAATTGGAGCACCAGTTGTTGTATTTTCATTTTTAATAGAAATATTCACCACCAGTCAGTTTTATTCAACTTTTGAACATATACAGGTTTTAGAAGCAATTCTATAAGGACACTAGGCAATACATTCACTACAAAGAAGGAAAAGAAAGGAAAAAAAAGAGGGGAAAAAAAAAAATGTTGTCTCCATAAGGGCAGCGCCATACTACTCCTGCTTTTTTACCAAAGTCCGACCGTGTGTATGGGGCATTACCGGTTCTAGGTTCGGGTCTCTCAAAATGCGATGGCATCTTGGGAGACCCTGTGAAAGTGTGCCTAGTCTGTGCAATGCTGTACCCTACACTAATACTGAACTAGTGAATGGTAGCATTCAAAACATTCACCAATGCAAAGACCAGGATTGTCAGGACAGGTGGGACAATAATAGCGGGTGTCACGCCTATATCCGCGCTTGCTGCAGACACAACATCTTTTTTGGGGGGTTCGTTGGGTTGGGTAGGGGTACTTGGGAGGACATAAAGAAAATGCCTCTCATGCAGCCGACTGCATTTGGTTGGAGATGCGAATGGGGGAAGTACGGGTGCTGCAGAAGCGGTGGGTTCCAAATTAGGATTGGCGAATGCAGCAGGAAGGGCATTATGGGCACGACGGGCCTGTTTGTCTTCTTCTTGGTAGCAGCGGGACACTACTTGTGCTTGCCACCTCACCAGCTTGAACTGCACTTATGGGACTCGCCACGTCACCAAGTGTTACTGCAGTGCTGGTTTGACTACGACCGGGGTGTACTAGGCCGCTGGTGTTTGCCAGTTCACTACCAAAAAAACTGTTAGCGATCGCAGTGATCAGGCCTGACTCTGCGAACGCTGCAGTTATGCATTTAGTGTTTTGTAAGTGACAGTGATCGATCGATACTGCACTTGGGTGGGCTGGGCTGGGCGGAGGGGCAAAACACAGGTGCTAGCAGGTATCTGGGCTGATCCCACTAACACTGCGGTTTTTGGGAACCCTAAACTGCTGGGGACACTAGTATACATCTGATCGGATTAGATATTGATCCGTTCAGATACTATACCACTAAGGGAGGTGTACGGTGTGTGCGTGGGTGTTAGCGGTACTGGCGCTAACCTGACGCTGCCTGGGGCTGATGCTTACCAGTTCACCAAAATGCTACCAAAAAACTGTTAGCAATAGCAGGGATCAGGCCTGACTCTGCGAACGCTGCAGTTATGCGTTTAGTGTTTTGTAAGTGACAGTGATCAATCGATACTGCACTTGGGTGGGCTGGGCCGGGAGGAGGGGCAAAACGCAGGTGCTAGCAGGTATCTGGGCTGATCCCGCTAACACTGCATTTTTGGGAACCCTAAACTGCTGGGGATGCTAGTATAGATCTGATCGGATCAGATATTGATCCGTTCAGATACTATACCACTAAGGGAGGCGTATGCTGCTTGCGTGGTTGTTAGCGGTACTGGCGCTAACCTGACGCTGCCTGGGGCAACGCATATCACCGCCAGGCGATCAGGGGCTAAACCTTTATTAGGTAATAAACGGCGGGTGCCCTGACACTATAAAAAATAAACTAACTAACCAGCGTCACCTGTAACAGTTATACGGTGATCACTGGTGAAAAGGTTAACTAGGGGGCAATCAAGGGGTTAAAACATTTATTAGGTAGTATGTGGGGGTCCCTGTCGCTATAAAACGCTGATGGCGATCCTAAATATTTACCACCCTAACTAACGTCACCAGTGACACTAATACAGCGATCAGAAAAATTATCGTTTAGTGACACTGGTGACGAGGGGTGATCAAGGGGTTAAAACTTTATTAGGAGGGGTTAGGTGGGTATCCTAGACCTAAAGGGGGCTAACACTAACTGCCCTACCACACTAACTGTCACAAACTGACACCAATGCAGTAATCAGAAAAAAAAACCCTGCTTGGTGTCAGTGTGACAGGGGGGGGGGTGATCGGGGGGTAAAGGGGGGTGTATTGTGTGCCTGGTATGTTCTACTGTGTGTGTGTGTTGTGCACTCACATTGATGTCTTCTCTCCTCGGCGCCGGAACGAAAAATTCCGAGCCGAGGAGAGATGACATCATTTCCTCTGCTGCTGTTTAGCATACAGCAGAAGAGGAATGATCCCATTGGCTGGGAGCGATCGCGAGGGGGGACCACGAATGGATGGCCTCCCCCTCACCTCCGATCGCCGGGGACAAACGCCGACCGCCTCGGGCACCGGGGGGTGTCCGATAGGACCCCCTGCCCGCGGGAGGCAGATCACATACAGGTACGTGATTCTGCCTGCCTGTGTCATTCTGCTGACGTATATCATCGTGAGGCGGTCAGCAAGTGGTTAAAGAATGTCGTAAAACATGTCCTCTATGGTTCAAAGCTTTATCATCCAAACACATTCAGATAGATGTAAAAGGAAGACATCTTCAGGAATGTACACCAGCACGTGTTTATACAACTGTATCTGAGAAGTCTTTATCTCAGGTTTCCAGCATAAGAACAGAGGAGGACATAGAGCCAGTACTTGTTACTGCAGAACAGTCTAACACTAGAATAAGAGTTTCAACACAGAATACAGTTACACACATTTCTAATCTTTTACAGGTGAGAACAAAGGCATAGTCCATTGTCATCTCTGGGTGATACAAAACCTTTCTTTGTTTGTGAAAACAGGGATTAGTATCATTACCAAAAGGAGGTGTTGCGTTCTGTCATACCTAAATTTCACAGTATGTATGTTTTATCGATTAGGCCATCTTAGACAGGATAAGGACAGTACATTGTCATACAGAAGTTCTCTTTAAAGGAAAATATAAGATAGTGTTATTTTACGTATAGTTTAACAAATTCACAAAGTTATTGTCTCATAATGTTTTAATATTTGTTGAAAAAAAAAAAAAAGTTACAAGAATGTAATGAAAATATTTTATGCCTAATTAATGATACTGCATTTCATATATTTTTACCCACACTGAACTGAACTATTATACTTTTTACATCGTATTTATGATGCCAACTGTGTGACAATAAACTCACACTTTGTTTTAAGTCACACTTTGTTTTAAGGGGAGAGAGATTAGTGCAGTTTTGCGAATATTCAAGTCTTGAGAAAACAGACGGTTCAGAACCTATCAACCAAGAGGCGTTTGTGATGCGTCAGATGTGGACAACAGTCCAGTAACAGACGTTGAAGACGAAAAATTCTTCTAAATACGGTGAGTAAAGTTATGGATTTTATTGATGAAATAGATAGAGACAGCAAGTTAGAGTTTAAAGATGTGTATTTTTATCCAAATGACAGTCACTTGTGGGCATATATGTACATATATGCTTACATGCCAATATACAGATTGACAAATCCAGGTTTACAGTATACAAATTACGTAAGAAAATAAATAATGTATTGAAACTAGTGAGAATATTTAATAAGATGATTATTAATATTTTACCTTCCAAAAATGTGTGCACACTAAAGCAGACAGAAACTAACAATGTACAGAACACAGGAATACATGAACATGTGTCCCAATATTCTCCTAATTGTCCAAACTGTTTTTTAATGACATAGAGAATCTTGAACAATTAGAATCTAAAAAAATGATTTTTCCAGAGTTACAATATGACAGTAGACAAATTGCTGTAATAACTACAGATGACAAAAAGACTGTATCTAAGTCAAAGATACATCCCTCTTATATTCAGGAAAGTTTAGGAATGGAGAATGTTGATGCTACTGATGAAATGGAAATGAAACATAAAAACTTATTATGTAGAACTGCAAAACTAAAGTTGCAAATATATGACCAACTTATGAACGTTTTAAAAGACTTTCCTATTTATGACTTTGAGGCAACTGTATTTTCCAATTGGGATTTATTTGAAATGTTTGCGGATCGTTTTAATCTGTCAAATGATCAACGCAATTACATATTTCAGTTGTGGGCTCCTGGTAATTTCGCTAAACGAATTAATACACCTGTTATTGATGACGAAGGTCAGGAAAAACAAAATGACGCGACAGACTGCGACAATTATTGCTATGTATGACCGGTGAGCAAATACCGACCATAGAAATGTTAGATCTATTACAGACTACTGTAGAAGAAGATCCATTTGTGAAAAATGCTTTTGAAATGTTGAAAAAAGATTTGCAGAATGCTCCAGCATTAAGTACAGTAGAGGCTTGTTCTAAAGCATCTTGTTTTGAAAACTCATGTATCTGAGAATGCCATCTCAGTAACATTGTCTCAATTACAAGAAGGTAAGAAGAAAATAATTGCCTATTTCTCCATACCGTGTTTCCCCGATAGTAAGACACCCCCGATTGTAAGACGTATCGGGAGTTTCAGAGGGGTCAGCTAATATAAGCCGTACCCCGAAAGTAAGACATATGTCTTACTTTCGGGGAAACACGGGGGGATAGGAAGGTCGGGTGTGTGGGCTGGTTTCTGGTGAATGAATGACCCATGAGAGTGTGTGAGGAATGCGGGCGGTGTATGAATTCCGGGAATAGGGTTGTCCCGATACCGATACTAGTATCGGTATCGGCACCGATACCGAGCATTTGCCCAAGTACTTGTACTCGGGCAAATGCTCCCGATGCCTCCCCCGATACCTTGACTGTCAGCTGTGATCGGCGCGTGGGGGAGTTACAAGATTCTCCCCCAGCGGCTTTCACCAGCTTTAGTGACATACAGCTGTGATCGCTCACAGCTGACTGTCACTGCATCCTCCTCCATGCCCCCTCCTTTCCTCTGTCCCTCTCAGCTGTCCCCTCCGTTCTGCTCTTATCTGTCCCCTCCGTTCTGCTCTTATCTGTCCCCTCCGTTCTGCTCTTATCTGTCCCCTCCGTTCTGCTCTTATCTGTCCCCCTCCGTTCTGCTCTTATCTGTCCCCTCCGTTCTGCTCTTATCTGTCCCCTCCGTTCTGCTCTTATCTGTCCCCTCTGTTCTGCTCTTATCTGTCCCCTCCGTTCTCCCCCTCAGTTCTTCCGTCCTCCCCCTCCTCCTTCCTTTGTGTATGGATAGAGTCAGCTGACTCTGTCCATTCACATAACTGAAACATTGTAATCTTCTGTGATTACGATGTGTCAGTTTATGAATGGAGAGAAGCTGCGGTCTTCTCTCCATTCATTGTCAGTGCAGCTGACGCTGCAGAGAAAGGGACTGGGGAATCTCTATCCTCTGTCTCTTTCTCTGTCTCAAGGGGGAGATATCAGAGGTCTGTTAAGACCCCTGATATCTCACCAAAGCCCCCCAAAAGGGCTGATTAAAAAAAAAAAAAAAAACAATAAAGAATAAAAGAAATATTATTGTAAAAAATAAAAATTGTAAAAAAAAAAAAAAATAACACGCACATACAACGTTCTCAGGTGATTGCTAACAGATCCCCGCACCCCAGGTAATTCGACAATTTTTTCCCAATATAAGACATACCCCGAAAGTAAGACATAGTGGGGCTTTTAGGGATAAAAAGAAAGTAAGACACTGTCTTACTTTCGGGGAAACACGGTAGTTTAACAAATTCACAAAGTTATTGTCTCATAATGTTTTAACATTTGTTGAAAAAAAAAAGTTACAAGAATGTAATGAAAATATTTTATGCCTAATTAATGATACTGCATTTCTTTTACAGAAATTGCATCTAAAATCAAATAAATATGGAAGATAACAAGCTCATATGAAGAGCAAAGAGAATATCAGGAAAATTCAAAGTTAAAGAAGGAATCCTCTAGGGAAGAATATTGGACAAAAGATTTATACTTCAGATTTATGATGATTTATCTTATTCAACAACGTTTTTCTAAAATAACAGAACTTGAAGAAGAAACTTTAAAGACATTTCATGAAGAAAAAATTAATCAGAAGAAACTTTATCTATCTACTATAGATAAACAATTTGGGACTCAAACATTTGTCCACATATACATTTTTTGATAATCCAATTATTCTGATATTAATGTTCATATTAAGTTCGGATTATCATTATTATTTTTATTTATTTTTCTTTAATCATATATTGAATATTTTTAGGTAACAACTGCACACTCATTCTAGTTTATAGAGCATCTTTTGTTCATAACTTAAGAAACCTATCACTCTTAATAGAACTATGGAAAGTTATGACAAGTTTTAGAGTGTAAAGTATATTTCCATACTAAAATATTATTTGAGCACAAATATGGAAATATATTATTGCATCATTTATTTTAATAATAATAATAATAATAATAATTATTATTATTATTATTAATAATAATAATAATAATAATAATAATAATAATAATTATAGATATGAGTCATCATTATGTTATACATTTTTAAATTCTATACCATTATTTTAAGATTTTGAATAGATAGATCTAAGAGGAGTTAAAGTAAAGAGAAAAGCGATTAGAAGGAGAGTTATTTCTAGCTGCTTCAGTTCTGAGGAATATTGTGTTCGATCATTTGATACAAGGATTCATAAATGTGACATGAATGATGTTTTGAATGTATTAGATTAATTTAATATGATTAATCATAATTCAGGGGGGATTGTTAGAATATTATTCCAAATTCACAATTCGGAACTTATAGGTGTTATATTATATTCATGGCAAGCTTACAAAACATATTTGGTTTTATGATTAGTTATAATAAATAGAGTATGTGTGAATGACCTTGATCAATTGATTTGACATGATTCTTCATCTAAAGCTGAGCATTGCTGGATGTTTCTGGTGTAGCTAATTTGAGTATGACATATAAGGTATCTTGGTATAGAATGTCATGAGAAGACAAGAATAGACCTCCAGAATAGACCAGTATTTATGTAGTGAGAGAAATAATATATTTGTTTATATCCTGTTAAGTTTAGTGTAGTTCCAGTCATATTAATAAGTATTAGTATATAGTTACTTAATGTAGTTAAAGTTTGGTAATATGTGTTCATATTATGTAGATGTTTGGTTATATGACATTACATGATCAGCACATTACTTCAAGTATGGAGTGTTACATGTGGGCTTGTCAATCGAATGCCATATATAACTCTGAGTTAGTATCTACTTTTGTATAGCATATTGCTGAAGCTAGCAGAAATGAATATGTGCCATAAAAGGTTCTAAGTTTTTGTGAGGTTATGACTTTCACATGTAACATATAAAGCCAACGTTTCTATACTGAAGGGCAGACACACACAGAGACAGACACACACAGCCACTAGGATAGATGACACTGACATGTTCACAAGACACTTTGACAAGTTGGGACAGCTGGATTATGCCAGAAGTCTAAGCATGTAATTTCCTGCTTCTTCTTGGATGACACACGAGGCAGCAGGACAGAAGGCAGCATGAAGCACACATGCTTTCATAAGCTTATTACAGCTTTATAACTTTTTATTCTATTTCATATATTTTTACCCACACTGAACTGAACTATTATACTTTTTACATCGTATTAATGATGCCAAGTGTGTGACAATAAACTCACACTTTGTTTTAAGTCAGTTTGACTATCAAGGCTATTTATCTGGAAGCGCCTCTGAGAATAAGAATATTTAGAATTATAGTATTTATACTTTTCTTCATTCTGCTTCAGTGCTTCCTTCCGTACACTGCTTCCTCCAATCTGGACCTTCAGATATCAGATTTTACAGCCGAATATTGTAACCAAGAACCAGAAGAGACTAGCTCAGTTACAAAGCTGGGACATAGAACTGTCTATTAAAACACATGTAACAACAGATATCCACTTAGGGATAGGGATTGGGGAACGGTTCGGCCTGAGCATAAGTTCGGGCCGAACTTTGGTTATTCGGATATTCAGCGAACAACGAACAATATGCAGTGTTCGGGGCAAATTCGAAATCCGCCGATACACCGTTAAAGTCTATGGGATACTAACATAAAAAATTATAAGTGCTCATTTTAAAGGCTTATATGCAAGCTATTGTCATAAAAAGTGTTTAGGGACCAGGGTCCTGCCCCAGGGGACATGTATTGTTGCAATTTTTTTTTAAAAAACGTCAGTTTTTTTTGGGAGCAGCTATTTTTTTAAAGTGAAACAATAAAAATGAAATATTCCTTTAAATATCATTCCTGGGGGGTGTCTATATTATGCCTGTAAAGTGGCACATTTTTCCCGTGTTTAGAACAGTACCACAGCAAAATGACGTTTCTAAAGGAAAAATTGTCACTTAAAACTGATTGAGGCTGTAATGAATTGTCGGGTCTCGGCAATATACAGTCAGGTCCATAAATATTGGGACATCAACACAATTCAAATCTTTTTGGCTCTATACACCACCACAATGGATTTGAAATGAAACAAACAAGATGTGCTTTAACAGCAGTCTTTTAGCTTTAATTTGAGGGTATTTACATCCAAATCAGGTGAACGGTGTAGGAATTACAACAGTTTATATATGTGCCTCCCACTTTTTAAGGGACCAAAAGTAACGGGACAATTGGCTGCTCAGCTGTTCCATGGCCAGGTGTGTGTTATTCCCTCATTATCCCATTTACAAGGAGCAGATAAAAGGTCTAGAGTTCATTTCAAGTGTGCTATTTGCATTTGGAATCTGTTGCTCTCAACTCTCAATATGAGATCCAAAGAGCTGTCAATATCAGTGAAGCAAGCCATCATTATGCTGAAAAAACAAAACAAACCCATCAGAGAGATCGCAAAAACATTAGGTGTGGCCAAATCAACTGTTTGGAACATCCTTAAAAAGAAAGAACGCAACGGTGAGCTCAGCAACACCAAAAGACCCAGAAGACCATGGAAAACAACTGTGGTGGATGACCGAAGAATTCTTTCCCTGGTGAAGAAAACACCCTTCACAACAGTTGGCCAGATCAAGAACACTCTCCAGGAGGTAGGTGTATGTGTGTCAAAGTCAACAATCAAGAGAAGACTTCACCAGAGTGAATACAGAGGGTTCACCACAAGATGTTGGTGAGTAGGGATGAGCCGAACACCCCCGGTTCGGTTCGCACCAGAACCTTCGAACGGACCGAAAATTCGCACGAACGTTAGAACCCCATTGACGTCTATGGGACTCGAACGTTCGAAATCAAAAGTGCTTATTTTAAAGGCTAATTTGCATGGTATTGTCCTAAAAAGGGTTTGGGGACCCGGGTCCTACCCGAGGGGACATGTATCAATGCAAAAAAAAGTTTAAAAACGGACGTTTTTTCGGGAGCAGTGATTTTAATGATGCTGAAAGTAAAAAAAAAAAAAAAGTGAAATATTCCTTTAAATATCGTACCTGGGGGGTGTCTATAGTATGCCTGTAAAGGGGCGCGTGTTTCCCGTGTTTAGAACAGTCCCTGCACCAAATGTCATTTTTAAAGGAAAAAATCTCATTTAAAACTGCTTGCGGGTTTAATGTAATGTCTGGTCCTGGCAATATGGATGAAAATCAGTGAGACAAACGGCATGGGTACCCCCCAGTCCATTACCAGGCCCTTTGGGTCTTGTATGGATATTAAGGGGAACCCCGCACCCAAATTAAAATAAGGAAAGGTGTGGGGCCACCAGGCCCTATATACTCTGAACAGCAGTATACAGGCGGTGCAAACAAGACAGGGACTGTAGGTTTGTTGTTAAGTAGAATCTGTTTGTAATTTTGAACGGGTACATTTTTAACGTGTTTAGCTCCAGCCAAGAAATCTTTTTTAAGCTTTTTGGAAAACATAGGGAAGGGTTATCACCCATGTGACATTTGTTTTGCTGTCTTTCCTCCTCTTCAGAAGATTTCACCTCACTTTTTGTCACAAATGTTTTTTGAAAATTTGGGTTTTTTTGTGGAACAAGGATTGGAAAGCATCAGTGGAAAGGAGAAATGTTTTTCCCATATTAACTCTTACAGGAGAGAATTTCCCTTCCTAGGGGTAGATTTCATCTCACTTCCTGTTGTCTCCTTCCGTTTGCAAGTAGGAGTCGTTTGTAAGTTAGATGTTTGAAAGTAGGGGCCTGCCCTATATACTCAGCAGAAATTTGGGCCTTAGATGTTGTGGCCACAACACTGTAATAGGGCGTACACACGGTCGGACTTTGTTCGGACATTCAGACAACAAAATCCTAGGATTTTTTCCGACGGATGTTGGCTCAAACTTATTTTGTCTACACATGGTCGCACAAAGTTGTCGGAATTTCCGATCGCCAACCACGCGGTCACGTACACCACATACGACGAGACTAGAAAAGGCCGGTTCAGAACCAAGCGCGGCACCCTTTGGGCTCCTTTTGCTAATCTCGTGTTAGTAAAAGTTTGGTGAGAGATGATTCCCGCTTTTTCAGACTCGTGGCTTTCAGATCGTTTTCTGCCATTCAGTTTCTGCTTGTGGGTTTGTATCTGCTCTTCAGTGCGTGCAGTCAGTTCGTATTGGAGTTTTCTGTGCGATCTTGTCCGCTCGTTGCTGTTTTTCAGGTCGCTCTTCACAGGCCTTGCTGTTCTTCAGTGCGTTCTGTTACTTCGTTCTGAGCAGCCGACCGTTTTCTAGCTATGTTTCGTATGCGTACTCCTCGTAGAGTTCGTGCTGTGCGGGGGCTTGGTGTTGGGGTCCTGACCTTGACACAAGTCCAGTCCATGAACAGGGTGGGGAGGAGTTCATGGACCAAGAATTGGTTGCTTCAGCGTGACCAGTTCTCTCATATGCCTTTGCTCCGTGAGATCCGTGAGAATAATCTTGATGATTTCAGGAACTTACTCAGGATGACGGACCCCGTATTTCACCTATATCAGCAGGCAGGATACCTGCATGAGGCAAGCCATCACTCCGGAGCAGAGGTTGGTCGCTACCCTGCGGTATTTGGCCACAGGGAGAAGCCTGCAGGACTTAAAGTTCTCGACAGGCATCTCCCCCCAGGCTCTGGGGATCATTATCCCAGAGACCTGTTCTGCCATCATCCAGGTCCTGCAGAAGGAGTATATGAAGGTAAGATTTTTATCCTTTTATATCACATTTTATTGTATTGAATGTTTGCTAATATATTGTATTTCTTTCCTCATTCCCTAATTACCATGATTGTAATATGCTGTGAATGTCCCCTTTGTCCTCATGCATGCTGGATTTTTAGGTAATTATTATTTTAGGTCCTTCATACATATTTGCCCTTCAATAACCTCCCCAGCATGGTGTCTCCTGCCCTATATTCACCTCATGTAGTCACTTAACAATGTATTTTATCAGCTCCATAGTAGTGCTTTACCCCAAACACCCCCTAAAATGTTTGGAAATGTTATTTTTGATTTAAAATTAGACAGAGTGCCAGAGGTTTTTTTTTGTGGTGTCCCCCAAAATTTTTTAGTAACCCTCCCTCCCCCAACTGCTATGTCAGCTGATCCCAATTCTCTATCCTCAATCATCTATCTGCTGACTTTGCCAAACCCATACACACTATACCCACCTCTTTAGTGCTCAGATGTATGGATGAATTCCCCAAAGCATGTAGTGCAAGGGCCTGCCTGTATACTTTCCAATGGTACTGTTTAAAGTTTTTGTATCCTATTATTATCTTGATAGGTAATAGCAGAATGTCCAAATGTGCTCAAATGTGTACAATGTGTATTTATATCTTTGTATTATGACACTTCTTACCTGTCCAGTGGTCTGCCAATAGTATAACTAAGGAGGGGCTGTTCAAAGTAATACCCATTATTTAGACATTCATCTCTCAATGAAGTGAAGAGGGTTACCTGTCCAAGATTTCCACACACCCCATAATGTTAGAAATGGCCCATGAGAGGGGGGGAGGGGGAATATGATAGGTGTACCTTATACTTTGGCCTTGTTAAATTACCCTTAGTAAATGCTATCTGGAGGTTGCCCCATAATGTTTGTGTATAATCTGCTTGCCATGTTTCTGAGTAAAAATAGTAATGTTTATTGTTTTTTCCTCAACAGTTTCCTTCCACGCCACAGGAATGGCAGACTGTGGCCTCCCACTTTGCCCAGCGGTGGGACTTTCCTAACTGCGGAGGGGCAAGTGATGGGAAACACGTCCACATCGTCCCACCACCCAACTCGGGGTCGTACTATTATAATTACAAGGGGTTTAATAGTAAAGTGATGTTGGCAGTGGTGTCGGCTAATTACGACTTCTTGTATGTGGACGTGGGGAAGAATGGCTGGATGTCCGATGGTGGAGTCATCGCCCAGACGGAGTTTTACAGGTATCTCCAGAATGGCAGCTTGGACTTGCCAGCTCCAGAAGACAATGTGGAAGGACTCCCATTCATGTTCGTTGCTGATGAAGCGTTTGCGCTGGGGGACCACCTGATGCGGCCATTCCCAATGAGGACCCTCACCCCGGAACAGAGGGTTTTTAATTACCGGCTGGCCAGAGCCTGAAGAGTGGTGGAGAACACATTTGGAATCCTGGCCAGCCGGTTCCGACTATTTCTGACACCCATCCATATGGCGGAGTATAAACTGAACCATATTATACTGGTGTGCTGTGTTCTCCATAACTTTTTAAGGAAACATTCGGCCAACTATGCTGGCTCAGTTGGGCCTGAGGCCTGAATCCTACATCAAACCACACTGACGGCGCTTGAAAGTGGCCGTCCTGGCTTGCCCTCCCTGAGTGCCCGTGATGTCCGGTTACGCTACCTGGAGTTCTTTGCGGGTAGGGGGGCTATCAATATGCCAGACAATCTGTGAAGCCTTTTTATAATAAAAAAAAAAGAAATTCTTGGTGGACATTTACTGCTTGTGTTTGTTTTAGCTGACCCTGACAGAAATGTTTTGAGTGCAGAAAATGTTGTGATTGTGTAACCTTATACAAAGCACTGTTGGCTGTTATTTCCTAAATGCAAAAACACATTTCACTACAAGTGCACTTGCAAATGCACTGAAACTGCACTTGTAGTGCCAAGAGGATTTGCCCTTAGTAAATAACCCCCATTTGCAATGAAAACAGCAATTACATCACCCCAAAAGTGTTGTAGCGTTGAGACAATAATCCACACATTCTTGATTAACAATCTTTTTAATACCTGCACAATCACATGTGCATTTACCAAAGGTTTAGAAAAAAACCAACATGTTTGTGGTATACCAATTTTTGTGGTGACATTATCAAAACTCAAAATGTCCATTTTACATAAAACAGGTATGTGTAAAACCAACAAGAAAGACACAAATCTTGAACTTACAAAGTTCACATTTGGTAGAACTTGAAGGCAATATCATACATGAGTATTTAGGAACTGTGTTTGATATTGCGTTCAGATGGGGGGAAATCACCCCTGGAAAAGCCAAATTTGGAAGGATGTGTTTTGGGGGAGCAAGCCCTTCCTGTCAGCTACTTTATAATTGAGGAAGAGGTTGCACCCCCAAAACGCGTCCATTGATCTCCCGTGATGGCAGATAGCACATGTTGACACACTGTGTGCATCCTCCAAATTTGGCTTTGGGAAAAATCACAAAAACATTTCGCACATTGTAGCACACAAAAGAAGAAAGTGATTTTGAGGGGCTTTAAACTCGCCCCAAAACATCAATGATTTTTTTATTTTTTGGAATAACATCATTGATGTTTTGCTTGATGATTTCCAATTGTAACATACACCCCATGATCTCCCCGATCAGGATCTGGGCACTTTCGGATGTGAAAGGATCTGGATCCACAACCTCACGATCACCTAAAAAGAGAGGAACCCCAAAATAAATTAGGTCTAAAAAAAATGCCGCCATCCATCTCTTATCTGAGCTTGTGGTCGCAGACACTCACCTGTTGTGGTGACTAGTTCCACCACGTCTTCCTCCTCCTGCTCAGCTTGTGTTGTGGGGATTTCCCCTTCTTCCAGAGGGGGGGGGGGCTCTGGTCTCCTCGGATGAGGGGTGTCTTCCGAGTCTTTTCTCCCCTATGTAAAGCAAAAATGGTATACTTAGCACACAGATATTTGATGGCAGAACTATAAAGATGAAACATTGCTTGGAAGTGGGGTACAATTGTCTATTATAGCAGAGTTCCAAGATGTAGCTTTTTTAGTGTCCTTTGTCAAGCTGCAATACTTTACCTGTTTTGTACAAGCTTCACAGATGGAGACACCCCCTATAGTATACACTGGAGCACCTGTGTGGCCCCCTAATAAAAATGGTGTTCTTTTGTCCCACACTAGTGCTCCATTGTCCAGATGTGAAAACAGCTGCTGAGTGTCCTCTCCTTACACAGAATCTAGTTTGCATTTCATTCTAGTAACAAAGCCATCTACACAACCCAATTCTTTGAAGACAAGTATAGGGCGTCAAAATGGTGGCCAAATGCATATGGCCTAAACAATGGTATTTTATAATTTGAACGAAAAATGTTTGATCCGAACGAATAATGTGCCCATGAACATGAAAGTTGCCATTTTAAACTGTACAACAGTTCCTAAAAGCACATGGAGCAGCACGAACGTAATAAACACAAAAAGAATAGGAACACAGCACAACTACTTACTTTTTTGCAGCACTCTCCGGATCTTTCTGTACTGCTCATGTTCTCGTAATTTGATGCCCGACCACCGCTTCCTGAGCTGATCTTTCGATCGTCGTACCCCGAAATTCCCGTGCAGACTCCTGACCACTTTCGCCATGATCTTGGCCTTTCGGACATTGGGGTTGGGGTAAGGCCCATACTTTCCATCATAGTCGGACTTCTTCAGGATGTCCACCATTTCCAACATCTCCCCAAAGGACACATTTGAGTCCTTAAATCTCCTTCTGGATTGGGACGTTTCAGGCTCCGGCCTTTCCTCCCCCTCCTCCTCGTTGCTACAATTAGCACGCACCTGCTGTCTATCCGCCATGTGCTCTTCCCCCACTGCGCCGAACGAAAAGGGGCAGGGAATAGACTAGAAAGAACGTCAGGGGCGGGTGGAGTTATACGCATGAGCAGTGTGTATAAAGCGTAACACACGTGCGTATTACGTACGATCTGTGAGCGGAGGAAGGAGCATCGGAGACGCCGATCGTGATAACGAAGGTAAGATCTAAACTTGCGCCTATACTGCTTCGAAATGGAAGCCTATATTGTAACAAGATTAGGGGAGTTTGGCCTGACATTAGGGTTTGTCTTGTGTTGTGTCTTGCAGAGAAAATGGATGGGTTCAACGACCACAATTTCCTGCCCCTGTTCATTGACAAATACAGGGAGCTGCCCTGTCTGTGGCAAGTGAGACACCCCCACTATAATCACAAACAGAAGAGGCAGGCAGCGCTGGAGAAACTGCTGGAGTTGCTGAAGCCGGTGGTCCCCACAGCAACCATCCCTTATTTAAAAGCTAAAATTGGTGGCCTGAGGAGCACTTAACTTAGGGAGCGCAAGAAGGTCACAGATTCCCAGAGATCCGGAGCTGCAGCAGATGACGTTTATGTCCCCAGGCTGTGGTACTATGAGAGACTGCAATTTCTGTCAGACCACATTGAAGTCAGGGAATCCCTCTCTACTCTTCCTTCCACGCTTCCTTCCACCCCAGCTGAGGCTTCTGATGTCCAACCTGGTCCTTCCAGCCAGGAAGAAGTGGAGGAGCCCAGCTGGAGTCAGGTATAGCATTCCTCTACAGATTTCTGGGCAATAAATAAATGATGTTTATTAGATGTTATTATTGATCACTAATTGCTGATTAAAAAAAGTGCTTTACATATCAATAGACAGTAGTGGGCACCCAAAATTGGGACAAGAATGAAAACTGCTGGGCTCAGAAGGATAGTCTGTTATATTTGTTAACATTCAATTTGCAGCAGTCAGGAGGTGAAAATTGTGTGTGATTTGATGAAGAAAAAACTAAAACTATGTCCCTTTTTCATACACAGGAAGACCTCAGCCAGGAGGAGGTTGTGGAATGTGGCAGTCAGGAGGAGGCGGGGATTAGTGGCAGTCAGGAGGAGGCGGGGCTAAGTGTCAGCCAGGAGAAGTCTGGGACCAGTCGCAGCCTGACTGAGTCTCAGGTCCCTCCCCTCCGCCTGCCACATAAACGAGCCAGAAAGGCCACTCCGAGTCCCGTGCAGGATTCAGCATTCAGGCTGATCCAGGAGGCTTCTGCGTCCCTCAGAGCCTTACCAACTCCTGAAGAGGCCTTTGCCTGCATGGCTGCCACCAAATTGCAGGGCATGCAGGAGGGTCAACGCAGACTCTGTGAGGACCTTCTGTACAAAGTCCTACGTAAGGGGGTGAGTGGGGAACTAACACCCAAGACGGATGTCATTGAGTTGGACCATCCTCCTCCTCCTCCTGCTGCCACAACTCCACCATCACAGCCACCGCGTGTAAGGAAGCGTGGAAGGAAGACCTGAGAGTGATGACCCTGGGTTCAGTCTGGTCTGACAGAAGATGCAGTCTCTCGTATGACCACAGCCTGGGGACACAAATGTCATCTGCTGCTTTCCGGATCTCTGGGACTTCTGGACCAGACTGCTCTCCCTTAGATAAGGACTCCTCAGGCCACCAATTTGGCTTTTAAATTATTGATGTGTGCCCTGGGGGTCCAAGGCTTCGCCCACTTCTGCAGTTTCTCCAGCGTTGCCTCCCTCTTTGTTTAGTTGTGACCCCTTAATAAAATTTTTTGGGTAAATTCTACTTTCCTGTGTGTGTTTTCATCCAAAAATGACAGTTTGTTGGTGACGATTTAGGTACATTTCTAAAGTACAATGTGAAATTAACAAGGGACAACAACACCAAACAATCTCCTACAGATTAAATAGAACAACATATCAATGGTGTTGTGGGAACTTGACACAAAAAACACACACAAACATTTTCGGGAGTACAAATCAAAATCGCCCAAAAAAATAAAATAAAAATACAAACACAAAAAAAGAATCTACATTAAAGCCAAAAAATATATAAAAAATATACAAAAATATGTTGTCAGATGTGAGAAATCAAAATATATTGAGGGAATCACGATAAATAGTAACGAAATAAGTTTGTGAGAAGTGTGTGTGAATATGAGCAGCAAAACTACTTAATTCTTGTCACATTATAAAGAAGAAGAGAGTGCGCTGTATTAAACCATTTTTAACATTGCAGCGTGACGAAAGTGCTGTATCCATTGCGAACGAGCTGTTCCATCTTGGAATTTCTTCTGAGCATGCGTGGCACTTTGTGCATCGGAACAGGCCACACACGGTCGGCATTGACGCGATCGGATTTTGTTGTCGGAAAATTTTATCTCCTGCTCTACAACTTTGTGTGTCGGAAAATCCGATGGAAAATGTCCGATGGAGCCCACACACGGTCGGAATTCCAACAACACGCTCCGATCGGACATTTTCCATCGGAAAATCCGACCGTGTGTACGGGGCATAAGCCCTCACAGGGCCCTGCTGTGAAATATTAGATCAAGAATTGTAATTACATGCCCCTGTTGAACAGGGGCAGAAAAACTGGGCCTTTGGTGGTGGTGGTGGTGGTGGTGCCACAACACTGTAATGCCCCGTACACACGGTCGGACTTTGTTCGGACATTCCGACAACAAAATCCTCGGATTTTTTCCGACGGATGTTGGCTCAAACTTGTTTTGCCTACACACGGTCGCACAAAGTTGTCGGAATTTCCGATCGCCAAGAACGCGGTGACGTCAAGCACGTACGACGAGACTAGAAAAGGCCAGTTCAGAACCAAGCGAGGCACCCTTTGGGCTCCTTTTGCTAATCTCGTGTTAGTAAAAGTTTGGTGAGAGACGATTCGCGCTTTTTCAGACTCGTGGCTTTCAGATCGTTTTCTGCTGTTCAGTTTGTGCTTGTGGGTTTGTATCTGCTCTTCAGTGCGTGCAGTCAGTTCGTATTGGAGTTTTCTGTGCGATCTTGTCCGCTCGTTGCTGTTTTTCAGGTCGCTCTTCACAGGCCTTGCTGTTCTTCAGTGCGTTCTGTTACTTCGTTCTGAGCAGCCGACCGTTTTCTAGCCATGTTGCGTTTGCGTACTCCTCGTAGAGTTCGTGCTGTGCGGGGGCTTGGTGTTGGGGTCCTGACCTTGACACAAGTCCAGTCCATGAACAGGGTGGGGAGGAGTTCATGGACCAAGAATTGGTTGCTTCAGCGTGAACAGTTCTGTCATATGCCTTTGCTCCGTGAGATCCGTGAGAATAATCCTGATGATTTCAGGAACTTTCTCAGGATGACAGACCCCGTATTTCACCGTTTGTTGGCTTCGCTGACCCCCTATATCAGCAGGCAGGATACCTGCATGAGGCAAGCCATCACTCCGGAGCAGAGGTTGGTCGCTACCTTGCGGTATTTGGCCACAGGGAGAAGCCTGCAGGATCTCAAGTTCTCGACAGGCATCTCCCCCCAGGCTCTGGGGATCATTATCCCAGAGACCTGTTCTGCCATCATACAGGTCCTACAGAAGGAGTATATGAAGGTAAGATTTTTATCCTTTTATATCACATTTTATTGTATTGAATGTTTGATAATATATTGTATTTCTTTCCTCATTCCCTAATTACCATGATTGTATTATGCTGTGAATGTCCCCTTTGTCCTCATGCATGCTGGATTTTTAGGTAATTATTATTTTAGGTCCTTCATACATATTTGCCCTTCAATAACCTCCCCAGCATGGTGTCTCCTGCCCTATATTCACCTCATGTAGTCACTTAACATTGTATTTTATCAGCTCCATAGTAGTGCTTTACCCCAAACACCCCATAAAATGTTTTGAAATGTTATTTTTGATTTAAATTCAGGCAGAGGGCCAGAGGCTTTTTTTTTGTGGTGTCCCCAAATTTTTTGTAACCCTCCCTCCCCCAACTGCTAAGTCAGCTGATCCCAATTCTCTATCCTCAATCATCTATCTGCTGACTTTGCCAAACCCATACACACTATACCCACCTCTTTAGTGCTCAGATTTATGGATGAATTCCCCAAAGCATGTAGTGCAAGGGCCTGCCTGTATACTTTCCAATGGTACTGTTTAAAGTTCTTGTATCCTATTATGATCTTGATAGGTAATAGCAGAATGTCCAAATGTGCTCAAATGTGTACAGTGTGTATTTATATCTTTGTATTATGACACTTCTTACCTGTCCAGTGGGCTGCCAATAGTGTAACTAAGGAGGGGCTGTTCCAAGTAATACCCTGTATTTAGGCATTCATCTCTCAATGAAGTGAAGAGGGTTACCTGTCCAAGAGTTCCCCCCCCTATAATGTTAGAAATGGCCCATGAGAGGGGGGGGGGATATGATAGGTGTACCTTATACTTTGTTGTTGTTAAATTCCCCTTAATAAATGCTATCTGGAGGTTGACCCATAATGTTTGTGTCTAATCTGCTTGCCAGGTTTCTGTGAAAAAATAGTAATGTTTATTGTTTTTTCCTCAACAGTTTCCTTCCACGCCACAGGAATGGCAGACTGTGGCCTCCCACTTTGCCCAGCGGTGGGACTTTCCTAACTGCGGAGGGGCAATTGATGGGAAACATGTCCACATCGTCCCACCACCCAACTCGGGGTCGTACTATTATAATTACAAGGGGTTTAATAGTATAGTGATGTTGGCGGTGGTGTCGGCTAATTACGACTTCTTGTATGTGGACGTGGGGAAGAATGGCCGGATGTCCGATGGTGGAGTGATCGCCCAGACGGAATTCTACAGGCGTCTCCAGAATGGCAGCTTGGACTTGCCACCTCCAGAGGACAATGTTGAAGGTCTCCCATTTGTGTTCGTTGCTGATGAAGCATTTGCGCTGGGGGACCACCTGATGCGGCCATTCCCGATGAGGACCCTCACCCCGGAACAGAGGGTTTTTAATTACCGGCTGGCCAGAGCCCGAAGAGTGGTGGAGAACACATTTGGAATCCTGGCCAGCCGGTTCCGATTATTTATGACACCCATCCATATGGCGGAGTATAAACTGAACCATATAATACTTGCCTGCTGTGTTCTCCATAATTTTCTACGAAAACATTCAGCCAACTATGCTGGCTCAGTTGGGCCTGAGGCCGGAATCCCAAATACATCAACAATGACGGCACTTGAAAGCGGCCGTCCTGGCTTGCCCTCCCTGAATGCCCGTGATGTCCGGTTACGCTACCTGGAGTTCTTTGCGGGTAGGGGGGCTATCAATATGCCAGACAATCTGTGACACCTTTTTCAAATACAAAACAACCAAAATAAATTCTTGGTGGACATTTACTGCTTGTGTTTGTTTTAGCTGACCCTGACAGAAATGTGTTGAGTGCAGAAAATGTCGTGATTGGGTAACCTTATAAAAAACAGTGTTGGCTGGTACTTCCTAAATGCAAAAACACATTTCACTACAAGTGCACTTGCAACTGCACTGAACCTGCACTTGTAGTGCAAAGAGGATTTGCCCTTAGGAAATAACCCCCATTTGTGCATAAAACAACAATTACATCACCCCAAAAGTGTTGTAGTGTTGAGACAATAATCCACACATTCTTGAGTAAGGCACTTTTTTATACCTGCACAATCACATGCGCATTTACCACAGGTTTTTAAAACAAACCAACATGTTTGTTGTATAACAATGTTTGCAGTAGCATTATGAAAAATCAAAATATCCATTTCAGATAAAACAGGCCTGTGTAAAACCAACAAGAAAGCCAAAAAACTTGAACTTACAAAGTTCACATTAGGTAAAACCTGAAGGCTATATCAGACATCAGTATTTAGGAACTGGGTTTGATATAGCGTTCAGATGGGGGGAAATCACCCCTGGAAAAGCCAAATTTGGAAGATGCACACCAATTTACAAATGTCCACATGTGCTATCTGCCATCATGGGGGATCAAGGGACGTGTTTGGGGGGAGCAAACCCTTCCTCAACGCTACTTTATAATTGAGGAAGGGGTTGCCCCCCCAAAACGCGTCCATTGATCTCCCGTGATGGCAGATAGCACATGTTGGCACACTGTGTGCATCCTCCAAATTTGGCTTTTCTAAACATTGAAAAAAGTTTGGTACGATAAAACAGGTGATTTTGTGGGGTTTAAATTCGCCCCAAAACATCAATGATGTTATTATTTTTTTAATAACATCACTGATTTGTTGCTGGATGTTTTGCAATTGGAGATTACACCCCATGATCTCCCCTATCAGTATCTGGGCACTTTCAGATGTAAAGCGTTCTGGATCCCTCACATCACGATCACATAAAAAGAGATAAAGAACAAAAAAAAAGGTCTCAAAAATCTGCCACCAGCCATCTCTTTTACCTGAGTCTGTGGTCGCAGACACTCACCTGTTGTGGTGCCAATCTCCACCACGTCTTCTTCTTCCTCCTGCTCAGCTTCTTGGGTTGGTATTTCCCCTTCTTCCAGAGGGGGGGGGGTCTCTGGTCTCCTGGGATGAGGGGTGTCCGAGTCTTTTCTCCCCTATGTAAAACAAAAATGGTATACTTCGCACACAGATATTTGATGGCAGAACTATAGAAATAGGAAACATTGCTTGGAAGTGGGGTACAATTGTCTATTTTAGCCGAGTTCCAAGATGTATATTTTTTATTGCCCTTTGTCAAGCTGCAATACTTTACCTGTTTGGTACAAGCTTCACAGATGGAGACCCCCCTATAGTATACACTGGAGCACCTGTGTGGCCCCCTAATAAAAATGGTGTTCTTGTGTCCCACACTAGTGCTCCAGTGTCCAGATGTGAAAACAGCTGCTCAGTGTCCTCTCCTTACACACAATCTAGTTTGCATTTCATTCTAGTAACAAACCCATCTACACAAACAAATATTTGGCATCCAAGTAGGCCCCCAAAAATGTGTGAAAATGCATATGGCCTAAACAATGGTGTTCTAGAGGCCGAAAGAAAAATGTTTGATACGAACGAATAATGTGCCCATGAACATTAAAGTTGACCTTTGGAAACGTTACAATTAATCAAAGCATATGGAGCAGAACGAACGTAATAAAGACAGAAAGAATAGGAACACAGCACAACTACTTACTTTTTTGCAGCACTCTCCGGATCTTTCGGTACTGCTCTGGCTCTCTCAACTTCAGGTCCGACCACCGCTTCCTGAGCTGATCTTTAGACCTTCGTACCCCGAAATTCGGCTCGAGACTCCTGACCACTTTCGCCATGATTTTGGCCTTTCGGATGTTGGGGTGGGGGTAAGGCCCATATTTTGCGTCATAGTCGGACTTCCTCATGATGTCGACCATCTCCAACATCTCCCCAAACGACATATTTGTGGCCTTAAAACGTCTCCTTCTGGATCGGGACGTGCCTGGATCCGTCCTTTCCTCCTCCTCCTCCTCCTCCTCGTTGCTACAATTAGCCCGCACCTGCTGTATGTCCGCCATCATGCTCTTCCCCCACTGCGCCGAACGAAAAGGGGCGGGGAATACACTAGAAAGAACGTCAGGGGCGGGCGGAGTTACACGCATGCGCAGTGTATATAAAGCGTAACGCGCGTGCGTATTACGTTTGATCTGTGAGCGGAGGAAGGAGCATTGAACGCGGCGATCGTAAGAACGAAGGTAAGAGACAAACTTGGGCCTATACTGCTTCTATAGATTGAGGCCTATATTGTAACAAGATTAGGAGAGTTTGGTGTGACATTAGGCTTTGTCTTGTGTTGTGTCTTGCAGTGAACATGGATATGGTACTGGAAGATCAGGACTTCATTTCAGTCTTCATAGAGATGCCCTGTCTGTGGGAGATTAAACACCCCCATTACAAGAACCAAGCAAAGAGGAAGGCAGCACTGGAGCAATTGTGTGAAATTGTGAAGCAGGTGATCCCCACGGCAGACATCACCTATTTAAAGATTTTCATTGGTGGCCTGAGGAGCACATATCTGAGGGAGCGCAAGAAAGTCCTGGATTCACAGAGATCCGGAGCAGCAGATGACATCTATGTCCCCAGGATGTTGTACTACGACAGGCTGCACTTTCTGGCAGGCCAGACTGAACCCAGGTCATCACTCTCCAGTCTTCCTTCCACGCTTCCTTCCCCCCCGGCTGAGGCTTCTGACGCCCAACCTGGGCCTTCCAGGCAATATGTGGAGGAGCCCAGATTGAGCCAGGTATAGCATTCCTCTAAATATTTCTGCTTGTCCAATCAATGATGTTAACTAGATGTTAGTTGGGAGTACTAATTTAGGATTGTGATTGATGATGCAAAAACTAAAACCATGTCCCTTTTTCATACACAGGGAAGTCTCAGCCAGGAGGTGGCCGGGCCGAGCCGGCTGGCTGATCTGCAGGTCCCTCCACCCCCCCTGGAAACAGAAAGTGGCAGTAGGAGGAGTACCCTAGAGGAGGCGGCTATCAGATTTTTTTGTAGAGCTACAGAGGTCCTGGGAGCACCACACACCAGGCAGGAGAACATTGCTGCATTCATAGCCTATAAAATGCAGAGGATGGAGGAGGGCCAAAAAGCCATGTGTGAGGCCCTCATATCAGAGGCTCTGGCGAAAGGTGTGAGGGGCCAAATTACACCTCACACACAGCTTTGGGATGGTCCTCCTCCTCCTCCTGCAGGTCCTACTCCTCCTCCAGGTCCTACGCCTCCTCCTGCCACATCTCCAACTGCACAGCCACAGCCGGAAGGAAGTGTGAAAGGAAGACCAGAGAGTGATTGCCCTGGATCCAGTCTGGTCGGCCAAAAGATGCAGCCTCTTGTGGTACCACAGCCTGGGGACACTGATGTCATCTGCTGCTATCCGAGTCTCTGTGAATCCCGGACCAGACTGCCCTCCCTTACATATGGACTCCTTAGGCCACCAATTTTGAGGTTTAAGAATTGATGTCTGCCGTGGGGGTCCCAGGCTTCACTAATTTATCCTGTTGATCCAGTGTTGCCTTCCTCTTTGTTTGGTTCTGAGCCCTTAATAAAGGATTTTTGTTTTGAATTATACTCTCCTTTGTGTTTTACTTCAAAAATGATGGTTTGTTTGTGAGGATTCAGGTACATAGTTAGTAAGGTTGAATAAAGACACCAGTCCATCGAGTTCAACCTGAGTGAGTGTGGGTCTACAACCCTGACCCTTGTCCCTAACCCTGAACATCGCACACTCACATCAATCCCTACCCTCAATCCAAGGTCCCCATTCATATACTAGGGCCAATTTTGGACAGAAGCCAATTAACCTACCAGCATGTCTTTGGAGTACATTTCTAATATACAATGTGAAATGAACAAGGGACACCAACAACAAAAAATCTCATGGAGATTAAATAATAAAAGATATCAATTGTGTTGGGGTAACTTGCCACACAAAACACACACAAAAATATTCTGGAGTAAAAATAAAAATAACATTGAACAAAGATCAGCCTTGGAAAAAATCCAAACATTAAAGAAAAAAAAAGGCTTAAAAACAAAAAAAAAAAAACATAAAAAATATAAAACTGTCAGATGTGACAACTAATAACAATATATTGAGGGAATCCCACTAAAAAAACACAAATAAAACTTTGTGAGAAGTGTGTGTGAATATGAGCATCAAAACGACTTAATTCTTGTCACATTATAAAGAAGAAGAGAGTGCGCTGTATTAAACCATTTTTTACATTGCAGCGTGACGAAAGTGCTGTATCCATCGCGAACGCTAAGTTTACCAGAACGAGCTGTCCCGTGTCGGAATTTCTTCTGAGCATGTGTGGCACTTTGTGCGTCGGAACAGGCCACACACGGTCGGAATTGACGCGATCGGATTTTGTTGTCGGAAAATTTTATCTCCTGCTGTCCAACTTTGTGTGTCGGAAAATCCGATGGAAAATGTCCGATGGCGCCCACACACGGTCGGAATTTCCGACAACACGCTCCGATCGGACAATGTCCATCGGAAAATCCGACCGTGTGTACGGGGCATAAGTCCTCACTCACTCTTAGTGGGTGCAGAAATGGGCCCTGCTGTGAAATATTAGATCAAGAATTGTAATTACATGCCCCTGTTGAACAAGGGCAGAAAAATTGGGCCTTTGGTGGTGGTGGTGGTGGTGGTGGTGCTGGTGCCACAACACTGTAAGTCCTCACTCGCTCTTGGTGGGTGCAGAAATGGGCCCTGCTGTGAAATATTAGATCAAAAATTGTAATTACATGCCCCTGTTGAACAGGGGCTGAAAAATTAGGCCTTAGGCACTGGTGCTGGTGCCACAACACTGCAACCCCTCACAGACACTCTAGTTGGAACGCAGGAAAGAGCCCTGCTGCAAAGTATTGCATCAAAAATTGTAATTACACGCCCCTGTTAAACAAGGGCTGAAAAATTGGGCCTTAGGCACTGGTGCTGGTGACACAACACTGCAACCCCTCACAGACACTCTAGTTGGAATGCAGGAACGAGCCCTGCTGCAAAGTATTGCATCAAATATTGTAATTACACGCCCCTGTTAAACAGGGGCAGAAAAATTGTGCCTTAGGCACTGGTGGCGCCCAGAACCAAAAATGTTCTTACAAGCTATCAGCGTGATCATTGAGGAGGAAGAGGATAATTACTCAGGGATAGTCACTCAGCATCAGCATAGGCAGTCTTTGAAGGGATCTAAGATTTCAAAAAAACTGGAGTTAGACTTACCGGTAACTCCTTTTCCAGTGGTCTTCCAGGACAGCCCTTGAGAGATGGAGTCCCTCCCATCGACCCAGGAAACACATTGCCAAAACAGTTCAAAAGGCGGTCCCTCAGGTCCCTGGTCAGTCATTCACCAAGAACCAAAGGATGGAACTGTAAAAAACATAACCATAACAGGTAATAATGTTAGTACATTCACATAATCAAAAAAGGGTGGGATCGTGCTGTCCTGGAAGACCACTGGAAAAGGAGTTACCGGTAAGTCTAACTCCAGTTTTCCCCAGTTGTCTTCCAGGACAGCCCTTGAGAGGATCCCCAAGTACTCACCAGATTAGGGGGGGACCATGGCTTGGAGAACTTTTCTCCCAAAAGCCTGATCCTGACTGGACATTAAGTCCAGTCGATAATGCCTTATAAAGGTGGAAATGCTTGACCACGTGGCTGCTTTACATATTTGCTCCGAGGTGGCACCAGCTCTTTCTGCCCAGGATGCTGATAATGCCCTTGTGGAGTGGGCTTTAATACCCCCAGGAGGATCTTTGTTTACTGTCTTATAGCCCTCTGCTATAGCTAGCCTAATCCACCTAGCTATGGTGACTTTAGAAGCTTTTTGCCCCTTACGTTGTCCGGAAAAAAGAACAAAAAGTGAATCTGAGATTCTAAATGGATTGGTTACCCTAAGATACTCTAGGATACACCTCCTCACATCTAATAAATGAAAACGCCTTTCTTTCTCGTTTGAAGCCTTTTGACAGAAAGAAGGGAGGACAATATCTTGTGACCTATGGAAATTAGATGCCACCTTTGGTAAGAACCCAGGGCCTGTCTTTAGGATGACTCTGTCTTCCAGAATTTGGAGGAATGGCTCTCTGACAGAGAGAGCTTGGATCTCACTAACTCTGCGTGCTGAAGTGATTTCCACAAGCAGTACTGTCTTGAAAGTGACCAGTCTTAGAGAGGCCTCTGAGATAGGTTCAAAAGGTGACCCCAAAAATGCCCTTAGAACAACTGATAGATCCCAGGTTGGGGCGATGTTAAGTCTAACTGGTTTGCGTCTGGAGATTGCTTTACAGAACCTAGCAATAAAAGGATCTTCCTGCAACCTTTTCTCTAAGTACACACTTAAGGCCGCTATCTGGACCTTAATAGTACTAGGAGTTAGCCCTTTGTCTATCCCCTCCTGGAGAAACTGCAGGATATTTGCTGTATCCGTATTTACCTCCCCTCGGCTGTTCAACCAGCTGTTAAATTTTCTCCAGACCTTCCTGTAAATGGCCTGAGTGACAGGTTTTCTACTTTGTAGCAGGGTCTAAATCACTCTGTCAGACAGGCCCTTGCTCCTCAAAATTTCCTCCTCAGTAACCACGCTGAGAGGTTCAGCATGGATACTTGTGGATGAAAGAGAGGTCCCTGCGACAGAAGGTCTGGTCTGTAGGGAAGCCTCAGAGGAGGTTGGTCTGTCAACTGTAGCAACGTTGTGAACCATGGTCTCTTGGGCCAAAACGGTGCCACTAAGATTAGACACGTTTCCTCTTCGCTAAAACTCTTGGGATGAGGTGAAGCGGAGGAAACGCATACGCTAAACTGAAGCTCCATGGGGTCTGTAAGGCGTCTACTGCCCAGGGCTGATCTCCTGGGTGTAGCGAGCAAACATTTGGAACTTTTGCATTCTCCTTGCTTGCAAACAGGTCCACTACTGGTTTTCCCCAGTAAGCTGCTATATATTTGAACACCTCTGGGTGTCGAGACCATTCTTGATTCGACACTTGTTGTCGACTCAAGAAATCTGCCGTGTTGTTGAGCTCCCCTTTCAGGTGAACTGCAGAGATGGAAGTCAGATTGGATTCTGCCCATAGAAACATGCGATTGGCCCCCAGCATTAGTCGACGACTTCTGGTGCCCCCTTGCTTGTTTATGTACACTACAGCCGTCATATTGTCTGAACGGACCTGTAGATGATGACCTTGTATTGCATTCTGAAAGAATAACAGAGCCCTGAGGACCGCTGTTAGCTCTTTCCAATTGGACGAGAGGAGCTTCTCCTCTGCCGTCCACCTGCCTTGTGCCCAATCTGAGTTGAGGTGGGCTCCCCACCCCCAGCTGCTCGCATCCGTAGTTAGTATGGACGTGATGGGAGAGATCCAGAGAACCCCTTTGTTCAAATTCTCTGAGTCTTTCCACCACCAGAGGGAGCGTTTTACTCTGGTGGGGATTGAAACCTCTTCTTCCAGATCCCTGTCTTTTAATTGTTCCAACAGAAAACTCTGAAGGTCTCTTTAGTGGAACCTGGCCCATTGTACAGCTGGAATGGCTGCTGTCATCAGTCCTAAGACCGACATCACCTCCCTCACTGTAACCCTGGCGCTGCTTTGAAGAAAGGACATTCTGTGGCGTAAATTCAATATCTTCTCCTCTGGCAGGACTATCCTCTGCTCTACTGACAGGATCTTGTACCCCAAATACAAAATTTCCTGTGTTGGGGTAGTCTTGGACTTTTCCAGACTGACTATCCACCCCAACTGCCTCAGGTTGAACTGAGTCAACTCTAGGTCCCGACGAAGTTGTTTCTCCGAATGGGCCGTGAGGAGTAAGTCGTCTAGATATGGAATAATCGTGACTGACTGTAGTCTTAACGGAACTAATGCCTCCCCGAGAACCTTGGTAAAGATTCTCGGGGAGGACGACAGTCCGAAAGGGAGTGCTCTGCACTGGAAATGATAAACCTTGGTGTCCATCTGAATCGCCATCCGAAGAAATTTCTGGCATTCCTTCCTTATTGGGATATGCAGATAGGCGTCCCTTAAATCCAGGGTAGCCATGAACACCTCTTTTTGGAGTAGATTCCTTATTGAGTAGATAGACTCCATCCGGAATTTTTTGTATCGGATGGAGCGGTTCAGAGGTCGGAGGTTCATGATTAGTCTGAATCTCCCGGACGGCTTTTTTACCACAAAAATGTGCGAGTAAAAACCGTCCCCCTGTTCCTGAATAGGGACTGGTGTCAATACCTCTTGATCCACCATTTCCCCTATTAACAGAGGCAAGGCCTTGGCCTTTTCTGAGTCTCTTGGAAGCTTTGTCACAAGAAACTTTGAGGGTGGGTCGCTGTGAAACTCCAGCGCATACCCCCTTTTTATAATGTTCAAGACAAACTCGTTTGAGGTTGTCTTTTCCCACTGTGGGAGAAAGTTCATTAATCTTCCTCCCACCGGGACCCTGATGTCACTGGGGTTTGGGGTTTGAATTGGGGCGGTTAAAAAGTATGCCCCCTTTTCCTTTCCCTTTTTGTCCTGTCCAAAGCTTTTTGGGCTTGAACTCCTTCTCTGACTTAGAGGGTTCCTTTGAGGGACGAAAAAATTTTCTTTAAAAATTTTTCTTTTTAATGGGAAAGGTTTTCTTTTTATCCGCCGTTCTTTCCAAGGCGGTATCTAGTTCAGGCCCGAAGACCAAGTCTCCTGTAAAGGGGACACTGCACAAACGTGTTTTAGACGCCGTGTCTCCCCCCCAAGTTTTCATCCAGACTGACCTCCTAGCTGCGACCGAAAGCGCTGCTGTTTTAGCCGTAAATTTAATGGCATCAGTGGAGGCGTCAGAGATGAAACTTGTCGCCTTAAAAAGCATAGGGAAGGTTTTTAAGATCTCCCCCCTAGGCGTGCCTGCCTTTAGATGTTCTTCTAGTTGGGCTAACCAGAACTCTAGGTTCCTGGCTACACAAGAAGTGGCCAGAGCTGGTTTTAAACCTGCCATAGAAGCATCCCAGGCCCTCTTTAAGACTATGTCTGTTTTCCTGTCCATGGGGTCCTTTAAATGACCCATATCCTCAAAGGCAAGGTCAGACTGCTTTGAGACTTTGGACAGGGGGGCGTCTAGTTTAGGATTTTTATTCCAGACCGCCTCTGGGCTCTCATCAAAGGGGAATCTCCTTTTTAGGGAATTTGGGAAGAAGACTTTTTTATCTGGCTCGGCCCATTCCTTGCGGACAAGGTCAGAAAGCACATTATGTATAGGGAATACCTTAGCTTTCTTTTTCCCCAGGGCCTCATACATTTTATCATGTCTGGTCAATTGAGTTTCTTCCTCATCAATTTCCAGCGTATCATAAATGGCGCTCAACAGCTCGTCTACATCCTCCAGAGACAGCTTGTATTTTGCGACTTTGTTAGCTACAGCCTGATCCTCATCTGAATCTGCGTCAGAGGATTCAGGGCTAACTAACACGGGGCTATGCTCCCTGATTGTACGGGGCTCCCCAGAGCTGGGTGTTGTAAGGCATGGTGAGGAGGGAATCGCAGCTGCTTTACTGGTGGAAGCAGACGTGCCTACATCTGCGATTAACTCGCGGAGAGATTTAAAGGTTGATGCCATCTCATCTTTAAAGGAGCCAAGGAATTTTGCCAAAGGAGAGTCTGCCTCTGTTTTAAGTAAGCCTGCAATACATTGCTTGCATAAGGCTTTGTTAGAGCCTGAGGACAACTTATTTCCACAGTTAGGGCATTTTTTGCGGCCTGACTTGTCTTCCCTTGGAGCTTCCTTCCCCTAAAATAAAGAATAGACTTTTTTAGCATCAGGAAACCTTTTAACTCTCAAAACACCTGTGCTGCAACCACCACTGCATCCACCCGGGACTGTGAGGGAACCCCCACCATGGGGTACTACAAATCCCAGCCTTACAACAAAAACCCCAGAAAGAAACCACAGTAAGGGCTTGCCCAGCAGCCTACCTGGGTTTGGCTGGTGCCTGCCTCCACCGGAGTGTCCTGGGAAGTAGCCTCCATGGTCCCCCTCACGCTCCGGGTCCCGCCGCTAGTCCGGTATAGCTGGACGCTGGTCGGAACTTGCAGGCCTCAGCGTGGGCCTTCCCCTCCTCCTTGTGCCTGTAGAGACCCAGAACCAGAAGTCTCGGCACACAGGATGACGCGGTTCCGCCGGAAATGACACTTGGCGTCTCCGACCCCCACCGCTGTGTATAGCAAGGAGCTGTGATGGGAGAATCCATCTGCACTGCTCCTGGGGGAACCTGCGCCGACCTGTCCCTGGCACACCTCGGCACTGGAAGGAGGGGGGTAACGGGTCGGCTCCTAGTCAGCTGGACGGTACCCGAGCCCCAATTTGAAAAGGTAGGACTAGATTGGAGCCGCTGGATAGGACCCGGTCCCCCTGTGCGGCTCCGCTCCCCTCAGGCAGCCCCTGAGAGATAGAGTCCTTCTCTGGTTCCTGGCAACATGTTCCTCCGACGGAGGAAACACAAATGACTGACCAGGGACCTGAGGGACCGCCTTTTGAACTGTTTTGGCAATGTGTTTCCTGGGAGGGACTCCATCTCTCAAGGGCTGTCCTGGAAGACAACTGGGGAAAAATTATTCGGTAACATCAGCATCAGGTGCTTGGTAGCTGGTGGTGATCCAAGACTGATTCATTTTTATGAAGGTCAGTCGATCGACCGAGTCGGTGGACAGACGCACCCTGTGATTGGTTACCATGCCTCCAGCAGCACTGAATGTGCGTTCCGAAAGAACGCTGGATGCAGGACAGGCCAGTAGCTCAATTGCATACTGTGCAAGCTCTGGCCAGTGATCCATCCTCAAGACCCAGTAACCCAGAGGATTTTCGGTGGGAAAGGTGTCCAAGTCTGATCTTGCCCCTAGGTATTCCTGCACCATGTAAAACAGACGCTGGCGATGGTTGCTGGAACCGATCATACCTTGGGGCTGCGGACCAAAAAATTGTCTGAACGCATTGGTCAGACGGCCACCTTCTCCACCGCTCCTTCTTTGACTGACCGAAGCCTCAGCAACACGTTGTCCAGAAACAGGAGTTTGTAACCTCCCAGTCTCTGGGAATGCATTGCACAGACCTTTCTGCAAGGCCTCCCGAAGATGTTTCATCCTCTGCTCCCTCTGCGATGGCAAGATAAGGTCCGCAACCTTACCCTTGTAACGTGGATCAAGGAGGGTTGCCAGCCAGTATTGGTCCTTCTCCTTGATACCACAAATACGAGGATCCTTACGCAGGCTTTGCAGGATCAGGGAGGCCATGCAGCGTAGGTTTGCTGAGGCCTTCGGTCCGGAGTCCTCTGGGTCACTAAGGACGACATGGTCCGCAGCCACCTCCTCCCAGCCACGTACAAGTCCATGTGTTTCTTGGGACTGATCCCTTAAAGACTGCTGCTGATTCTGAGTGCCAGGCTCCACCTCCATACTGACACAATCTTCCTCCTCCTCCTCCTCCTCCTCTTCCTGTGTGATCGGCGGGCACGCAGGAACACTGTCTGGATAAAGGGGGCCTTGAGAGCTAAGGAAGTCCTCCTCTTCCTGCCTCTGTTCTGCCTCAAGTGCCCTGTCCATTATTCCACGCAGCGTGTGCTCCAACAGGTGGAAAAGGGGGACAGTGTCCCTGATGCATGCACTGTCACTGCTCACCATCCTCGTGGCCTCCTCAAATGGTGACAGGACAGTGCATGCATCCCTGATCATGGCCCACTGGCGTGGGGAAAAAAAACCAAGCTCCCCTTACCCTGTCCTGGTGCCATAGTCGCACAGGTACTCATTGATGGCCCTTTGCTGCGTGTGCAGCCGCTGCAGCATGGCCAACGTTGAGTTCCACCTGGTGGGCATGTCACAGATTAGGCGGTTCTTGGGCAGGTTAAACTCCTTTTTGGAGGTCCGTCAGCCGAGCACTGGCATTATATGACCGGCGGAAATGCACACAGACTTTCCTGGCCTGCCTCAGGACATCCTGTAAGCCCGAGTACCTGCCCAAGAACCGCTGCACCACCAAGTTAAGGACGTGAGCCAAACAGGGCACATGGATCATTTGTCCCTGTCGGAGGGCAGAGAGGAGGTTGGTGCCATTGTCGCAAACCACCATTCCTGCCTTAAGTTGGCGTGGCGTCAACCACCTCTGAATCTGCCCCTGCAGAGCTGACAGAACCTCTGCCCCAGTGTGGCTCCTGTCCCCCAAGCACACCAGCTCAAGCACCGCATGGCATCCTTTGGACTGCGTACTTGCGTAGCCCCTTGAACGGCTACGGAGCACCGCTGGTTCCGAGGACAAAGCACAGAAAGAGGCCATGGAGGAAGAAGAAGAGGAGGGGGCGGAGGAGAGAGGTGTGTCACAATCATTAGCATTTTGGAGGCGTGGTGGCGGAACAACCTCCAACACTACTGCACCTTGTCCTGCATCCTTCCCAGCTGCCAGCAGAGTCACCCAATGCGCCGTGAAACTTAGGTAATGTCCCTGTCCATGCCTGCTGGACCATGAGTCAGCGGTAATATGCACCTTATCGCTGACCGCCCTGTCCAGCGAGGCATGGACATTGCCTTCCACATGCCGGTAGAGAGCCAGAATCGCCTTCCGTGAGAAAAAGTGGTGTTTGGGTACCTGCCACTGAGGAACTGCACATTCCACAAACTCACGGAAGGGGGCAGAGTCTACCAACTGAAAAGGCAGCAGTTGAAGTGCTAGCAGTTTTGCCAAGCTAGCATTCAACCGCTGGGCATGTGGATGGCTGGGAGCAAACTTCTTTCGGCAGTGCAGCAGCTGAGGCAGGGAAATTTGCCTGGTACAATCTGACGTCAGTGTACCAAAAGCAGATTGCCCACAAGTACTTGGCTGTGACACACCTAATTCTACACCTTCATTCCTCTCAGTGCAGGTCTCAGAGAGGACTGAAGGTATAGTGGAGTTGGAGATCTCAGCTGATGAGGAGCAAGGAGAGGTCCTCTTTGTTCTTTGGTGTGGGTCTTTTAGATACGCTTGCCAACGAACTGCATGGCAGGTCAACATATGTCTGGTCAAGCATGTGGTACCCAAGCGGGAGATGTTTTGGCCACGCGAGATACACTTGAGACATATGTTGCAAATAGCAGCGGTGCGATCTGATGCACTCGTCTCAAAAAAGGCCCACACCAAGGAACTTTTTGAATAACGCGCAGAGACTGCAGCGCCCTGCACATATGGAGCTTTGGGGTGTGATGCAGTCAATGTGCTGCCCTTAGGCAGGCCCCTGGAGGGCATCCTGCCTCGTTGGTGATGTGCCGCCTCCACCTCCTCTTCCTCTCTCCTATCAAGCACCCATGTTGAGTCAGTGACCTCATCATCCCCTCCCTCCTCATCACTGGAGCAAACCTGGCAGTATGCTGCAGCAGGGGGAGCATGACTGCCAGATTGCTGTCCTTCTTGGGCACCCCCTCTGTCCGTGCTCATGTTACTGCCTTCATCGAGCTCAGTATCATCATCAGAGCCTTCCAAACGCTGGGCATCCTCCTGGAGCATGTACCCAACACTGTGGTCAAACAGTTCGAGGGACTCCTCAGGAGGACATGGTGGGGATAGGGAAGGAGTCACTGATGACATTGAGCCGAGGGAAGAGGCCGCTGCTTTGCCAGACAAAGTACCCTGGGCATGGGTGAGAGAGGATGAGGAAGATGAGGACGGCTTGGTCATGAACTCGACCAAGTCTTCCGCATGTTGCGGCTCAACACGGCCAGCTGCCGAAAAAAAGGCCAAGCGTGTCCCACGGCCACGTGCTGATGAGGATGCACCGTCTCCATGACCAGCACTAGACACAGAGCCTGCTTGCCCTCTCTTATTGGCTTGTGACTGTCTGCCTCTCCTTCTTGGCCTTCCAGACATACTAATGGCCTGTAGCTGCAATAAGCTGGGATATATATATATATATATATATGTATATGTACTGATACTGCAGCTAGCAAAATCAACTGCCTGCCTGTAGTATGAGAACACCACCAACCTTCCACAGGTAGCTTTAGCTGAACACTGTGAGGTGGACGCACCCCACTAACTTGTAGGTTTAGCTGAACACTGTGAGCAGGACGCACTGCACTAACTGTAAATAGTCTAGCTGCCTGACTGTGGTACTAATAGGATCAAAAGAACACCAGTAATTTTCTTCAGGTAGCTGTAAATACTGTAACAAGACAAGCCTGCCTGTCAGTAGGAAGATAACAGGAACGGATCTAGCTAAACTGAATACAGTGTATATATATATATGCAACACCTGGGATGCATATATATATACACAATACACTGTAAGTGCAGCTAACTGACTGACTGTTCTGCCTAATCTATCTAACTCAAATCAAATGTCACTGTCTGTCTCTCTCTCTCTCTCTCTCTCTCTCTCAATGAATGCCGGAACACACACTACACAGGGCCGCCGTGCAGGCGGCCTTATATAGTGTGGGGCGTGTACTAAATCCCCTGAGCCATAATTGGCCAAAGCCTCCTTGGCTTTGGCCAATTACGGCTCTCTGTTCAGAAGGCGCTGTGATTGGCCAAGCATGCGGGTCATAGTGCATGCTTGGCCAATCATCAGCCAGCAATGCACTGCGATGCCGCAGTGAATTATGGGCCGTGACGCGCCACACGAATTTGGCGCGAACGGCCCATATCGTTCACAATTCGGCGAACGGGCGAACAGACGATGTTCTAGTCGAACATGGGTTCGACTCGAACACGAAGCTCATCCCTATTGGTGAGCCTCAAAAACAGGAAGGCCAGATTAGAGTTTGCCAAACAACATCTAAAAAAGCATTTACAGTTCTGGAACAACATCCTATGGACAGATAAGACCAAGATCAACTTGTGCCAGAGTGATGGGAAGAGAAGAGTATGGAGAAGGAAATGAACTGCTCATGATCCAAAGCATACCACCTCATCAGTGAAGCATGGTGGTGGTAGTGTCATGGCGTGGGCATGTATGGCTGCCAATGGAACTGGTTCTCTTGTATTTATTGATGATGTGACTGCTGACAAAAGCAGGATGAATTCTGAAGTGTTTCGGGCAATATTATCGGCTCATATTCATCAAAATGCTTCAGAACTCATTCAACGGCGCTTCACAGTGCAGATGGACAATGACCCGAAGCATTGTGAAAGCAACCAAAGAGTTTAAGGGAAAGAAGTGGAATGTTATGCAATGGCCAAGTCAATCACCTGACCTTAATCCGATTGTGCATGCATTTCACTTGCTGAAGACAAAACTGAAGGGAAAATGCCCCAAGAACAAGCAGGAACTGAAGACAGTTGCAATAGAGGCCTGGCAGAGCATCACCAGGGATGAAACCCAGTGTCTGGTGATGTCTATGCGTTCCAGACTTCAGGCTGTAATTGACTGCAAAGGATTAGCAACCAAGTATTAAAATGTGAAAGTTTGATGGATGATTATTAACCACTTGAGCCCCGGACCATTATGCTGCCTAAGGACCAGAGGTCTTTTTCCAATTTGGCACTGCATCGCTTTAACTGCTAATTGCGCGGTCATGCAATGCTGTACCCAAACGAAATTTGCGTCCTTTTCTTCCCACAAATAGAACTTTCTTTTGATGGTATTTGATCACCTCTGCGGTTTTTATTTTTTGCGCTATAAACGGAAAAAGACCGAAAATTTTGAAAAAAAATGATATTTTCTACTTTTTGTTATAAAAAAAATCCAATAAACTAAATTTTAGTCGTACATTTAGGCCAAAATGTATTCGGTAACATGTCTTTGGTAAAAAAAATGTCAATAAGTGTATATTTATTGGTTTGCGCAAAAGTTATAGCGTCTACAAACTAGGGTACATTTTCTGTAATTTACACAGCTTTTAGTTTATGACTGCCTATGTCATTTCTTGAGGTGCTAAAATGGCAGGGCAGTACAAAACCCCCCCCAAATGACCCCATTTTGGAAAGTAGACACCCCAAGGAAATTGCTGAGAGGCATGTTGAACCCATTGAATATTTATTTTTTTTGTCCCAAGTGATTGAATAATGACAAAAAAAAAAAATTTACAAAAAGTTGTCACTAAATGATATATTGCTCACACAGGCCATGGGCCTATGTGGAATTGCACCCCAAAATACATTCAGCTGCTTCTCCTGAGTATGGGGATACCACATGTGTGGGACTTTTTGGGAGCCTAGCCGCGTACGGGGCCCCGAAAACCAATCACCGCCTTCAGGATTTCTAAGGGTGTAAATTTTTGATTTCACTCTTCACTGCCTATCACAGTTTCGGAGGCCATGGAATGCCCAGGTGGCACAAAACCCCCCAAAATGACCCCATTTTGGAAAGTAGATACCCCAAGCTATTTGCTGAGAGGCATATTGAGTCCATGGAATATTTTATATTTTGACACAAGTTGCGGGAAAGTGACACTTTTTTTTTTTTTTTTGCATAAAGTTGTCACTAAATGATATATTGCTCACACAGGCCATGGGCATATGTGGAATTGCACCCCAAAATACATTTAGCTGCTTCTCCTGAGTATGGGGATACCACATGTGTGGGACTTTTTGGGAGCCTAGCCGCGTACGGGACCCCGAAAACCAATCACTGCCTTCAGGATTTCTAAGGGTGAAAATTTTTGATTTCACTCTTTACTGCCTATCACAGTTTCGGAGGCCATGGAATGCCCAGGTGGCACAAAACCCCCCCAAATGACCCCATTTTGGAAAGTAGACACCCCAAGCTATTTGCTGAGAGGCATGGTGAGTATTTTTCAGCTCTCATTTGTTTTTGAAAATGAAGAAAGACAAGAAAAAACATTTTTTTTTTCTTTTTTCAATTTTCAAAACTTTGTGACAAAAAGTGAGGTCTGCAAAATACTCACTATACCTCTCAGCAAATAGCTTGGGGTGTCTACTTTCCAAAATGGGGTCATTTGGGGGGGTTTTGTGCCACCTGGGCATTCCATGGCCTCCGAAACTGTGATAGGCAGTGAAGAGTGAAATCAAAAATTCACGCCCTTAGAAAGCCTGAAGGCGGTGCTTGGTTTTCGGGGTCCCGTACGCGGCTAGGCTCCCAAAAAGTCTCACACATGTGGTATCCCCGTACTCAGGAGAAGCAGCAGAATGTATTTTGGGGTGTAATTTCACATATTTCCATGGCATGTTTGAGCAATATATCATTTAGTGACAACTTTGTGCAAAAAAAAAAAAAAAAATTTGTCTCTTTCCCGCAACTTGTGTCGCAATATAAAATATTCCATGGACTCGACATGCCTCTCAGCAAATAGCTTGGGGTGTCTACTTTCCAAAATGGGGTCATTTGGGGGGGTTTTGAACTGTCCTGGCATTTTATGCACAACATTTAGAAGCTTATGTCACACATCACCCACTCTTCTAACCACTTGAAGACAAAGCCCTTTCTGACACTTACTGTTTACATGAAAAAGTTATTTTTTTTTGCAAAAAAATTACATTGAACCCCCAAACATTATATATTTTTTTAACGCAAATGCCCTACAGATTAAAATGGTGGGTGTTCAACACATGGGCATGCTGGCTCCACTACAAACAATCCACGATTCAGAATACACCTCCCAAAACCTCAACACCTCAACCATAAGAACTGGACACCCAAAAACACAACTCTCTAGTCTACCAACTACTGGAACCCCCAGGCTAATCGCTCTTAGAACGAAACCTACTGACCCCAGGTGGGCCTCCAAACACACTCCCTACATCCATTGCAGTTTAATACTCTAGGCACCACTGCACCCTCCGGTTGCAAAGTAGAGACACACTTCGATTACGTCACTGTAACCCCCCCTCCCTCCCATCACCCCCTCTCCCTCCCCCCTCCCATCACCCCCCCTCCCATCACCCCCCTCCCCCCCTTCACCTTCTTCCGTCGTTTAAACATTCACTTTTTGATACTCCCTAACGAAACTGATTACTCAACCTCAAAGCACCGCTCCATGCCCGACCTAAATTCAAATGCACCTGGTTACCCTCCCATCCACAACAAGTTCCCTCACAAGGGGTGGATGGTTCTTGGGCAAACCACGGCAGTGTATATCTTGTATGATATGGACGACTACCTAACGACACTACTCAAATTTACACCTATACGTATGTGCTCTTCCCATGAGGAGACACAGGCACCTCCTGATTTCGATGTTAGGCAACTTTGCCTTATTATTGTCTATCTTTTTCATTTCTGTACAATGCAATTGCAATATGTATGTTTGATTATACCCTGTATTCTTGCAAATTTTCAATAAACTTTTTTTGAAAAAAAAAAATGGTGGGTGTTTCATTTTTTTTTTTCACACAGTATTTGCGCAGCGATTTTTCAAATGCATTTTTTGGGGAAAAAACACACTTTTTTAAATTTTAATGCACTAAAACACACTATATTGCCCAAATGTTTGATGAGATAAAAAAGATGATCTTAGGCCGAGTACATGGATACCAAACATGACATGCTTTAAAATTGCGCACAAACGTGCAGTGGCAACAAAATAAATACATTTTTAAAAGCCTTTAAAAGCCTTTACAGGTTACCACTTTAGATTTACAGAGGAGGTCTACTGCAAAAATTACTGCCCTCGATCTGGCCTTCGCGGTGATACCTCACATGCATGGTGCAATTGCTGTTTACGTTTGACGACAGACCGCCGCTTGCGTTCGCCTTAGCGCGAGAGCAGGGGGCGACAGGGGTGCTTTTTTTTTTTTTTTCTTTATTATTTTTTTGCTTTTTTTATCTTATTTTTAAACTGTTCCTTTCATATTTTTTTTTTTAATCATTTTTATTGTTATCTCGGGGAATGTAAATATCCCCTATGATAGCAATAGGTAGTGACAGGTACTCTTTTTTGAAATAATTGGGGTCTATTAGACCCTAGATCTCTCCTCTGCCCTCAAAGCATCTGACCACACCAAGATCGGTGTGATAAAATGCTTCCTCAATTTCCCAATGGCGCTATTTACATCCGGCGAAATCTAAGTCATGAAATGCTCGTAGCTTCCGGTTTCTTAGGCCATAGAGATGTTTAGAGCCACTCTGGTCTCTGATCAGCTCTATGGTCAGCTGGCTGAATCACCGGCTGCATTCTCAGGTTCCCTATTGAGACAGGAGAGCCAGAGAAAAACACAGAAGATGGTGGGGGGGGGGGCATTCCCTCCCACTGCTTGTAAAAGAAGTCTAGAGGCTAATTGGCCACAAGGATTGCTTTTACATAAAAGCCGACCACTGGCTGAAAAGAATGATACCAAGATGATACCTAAACCTGCAGGCATCATTCTGGTATAACCACTCAAAGTCGTGAATGGCGTACCTGAAGACAAAAAAATGGTTAACAATAACGCACAGTAAACGGTAAAGTATAAAAAATTGCATACCTGAAAAGCAAACATGATAAAACATAACAACAATAAAACATTGCAGAATAGAATACAGTAAAAAAGAGCAGAACAATAGAGAGAGAGAATAGAGAGAGAGAGAACAATAAAACGACAACTATTTTTTTTTATTTTATATATATTTTTTTTTTTTTTACACTTTTTTTGTAACTAACTTTTATAACTGTAACCGGTTCCAGGTTCGGGTCTCTCAAAATGCGATGGCATCTTGGGAGACCCTGTGAAAGTGTGCCTAGTCTGTGCAATGCTGTACCCTACTCTAATACTCAACTAGTGAATGGTAGCGTTCAAAACATTCACCAATGCAAAGACCAGGATTGTCAGGACAGGAGGGACAATAATAGCGGGTGTCACGCCTATATCTGCACTTGCTGCAGACAGGACATCTTTTTTGGGGGGTTCGCTGGGTAGGGGTACTCGGGAGGACATAAAAATGCCTCTCATGCAGCCGACTGCATTTGGTTGGGGATGTGAATGGGTGAAGTACGGGCGCTGCAGAAGCGGTGGGTTCCCAATTAGGATTGGCGAATGCAGCAGGAAGGGCATTATGGGCACGACGGGTCTGTGTTTGTCTTTTTGGTGACACTACTTGTGCTTGCCACCTCACCAGCTTGAACTGCACTTATGGGACTCGCCACGTCACCAAGTGTTACTGCAGTGCTGGTTTGACTATGACCGGGGTGTACTAGGCCGCTGGTGCTTGCCAGTTCACCAAAACGCTACCAAAAAAACTGTTAGCGATCGCAGGGATCAGGCCTGACTCTGCGAACGTTGCAGTTATGCGTTAAGTGTTTTGTAAGTGACAGTGATCGATCGATACTGCACTTGGGTGGGCTGGGCCGGGCGGAGGGGCAAAACACAGGTGCTAGCAGGTATCTGGGCTGATCCCGCTAACACTGCGTTTTTGGGAACCCTAAACTGCTGGGGACGCTAGTATAGATCTGATCGGATCAGATATTGATCCGTTCAGATACTATACCACTAAGGGAGGTGTACGGTGCGTGCGTGGGTGTTAGCGGTACTGGCGCTAACCTGACGCTGCCTGGGGCTGGTGCTTGCTTGCCAGTTCACCAAAATGCTACCAAAAAAACTGTTAGCGATCGCAGGGATCAGGCCTGACTCTGCGAACGCTGCAGTTATGCGTTTAGTGTTTTGTAAGTGACAGTGATTGATCGATACTGCACTTGGGTGGGCTGGGCGGAGGCGCAAAACGCAGGTGCTAGCGGGTATCTGGGCTGATCCCGCTAACACTGCGTTTTTGGGAACCCTAAACTGCTGGGGACGCTAGTATAGATCTGATTGGATCAGATATTGATCCGATCAGATACTATACCACTAAAGGGAGGCGCATGCTGCGTGCGTGGGTGTTAGCGGTACTGGCGCTAATCTGACGCTGCCTGGGGCGACGCATATCACCGCCGGGCGATTAGGGGGCTAAATCTTTATTCGGTAATAAACGGCGGGTGCCCTGACACTATAAAAAATAAACAAACTAACCAGCGTCAACCGTAACGGTTATACGGTGATCAGTGGTGAAAGGGTTAACTAGGGGGCAATCAAGGGGTTAAAACATTTATCAGATAGTATATGGGGGTCCCTGACGCTATAAAACGCTGACGGTGAACCTAAATATTTACCTCCCTAACTAGCGTCACCAGTGACACTAATACACCGATCAGAAAAATGATCGCTTAGCGACACTGGTGATGGGGGGTGATCAAGGGGTTAAAACTTTATTAGGGGGGGTTAGGGGGGTACCCTAGACCTACAGGGGGGTAACAGTAACTGTGCTAACACTGTAACTGTCACAAACTGACACCTAGCAGTAATCAAAGAAAAAAAAACTGCTGGTGTCAGTTTGTGACAGGGGGGGTGATTGGGGGGGGATCGGGGGGGATCGGGGTGTTTTGTATGCCTGGCATGTTCTACTGTGTGTGTGTGTGTGTTGGTGCACTCACATACCTGTCTTCTCTCCTCGGGCCGGAACGGAAACTACCGAGCCGAGGAGAGATGACATCACTTCCTTTGCTGCTGTTTAGCATACAGCAGCAAAGGAGTGTTCCCATTGGCCGGCGGCGATCGCGAGGGGGGGCCACGAACGGATGGCCTCCCCCTCACCTCCGATCGCCGGGGAACAAAACGGGACCGGTACATGTACGTGATTTTGCCTGCCCGTGCCGCCTTGCCGACGTACATCGGCGTGAGGCGGTCCTTAAGTGGTTAATCTGTCCCGTTACTTTTGGTTGCTTAAAAAGTGGAAGGCACATATACAAACTGTTGTAATTCCTATACTGTTCACCTGATTTGGATGTAAAAACCCTCAAATTAAAACTGAAAGTCTGCAGTTAAAGCACATCTTGTTCGTTTCATTTCAAATCCATTGTGGTGGTGTATAGAGCCAAAAAGAATAGAATTGTGTCGATGTCCCAACATTTATGGACCTGACTGTAGATAAAACTCATTGAAAAAAAGGGCATGGGTTCCCCCCCAGTGCATTACCAGGCCCTTTGGGCCTGGTATGAATATTAAGGGGAACCCCGAACCAAAAATTAAAAAAAAAAAATTGTGTTGGGGTCCCCCCAAAATCCATACCAGGCCCTTCAGGTTTGGTGTGGATTTTAAGGGGAACCCCGTGCCAAAATGTAAAATAAAATGGCACAGGGGTCCCCCCAAAATCCATACCAGACCCTTATCCGAGCACGCAACCTGGCAGGCCACAGGAAAAGAGGGGAGACGAGAGAGCGCCCCCCCTCCTGAACTGTACCAGGCCACATGCCCTCAACATGGGGATTGTGCTTTGGGGTCTGAGGGGGGTGGGGTCACCTGTCTATGTCACCGGGCCTCGCCCTCAGCTATATAACAGCTGTCTACCAGAAGAATCGTCACTCGGAGGGAGCCTCCCATGGAGGTGGAACTGTTGCGGCTTTTTTTTTTCCCGGTCCGTCAGGCGGGGTGAATTTACATCACTGGACATTTTCATTTTTTTATTTTTTAATAAAGGACTTGTCCCGAGCTGTCTCTTGTCTATTTTACCATTTTTGACACTTTTTTTGTGAAATGATAGGGGTACCCCATTACCAATTCACATGGGGGGCCAGGATCTGGAGGTCCCCTTGTTAAAGGGAGCTTCCAGATTCTGATAAGCCCCCGCCCGCATACCGCCACAACCACCGGGCAAGGGTTGTGGGGATGAGGCCCTTGTCCCCATCAACATGGGGACAAGGTGCTTTGGGGTCAGACCCCAAAGCACCCTCCCCAGGTTGCGTGCTCGGATAAAAGGGTCTGGTATGAATTTTGGGGGGCCCCTAGGCCATTTTTTTTTAATTTGGCACAGGGTTCCCCTAAATTTCCATATCAGACCTGAAAGGACTGGTATGGATTTTGGGGGGACCCCTACGCAATTTTTTTTTAATTTTGGTTTTGCCCTTTTTTTCAATGAGTTTTATCTATTATGCTGAGACTGGACAATTCATTACAGCCGCGATCAGTTTTAAATGATAATTTTACCTTTAGAAATGTCATTTTGCTTTGGTACTGTTCTAAACACGGGAAAAATGTGCCACTTTACAGGCATACTATAGACACCCCCCAGGCATGATATTTAAAGGAATATTTAATTTTTTTTGTTTCACTTTAAGCATTAAAAAAATAACTGCTCCTGAAAAAACTGTTGTTTTTAAAAAAAAAAAATTGCATTGATAGGGCAGGGCAGGACCCGGGTCCCCAAACACTTTTTATGACAATAACTTGCATATAAGCCTAAAATTAGCACTTTTGATTTTTCATGTTCGTGTCCCATAGACTTTAAAGGTGTTCGTGTGTTCTTCCGAATTTTTGGCCTGTTCGGATGTTCTGGTGCGAACCGAACTTGGGGGTGTTTGGCTCGTCCTTATTCAGGGACAATGCTCCCTCCTTTGGATTCAGGGCGGGGTAAATGGTCCAATCAGCAATAAGGAAAACACAGGTATTTAAACATTTGAACAATACACCACCTTATCAGCAGGGAGGGCTGTTGGAGGAATTCCCCCTCCACTCTCTGCCCTGCCCCCGGTTTACATGCTGGGAACACAAATACAAATATTCATCCCATAATACATTTCTCTACAAGAAAGACACAAACAATAGAACAATTTAATACATCCACACCCCAAACAACCCAGCAAACAGTCCACAACAACTTGAGACAACACATAATATATACATATATACAACATTCCAGTGTGGTTGTACAGTAATGCCGCATACACACGGTCGGAATTTCCGTCAACAAATGTTCGATGTGAGCTTGTTGTCAGAAAATCTGACCGTGTGTATGCTCAATCGGACATTTGCTGTCGGAATTTCCGACAACAAATGTTTGAGAGCTGGTTCTCAAATTTTCCGACAACAAAATTTGTTGTCGGAAATTCCGAGCATGTGTACACAATTCCGACGCACAAAATTCCACGCATGCTTGGAATCAAGCAGAAGAGGTGCACTGGCTATTGAACTTGGCTATTGTACTTAATTTTTCTCGGCTCGTCGTACGTCTTGTACGTCACCGTGTTCTTGACGTCCGGAATTTCTGACAACATTTGTGTGACCGTGTGTATGCAAGACAAGTTTGAGCCAAGATCCATCGGAAAAAAATTCACGGTTTTGTTGTCGGATTGTCCGATTGTCTGTAGGCGGCATTAGTCTGACTAGTACAGATCAGACTGGGGTTATCGGTCACCCTGTGCCCTGAATGGACACAGGGTGACTTACACATAGGAGGGGCCATGGGAGCTGGACCAGGAGCTTCCAGTGCTCTCCAAGGTAAGCTGGGTTCCACAAGCCCCATGCCTAAAGTGACTCCCGTTTACCAGTAGGGGCTACTGGTAAATTTAGCTGTCCCAGGTGGTAACTAGCCTGGTTAATTTACAGTCTTTAAAGTGGTTGTAAACCCACAAAAAAACCTGCAAGACAAAAGGCATAATGAGCTAGTATGTATAGCATACTAGCTCATTATGAAATACTTACCTTAGATCAAAGCCTCCGTAGTGGTCCCCGTACACCGTTTCGGCCGGCGACATTGCTCCCAGAGTTACTTCCGGGTATCGCGAGCTGATTGGCCGGAGCCATGATGACGTTGGTAATGGCACACTAGCTTAAGCAATGGCACGATCATGCCATTGCTTCAGTGCGCAGGTTTAGGAGATATCTGGGGTAGCTACAGGTAAGCCTTATTATAGACTTACCTGTAGCAAAAAGTGGTCTGTAAGGGTTTACAACCACTTTAAGATCATTTGGGTTTCCTCCTAAGCCTGGTTTATCTGTGGTTCCTCCCTTTTGTCAGTAGGTGGCACTGTTACCTTTGGCATTAGTATGATGAGCTACAGTGAAGCTAGGTTATGCATACACATACTTTTCTCAGCCAATCAGACTGACCCCTGAGCATCAGCATCATGAGCAATCAGGGTCCTCCCACCCAGACTGCGGTCTGGGGTGGATGTGTGAGGAACAGCTGCTGCTTGGTAGGCCTGAAGCCTGAGGCCTGGCCATGTGCTCAAGGCTCTGCAAGGGAGAGCTGTTATGGATGATATGTTTCTTTAAATGCAACTCTATGTTGTACTTCTTCCTGTGTGGTCTTTCCTGTTCCTGCTGGGTCTTTCAGTAAACATGGCTTCTGTATAGTAATGGCTTGTGCTGTCTCTACATATATCACATCAAACATGATGTCAGAAGATTTCTGGATCCATGGTCTTTCTACGCACTTGATGCTGAGAGCCTGCTAGCCTTGATGTGAGTGTTCTTGTAACTGATTGTGACTCCTAACAATTGCAGTCCTGTCTTGGATGCTGAGTATTTACAGCAAGGAAAACAGCATCATGGCAGCTAACAGCATTCCACTGCCTGAGGCAATGAGGGCGAGTGGAGATGTCAACAGTAACTGGGACAATTTCAGGGCAGAGTTTGAGGACTACTCCCTAGCCACAGGGTTAAATGAGAAGCCTGCAGCAGTGCAAGCAGCCACACTGAGAAGGGTGATGGGCAGTGAATGCCTCCATGTTTACAACCATAATCTGAACCTCACAGAGGAGCAAAAGAGTGACACCAAAACCATTCTGGATGCATTAGAAGCTTTCTTCAGACCCTCTAAAAATGTCATATATGAAAGATATATATCTGGCTACTGTAAGCAAGAATACTGTGAATCAATAAACAGGTTTGTCACACGGCTAAGAGAAAAAGCTGCAAACTGTGAGTATGACTCTCTGAGAGATGAACTTATTCATGATAAAATAGTTTTGGGCATCACCAGTGAAAGCACACGCCATCACCTATTGAGGAAACATGACTTAGATCTACAAACAGCAATTGAGATATGTCGCAGAACTTACTGACAAACATATGAAAGCTATGGAGCAGGATAAACTGATTGACAATATCAATGCAGCCTCTAAACAACAGCAAAGCTTCAAAAACCACCAGCATATGTTTCAGCACAAGGGTCACCTACACAACTCACCTGGGAGGAAGCCTGCATCATGCAAGTATTGCGGCAATGTGCATGTACGAGAGAAAGAAAAGTGTCCTGCATATGGGAAAATCTGTACTGCATGTGGTAAACCAAATCACTTTGCAAGAGTGTGTCTCTCCAGTAAAATGGAAGCAAGGAAGCTGCACACAATTGAGCAAATGTCAGATCCGGAGGATGCACACCTGCTTAGCACTGATATGGTTTACTCCTCAGAATGCATTGGTGCTGTAATCACAAAGGGTAAAAAATGGTTTGTAAACCTTTAGATTAAACAATATAATCCAACCCTGCCAGCTGGACTTGGGTGCAACGTGTGATGTCATGAGTATAAAGGACAAAATGAAACTGGCACCCAGAGCACCCCTTCAGCCTAGTAGCACCAAACTAAAGTTGTATTCACTAATGGAATAATTGGGGCTATTCCAAACAGAATGCAGCATACATGATTGTATACACAAACTGAACTTTGAGATGGTTGACGTCGATCAGAAACCGCTATTATCGGGTTCAACGTGTGAGCGCCTTAGATTGATGCTGTTCACCATTCCTGCTGAGCTACATAATGTTGATAATCAGCTTGCAAAATCTCTGACTAGGCCACTCACAAAACAGCAAATTCTTCATGCCTACAGTGATGTGTTTTAGGGCCCAATAGTCTCTGTTCCAGGAGAGGTTCGTTTTGAACTCGATCCTACCATTCAACCTGTGCAATGTGCCTATCGCCATTAAGCCACAGGTTAAAGCTCAACTAGATAAATATTAAGTTGAGGGACATCTAACTTCAGTATCAGAGCCTACAGATTGGATCAGTAACATGGCTATTTTCAGAAAGCCTGAGAAGATCAGAATATGCATTGATCCCAAATTTCTGAATAACGCTCACACTACTTAATGCCAACACTTGATGATATTTTGCACAAACTACCTAAAGCACGTGTCTTCACACTTTTCAAGCCTGATCTTGTTGTTAATTTTTTTATTTTTTTTTTATTTTAGATCCTGAATATTTTTGTGTGTTTTTTGTGTCAACTTACCACAACACCATTATTACCTGGTATTATTTAATCTTTAATCTCAAGGAGATTGGTTCTTGTTGGTGTCTCTTGTTAATTTCACATTGTATTTTTGAAATGTACCTGCCTCCTCACAAACAAACTGTCCTTTTTGAAGGGAAACACACATAGGCAAGTATAATTGAAACAAAAATTCCTTTATTAAGGGCTCATAACCAAACAAAGAGGGAGGCAACGCTGGACAAACAGCAGAGGTTGGTGAAGCCTTTGGCCCCCAGGGCACACATTAATTATTGCATGGCAAAATTGGTGGCCTGAGGAGTCCATATCTAAGGGTGTGCAGTCTGGTCCAGAAGTCCCAGAGATCATGAAAGCAGCAGATGACATCTGTGTCCCCAGGCTGTGGTCATACAAGAGCCTGCATCTTTTGTCAGACCAGACTGAACCCAGCAAAAAAAGTGGAATAAATCAGCGCATATATGCAAAAACCTACAAAGCAGCTGTACACCAGGGTCAACACAATCAAATCCCTTAATCGAAATATATAAAATAAGGTGCAGCGCTCAAATAATAAACTAAGAAAAATGCGAAAAATAACAAAAATAACAAAAATGACAATAAGACAAATAATCCTTCACAGAGACATAATGAACAGTCCTGTAGTGATTAAAGCACTATAAAATGTCCAAAATTGATAAATGAGTGTCCTTCACACGTGACAGCATGCCAAAATATAGTGACTGATGAATTGTGCCCAACACCGGTGAACAGAATGGCCTCTCACCTGATTAACAGGTTAATAATGCGTTCCCAGAAAGGGTCAATCAGCACGAAATCCTAATCCAGATAATATTCCGTCAGGAAAACACTGGGGCTGTGAATCACGATGGCTCTAGGCTGAGCTGTAGGCGAGGGTGGCTCTCACATAGCATATGTAATGCAAAAAAGGGGACAGAAAAAGTGCTCTCTGTATACTCCAATTTATTAAAAAGATATTAAAATCAAACTTACAAAAGTGGCACTTCACAAGTGCAAGATGAACACAGCATGAAAACTTTGAATCACCGCCGTGTAGAGACACGGAGTGGAGCATGCGCGGTAGCAGCGGGTGACGTCACGTGATTCAAAGTTTTCATGCTGTGTTCATCTTGCACTTGTGAAGTGCCACTTTTGTAAGTTTGATTTTAATATCTTTTTAATAAATTGGAGTATACAGAGAGCACTATTTCTGTCCCCTTTTTTGCATTACATATGCTATGTGAGAGCCACCCTCGCCTACAGCTCAGCCTAGAGCCATCGTGATTCACAGCCCCAGTGTTTTCCTGACGGAATATTATCTGGATTAGGATTTCGTGCTGATTGACCCTTTCTGGGAACGCATTATTAACCTGTTAATCAGGTGAGAGGCCATTCTGTTCACCGGTGTTGGGCACAATTCATCAGTCACTATATTTTGGCATGCTGTCACGTGTGAAGGACACTCATTTATCAATTTTGGACATTTTATAGTGCTTTAATCACTACAGGACTGTTCATTATGTCTCTGTGAAGGATTATTTGTCTTATTGTCATTTTTGTTATTTTTGTTACAGACTGAACCCAGGTCATCACTCACTGGTCTTCCTTCCACGCTTCCACGGGGGAGGAGGATGGTCCAACTCACTCAGATGGGTATTGGGTGTGATTTTGCCCCTCACCCCCTTAGTTAAGATTTTATAAAGAAGGTCCTCACACAGGAGGGGTTGGCCCTCCTGCATGCCCTGCAGTTTTGTGGCAGCCATGCAGGCAAAGGCCTCTTCAGGAGTGGGGGTGGCTCTGAGGGATGTAGAAGCCTCCTGAATCAGCCTGAATGCTGTATCCTGCACCTGACTCCTCTTCCTGGGTCTTTTGTTTGGAAGGCGGAGGGGAGGAACCTGCGATTCTGTCAGGCTCCTACTGGGCCCAAGCTTCTCCTGGCTGCCACTTAGCCCCGCCTCCTTCTGGCTACCACTAACCCCCACCTCCTCCTGGCTGCCATATTCCACAGCCTCCTCCTGTGTGTCACATTCCAGAGCCTCGTCCTGGCTGAAGTCTTCCTGTGTATGAAAAAGGGACATAGTTTTAGTTTTTTATTCATCAATCACACACAATTTTCACCTCATGATTGTTGCAAATTGAATGTTAACAAATATAACAGATGATCATTCTGAGCCCAGCATTTTTCATTCTTGTCCCAGTTATTCTTGCCCACTACTGTCTATTGATATGTAAAACACGTTAATAAATCAGCAATTAGTGATCAATAATAACATCTAGTAAACATCATTTATTTATTGACCAGAAATCTGTAGAAGAATGCTAAACCTGGCTCCAGCTGGGCTCCTCCACTTATTCCTGGCTGGAAGTCCCAGGTTGGACATCGGAAGCATTAGCTGGGGCGGAAGGAAGAGTGGAAGGTAGGGTGGAAGTTAGGGTTGAGAGGGATTCCCTGACTCCAGTCTGGTCTGACAGAAATCGCAGTCTCTCATAGTACCACAGCCTGGGGACATAAACATCATCTGCTGCAGCTCCGGATCTCTGGGAATCTGTGACCTTCTTGCGCTCCCTAAGATAAGTGCTCCTCAGGCCACCAATTTTGGCTTTTAAATAGGGGATGGTTGCCGTGGGGACCACCGGCTTCACCAACTCCAGCAGTTTCTCCAGCGCTGCCTGCCTCTTTTGTTTATGATTATAATGTGGATGTTTCACCTGCCACAGACAGGGCAGATCCCTGTACTTGTCTATGAACAGGGGGAGGAAGTTGTGGTCATTGAAGCCATCCATTTTATCTGCAAGACACAAGACACGACAAACCCTAATGTCAGGCGAAACTCTCCTAATCTTGTTACAATATAGGCCTCAATCTAGAAGCAGTATAGGCCCAAGTTTAGATCTTAATTTCGTTATCACGATCAGTGCTTCAGATACTCCTTCCTCCGCTTACAGATCGTACGTACTACTCACGCGCATTACGCTTTATATACACTGCGCATGCGTGAAACTCCACCCGCCCCTGACGTTCTTTCTAGTCTATTCCCCGCCCCTTCTCTTTCGGTGCAGTGGGGGAAGAGCACATGGCGGAGACACAGCAGGTGCGTGCTAATTACAGCAACGAGGAGGAGGAGGAGGAGGAGGAGGAAAGCCCGGAGCCTGAAACGTCCTGATCCCAGAGGAGAAGATTTAAGGCATCAAATATGGCCTTTGGGGAGATGGTCGACATCCTGAAGAAGGCCAACTATGATGGGAAGTATGGAACTTACCCCAACCCCAATGTCAGAAAGGCCAAGATCATGGCGAAAGTAGTCAAGAGTCTGCACCGGAATTTTGGGGTACGACGATCCAAGGATCAGCTCAGGAAGCTGTGGTCGGACCTGAAATTAAGGGAGCACGAGCAGTACAGAAGGATCAGGAGAGTGCTGCAAAAAAGTAAGTAGTTGTGCTGTGTTCCTATTCTTTATGTTTATTACGTTTGTGCTGCTCCATGTGCTTTTCTTAACTGTTGTACAGTTTAAAATGGCAACTTTCATGTTCATGGGCACATTATTAGTTCGTATGAAACATTGTTCATTCGGCCTAGAAAACACCATTTTTTTGGCCATAGGCATTTGAATAGATTTTTTGTGGCCTACTTCTCTTAAAATAAATTTGGTTGTGTAGATGGGTTTTGTAACTAGAATGAAATGCAAACTAGATTCTGGGTAAGGAGAGGACACTCAGCAGCAGTTTTCACATCTGGACGCTGGAGCACTAGTGTGGGACACAAGAACACCCTTTTTATTAGGGGGTCCCACACAGGTGCTCCAGTGTATACTATAGGGGTGACTCCATCTGTGAAGCTTGTAAAAAACAGGTAAGTATTCAAGCTTGACAAAGGACAAAAAAAGTCTTTATCTTGGAACTCTGCCAAAATAGACAATTGTACCCACTGCCAAGCAATGTTTCATATTCCTATTTCTGCCATCAAATATCTGTGTGCCAAGTATACCTATTTTTTTTTTACATAGGGGATAAAAGACTCGGAGGACACCCCTCATCCGAGGAGACAACAGACCCCCCCACCTCAGGAAGAAGTGGAGACCCACCAAACACAACAGGAGGAGGAGGAAGGAGATGTGGTGGAAATTGTCACCACAACAGGTGAGTGTCTGTGACCACAGGTTCAGGTAATAAGAGGTGGATGCCGGCATATTTATAATACATGGTGTGTTTTGTTTCTATCTTTTTAGGTGATCGTGATGTTGTGGATCCAGATCATTTCACCTCTGAAAGTGCACAGATCCTGATCGGGGAGATCATGGGGTATAATAGGGACTTGGAAAACATCCAGAAAAACATCAATGATGTTAAAAAAAAAAAAGAAGAACATCATTGATGTTTTAGGGAGAGTTTAAAACCCCTCCAAATCCCTTCCCTTTTTTGTGCTTTTTGGGCTCTAAAAATTTCAAACATTTTTTGACATATTCTTGAAAAGCCAAATTTTGAAGATGCACACAGTGTATTAACATGTGCTATCTGCCATCACGGGAGATCAATGGATGCGTTTTGGGGGTGCAACCCCTTCCTCAATAACAAAGTAGATGGGAGGAAGGGGTTGCACCCCCAAAACACGTCCCTTGATCCCCCGTGATGGCAGCTAGCACATGTTGACATTCCCCAATTTGTGTGCATCTTCAAAATGTGGCTTTTCCAGGGGTGACTTCACCCCATCTGAACGCACTATCAAAGAAATCAAAAAATCACAGTTTATAAATACTGATGTCTGATATTGCCTTCAATTTCTTGAAAAGTTGAACTTTGTAAGTTCAAGATTTGTGTCTTTCTTGTTGGTTTTAAACATGCCTGTTTTATCTGAAATGGACATTTCTACTTTTAGTAATGTGACCACAAAAATTGTTATACAACAAACCTGTTGGTTTGTTTTAAAAACCTTTTATAAATGCACATGTGATTGTGCTGGTATTAAAAAGATTGATACTCAAGAATGTGTGGATTATTGTTTGAACGCTCCAAAAATTGTTGTGCTCAAATTGGTGTTTTCTGTGACAATGGGGGTTATTTCCTAAGGGAAAATCCACTTTGCATTACAAGTGCAGTTTCAAATGCACTTGTAGTGCAAAGTGTCTTTGCCTTTAGTAAGTAACACCCAACAGTGCTTTGTAATGTTACACGATCACGCCATTTTCAGGGCGCACCACATTTCTGTCAGGGTCAGTTAAAAGAAACACAAGCAGTAAATGTCACCAAAGATTTTAGTAGTTCAAATGATTTTTTTATTTTAAAAATGTTTCAGACATTGTCTGGCATATTGATGGCCCCCCTACCCTCAAAGTAATCAAGGTATCTTAGACAGACCTCACGGGCACTCAGGGGGGGCAAGCCAGGACAGGCACTTTCAAGCGCCGTCAGGGTTGGTCCATTATGAATTCTGGCCTCAGGCCCAACTGAGCCAGCATAGTTGGCAGAATTTTGCCATAAATAGTTGTGTAGAACACAGCACGCCAGGATAATATGATTCAGTTTGTACTCCGCCATGTGTATGGGTGTAAGAAATAGGCGGAATCGGCTGGCCATGATTCCAAACGTGTTCTCCACCACTCTTCTGGCTCTGGCCAGCCGGTATTTAAAAAACCCTCTGGTCCGGGGTGAGGGTCCTCATCGGGAATGGCCGCATAAGATGGTCCCCCAGCGCAAATGCTTCATCAGCAATGAAGACAAATGGGAGTCCTTCCACATTGTCTACTGGAGGTGGCAAGTCCAAGCTTCCATTCTGGAGACGCCTGTAGAACTCCGTCTGGGCGATGACTCCACCATCTGACATCCGGCCATTCTTCCCCACGTCCACATACAGGAACTCGTAAGTAGCCGACACCACCGCCAACATCACAATACTATTAAACCCCTTATAATTATAATAGTATGACCCCGAGTTGGGTGGTGGGACTATGTGAACGTGTTTCCCATAAATTGCCCCTCCGCAGTTAGGAAAGTCCCACTGCTGGGCAAAGTGGGAGGCCACAGTCTGCCATTCCTGTGGGTTGGAAGGAAACTGTGGAGTCAAACAAGAATAAAAAAATAAACATTTTGCACCTAAACAGGGAAAGCAGATTAGACACAAACATTCTTGGCCAACATCAGTATAACATTTATTTTAGGGAGTTTGGAAAGACCAAGGTATAAGGTCCACCTATCAGATTCCCCCCACCCTCTCATGGGCCATTTCTAACATTTTAGGGGGGGAGCTCTTAGACAGGTAACCCTCTCCACTTCATTGAGAGATGAATGCCTAAATAATGTGTATTACTTTGGCCAGCCCCTCCTTACTTACACTATTGACAGCCCACTGGACAGGTAAGAAGTGTCATAATACAAAGATATAAATACACACTGTACACATTTTAGCACATTTGGACATTCAGCTATTACCTATCAAGAAAATAATAGTATACAAAAAAAACTTGAAACAGTACCATTTGAAAGTATACAGGCAGGCCCTTGCACTACATGCTTTGGGGAATTCATCCATACATCTGACCACAAAAGAGATGGGTATAGTGTGTATGGGTTTGGCAGAGTCAGCAGATAGATGATTGAGGATAGATAGAGAATTGGTATCAGCTGATTTAGCAGTTGGGGGGAGGGAGGATTCCAAATGCTTTGGGGACCCAAAAAATAAAGCCTCTGGCACTCTGCCTGAATTTAAAGCACAAATCACATTTTTACACATTTTAGGGGGTATTTAGGGTAAAGCACTACCATGGAGCTGACAAAATACATTGTTAAGTGACTACGTGAGGTGAATATAGGGCCAGGAGACCATGCTGGGGGTAAGTGAAGGCAAATATGTATGAAGTACAAAAAAAATAATTACATAAAAATCCAGCATGCATGAGGACAAATGGGACATTCACAGCATATTACAATCATGGTAATTAGGGAATGAGGAAAGAAATACAATATATTATCAAACATTAAATACAATAAAATGTGATGTTAAAGGATAAATCTTACCTTAATATACTCCTTCTGCAGGACCTGAATGATGGCAGAACAGGTCTCTGGGATAATGATACCCAGAGCCTGGGGGGAGATGCCTGTCGAGAACGTGAGGTCCTGCAGGCTTTTCCCCATCGCCAAGTACCACAGGGTGGCGACTAGCCTCTGCTCCGGAGTGATGGCTTGCCTCATGCAGGTATCCTGCCTGCTGATATAGGGGGTTAGCAAAGCCAACAAACGGTGAAATACGGGGTTCGTTATCCGGAGAAAGTTCCTAAAATCATCAGGATTATTCTCACGGATCTCACGGAGCAAAGACATGTGACAGAACTGGTCACGCTGGAGCAACCAATTCTTGGTCCATGAACTCCTCCCCACCCTGTTCATGGACTGGACTTGTGTCAAGGTAAGGACCCCAACACCAAGCCCCCGCACAGTACGAACTCTACGAGGAGTATGTATACGCAACATGGCTAGAAAACAGTCGGCTGCTCAGAACGAAGTAACAGAACGCACTGAAGAACAGCAAGGCCTGTGAAGAGCGACCTGAAAAACAGCAATGAGCGGACAAGATTGCACAGAAAATTCCAATACGAACTGACTGCACGCACTGAAGAGCAGATACAAACACACAAGCACGAACTGAACAGCACAAAACGATCTGAAAACCATGAGTCTGAAAAAGCGCGAATCGTCTCTCACCAAACTTTTACTAACACGAGATTAGCAAAAGGAGCCCAAAGGGTGCCGCGCTTGATTCTGAACTGGCCTTTTCTAGTCTCATCGTACGTGGTGTACGTCACCGCGTTCTCACAACTTTGTGTGACCGTGTGTATGCAAAACAAGTTTGAGCCAACATCCGTCTGAAAAAATCCATGGATTTTGTTGTCGGAATGTCCGATCAATGTCCGATCAATGTCCGACCGTGTGTACGGGGCATAACAGTGATGCAACTTTACAAACTTTGAAGTCTATTGTTTTGAGTGGGTGGCCAGATGAAAAAGAGGCAGTACCTGGAATTGTAAGGGAATACTGGTCTTTTAGAAATGAGATTAGCATACAAAATAGTATCTTGTACAAAGGTCCAAAAGTCATCGTGCCAAAGTCACTGAGAGCAGAGATGTTATTACGCATACACTACAGCCATATTGGTGGTAAAGCATGCTACAGACAAGCTCGTGATACTCTTTACTGGCCCAACATGCATGGTGAAATCAAAGACTTTGTCAGCAATTGTCCCACCTGCAATGAATATGCCCACTTACAACAAAAAGAAACCATTATGTCACATGAGATACCTACACGTCCGTGGCAGATTAACAGCATGGACTTATTCAACTACGCAGGCAAGGAATACCTGCTATTAGTTGATCATTATTCAGACTTCTGGGAAATAGACCTTCTTCCCGACTTATCCACTGAAGCTACAATTAAGAGGTGCAAGGCTCAGTTTGCACGTCATTTCCAACCAGATACAGTGATCTCCGACAATGGCCCTCAGTTTGCAAGCCTACAATTCAGAAAATTTGCCACTGAATGGGAGTTTGAGCATGTTACTTCCTCACCACATCATCCACAGGCTAATTGCAAAGCTGAATCAGCTGTAAAGATTGTTAAAAATGTATGCAAGAAAGCACAAGGTTATGGTAAAGACCCATGGAAGGCCATTTTACATTGGAGAAACACTCTGACTGAAGGCATGGATAGTAGTCCGGCACAAAGACTGATGTCAAGGAGATTAAAGACCTCCTTACCAGTAGCAAATAGGCTGCTTGAACCCTCTGTCATACAAGGTGTTACAGAAAAGTTAAAGTGGAGTTCCACCCAAAAATGGAACTTCCACTTTTTGGATTCCTCCCCCCCCCTCCGGTGTCACATTTGGCACCTTTCAGGGGGGAGGAGGGAGCAGATACCTGTCTAATACAGGTATTTGCTCCCACTTCCTGGCATAGATCACAGCGGCGCTTGCGGTGAACTACGCCACTTCCGGCGCCCACACTCTCCTCCACCGCTGTATTCTGTGAGACACAGAACAGACACATGAAGGTCAAGAAGGAATCATCCATAGAATTCTTGCACCTCCTTATGAGTCTCAGGCCCCTTTCACACTGGGGCGGCGCTTTACCCTCAGTATTCGGCCACTAGCGGGGAGGTTTTACCCCCCGCTAGCGGCCGAGAAAGGGTTAAAAACCACCGCAAAGCGCCTCTGCAGAGGCGCTTTGCCGGCGGTATAGCCGTGCTGTCCCATTGATTTCAGTGAGCAGGAGTGGTGAAGGAGCAGTGTATACACCGCTCCGAAGATGCTGCTAGCAGGACTTTTTTTCCCGTCCTGCTAGCGCACCGCTCCAGTGTGAAAGCCCTCGGGGCTTTCACATTGGAGAGACAGCAGTGGCTGTTTTGGGACGGTTTGCAGGCGCTATTTTTAGCGCAATAGCGACTGAAAACCGCCCCAGTGTGAAAGGGGCCTAAATTGCTATAAGAGACAACTGTTGCTACAAAAAGTACATGTTGCTGGTTCCAACTTAAATGCTCTCTTACTGTACTGCCATTGACCTTTTCTACTTTTTGTCTAAGGAGTCTACCGGTCTGCTAGTTTGCTGCTTTATCTGATTTAGAGTGTCCTGCCCTACCCCTCTCTCCCTGAATTGTTTTTCTGTTCTGCGTAATAAACTTCTTTTTGTTCAAGCATAAGTGACTGGTGCCCATCTTTTCTACCTTGTGCACCCACCATGCCTATAAACCTGCACCCTGAGGTAAAATGTTAGCCCTCCCATTCTCTGGGGGTCAACACCCTGCCTCTGGAGGTCAGGGGGACTACATACACATTATTGGATTCATAACCCAATTTTTCCTGCATCTTTTTTTTATTTTTTCCTATTATGATTTTTCTCAAGCTGATTCATTTTTTTGTTTAAACTGTTGTCCAACTCAGGCAAAAAGCTGTGGCCATATTTCTCCTTTAAAGTATGTTTTTAGCCATATGTTATACTATACATACAGTACCGTATATACTCGAGTATAGGTCGATCCGAGTATAAGACGAGGGTGAGAAATGCAGCAGCTACTGTAAGTAGAAAAAGAGGGTCAATGTGTCCTGTGCATGTGTCATGTGTCCTGTGCATATGTGCATGTGTCATGTGTCCTGTGTATATGTGCCATGTGTCCTGTGCATGTGTCCTGTGCATATGTGCATGTGTGCATGTGTCATGTGTCCTGTGTATATGTGCATGTGTCCTGTGCATGTGTCATGTATCCTGTGTATATGTGCATGTGTCCTGTGTATATGTGCATGTGTATATGTGTCCCGTGTATATGTGCATGTGTCTGTGTCCTGTGTATATGTGCATGTGTCATGTGTATATGTACCTGTGTCCTGTGCATGTGTCCTGTGTATGTGTGCATGTGTCTGTGTGCATCCTACCTGTGTCCTGTGCATGCCTTCGTGTGCCGCTCTGCACCGATCAGCGTGTGCTATTACTATTCAGCGGCCATTCACTGTTCAAAAGCCGCGCCTCCTCCTCGTCCATGATAGGCAGAAAACTCCATTTCCCAACAGTCAGCGGTCAGCCTATCATGGACATTCTCTCATCCTCATGCCACGGGCGAGGATGAGAGAATGTCTGTGATAGGCTGTACACTGACTGCCTATCACAGACGAGGAGGAGGCACGGCTTTTGAACAGTAATTGGCCGCCAAATAGTAATAGCACACGCTGGCCGCCGTCTGCCTGCATGACACGCTGATCATGCAGACAGACGGCGGTGACTGGAGTATCGAGGGGGGCACTTTTAGCCCAAAAAAAGGGCTGAAAATCTCGACTTATACTCGAGTATATACGGTATATTGAATTGTGTGCCTATGGATTTACAGTATCTCACAAAAATGTGTACACCCCTCACATTTTTGTAAATTTTTTTTATCTTTTTATGTGTCAACACTGAAGAAATTACACTTTGCTACAATGTAAAGTAGTGAGTGTACAGCTTGTATAACAGTGTCAATTTGCTGTCCCCTCAAAATAACTCAACACACAGCCATTAACCACTTCAATACAGGGCTTTTATACACCCTTCCTTCCCAGACCAAATTTTAGCTTTTAGCACTCCCACACTTTGAATGACAATTACTCACTCATGCTACACTGTACCCAAACCAAATTTTTATCATTTTTTTGTCACAAACATAGCTTTCTTTTGGTGGTATTTAATCACTGCTGTTTTTTTTATTTTTTGCAATATAAGCGAAAAAAGAGAAATTTTTGAAAAAAACCCCACTTTTTTTTAGTTTCTATTGTAAAATTTTGCAAATAAGTAATTTTTCTTCATAAATTTGGGCCAAAATGTATACTGCTACATATCTTTAGTAAAAATAACCCAAATGAGTGTATATTATTTGGTTTCTGTGGAAGTTATAGAGTCTACAAGCTATGATGCAAATCATTGAAAAATGATCACATTTGATCACACCTGATGTACTGAAGGCCTATCTCATTTCTTGAGGCCCTAACAAGCCAGGAAAGTACAAATACCCCCCAAATTACCCCTTTTTGGAAAGCAGACATTCCAAGGTATTTAGCAAGAGGCATGGTGAGCTTTTTGAAGTTGTAATTTTTTCCCACAATTCCTGGAAAAAAAATTTTTTTTTTTGCACAACATTGTCATAATAACAAGTTATTTCTCTCATACAGCACATGCATACTTGCAATGACACCCCAAAATACATTCTGCTACTCCTCCTGAGTATAGTGATACCACATGTGTGAGACTTTTACACAGCCTGGCCACATACAGAGGTCTAACATCCAACTAGCACCGTCAGGCGTTTTACGAGCATAAATTGCACATCTCATATGATGACAACCTTTCACACTTTTGAAGGCCCTGGAGCACCAGGTCAATGGAAATGCCCACAAAATGACCCCATTTTGGAAAGCTAACATCAGAACATATAATCTATGAGGCATAATTAGTCTTTTGAATGGTTCATTTTTTTCCCCGAAGTTTTTGGAAACTGTGGGAAAAAAAATGAAAACGCATTTTTTTTACACAAAGTTGTCCATTCATAAGATATTTCCAACACATAGCAAGTACATAGCAAAAATGACACCCCAAAATACATTCTGCTACTCCTCCTGAGTATGGCGATACCAAATGTGTGAGACTTTTACACAGCCTGGCCACATACAGAGGCCCAACATTGAAGTAGCAGCTCCAGGCATTCTAGGAGAATAAATTACACATCTCATTTCTCAACCACCTATTACAATTTTGAAGGCCCTGGAGCACCAGGACAACGGAAACGCCCACAAAATGACCCCATTTTGGAAAGCCAACACCCCAACGTATAATCTATGAGGCATAATTAGTCTTTTGAATGGTTCATTTTTTTCCCGAAGTTTTTGGAAACTGTGGAAAAAAAATTAAAACGCATTTTTTTTTTTACACAAAGTTGTCCATTCATAAGATATTTCCAACACATAGCATGTACATAGCAAAAATGACACCCCAAAATACATTCTGCTACTCCTCCTGAGTATGGCGATACCACATGTGTGAGACTTTTACATAGTCTGGCCACATACAGAGGCCCAACATCCAAGTAGCACTGTCAGTTGTTCTAGGAGCATACATTACACACAAATTCCTGCCAACCTATCACATTGTTGAAGGCCCTTCATATTTCTAACACATAGCATGTACTATACATACCAATTACAAACCTAAATACATTCTGCTGAGTAAAGGGTAAAGAAAAGATTACCTGCAGCTTTAGTAGTGCAGTGGTCCACAGAGAAGAGCATCGGTCCAAGCAGCAGGCAGGAACGTGGACAGCGACAGCAAAACAGGCAGCAGGCAGGAATAGTCAGTACAGGTAGAGATGTCAGCACAGCCAAAGCATTAGTCCAGATAGCAGGCAGGGATGTGGTCAGCAGAAGCAAAAGGATCAAAGGATCGTCCATGCAGCAGGCAGGAATACTGTCATGAGCAGGTGTGACCAGAACCGTGTGATCTGCGACAGAGGACACCAAAACGTATATAAATGAAAATATATTAATTTATTAAAGAAAGTGAGTAATATAATATAACCAACTCCAATATGACACAGTGTAATAACCAACCACAGACAGAGACCCACAAATAACAACAGACAGATAAGTGCAATAAATGGGAAATACCAGGATCATAAACAATAGCCAGGCCAGGGTCATACACAGCAGATCAGCAGGGGATGTTCCAGAGACATAAACGTAAGCCAGGCCAAGGTCATACACAGGGAGATCAGCAGATGGGGCATGGAACACAGGACAGGGAGAGGATGGATGGGTCAGGCTGCAGGCAGGGATGCAGGGTAACAGGTGGGACAGGATAGGGTCCCAGACAGGGAGACAGGATCAGGGCACAGGCTCAGGTTCAGGGCACAGGATCAGATAGCTAGCAGGTCAGGAGGCAATGACGAAGTCAAGGCAAACATGTGAATGTTTGCCGGGTATTTATAGGCTTGTGATTGGCCTCAAGTGACACCTGATTGCAGGAGGCACTGTCTGCTCCATACTGCCAGGATCCATCCGCTGGTGGACGCCAGTACTGCGGCCCAAAGATGATATACTATCAACAGGGAAAAGCTCTCCTGACAGTTCCAAACTGCCAGGAGACACCTACTGGTGGACCACAGTACTGCATGCCAAATAACAGGTATTACCAGCGGATGGAACATTTCCTGACAGTACCCCCCCTCAAAAGAGCGGCCTCCGGATGCTCCAATTGGTTGTATTTGTCCATAGTGTATGGCATCAAGCAGAACAACAGGTGGCGCAGCAGGCATGGGCACATCAGGCTGGAGGGCGGCAGGCATGGACACATCAGGCTGGAGGGCGGCAAGCATGGACACACCAGGCTGGAGGGCGGCAGGCATGGACACACCAGGCTGGAGGGCGGCAGACACCCGGACACCAGGCTGGAGGGGGGCAGACACCCGGACACCAGGCTGGAGGGGGGCAGACACCCGGACACCAGGCTGGAGGGGGGCAGACACCCGGACACCAGGCTGGAGGGGGGCAGACACCCGGACACCAGGCTGGAGGGGGGCAGACACCCGGACACCAGGCTGGAGGGGGGCAGACACCCGGACACCAGGCTGGAGGGGGGCAGACACCCGGACACCAGGCTGGAGGGGGGCAGACACCCGGACACCAGGCTGGAGGGGGGCAGACACCCGGACACCAGGCTGGAGGGGGGCAGACACCCGGACACCAGGCTGCTGGAGGGCAGACACCCGGACACCAGGCTGCTGGAGGGCAGACACCCGGACACCAGGCTGGAGGGCAGACACCCGGACACCAGGCTGGAGGGCAGACTCCCGGACACCAGGCTGGAGGGCAGACTCCCGGACACCAGGCTGGAGGGCAGACTCCCGGACACCAGGCTGGAGGGCAGACTCCCGGACACCAGGCTGGAGGGCAGACTCCCGGACACCAGGCTGGAGGGCAGACTCCCGGACACCAGGCTGGAGGGCAGACTCCCGGACACCAGGCTGGAGGGCAGACTCCCGGACACCAGGCTGGAGGGCAGACTCCCGGACACCAGGCTGGAGGGCAGACTCCCGGACATCAGGCTGGAGGGCAGACTCCCGGACATCAGGCTGGAGGGCAGACTCCCGGACATCAGGCTGGAGGGCAGACTCCCAGACATCAGGCTGGAGGGCAGACACTGGAACATCAGACTGGAAAGCAGACACTGGAACATCAGACTGGAAAGCTGGAACATCAGACTGGAAAGCTGGAACATCAGACTGGAAAGCTGGAACATCAGACTGGAAAGCTGGAACATCAGACTGGAAAGCTGGAACATCAGACTGGAAAGCTGGAACATCAGACTGGAAAGCTGGAACATCAGACTGGAAAGCTGGAACATCAGACTGGAAAGCTGGAACATCAGACTGGAAAGCTGGAACATCAGACTGGAAAGCTGGAACATCAGACTGGAAAGCTGGAACATCAGACTGGAAAGCTGGAACATCAGACTGGAAAGCTGGAACATCAGGCTGGAAAGCTGGAACATCAGGCTGGAAAGCTGGAACATCAGGCTGGAAAGCTGGAAACATCAGGCTGGAAAGTTGGAACATCAGGCTGGAAAGCTGGAGCATCAGGCTGGAAGGCTGGAACGTCAGACTGGAAAGCTGGAACGTCAGACTGGAAAGCTGGAACGTCAGACTGGAAAGCTGGAACGTCAGACTGGAAAGCTGGAACGTCAGACTGGAAGGCTGGAACGTCAGACTGGAAGGCTGGAACATCAGACTGCAAAGCTGGAACGTCAGACTGCAAAGCTGGAACATCAGACTGCAAAGCTGGAACATCAGACTGCAAAGCTGGAACATCAGACTGCAAAGCTGGAACATCAGACTGCAAAGCTGGAACATCAGACTGCAAAGCTGGAACATCAGACTGCAAAGCTGGAACATCAGGCTGCAAAGCTGGAACGTCAGACTGGAAAGCTGGAACATCAGACTGGAAATTGGGAGCAGGTTGGGTTACTGGCAGGATTGTGTGAGTGGGGAAGAACTTCCGTTTCTTCTTGGGCTTAACTACTGAAGATCTGTAGGTGAGGGGTGCAGCAGACTGGAGAGGAGGATTGGGATATGGCAGAGAAGAGGTAACAGTGGCTGGAGGAAGTTCGTGTGGGTTTGCAGGCAGCAGGGAAGAGACAGATGGGTTGAATGCAGGATAGGTACAGGGAGCAGAGACTGGATATGAGTATTTGTTTGGCAGCAGCGTATACTGAGCTGCAACTGCGGTTGACATGGGTGATGGGGAAACATACATTTGGGTTGGTTGGTGTTTGGTGGCAGAGGTGGTTTGTTTGACTGGAGCTGCTTGCATCATGTCAGACCATGCTGAAAGTATAGGTTGTACAAACTGTGCTTTTAAACCTCCCTGTCTAACAAAAGACTGAGCAGACACAATGCACTCAGCAATCACCTGTGAGGAACAGGCTGAATAGTGCTCATAAAAATCGGCTGGATCATCTTCAAAAAGCCAAACTAGTGATACAACCTGATTCAAATCAAAAGGAGGAGTGAAATCATCACGGCCCTCAGGAATACAGGGCAGGGCCAGCTCAGTACATAGTTTGATCAAAGGCTGTACCTCCCCAAACAATACACAACCCCGATCGACCAGGGAGTGAGCCAAACGTATTGTGGCAAACAACTGGTCACTAGACCATCCTTTCAAAGCCTGGCGGCAATAATCACCACTTTCAGATGCCAGCAGAGAAAAATAAATAACCTCATCGGCATTCATGTTTGCAACCAACTGAATCAAAATGGTTCCCCTGTGCAGCCACTTCTGGTCAGGGATGGCCTTGACTTACTGTCATGAGCAGGTGTGACCAGAACCGTGTGATCTGCGACAGAGGACACCAAAACGTATATGAATGAAAATATATTAATTTATTAAAGAAAGTGAGTAATATAATATAACCAACTCCAATATGACACAGTGTAATAACCAACCACAGACAGAGACCCACAAATAACAACAGACAGATAAGTGCAATAAATGGGAAATACCAGGATCATAAACAATAGCCAGGCCAGGGTCATACACAGCAGATCAGCAGGGGATGTTCCAGAGACATAAACGTAAGCCAGGCCAAGGTCATACACAGGGAGATCAGCAGATGGGGCATGGAACACAGGACAGGGAGAGGATGGATGGGTCAGGCTGCAGGCAGGGATGCAGGGTAACAGGTGGGACAGGATAGGGTCCCAGACAGGGAGACAGGATCAGGGCACAGGTTCAGGTTCAGGTTCAGGTTCAGGTTCAGGTTCAGGTTCAGGTTCAGGTTCAGGTTCAGGTTCAGGTTCAGGTTCAGGTTCAGGGCACAGGATCAGATAGCTAGCAGGTCAGGAGGAAATGACGAAGTCAAGGCAAACATGTGAATGTTTGCTGGGTATTTATAGGCTTGTGATTGGCCTCAAGTGACACCTGATTGCAGGAGGCACTGTCTGCTCCATACTGCCAGGATCCATCCGCTGGTGGACGCCAGTACTGCGGCCCAAAGATGATATACTATCAACAGGGAAAAGCTCTCCTGACAGTTCCAAACTGCCAGGAGACACCTACTGGTGGACCACAGTACTGCATGCCAAATAACAGGTATTACCAGCGTATGGAACATTTCCTGACAAATACTGTCCATAGTTAGTACATGCAGCAGGCAGAGGTATGGTCAGCACAGCCAGAGTATTTGTCCAGGGAGCAGGCAGTACCATCAAGCTTAGGGCATCGGTCAGGAAAGAATGGGGACAGGGGTAGAGGCTTCTCCCACCCAAATCGCTTTGAAGCCTCCGGGCAACCAGACCCTGTTATGTGAACACAGAAAACCAAAAACTGTTTTTCTGAACTCCGAACACTATTCTGGAGCCCCTCACATATGTGAGACCCCTGTGTAGCAGGGTGAAAGATCAATCCAAGGGGCAGGCAAAAACATGGTCAACAGGCCAAGGTCAGTGCAGGTAAAAGGCAGAAATAGACGGTAGGCAGAGGCATAGTCGATACAGTCCAGGGTCAGTTCACGTGAAAGGCAAAATCATGGTGGAAAAGAAATGCAGACGGTAGGCAGAGGCATAGTCGACAAAGAGGCCAGGGTCGGTTCACATGGAAGGCAATAATATGGTTGGTTGAGGAAGGGAAATATTCAGGACAGAAATTAAAAACGGGGAAATGGCAGTATTAGAAATATGGACTAATAATTTTCCAGAGTGTGATATCCCCTGAAGCATTCTCCGATGCAAAGGCCAGGTTGGGAGGGACAGTCGGTACAATGGAAGCTGGTATCTTTCCTAATTCCTCTTTTGGTGCACACCCGACATTTTTTTGGCGTCGTCTTCCGGATCCTGTTGGTGGAATATGGTCCGGGAAATGGCGCTCATGTAGTCTGCTGACAGAATCGGAGCGAATGCTTTCTGGGGGGGATACTTGCTGATAAATCAGGGCAGTGACAATGTCTTCAATAAACTTTATGAAGGTGGTGGGTGTTTCTGTGGATTTTTGGTAGATTATGAAAGAATTTAAAAGGGCCAAATGAAAAAAGTAAATTGCGACTTTTTTGTACCAGAATAAGGATTTTTTTGTTGAAAGATAGGGCTGCAACAACTGATCGTTTAAATCCACCCCCCATGTATTTGGGACACTCAGGGGGCTGGAGCTGGGAATCTTTCCCTTCGTACACGCGGAATGCGTACACATAACCGGTGGCACTTTCACAAAGCTTGTTAAGCTTCAAGCCATACCTCGCCCTCTTACTGGGGATATATTGCTTGATTACCAGCCGGCCTGTGAAATGCACCAGGGATTCGTCCACAGATATATTTTTTTCAGGGACATAAACTTCGGCAAACTTCTGGGAAAAAAAATTAATTATTAGGTGAACTTTATATAATTTGTCAAAGTTTGAGTGATTTCGGGGGGGGGCACTGTGAGTTGTCATTGAAATGCAAGAAGCGCATTATGATTTCGTATCGGGACCTGGACATGGCTGATGAAAAAACTGGCATATGGTGGATGGGTTTGGTCGACCAATACTTATGAATTTCTTTTTTTTTGTAAGCCCCATGTTCAGGGTTAGGCCTAAAAACAATTTTAGCTCCACTACTGTTAGCGGTCTCCACTCAAAAGGGCAGGCATAGCTGGAGCTGGGGTTGGTTGCAATAAATTGTTGGGCAAACAGATTAGTTTGGTCCACGATGCCTTGAATCAATTAGTTTAAAATAAATTTAAAAAATCCATTTGTGAAAATCCTGCAGTGTTGACCTGCACACCCGGCTGTGCTGTAAAAGGGGAGATCGTGGCTGACCCTGTGGTAGAAGGCAGCCACAATGGGTTTGCCAAGGAATCTGGAAGATGGGGTTTGGGCCCTACTTCTTTGGCGTCCACTTGTCCTGGGCTTTTCCTCCTGGGGTCTACCGCCGCTGGCACTGCTGGTAGCTGCCTGGTGTTCAGACCGTCATCTTTTTGGACGGACTACTTCCTCCTTTGATTCGGAGGAGGTGCTGCCTTCGGGGGGCTCATATTCCGAATCAGAACCAGAATCTGAACTGAGCAGTGAGAGCTCCCCGTTGCTCTCATTGGTCAGACTCAGTATCTGGTATGCCTCTTCTGAGGTGTACACCTTTCTGGACATAGTGGCTGACTGGCTGTATCTACTCTTTTGGCAGGTGATGAGGTGGCAGGTACTCTGGTGGCAGGTGATGAGGTGGCGGGTACTCTGGTGGCAGGTGATGGGGTGGCGGGTACTCTGGTGGCAGGTACTCTGGTGGTGAGGTGGCGGGTACTCTGGTGGCAAGTACTCTGGTGGCAGGTGATGAGGTGGCGGGTACTCTGGTGGCAGGTGATGAGGTGGCGGGTACTCTGGTGGCAGGTGATGAGGTGGCGGGTACTCTGGTGGCAGGTGATGAGGTGGTGGGTACTCTGGTGGCAGGTGATGAGGTGGCGGGTACTCCTGATGGACAGGTACTCTGAGATGACAGGTACTTTGATGTGACAGGCACTCTGAGGTGACAGGTACTCTGAGGTGACAGGTACTCTGAGGTGACAGGTACTCTTTTTATTTAGGAGGGGCGATCTGGGCACAGTAGTACATATGTAATAAGTAACTCACTGTTAGCTGATCTCTTCTCCTCACACTGGATCGGTGTGTGAGGAGAGGAGCCCAGCAACAGCAGTTACTGACAGTGTTTGTTTACATTAGTGACCGACTGTGATTGAACACAGCCGGTCATGTGATGAAGAGCCATGTCATTGGCTACAGTGATCGGGGCTGAGCTGTATCCAGGGAAAAAAGCCTCAGCCCCGATCACCGCCCCGATCACTGCTCTTCTTCCGCCGGAACCGGCACAATACACGCCGCTTCCCAATGCCGCTCTGCATTGACATCCGCCGTTACCGATGCTCCGCCGCCCGCCGCCTCTTCAATACCCCCATCGGGGAACGGCTGTGTCCTGAGGGACACAACAGTACCCCGATCGCCGCTCTGCGAGCCCCCGGAGGCCCGCAGTAGCGTCGGAAAGCCAAAGCCGTCATATGACGTCCACCCAGGATGGGAGATCCCATCTGTGGACGTCATTTGACTATGGCCGGGTATTGAAGCGGTTAATGTCTAAACCACTGGCAACTAAAGTGAGTACACCCCTAAGTGAAAATGTCCAAATTGGGCCCAAAGTTTCAATATTTTGTGTGGCCACCATTATTTTCCAGCACTGCCTTAACCCTCTTAGGCATGGAGTTCACCAGAGCTTCACAGGTTGCCACTGGAATCCTCTTCCACTCCTCCATGGCGACATCACAGAGCTGGTGGATGTCAGAGACCTTGAGCTCCTCCACCTTCCATTTGAGGATACCCCACAGATGCTCAATAGGGTTTAGGTCTGGAGACATGCTTGCCATACCAGTCCATAACCTTTATCCTCAGCTTCTTTAGCAAGGCAGTAGTCATCTTGGAGGTGTGTTTGGGGTCGTTATCATGTTGGAATACTGCCCTGCGGCCCAGTCTTCGAAGGGAGGGGGATCATGCTCTGCTTCAGTATGTCTCAGTACATGTTGGCATATATTCATGATTCCCTCAATGAACTGTAGTTCCCCAGTGTTGGTAGCACTCATGCAGCCCCAGACCATGGCACTCCCACCACAATGTTTTACTGTAGGCAAGACAAACTTGTCTTTGTACTCCTTACCTGGTTGCCGCCACATACCCTTGACACCATCTGAACCAAATAAGTTAATCTTGGTCTCATCAGACCACAGGACATGGTTCCAGCAATCCATGTCCTTAGTCTGCTTGTTTTCAAACTGCGGGCTTTCTTGTGCATCATCTTTAGAAGAGTCTTCCTTCTGGGATGACAGTCATGCAGACCAATTTGATGCAGTGTGCGGCGTATGGTCTGAGCGCTGAAAGGCTGACCCCCCACCTCTTCAACCTCTGCAGTAGGGATGAGCCGAACACCCCCCGGTTCGGTTCGCACCAGAACCCGCGAACGGACCGCAAGTTCGCACGAACGTTAGAACCCCATTGACGTCTATGGGACTCGAACGTTCGAAATCAAAAGTGCTCATTTTAAAGGCTAATTTGCATGGTATTGTCCTAAAAAGGGTTTGGGGACCCGGGTCCTACCCCAGGGGACATGTATCAATGCAAAAAAAACTTTTAAAAACGGCCGTTTTTTCGGGAGCAGTGATTTTAATGATGCTTAAAGTAAAAAAAAAAAAGTGAAATATTCCTTTAAATATCGTACCTGGGGGGTGTCTATAGTATGCCTGTAAAGTGACGCGTGTTTCCCATGTTTAGAACAGTCCCTGCACCAAATGTCATTTTTAAAGGAAAAAATCTCATTTAAAACTGCTTGCGGGTTTAATGTCATGTCGGGTCATGGCAATATGGATGAAAATCAGTGAGACAAACGGCATGGGTACCCCCCAGTCCATTACCAGGCCCTTTGGGTCTTGTATGGATATTAAGGGGAACCCCGCACCCAAATTAAAATAAGGAAAGGTCCCTATATACTCTGAACAGCAGTATACAGGCGGTGCAAACAAGACAGGGACTGTAGGTTTGTTGTTAAGTAGAATCTGTTTGTAATTTTGAACATTTTTAATGTGTTTAGCTCCAGCCAAAAAATCTTTTCTAAGCTTTTTGGAAAACATAGGGAAGGGTTATCACCCCTGTGACATTTGTTTTGCGTCTTTCCTCCTCTTCAGAAGATTTCACCTCACTTTTTTGTCCCAATGAAAAATGTTTTTTGAAAATTTGGGTTTTTTTGTGGAACAAGGATTGGAAAGCATCAGTGGAAAGGAAAAATTGTTTTCCCATATTAACTCTTACAGGAGAGAATTTCCCTTCCTTAGGGGTAGATTTCATCTCACTTCCTGTTGTCTCCTTCCGTTTGCAAGTAGGAGTCGTTTGTAAGTTAGATGTTTGAAAGTAGGGTCCTGCCCTATATACTCAGCAGAAATTTGGGCCTTAGGTGTTGCTGTGGCCAAAACACTGTAAGCCCTCACAGGGCCCTGCTGTGAAATATTAGATCAAGAATTGTAATTACATGCCCCTGTTGAACAGGAGCTGAAAAATTAGGCCTTAGGCACTGGTGCTGGTGCCACAACACTGCAACCCCTCACAGACACTCTAGTTGAAACGCAGGAACAAGCCCAGCTGCAAAGTATTGCATCAAAAATTGTAATTACACGCCCCTGTTAGACAGGGGCTGAAAAATTGGGTCTTAGGCACTGGTGCTGGTGCCACAACACTGCAACCCCTCACAGACACTCTAGTTGAAACGCAGGAACAAGCCCTGCTGCAAAGTATTGCATCAAAAATTGTAATTACACGCCCCTGTTAGACAGGGGCTGAAAAATTGGGTCTTAGGCACTGGTGCTGGTGCCACAACACTGCAACCCCTCACAGACACTCTAGTTGGAATGCAGGAACAAGCCCTGCTGCAAAGTATTGCATCAAAAATTGTAATTACACGCCCCTGTTAGACAGGGGCAGAAAAATTGGGTCTTAGGCACTGGTGCTGGTGCCACAACACTGCAACCCCTCACAGACACTCTAGTTGGAATGCAGGAACGAGCCCTGCTGCAAAGTATTACATCAAAAATTGTAATTACACGCCCCTGTTAAACAGGGGCTGAAAAATTGTGCCTTAGGCACTGGTGGTGGCGCCCAGAACCAAAAATGTTCTTACAAGCTATCAGCGTGATGATTGAGGAGGAAGAGGATAATTACTCAGGGATAGTCACTCAGCATCAGCATAGGCAGTCTTTGAAGGGATCTGAGATTTCAAAAAAAATTATTCGGTTACATCTGCATCAGGTGCTTGGTAGCTGGTGGTGATCCAAGACTGATTCATTTTTATGAAGGTCAGCCGATCGACCGAGTCGGTGGACAGACGCACCCTGTGATCGGTTACCACGCCTCCAGCAGCACTGAATGTGCGTTCCGAAAGAACGCTGGATGCAGGACAGGCCAGTAGCTCAATTGCATACTGTGCAAGCTCTGGCCAGTGATCCATCCTCAAGACCCAGTAACCCAGAGGATTTTCGGTGGGAAAGGTGTCCAAGTCTGATCTTGCCCCTAGGTATTCCTGCACCATGTAAAACAGACGCTGGCGATGGTTGCTGGAACCGATCATACCTTGGGGCTGCGGACCAAAAAATTGTCTGAACGCATCGGTCAGACGGCCACCTTCTCCACCGCTCCTTCTTTGACTGACCGAAGCCTCAGCAACACGTTGTCCAGAAACAGGAGTTTGTAACCTCCCAGTCTCTGGGAACGCGTTGCACAGACCTTTCTGCAAGGCCTCCCGAAGATGTTTCATCCTCTGCTCCCTCTGCGATGGCAAGATAAGGTCCGCAACCTTACCCTTGTAACGTGGATCAAGGAGGGTTGCCAGCCAGTATTGGTCCTTCTCCTTGATACCACGAATACGAGGATCCTTACGCAGGCTTTGCAGGATCAGGGAGGCCATGCAGCGTAGGTTTGCTGAGGCATTCGGTCCGGAGTCCTCTGGGTCACTAAGGACAACAACGTCCGCAGCCACCTCCTCCCAGCCACGTACAAGTCCATGTGTTCCTTGGGACTGATCCCTTAAAGACTGCTGATGCTGAGTGCCAGGCTCCACCTCCATACTGACACAATCTTCCTCCTCCTCCTCCTCCTCCTCCTCGTCCTCTTCCTGTGTGATCGGCGGGCACGCAGGAACACTGTCTGGATAAAGGGGGCCTTGAGAGCTAAGGAAGTCCTCCTCTTCCTGCCTCTGTTCTGCCTCAAGTGCCCTGTCCATTATCCCACGCAGCGTGTGCTCCAACAGGTGGACAAGGGGGACAGTGTCACTGATGCATGCACTGTCAGTGCTCACCATCCTCGTGGCCTCCTCGAATGGTGACAGGACAGTGCATGCATCCCTGATCATGGCCCACTGGCGTGGGGAAAAAAAACCAAGGTCCCCTGACCCTGTCCTGGTGCCATAGTCGCACAGGTACTCATTGATGGCCCTCTGCTGCGTGTGCAGCCGCTGCAGCATGGCCAACGTCGAGTTCCACCTGGTGGGCATGTCACAGATTAGGCGGTTCTTGGGCAGGTTAAACTCCTTTTGGAGGTCCGTCAGCCGAGCACTGGCATTATATGACCGGCGGAAATGCACACAGACTTTCCTGGCCTGCCTCAGGACATCCTGTAAGCCCGGGTACCTGCCCAAGAACCGCTGCACCACCAAGTTAAGGACGTGAGCCAAACAGGGCACATGGGTCAGTTGTCCCTGTCGGAGGGCAGAGAGGAGGTTGGTGCCATTGTCGCAAACCACCATTCCTGCCTTAAGTTGGCGTGGCGTCAACCACCTCTGAACCTGCCCCTGCAGAGCTGACAGAACCTCTGCCCCAGTGTGGCTCCTGTCCCCCAAGCACACCAGCTCAAGCACCGCATGGCATCTTTTGGCCTGCGTACTTGCGTAGCCCCTTGAACGCCTACGGAGCACCGCTGGTTCCGAGGAAGAGGCCATGGAGGAAGAAGAAGAGGAGGGGGTGGAGGAGAGAGGTGTGTCACAATCAGCATTTTGGAGGCGTGGTGGCGGAACAACCTCCAACACTACTGCACCTTGTCCTGCATCCTTCCCAGCTGCCAGCAGAGTCACCCAATGCGCCGTGAAACTTAAGTAACGTCCCTGTCCATGCCTGCTGGACCATGAGTCAGCGGTAATATGCACCTTACCGCTGACCGCCCTGTCCAGCGAGGCATGGACATTGCCTTCCACATGCCGGTAGAGAGCCGGAATCGCCTTCCGTGAGAAAAAGTGGCGTTTGGGTACCTGCCACTGAGGAACCGCACATTCCACAAACTCACGGAAGGGGGCAGAGTCTACCAACTGAAAAGGCAGCAGTTGAAGTGCTAGCAATTTTGCCAAGCTAGCATTCAACCGCTGGGCATGTGGATGGCTGGGAGCAAACTTCTTTCGGCGGTGCAGCAGCTGGGGCAGGGAAATTTGCCTGGTACAATCTGACGTCGGTGTACCAAAAGCAGATTGCCCATAAGTACTTGGCTGTGACACACCTAATTCTACACCTTCATTCCTCTCACTGCAGGTCGCAGAGAGGACTGAAGGTCTAGTGGGGTTGGAAATCTCAGCTGATGAGGAGCAAGGAGAGATCGTCTTTGTTCTTTGGTGTGGGTCTTTTAGATACGCTTGCCAACGAACTGCATGGCAGGTCAACATATGTCTGGTCAAGCATGTGGTACCCAAGCGGGAGATGTTTTGGCCACGCGAGATACGCTTGAGACATATATTGCAAATAGCAGCGGTGCGATCTGATGCACTCGTCTCAAAAAAGGCCCACACCAAAGAACTTTTTGAATAACGCGCAGAGACTGCAGCGCCCTGCACATGTGGAGCTTTGGGGTGTGATGCAGTCAATGTGCTGCCCTTAGGCTGGCCCCTGGAGGGCATCCTGCCTAGTTGGTGATGTGCCACCTCCTCCTCCTCCTCCTCCTCCTCCTCCTCCTCCTCCTCTCTCCTATCAGGCACCCACGTTGAGTCAGTGACCTCATCATCCCCTCCCTCCTCATCACTGGAGCAAACCTGGCAGTATGCTGCAGCAGGGGGAGCATGACTGCCAGATTGCTGTCCTTCTTGGGCACCCCCTCTGTCCGTGCTCATGTTACTGCCTTCATTGAGCTCAGTATCATCATCAGAGCCTTCCAAACGCTGGGCATCCTCCTGGAGCATGTACCCAACACTGTGGTCAAACAGTTCGAGGGAATCCTCAGGAGGACATGGTGGGGCTAGGGAAGGAGTCACTGATGACATTGAGCTGAGGGAAGAGGCCGCTGCTTTGCCAGACAAAGCACCCTGGGCATGGGTGAGAGAGGATGAGGAGGATGAGGACGGCTTGGTCATCCACTCGACCAAGTCTTCCGCATGTTGCGGCTCAACACGGCCAGCTGCCGAAAAAAAGGCCAAGCGTGTCCCATGGCCACGTGCTGATGAGGATGCACCGTCTCCACGACCAGCACTAGACACAGAGCCTGCTTGCCCTCTCTTATTGGCTTGTGACTGTCTGCCTCTCCTTCTTGGCCTTCCAGACATACTAATGGCCTGTAGCTGCACTAAGCTGGGATAGAACACCTGTAATTTTCTTCAGGTAGCTTTATATACTGTAACCAGACAAGCCTGCCTGTCAGTAGGAAGATAACAGGAACGGATCTAGCTGAACACTGTGAGCAGGACGTACTGCACTAAATGTATATAGCAGGAACGGATCTAGCTGAACACTGTGAGCAGCACGCACTGCACTGAATGTAAATAGCAGGAACGGATCTAGCTGAACACTGTGAGCAGGACGCACTGTACTGAATGTAAATAGCAGGAACGGATCTAGCTGAACACTGTGAGCAGGACACACTGCACTGAATGTAAATAACAGGAACGGATCTAGCTGAACACTGTGAGCAGGACACACTGTACTAAATGTAAATAGTCTAGCTGCCTGACCGTGGTACTAATAGGATCAAAAAGAACACCTGTAATTTTCTTTAGGTAGCTTTATATACTGTAACCAGACAAGCCTGCCTGTCAGTAGAAAGATAACAGGAACGGATCTAGCTGAACACTGTGAGCAGGACGCACTGCACTGAATGTAAATAGCAGGAACGGATCTAGCTGAACACTGTGAGCAGCACGCACTGCACTGAATGTAAATAGCAGGAACGGATCTAGCTGAACACTGTGAGCAGGACGCACTGCACTGAATGTAAATAGCAGGAACGGATCTAGCTGAACACTGTGAGCAGGACGCACTGCACTGAATGTAAATAACAGGAACGGATCTAGCTGAACACTGTGAGCAGGACACACTGTACTAAATGTAAATAGTCTAGCTGCCTGACCGTGGTACTAATAGGATCAAAAAGAACACCTGTAATTTTCTTCAGGTAGCTTTATATACTGTAACCAGACAAGCCTGCCTGTCAGTAGGAAGATAACAGGAACGGATCTAGCTGAACACTGTGAGCAGGACGTACTGCACTAAATGTATATAGCAGGAACGGATCTAGCTGAACACTGTGAGCAGCACGCACTGTACTGAATGTAAATAGCAGGAACGGATCTAGCTGAACACTGTGAGCAGGACACACTGCACTGAATGTAAATAACAGGAACGGATCTAGCTGAACACTGTGAGCAGGACACACTGTACTAAATGTAAATAGTCTAGCTGCCTGACCGTGGTACTAATAGGATCAAAAAGAACACCTGTAATTTTCTTCAGGTAGCTTTATATACTGTAACCAGACAAGCCTGCCTGTCAGTAGGAAGATAACAGGAACGGATCTAGCTGAACACTGTGAGCAGGACGCACTGCACTGAATGTAAATAGCAGGAACGGATCTAGCTGAACACTGTGAGCAGCACGCACTGCACTGAATGTAAATAGCAGGAACGGATCTAGCTGAACACTGTGAGCAGGACGCACTGCACTGAATGTAAATAGCAGGAACGGATCTAGCTGAACACTGTGAGCAGGACGCACTGCACTGAATGTAAATAACAGGAACGGATCTAGCTGAACACTGTGAGCAGGACACACTGTACTAAATGTAAATAGTCTAGCTGCCTGACCGTGGTACTAATAGGATCAAAAAGAACACCTGTAATTTTCTTCAGGTAGCTTTATATACTGTAACCAGACAAGCCTGCCTGTCAGTAGGAAGATAACAGGAACGGATCTAGCTGAACACTGTGAGCAGGACGTACTGCACTAAATGTATATAGCAGGAACGGATCTAGCTGAACACTGTGAGCAGCACGCACTGTACTGAATGTAAATAGCAGGAACGGATCTAGCTGAACACTGTGAGCAGGACACACTGCACTGAATGTAAATAACAGGAACGGATCTAGCTGAACACTGTGAGCAGGACACACTGTACTAAATGTAAATAGTCTAGCTGCCTGACCGTGGTACTAATAGGATCAAAAAGAACACCTGTAATTTTCTTCAGGTAGCTTTATATACTGTAACCAGACAAGCCTGCCTGTCAGTAGGAAGATAACAGGAACGGATCTAGCTGAACACTGTGAGCAGGACGCACTGCACTGAATGTAAATAGCAGGAACGGATCTAGCTGAACACTGTGAGCAGCACGCACTGCACTGAATGTAAATAGCAGGAACGGATCTAGCTGAACACTGTGAGCAGGACGCACTGCACTGAATGTAAATAGCAGGAACGGATCTAGCTGAACACTGTGAGCAGGACGCACTGCACTGAATGTAAATAGCAGGAACGGATCTAGCTGAACACTGTGAGCAGCACGCACTGCACTGAATGTAAATAGCAGGAACGGATCTAGCTGAACACTGTGAGCAGCACGCACTGCACTGAATGTAAATAGCAGGAACGGATCTAGCTGAACACTGTGAGCAGGAAGCACTGTACTGAATGTAAATAGCAGGAACGGATCTAGCTGAACACTGTGAGCAGGACACACTGCACTGAATGTAAATAGTCTAGATAGAAGATAACAGGAACGGATCTAGCTAAACTGAATACAGTGTATATATATATATGCAACACCTGGGATGCATATATATACACAATACACTGTAAGTGCAGCTAACTGACTGACTGTTCTGCCTAATCTATCTAACTCAAATCAAACACTGTCTCTCTGTCTATCTCTTTCAACGCCGGAACACACACTACACAGGGCCGCCGTGCAGGCGGCCTTATATAGTGTGGGGCGTGTACTAAATCCCCTGAGCCATAATTGGCCAAAGCCTCCTTGGCTTTGGCCAATTACGGCTCTCTGTTCAGGCGGCGCTGTGATTGGCCAAGCATGCGGGTCATAGTGCATGCTTGGCCAATCATCAGCCAGCAATGCACTGCGATGCCGCAGTGAATTATGGGCCGTGACGCGCCACACGAATTTGGCGCGAACGGCCCATATCGTTCGCAATTCGACGGACGGTCGAACAGCCGATGTTCGAGTCGAACATGGGTTCGACTCGAACACGAAGCTCATCCCTACTCTGCAGCAATGCTGGCAGCACTCATACGTCTATTTCCCAAAGACAACCTCTGGATATGACACAGAGCATGTGCACTCAACTTCTTTGGTCGACCATGGGGAGGCCTGTTCTGATTGGAACCTGTCCTGTTAAACCGCTGTATGGTCTTGGACACCGTGCTGCAGCTCAGTTTCAGGGTCTTGGCAATCTTCTTATATCCTAGGCCATCTTTATGCAGAGCAACAATTCTTCAATTCTTTTTTCAGATCCTCAGAGAGTTCTTTGCCATGAGGTGCCATGTTGAACTACCAGTGACCAGGATGAGAGAGTGAGAGTGATAACACCAAATTTCACACATTTGCTCCCCATTCACACCAGAGACCTTGTAACACTAATGATTCACATAATACCGGGGAGAGAAAATGGCTAATTGGGCACCATTTGGACATTTTCACTTAGGGGTGTACTCACTTTAGTTGCCAGCGGTTTAAATATTAATGGCTGTGTGTTGAGTTATTTTGAGGGGACAGCAAATTTACACTGTTATACAAGCTGTACACTCACTAATTTACATTGTAGCAAAGTGTAATTTCTTCAGTGTTGTCACATGAAAAGATATAAAAAAAATTTACAAAAATGTGGGGGGTTTACTCACTTTTGTGAGATACAGAGAGTCCCGGAGCCATACAGCAGAGCTATAGGTGCAGGGACGGCATGACAGTGCTGGACAGCACAGTTGCCGTTTTAAGGAAGTTTCCCCTTTTAGAAAAGGGTAGGGGGAGTTAGCCTTGTGGAGGAAAAAGTAGGAGAGAGGGGAAGTTACATCAGTCACAGAACAGTGGAGGAAGAGATTACACAGCACCCTCACTGCTCTGCATGTCCGTGGGGGAAGAGAGCCCAGCATAACCCACGGCTCTTCCCCCCCTGCACGTCGCAGATGTACTGAGAGGACTGAGGGGTCCGTGGGAGAGGATCGGAGTGGACAAGGGACACAGGAACGGGGCATCACGCAGGGTGAAACGGCAAGGTCAACAGGGTTGGCCAGCAACGCCAGACAGTCCGGGAGATGTAGCAGGAGGAGTGCTGGGCCGGGGTGAGTGCAGGAGCCAGCTAGCGGGTCAGCGCACGACAAAGTCGCAGACGCAGAAGCCCGTCATGAGAGGCAACGAGCGGGTCTGGCGGGACGGCGGTGAGAGAAGGTCGAGCACAACACCGCAGACCCACAACACCCAGGTCTAACACCTCTGGGGTACCAACGGCTGTCGTCAGCAACGAGATCGACAGCAATAGATCGGAGGGGGAGCTGTCCGGATCAGACGGAAGTGTGGATCGTGAAAACCCGGCGTCGGTGGTTCCAGGAGTGGCGGCTGATGGGCCCAGTCCTGGGCAGCCCGGTGAGTGTGACTCTTCCTTACCTATTTCCACCTTATTGCACAATTTATTGGGACAGACTAGGCAGAGCGGGCAGGCGAGTCATAGGGGGACACCTGGGGTGGTGAGTTCAGGGGCCAACCCAGCACCGCCCCCAGAGGCCCCCCAGGCTGGGAACGGGGGGGTTCAGGGAACTACTTTCAGGCCTAAAAGAGTTAATACAACGGGTGGAGGCTGGGAATACAGCTGGTCCGGAGCGTGCTTGGGCGCCGGCCCAGAACAATCTGCCAGCGGTGGACCCCACAAGTGCCACGGGCACGTCGCCCGTTGCCATTGCGGGTGCGACTAGGGCTGTCGGCGAGTCTTCCAGCCCAGCAACTAGCGCGGCGGCTCCTGCGGAACAAGAGAAAGTGGGTGATAAAAAGGTGGAGTCGGTTAGGTTGGCGGATTCCGCAAAGATCGAAGTGTAAGTATGCTTTGAGGGTCCCTTGGGGGCTCGTCTTAAAGCAGAACTCAGGGAAAAAATTTGGAAAGGGGAATACGTGGAGATATTCACGTTATTGCCGTTGGAAAAGTTCAATCTGGACAGATTGAAGCCGGTTGAGGGCAAGAAGGAAGACGAGGAGAAGAGGAGATACCGGTAATCCCGCGTACCTTTCAAAATTGGCTGCAGGCCTTTGCGATTTTAGCGAGCGTGGTAGGAGAAAAGGCCCCCGAACACTGCTCGGCGCTGTTTGTTTACCTGGAAGCCATTAGTGAGGCGCATAGGACTTATGGAGGGATGGCCTGGCTACGGTATGATGAGCAATTCAGACAACGGATGGCTGTACGACCGACACTACGCTGGGACCATAAGAATATAAGTCTCTGGATGAAGCTGATGACCGCGGCGCGGGCCCCGAATCAGTTTTTTTCAGGCAGGGGTCGGATGTTCAGCAGCCCCAGGACAACCGACCGAAAAAAAATGGGGGTTCTGCTGGCAGTTCAACGAGGGCACAAGCAAATACAGGGGTTAACTGTCGATTCAAGCATTCGTGTTCCGGCTGCGGGGGATCACATGCGCTGTCCAAGTGCTTTAAAAAAGGAAAGAGCCATGCCGGAGATCCTGCAAACAAGAGGGAGGACGCCAGTGCGGGTGGAAAGGATGCTACCTTTCCTCAGTAGATACCCCGACCGGGTGGCGGCAAACATCTTGCAGGCAGGTTTTACCAATGGTTTTAGAATACCTTGTTCGTTGGCGACTGTTCCACCGGAGGCTAAGAATTTACGGTCAGCACTGCTGCACCCCAGCAGTGGTCTCCGAAAATTTGGGAAAGGAGGTTATGCTGAGGCGCATGGCGGGCCCCTTTCCAGAGGTGCCAATCTCGGGTTTGGTGGTCTCTCCCCTGGGTGTAGTTCCCAAAAAAGAGCCTAACAAGTTTAGACTTATCCACCACCTTTCATTTCTGAAAGGAGGGTCGGTTAACGACGCTATTGCACCGGAGGTGTGTGCGGTAACGTACACCTCTTTTGATGCGGCAGTTTCCTGGGTGAGGAGATACGGTCAGGGGTCTTTGATGGCCAAGTCAGATATTGAGGCGGCTTTCCGGTTGCTGCCGGTGCATCTGGACAGTTTTCGGCTGCTCGGTTGTACATGGAATGGGGCATATTACATTGACCGTTGCTTGCCGATGGGATGCTCGATATCATGTGCCCTATTCGAAATGTTAAGCTCATTCTTTGAATGGGCAGTTCGGGATGCGTCAGGTATCAATTCAATCATTCATTATTTGGATGATTTTTTTGTGTAGGCCCGGCTGTGTTCAATATCTGTGCAGTCCTGTTAGGGACGTTTCAACACCTGGCGGATCGATTTGGAGTGCCACTAGCTTCGGATAAGACGGAAGGACCAACGGCGTTGATTACATTTTTGGGAATTGAAATAGACTCGATCAGAATGGAGTGCCGCTTGCCGAGGGACAAATTGGAAAAGTTGAAGGAGGAGGTGCGTGGGACCATTGGTGTACGGAAATTACAGTTATGCCAATTACAATCCCTGCTGGGCAAGCTTAATTTTGCTTGTCGCATAAGAGAGAGGATTTGAGGATGTGACAGCAGTTCCTAGAGTCATTCAATGGGCGTGCTCTTTGGATGTCAGGCCCCATCAGTAATTGTGAGCTGGAATTGTTTACAGATGCGGCGGGTTCTACAGGATTTGGGGCTTTCTGTAAAGGACAGTGGTGTGCAGCCAGATGGCCGTTAGCATGGCGGGAGGCCGGGTTCTTGCAGAACCTGGTGCTGTTGGAACTGTTTCCAATCGTTGTGGCCATGGAAATTTGGGGTGAAGCCTTTCGCAACTTGAAGGTCCGTTTTAATTGCGACAATCTGAGTGTGGTGCAAGTGGTTAATCGGCTGACAGCGGCATCCGTGCCGGTAGTCAGGCTTTTGAGACATTTGGTCCTCCGCTGTTTGCAAGTGAATGCATTCATATATGCTGTGCATTTACCGGGAATTGACAACACTTTGGCTGACGCTTTGTCCGTTTTCAGTGGGACAGGTTCCGAAAGTTGGTGCCGGAGGCGGAACAACACGGGTTCGCCTGTCCCGACTGGATGTGGACCATTGCCATGGGACCGCAGCAAAGTGGATCAAGCAATCAGTGAGTACGGCTACGTGGAATGCCTACTCAAAGGTATGGAGGGACTGGTTTGCTTGTTTGAATGAGCTAGGGATACCCTCAGGGGGGCCGGAAATAGCTCAGGCTGTACTCTTTTTTTCTTACGCAAGGTTTGGAAAGCTTTCTTTTTAAATGGCAAGGGCAAAGGGATTACACAAAAGACTTTTGGGTACAACAGGCAGTAAAAGGATACAGGAAGGCACATAAGAGTAGGGATGGCAGGCGCCCAGTCTCATTCGAGATGTTGCAAGTTTTAACTGGGAGTTTGGAAAAGGTCTGCAGTTCCTGCTACGAATGTGTCTTATTTCGGGCAGCCTTTGCCCTGGCTTTCTTCGCAGCATTACGGATAAGCGAGTTGGTCAGTCCTTCTAAAAAGGTGGAAGGGGGGTTATTATATCGGGATGTAGAGCATGTACAGGATACTATCAGGATTTGGATCAGGTGATCTAAGACTGATCAAGCTGGAAGGGGCAGACAGTTGGAGTTACACAAGATTGAGGAGTCCAGCATTTGCCCTGTTCGGGCGGTGTTGTCATTTCTGGAAGTGCGACCGGTAGTTGGTGGGGCGTTTCTCGTTCACGAGGACGGTTCATTTTTATCGTAGTTTCAGTTTACAGCGGTGTTTAAAAAATGCGTGGCACGAGGGGGATACGTCCCGGACAGTTTTCTTCCCATTCTTTTCGCATAGGGGCGGCCACGGAGGCAGCCTGGGCGGGCCTTAGTCAGGAGGCCATTAAGCGCATAGGTCGGTGGGACTCGGACAGATTTAGATTGTACATTCGCCCACACATGTTAATAGTATAAGGGGCAGCTATGTTGGGTTGGTTTATATGGCACGGTTATGGGTGTTTATTTATTTCTGTGTTGTTATTTTGTTCGCAGGTCAAGAAGTAGGCCTAGTTTGGATTCTCGGACACTCCTACATTTATTGGGGGGCTAAGAGAGTGGATGTTCGGCAAAATGGCAGGCAGCTTGGCATCCCGAGACAGGAGGCGAAAATCAGGTGGATTGGTGTCCAGGGCATGTGATGGAATAGGGTATTGGGGGAAGTACATAGGTTTTCCTGTCTTGATAGGGCCCCTGATGTCCTGCTTTTACATGTGGGGGGCAATGATATGAGAGCCAGATCAATGAGAGATCTAATTCGGGACATAAAATGCAAATTTTTACATCTTCGAGCGGCTTATCCGGGCATGATAATTATATGGTCAGATATGGTGGGTAGATTATCATGGAGATGGACATGGTCGGCGAAAAAGGTTGATAGGGCTAGGAAAAAGTTAACAAAGATGTCAGTAGGTTTTTTATTAAAAATGGGGGTTTAGCCATTCGCCACAGGGAACTAGAAGTAGATACCTGGAGGTATTTGCGGAGCGACGGGGTACATCTCAATGAGGTAGGGACGGATTTATGGTCATTGGGCCTACAGGATGGGATACAGTGAGGGCTTAGGGTGTGGAGGTACTCACAAGGGTAAGGGTTTACCCCTTGTGAGCTGTGGCTGTGTTTGTGTCGCTGGAATTTGAGCGACAATGGTTACATGTCTGGAACATGTTGTATCCATCCATGGGATAGGAGTTATTTATGGTACCCATTCATTTGATGGGAGTTATTTGTACCCATCCATGGAAGGATGGGAGGTTGAATTCAGGTTTTTCAAGTTATGATGGGGTAACCTGGAAGGGGTTAAAGGTTAGGTCACTGGGAACGATTTGGGTAATGTCTCCGAGTCAGGGGGTTGCCGACTGGAGGCCAAAAGGGGAAGAGGTTGTTTACAGTGACCAAGGGTAGGATTGTTTTTCTATATTACCCCTTAAAAAGGTTTACTAAAATGTATGGTTATTTATTGTTATTTATATTAATTTATAGTTGTTAATAAATAGGCCATAAAGGCCATTTACTCCAAGAACCGGGTCGTGTCATTTATAAGGTAAAGCTTAAAGGTAGAATTGGGGTAATAGGCACCCAGCTGACTGGGCTTAAGTCCTACAAATGTCATGTAAAAGACTACAGTGGACTTCACTTTCTTCCCCAGCCTTTTGACTGCACAGTGAATGAGCAGCAGCAGACTGATGAGGTCATTCCTCTGTTCTATCAGTATGTCCTTGTCAAAATGTTCACATGCAGCATGCCTGACTATCTTTCATCCCTGCCCTTTTTTTCTTTTTTCTTTTTTTTTTTTACAGAAGGCATGTTTTGTAGAATGATGTACAGTGTTAGCAAAGAGAAAGTATACAGAGCTAGAAGAAATGAGTCACCTGTGAATATTCCTAAATGTAAGTATAGACATTAGATAAACATTGCCCATCTTAACTGAACATTGTAATAATGTTAATGTGTCTGGGTACAAAAAATATGCACCGTTTTGGGGCAATATACTGTACAAATGGCAGGAAAAACTTTTTTAGTTTTGGATTGTGTAGTGCTGTCAGGATGCCTTAATGCAATGAGCCTCCATGCATGAAACACATGCAGGTAAATGCGCACAAAAGTTCTGAATGGTCCCTCTTTACCCACTCCACTTCAACAGTAAAAACTAGTTTTTTTTGGATGTATATGCCATTTACAAACTGCCCCTGAACCAAATGTTTTAAGACTGTGTTACCTTGTCTCCAGAATGTAATAAAATCACCTTATAGATAACAGGGAGCCTGTCAGTCTCATTATGTCTCTGAAGTTTCAGTCGCCATCAGTAAGCTTTCAAGAACTGGTTTTCGATTTCAACCACATTTATACATACTAATGTTAGAATATGCATTTTACACAGCAGTTCAGGATAATATATAATGCAGCAATTACTTCAGGCTGTGTCTGATAAACTCTGCTATAGGCTAAATCCGTGTCCCTAGAGCTGATAGTACTTTATCAATTACATACTCCAGCACAGTAAAGTTGCATGCTCACAACTGCCCTCTAGTGTCCAAGTCGCTAACTGCTGAATATCCTAATGATAAAGGGGAGAAGGCGGGACTTTAAATGAAGCGCGTAGTCGGTAGTGAAGGGTCAAAAAAGGGATATGTATTGTATAAAACATAATAAATATTCCATACAGATATGTACATGGGTCACAAAAATTCATCATTTATTACATATATTTATATTATATCGGTGTTACACATTGCATGTACAAGGGTTAGTGGTTCATCTATAATAAATATACATATCTGTATTACATTGGTACTACACATTGTATATACAGAAGCTCTACGCGTTTCGTGGAGTATTCATATCCACTCTTCAGGAGCGACAATGTGTATTAGTTGAAAATAAAACACATAATAAATTTCAAGGTCAATGCTTGTAAAAAATAGGAAAAAAATATAAAAATGTATATAACTTGGGAATAACCCCTAGCCATAAAAATACTCACAACTACCATGCAGTAAGAGTGCAATAGTGAAGGCTGGTGGCTCCCCATAGGGGCATCTTTTCCGGGAGCTGTGCCAGGGACCGGCGCAAGTGGGACCCCCCACATGATAACACCGGGGGTGGACAGAATTCCAAAGGGTGGTGGTCCCTAATATGGATTGTGTGGGTGATTTGGAGACATCTTGAGGGGTATCTAGAAAAAATGTGAGAGTGAATGGGATGACCTGTAAGAAAAAAAAATGAATAAATGTAGATGTGAAAATGTATGTCTAATGTGAAAGCAGCATATTAAGCCTGTGTCAGGGATGGTAACCATGAAAAACAAAATCAATTGTAATGTGTGATATGCAAATCCAAAATGAAAATAAAGTCCAAAAAATGTTAGTGAGTGCATTGTCTTGAATGCCTTACCTAGTGCTGGGAGGTATAAAACAATATGGTGAAGTGCTGGGTGGACAGTGGAGGGATGACCAACCCATGCAAAGAGCCAACCCCGAATAGGACACATGAGGGCACGCACGCCAATCACCCGCAAACGCCACGCAGGCGTGCAAAAATGGGGGGGGGGTGCCTGTGGACAAGAGATGCCAATATCTGCTGAATATCCTTGCTACAGTGCCAGAGTCTCCATAGCAACCATCCACCTCTGCTAAGCAGAGCAAACTGTTATTAAGCATTGCAAAGAAACAGTGGTAGGAGGATCTTCATGGTTGCTACGTAACAACTTTAACTTGCTAGTCCCCTCAGTTACTTTTTTTACACCCACTAGATATTACTAATGGTCAGGATGATTTTACAGAACCCAAGTTTTGCATAGGGATGAGCCGAACACCCCCCCGCCAGTTCGGTTCGCGGCAGAACATGCGAACAGGCAAAAAATTTGTGCGAACACGCAAACACCGTTAAAGTCTATGGGGCTCGAACATGAAAAATTTAAAGTGCTAATTTTGAAGGCTAATATGCTATTTATTGTCATAAAAAGTGTTTGGGGACCCGGGTCCTGCCCCAGGGGACATGTATCAATGCAAAAGAAAGTTTTAAAAATGGCCATTTTTTTGGGAGCAGTGATTTTAAGAATGCTTAAAGTGAAACAATAAAAGGGAAATATTCCTTTAAATATTGTGCCTGGGGGGTGACTATAGTATGCCTGTAAAGTGGCACATTTTTCCCGTGTTTAGAACAGTCCCTGCACAAAATTACATTTCTAAAGGAATAAAAGTCATTTAAAACTGCTTGCGGCTGTAATGTAATGTTGCCCCCCCAGCACATTACCAAGCCCTTTGGGTCTGGTATGGATATTAAGAGGAACCCCGCACCCAAATTATAAAAAAAAAAAGGCGTGGCGCCCCCAGACCCTATATACTCTGAACAGCAGCAGTATACAGGCGGTCCTCGGGTTACAAACAAAATAGGGACTGAAGGTTTGTTCTTAAGTTGAATCCGTTTGTAATTTGGAACAGGTACATTTTGTAAGTGTAGCTCCAGCCAAAAAAAATCTATTTTTAAGCTTTTTGGATAACATAGGGAAGGGTTATCATCACCCCTGTAACATTTGCTTTGCTGTCTGTGCCCCTGTTCAGAAGATTTCACCTCACTTTCTGTCCCAATGACAATTGGAGTTAGAAAATCTTGGGTTATTAGGGAAACAAGGATTGGTGATAAAGCATCAGTGGAGACACCTTTTTCCCATATTAACTCTTACAGGAGAGACTTTCCCTTCCTAGGGGTAGATTTCCTCTCACTTCCTGTTGTCTCCCTCCATTTCTAAGTAGGAGTAGTTTGTAAGTCGGATGTTTGAAAATAGGGGACCACCTGTATATACTATACGGCCTGCCCTATACACTCTGTGGAAAATTGGGACTTAGGTGTTGGTGGAACCAGAACACTGTAAGCTCTCACAGTTACTCTTGGTGGGCGCTGGAATGGGCCCTGCTGTGAAATTTTATATCAAGAATTGTAATTACGTGCCCCTGTTAAACAGGGGCATAAAAATTGGGCCTTAGGTGGTGGTGGTGGTGGTGGTGGCACAACACTGTAAAGCAGGGATATGCAATTAACGAACCTCCAGCTGTTGCAGAACTACAAGTCCCATGAGGCATAGCAAGACTCTGACAGCACAGGAACAGGCCCTGCTGTGAAATATTAGATCAAAAATTGTAATTACGTGCCCCTGTTAAACAGGGGCATAAAAATTGGGCCTTAGGCGGTGGTGGTGGCACAACACTGTAAAGCCTCACAGATACTTTTGTTGAGCGCAGGAACAGGCCCTGCTATGAAATATTAGATCACAAATTATAATTACACGCCCCTGTTAAACAGTGGCATAAAAATTGGGCCTTAGGCAGTGGTGGTGGTGCCCTGAACCGAAAATATTTCTGGAAGCTATCATCATGAAGATTGAGGAGGAATAGGATAGTCATTCAGCATAATAGGATAGTCACTCAGCATATGCAGTGTTCAAGGAATCCCACATCCCACATAAAAAATCAGTCGGTTACATCAGCATCAGGTGCTTGGTAGCTCGTGATCCAAACTTTTATGAATGTGAGCCGATCAACAGAGTCTGTGGACAGGCGCACTCTGTGATCAGTTACAAAGCCTCCAGCAGCACTGAATGTGTGTTCAGAAAGAACGCTGGATGCAGGACAGGCCAGTAGCTCAATTGCATATTGAGCAAGCTCTGGCCAGTGGTCCATCCTCAAGACCCAGTAACCCAGTGGATGTTCTGGTGGAAAGGTCTCCAAGTCTGATCTTGCCCCTAGATATTTTTGCACCATGTAATTCAGACACTTGCGATGGTTGCTGGAACTGATCAGACATGGGCGCTGAGGACTGAAGAATTGTCTGAAGGCATCGGTCAGCCAGCCACCTTCTCCACTGCTCTTTCTGTGGCTGAACAAAGCCTCAGCAACACGTTGTCTAGCACCAGGAAATTTAAACCTCCCAGGCTCTGAAAACGCATTGCACAAACTTTTCTGCAGGGCCTCCCAAAGTTGTTTCATCCTCTGCTTCCTCTGCGAAGGCAGGATAAGTTCTGCAACCTTACCCTTGTAACGTGGATCAAGAAGGGTTGCTAGCCAGTAATGATCCCTCTCCTTGATACCACGAATCCTAGGGTCTTTTCGCAGGCTTTGCAGGATCAGGGAAGCCATGCAGCGCATTCGATCCTGAGTCCTCTGGGTCACTAAGGATCACATAATCCTCAACCACCTCCTCCCAGCCATGTACAACTCTATGGGTTTCTGGGGACTGCAAACAATCCCTTGAAGACTGCTGCTAATGCTGAGTGTTATCCTCCACCTCCATGCTGACACAATCCTCCTCCTTCTCCTCCTCTTCTTCTTTCTGTGTGATCGGTGGGCCTGCAGGAATACTAGTATATGGATAAAGGGGGCCTTGAGAGGTAAGGAAGTCCTCCTCTTCCTCCCGCTGTTCTGCCTCAAGTGCCCTGTCCATTATTCCACAAAGCGTGTGCTCCAACAGGAAGACAAGAGGGACAGTATCACTGATGCATGCACTGTCACTGCTCACCATCCTCGTGGCCTCCTCATATGGTGACAGGACAGTGCATGCATCCTTGATCAGTAGCCACTGGCGTGGCGAAAAAAGCCAAGCTCCCCTGACCCTGTCCTGGTGCCATACTCATACAGGTACTCATTATTTATTTATTTTTTGTCAGAAAGGTATTTATTGAACAAGTTCAAACAGTTTCCAATGTACAAACATTATATATTAATACATTTACATGCACAATGTACAGTCCTCCCAGCGTCCATCATATTCATTTTGTCTTTAAACCTAAAATTTTTTACAACATATTGAGACATATCGTACATCTGGCAATTATCCATCAATAACCCGTTATGTTCCTCCCGCAGGGCATTGCATCAATCTAGACATTACCAATTCCCTGGGTCTTAGTCCAGGGGTATCTAGCCATGGTGCCCAAATTCTTTCGAATCTGCCAGGGCTGCCCCTATGTTGATAAATATATTTTCCATAACCAAGGTATTTCCCATATGTGTTATCCAGGAGGCTACCAAGGGTGGGGAGACCGATTTCCAGCCAATCAAAATGAGCTTGCGTGCCTGTAACAGTGCCCTAGAGAATGACATTCTAGTCATCTCCTCCGGGACAACATCCTCCAGTACCCCTAGTATGCAGTGAATTGGATCTAAGGGGACGGTAGTCCGGAACACTTGATTGAGCGTTCCAAGCACCTCACTCCAGTACCTGTGGAGTTTTGGGCACTTCCAGAGTAAGTGGATGAGATTGCCTTGATGTCGCCCGCATCTGCTGCACAGAGAATTTGGCCGCCTACCCATTTTGTATAATCTAAGTGGGGTGTAGAGTACCCTAAGTACTATATATAATTGGGAGACCTTTTGGGCCATGTTGAGAGAGCACATAGTGATCGATTGCAGGACTTCCTCCCATTGGTCTCCCGTGAGTGGATCTACAACTTTCTCCCAGTGGGACGGTGCCTTAGTTGGGTAAGCTTTTGATGCCTCAATAGCAGCTGGTAGCAATGTGAGATAATCCCTTTAGTTTCAGTGCTGGTCTGTAATAAATGGAAAATGGGGGTGCTCGACATAGCCCAGTGGGTAGCGTCTCCCTGCGTGCCCACCGCATGTCAGAGCTGGAGATAAGGGTAGTACATAGTAGGTGGTAGGTTAAACCTGACTCGTAACTCAGGGAAAGACAGCAACTTGCCGTTCTGAAATATGTTGTCAGGAGAATAGGGCTCTCAGTCGTCAAGATCGTGTCCCTGCGTGCTTGCACGGCGGAACGGCGCTCCGGCGCATGCGCATTCGCGGACCGGCAATCCGGCACACGCGCAATAGCGCATGCCCCATGTGATCCTTGGGCTGGCCTATAAAAGGGACTCTGGCACACAAATCAATTGCTGGTTTGTCTTCAGCTTCCTGTGATATCTCTGCTTCCTGTTATTGTGACCTGATTGCCCGTTTTTGACCCGGATTGACCTCGACTACTCTGCTTGTCTTCTGAACCTGACCCTCGGCTTCTTACTCGGACTTCTGCTTTTCTCCAGTGTTTGAGCCTCTGCCTGTGACCCGGATTTGCCTACTTCTCCTTGCCCTTGAACCTCTGCCTATATCCTGGACTATCCTTGTGCCTTACTGCCGCATACCTCAGCCTGCTGTGATTACACTTAACCTGTGTGTGTTTAACCCTCAGCCTGGTTCTGGACTTTATCTTGTACCCGTTCCATCAGATCATCCATCTGCCAGTTGCTGCACAGCTGCCTCCCTCCACCCAGGACTTCACGTCTTCAGCCTCCTGCTGTCTGAGGTAACCTGTGCCTCTTTGTGCATCCACTCCCCTGTCTCACCTTCAGGGGGCGGACTGCGCTTAGTCACAAGGGTGAACCGCTCTCGGCATTTCGGCCTTGGTAAGTACTTCTCTGATAGTACAAACCAGCCATGTCTGAGGCCGACAGAGCGCGTTCACCCCTTGAGATCCTTTGCCAGCAAGTGTCAGCACTTACGGATGCAGTCCAAAAATTGCAAGACGGTTATACTCAGATTGATGGTCGTCTCCAACAGTTGGTGGGTCCATCCGCAGCTCCCATCTCTGCTCCTACGACTGCCAGTGGGTCCTCCTCCCAAGTGGCATCTAATCCTACTGTGATCATGGCTACCCCAGAACCTGATCGCAAAAAATTCCGGGCCTTCAAAAATGCTTGCTCCTTGTACTTGGCCTTACAGCCTAGGACTTTCTCTTCTGAGGTAGTAAAAGTAGGCTTTGTTATTTCACTGTTAACCGATGAACCTGAAGCGTGGGCCCACAGCCTAATGGAACAGCGGAGCCCGATATTAAATACAATTGACTCTTTCTTTTAAAGTATGGGACAACTTTACGATGATCCCCAACGTATGGCTACGACCGAGGCCACGTTACACAATTTATTCCAGGGACGCAGGCCTGTAGAAGATTATACCGTGGAATTTCGGAAATGGTCAGCTGACACCGGTTGGAACGAGCCAGCCCTTAAATATCAATTTCGCCAAGGATTATCTGAAATTCTAAAAGATGAACTGGCCAGGATGGAGACCCCTGCTACTTTAGAGGACTTGATCCAAACTGCCACCAAGCTGGACAGACGTATGCGAGAGCGACGCTCGGAATGTTTTCAAGCCCCTTTGGGAGCTGGATGCTCCCAAAACCCACTCCCATCCATCCACCTTGTACTGCCTTCCCAGCTTCCACCACCTCGGAGGTCGAGCCCATGCAATTGGGATTTGTCCGGGCTCCTCTCACCCCGGAAGAAAGACTGCGCAGGTGTCAGGCCAACCTGTGTCTCTACTGTGGTGGTTCCGACCATTTCCTCCTTTCCTGTCCTGTAAGACCTAGTAAGTCCTACTCACCAGTTATTATGAACTATCAAAATTCAGTTTTTTCACAGACTTACATAAACCTCTAAACAATCCGCCTACCGGCCATAATTGACTCCAGAGCATGCAGTTGCTTCCTGGATGCTGTATTAGCTGCTAACCTGCACATCCCCCTAGTAACCAAGAGACAAGGTTTCCGGGTACACTTGGCTGATGGGTCTCTTCCCCGTTCCGGACTTATTACCCAGGAAACAAGTCCCATCTTGATCACCACGGACTCCGGTCATCAGGAGCTTCTACGCTTTGATATCATTCCATCACCTATGTTCCCTATCATATTGGGACTTCCTTGGCTCCAAGCACATGAACCCCAAATCAGTTGGAGAAAGAAGAAGGTCTCCTTTTCCTCCAAATATTGCTTCCAGCACTGTTTTTCTTCAGCACCAGCTTCTTGTTCCGCTGTTGTACCAGTACCTGACAGCCTCCAGCATCTGTCTGCGACTTACCTGGAATACAAAGACGTCTTTGATAAACAGCAGGCCGACCATCTACCTCCTCATTGGTCCTACGGCTGCCCCATCGATCTTCTACCTGGCTCTGAGGTTCCTTTTGGACGCATATTCCCTCTATCTGAAAATGAATTAAAGGCTCTCAAAGCCTACATCGATGAAAACTTAAAAAAAGGGTTTATTCGTCATTCCTCATCACCGGCCGGAGCCGGCATCTTCTTTGTAGAAAAAAAAGATGGCTCTCTCAGACCCTGCATTGACAACACAGAATTAAATAAAATTACAGTTAAAAACCGGTACCCGCTCCCTCTTATCCCAGAGTTATTTCAGCGCTTCAGATCCGCCAAGGTTTTTTCTAAATTGGATCTCCGCGGGGCCTATAATCTCATTCAAATCCGGGCTGGCGATGAGTGGAAGACCGCCTTCAGATCCAGGTTCGGGCACTATGAGTACTTGGTTATGCCATTTGGGCTTTGCAACGCCCCAGCTACCTTCCAACACTTAGTAAACAATATCTTTAGAGAATACCTTGATGACTTTTTAGTCGTTTACTTAGACGACATTCTCATTTTTTCTGCTACTGTCGAATTACACCAAGTCCATATTAAACTGGTTCTAGCAATCCTCAGGAAACACAAATTGTACCTCAAGGCGGAAAAATGTGAATTTGAGAAGACTACAGTTCAGTTCTTGGGATTCATCATCTCTACCAATGGGGTTGCAATGGACCCTCAAAAGGTCAAGGCTATCCAGGAGTGGCCGGCCCCCGTAGATAAAAAAGGAGTCCAGCGCTTTATAGGATTTTCTAACTTCTACCGAAGATTTATCTCTGGCTTCTCGGCAATTGTGGCACCCATTACTCAGCTCTCACGCCAACATAGCCGTTTTTTGTGGTCCCCAGAAGCCCAGGAAGCTTTCACTAAACTAAAGGCCCTATTTTTTTCCGCACCAGTCTTACGGCACCCTGACCCTCTGCTGCCTTTTGTATTAGAAGTTGACACCTCTGAAACAGCCACTGGAGCCATTCTCTCTCAAAGACAAGGGTCCAAAGCTCTTCTGCATCCTGTAGCATTTGCTTCCCGGAAGTTAAGTGCACCAGAAAAGAATTAGGATGTGGGTGATAGAGAATTACTGGCCATCAAGTTTGCTTTGGAAGAATGGAGGTATCTGCTAGAGGGGGCATCCCATCCTGTTATGATTTTTACAGACCATAAAAATCTGGAGTACCTCAGGACGGCCAAACGTTTGAGACCCAGACAGGCTCCGTGGGCTCTCTTTTTCTCTAGGTTTAATTTTCACATTGTGTACAGGCCCGGCTCAAAGAACGGTAAAGCAGACGCACTTTCCCGAATGTTTCACGAGACCACCCAAGAAACGGAAACCAGCACCATTCTATCTCCAAGAATTTGTTAACCTCCATTTCTGTATGATCACACAGGCTGATTTGTTAACCTCCATTAAAACTGCATCCAGTCACTTTTCTGATCCTGAAATGCCTTTTTTGCAGAAACAAGATGACCTCCTGTTGGCTCAAGGGAAGATCTTTGTCCCACCAGAAACGAGATCTCTCGTTCTACAGACATGTCATGACCATAAACTGGCAGGACATTTTGGAATGCTTTGGAAGACTATTAAACTAGTATCCCGTTCTTTTTGGTGGCCGGGCTGGAGACAAGAATGTAAGGACTATGTGGCTTCCTGTATTCGTTGTCAATGCAGTAAAGGGTCAAACATGAAGTCTTGGGGCTTGCTTAAACCATTACCCATTCCTGAACGTCCATGGGCAGACATCTCCATGGATTTCATTGTGGATTTACCGCCCTCAGGAGGGTTCACCTCTATTCTGGTTTTCATTGATCGTCTCTCCAAGATGGCACATTTCCTGCCCATGGTGGGCACTCCTTCTGCCTCGGCTACAGCTGATGTCTTTTTCAAAGAAATAGTGAGACTTCCTGGCGTTCCTCTCATTATCACTTTGGACAGAGGGGCCCAGTTTACATCCAAGTTCTGGAAGGAACTTTGCAAAATTCTGGAAAAAAAATATCTGCTTCTCCTCTGCATATCATCCACAGAGAAACGGCCAGACGGAGAGGACAAACCAAACTCTGGAGCAGTATCTCCGCTGCTTTTCTGCTGACTCCCAAGATGACTGGTCCTCTCTCCTACCATTTGCCGAGTTTGCATATAATAACTCTGTTCACTCTGCCACTAACCAAACACCTTTCTGGTCAAATTTTGTTTTTCACTCTTCTTTTCTCCCAGATGTTCTTCCAGAAATACCCGTCCCTGCGGTGCAGGACCGTGTAAGCTCCATCCAGCGAAATTTCCAGAGGATTCAGGAAGCTATGCAGAAGGCCCAAGATGACTGCAGCAGGCATTACAGCAAAGGAAGAAAGGAGAATCCAGCTTTCGAGGTGGGTGAAGAAGTGTGGCTGTCTACGGCTAAGCTTAGATTACCAAACCCAGCACGGAAATTGGGACCAAAACTCATAGGGCCTTTCAAGATCAAGAGGATGATCAATCCTGTGGCTTTTGAACTGGCTTTACCCAACTCATATAAAATCCATCCTGTATTTCATGCATCTCTTCTGAAACCCAGGATCCCTAGTCCTTTTCCGGGCAGAGAAGAACTACCTCCTCCAACGGTCCTAGTGGACGGCATGGATGAATTTGAGGTGGAAAATATTCTGAGTTGCAAAAAAAGGGGAAGACAGCTCCAGTACTTAGTGCAATGGAAGGGGTATCCTCCTGAAAATAATTCATGGGAACCTGCTAAAAATGTGCATGCCCCACGTTTGGTTCAAACTTTCCATCAGGAACATCCTGAATTAATGTCCAGTTTGGGTGTCCAGAGGCCACCCATCGGGGGGGGGGCACTGTCAGGAGAATAGGGCTCTTAGCCGTCAAGATCATGTCCCTGCGCGCAAGCGCGGCGGAACGGCGCTTCGGCGCATGCGCATTTGCGGACCGGTGATCCGGCGCATGCACAGTAGCGCACGCCCCATGTGATCCTTGGGCTGGCCTAAAAAAGGGACTCTGGCACACAAATCAATTGCTGACCCTCGGCTTGTTACTCAGACTTCTGCTTTTCTCCAGTGTTTGACCCTCTGCCTGTGACCCGGATTTGCCTACTTTTCCTTGCCCTTGAACCTTTGCCTGTATCCTGGACTATCCTTGTGCCTTACTGCCGCATACTTCAGCCTGCTGTGATTACACTTAACCTGTGTGTGTTTGACCCTCAGCCTTCACTTTTTATTTTGAGTGACACCACCTACTTAAGACGGATGAGCTCTGGTCTTTTTGATTCCTCCTGGTGATACTGAAGCCCCATCTTCCACCTGTCTATATGGTCTTTTGGGAGACCTTAATTCCCTGGGCCTGGTGAGACCAACGTATTGGTCTTTCTATTCGGTAAGGAGCCAATTTATTCACCTTGGGTGTTCCGTCTCTCACTGGATAAGGGATCTTCTCCTCTCATCACGGAAACACATTCCCACTGATGGATTCTTCTCTTTTGGGACTTATTTTTGAATATTTATAATCTTAAAAAGAAAAAAAAATGTTTTTCTTTTTCACCAAATCACTTTGTTATTGCACTTGTGAATAACATATTTATTTTGATACATTTAGTTCTAATTGGCGCTCATATGCGCACACTAATCTGAATATACCCTCTTTCATTGATTGATTTTCACAGCACGGGTACTTTTACATTTGTTTGTGGGGTATATTCTTCACAGTATGGTAGTGTATATCCATTTGTGGGGTCCATTGATATACTCACTGGTATGGTACATGTGATTATTAATTTAATATATATTTCACTTCATTAAGGCTATTTATTATTATTGGCTATTTATACTTATCCGACTTTGTTGTATATTATATATTCAAAAACATAGCGCTACACTTTTACTTTCGTTTATGATTTTGGGGTTTTAGTATTGTAACTCTTGGTGTGGCTGCTTTAATTTTTGACTTTTTGTTAAATCTTTGTTTAGATATTAATTTTTAGCGCAGGGTTTGGCCATTCGGCCCTTTTTCTCTATACATATTCCCCCATTGTCTGCCTGGAGCTACATGTTTAGAAAAAGGCGCCTGAGTTTGGTGGCCATGGATTTTTGTGGCATAAAGCCTGCCTGGTCAGGGTGTATTATAGAGGCTATGATCTGGTTGACTCGCAGCGCCAAGACCTTAGCCAGGATTTTTACATCGCTCTGAAGGAGAGAGATGGGCCTGTAGGAACCTGGGTCAACCGGATCCTTCCCGGGTTTCAGCAACAGGATTATGTTTGCTCTAGTCATTGAAGGCGGCAGACATCCCTCCTCAAGGTAGGCATTAAATACTTCTATTAAATGTGGCAATATCTGTTCACCATATTGAGTAAGGATCTCCATGGGGAGGCCATCTTCCCCTGGCTCCTTACATATGGGAAAGGAGCATGCTGCAATTTTTAGCTCCTCCAGGGTCAGAGGGGCCTTCAGCTGCTGCCTGGCCTCCTCCGACAGGGAGGGCAGGTCAATCCCCGATAGATAAGTTTCAAGATCAGAATCTGAAAGAACCGATCAATTTGGGTTGCTATACGTTCTGGGGAGGTGAACAATTTGAGCCAGAATGTGTTAAGCTTCCAGAGCGCTCTGGGCAACAATGTAGGGGGTTGGGTAATCAGCCAGAGGGCCGAGAGAAAATGGTCAGACACTCAACGGGGGAAATATTCCACCCTGGAGGTGTGATCAACTATGTTGGGTGTGCCTATACTGAGATCGATACATGACAAGGAGCCATGGGTTTTGGAGAAACATGACAACTGCTTCGTGCTCGGGTTGCGTATGCACCATATGTCTGTCCAGCCCACTTCCACCAGTAGGCGACTCAACGCAGTACCTCTGCTGCCCCTAGGGGGGGGGGGGACTGGAGGGTGTCTATCTAATTTGGGGTCTAGATAGCAATTTAAATTCCCTTATAACCAGCACTGGAACATCAGGCTTACTTGCCAGGTACGTCAGCAACAACTGTAACACATCCCGTGAGAACGGGGGTGGGATAAATATATAAGATAACAGCAATGTTAAGGAATACAGTTTACAGTAAATAAAGACAAATCTACCAGAAGCGCCCACCATCGAATCAAGCTCTTGGTATACCAGCACTTTGTGTATCAGTACACTCACCTGGCGTGAGTATGTGGAGTGAGTGGAGTGATATGACTTGCCAACCCAGGCGTATTGCAAAGACCCCATATTGTCTCCCAGAAGATGAGTCTCCTGAAGGTCAATGATGGCGGGGTGGAATTTGCGCAAACAAGTGGAGATCATGGTCTGCTTCAGGGGGTCATTCACTCTTCAGACATTCCACGATACTATGGGTGTTGACAACATTGCATACTTTTAGAAACATATTGAAAAAGGGGGCTCTTTGTAATCCAGCTGACCCCTAGAGATCAGACTGGTTTGGACTGTATGATCGCCCGGGTGTAGTAGATTGTATTGCATCAAAAAGCATTTGCCCTGCAGGGGGGTTGCACATTGGAAACACAGTTTGTAAAAAGTAGTCAGACTCGCACAACAGAACAGTAGAAAACAAAACATAAACTGAGATAGATGAAAGCCCTGGACCTAGTCATGATTAAACGCACATAGCCAAAACCTCCCAGGGGTTGTAGGGTATGCGATCCATTCTGTCTGTTTATGCCAACTGGGCATTGAAACATTTGCCATGTCACCCATGACCTCACATAACTCACAAGCACCCGACATGCTCCATCATCTCGGCCTTGGCGGCGAAGATCCTGCTCATTGCGATCCAGCCGGGCCGCTGCATCTTGTGCATTTTCAAAGAATTGGTTCTGTCCTCCGGCCGTCACACTCAGCTTGGCTGGAAACAGCATTGCATATGGTAACTGTAGCCTTTGTAGTCTTTTCTTGACATCAGCAAATTTCAATCGTTTGCGTTGCACTTCCACTGAGAAATCCGGATAGAATGAGATTTTGGTGCCATTGTATTTGACGGTGCCCTTCTCTCTAGCCAGGCACAGCACCACCTCCCTATCCTTGTAATTCAGAAGTCTGGCTAGAATCGATCATGGGGGGTTGCCAGGCGGAAGGGGTCGTGGGGGCACCCAGTGGGCCCTTTCCACAGTGTAAATAGGGGAGAAAGCTTCTTTGCCAAAAACTTCCTGCAGCCATCCTTTAATAAATGTTGTGGGGTCCCGGCCTTCCATTTTTTCAGGGAGTCCCACTATGCGCACATTGTTGCGTCTCAGGCGGTTCTCGATGTCATCTGTTTTACTGAGAGCTTGGAAGGCATTTTGAGTGGCCATTCTGACATCCCTGTGAAGGGGGGGCAACTGGTCCTCCACGTCGCTAACCTGTCCCTCCACTGCTGTGGTTCTCTCTCTGATCTTTTGGAGGTCCTGACGCATAAGAAATACTGTTTCCTTCAGCCCTCCAAATTTCTCCTTCAGGTCCTCCACAGAGGCAGTACACTTATGTACTGCATGCAGGTTCTCACTCAGAGAGGGTTGAGCACTATCCTCTGAAGGGGAGTCAGATGGATCAGACATGAGGTCATGCTAAATGTCTAATGACACTGTGTCATCCAGCATGCTTGTGTCCTCCCTGCTATCAGTCTCAGAGGAGCATAAGGGCTTGTGTAAGGCAAGTAGGGGGAGTCAGAGTGCCCAGCCAGCTTTTGGGTGTAGTACAGCATGTCCCTGGGCTGCTCTTTAGGTTTTAGGGGCTTGTTTGACTTACACCCCTGCTCAGTTTTCTTCTCCGGGCCACGCTGTGGTTTAGGAGGCTGAGGCTGTCCAGCGCAATCTTGGCCAGCTTGGGGCTCCATAGCTGCAGCTTCTCCACAGTTCCCCTGGGTCATCGTCGGCTCGGTTCGGATGTCCAGCGGTACCGGACGACTCTAGGAGGCAGCAGGCAGTGTTTTAGGGTAAAAACTGGCAGAATCTAGTGCGAGGACAGGGTGAAATACAGGATCACCAGCGGGAGCTCCGTGCAGCAGGTCTGCTCACATGCCTCATCAGGCCACGCCCCCCACACAGGTACTCATTGATTGCCAACGTTGAGTTCCACCTGGTGGGCATGTCACAAATGAGGCGATTCTTGGGCAGGTTGCATTCTCTTTGAATGTCAGCCAGCCGAGCACTGGCATTATATGACCGGCGGAAAGGACCACAGACTTTCCTGGCTTGCCTTTAGGAGATCCTGTAAGCCAGGGTACCTGCTCAAGAACTGCTGCACCACCAAATTCAGGACGTGAGCCAAACAGAGAACATGGGTCAAGTGTCCCTGTCGGAGGGCGGAGAGGAGGTTGGTGCCATTGTCGCATACAACCATTTCTGGCTGAATCTGGTGTGGCGTCAACCACCTCTGAGCCTGCCCCTGCAGAGCTTACAGAATCTCTGCCTCAGTGTGGCTCCTGTCCCCTAAGCAGACCAACTTAAGCACCGCATGGCATCTTTTTGCCTGAGTGCTTGTGTAGCCCCTTGAACATCCATGGAGCACCGCTGGTTCAGAGGAGAAATCTGCAGAGGAAGAGGCAATAGAGGAAGAAGAAGAGGAGGGGGTGGAGGAGAGAGCTGTGGCAGAATCACCACTAGCATTTTGGAGGTGTGGTGGCGGAACAAGCTCCAACAATACTGAACCCTGTCCTGCATCCTCCCAGCTGCCAGCAGAGTTACCCAGTGTGCCGTGAAAGAAAGGTAACGTCCCTGTCCATGCCTGCTGGACCATGAGTCAGCAGTAATATGCACCTTACTGCTGACCGCCCTGTCCAACGAGACCAAGACATTCCTTCCACATGCTGGTAGAGAGCCAGTATGGCCTTCCATGAAAAGAAATGGCGTTTGGGAACCTGCCACTGAGGTACCGCACATTTCACAAATTCACGAAAGGGGGCAGAGTCTACCAGCTGAAAAGGCAGCAGTTGCAGTGCTAGCAATTTGGCCAAGCTAGCATTTAGACACTGAGAATGTGGATGGCTGGGACCGAATTTCTTTTGATGGTTTAGCAACTTGGGTAGGGAAATTTGCCTGCTAAAATCCGATGTGGGTGTACCGCTAGCAGATTGACCGCAAGTACTTGGGACACCTATTTCTATACTTTCATTCCTCTCAGTTCAGGTTTCTGAGAGGTCTGGAGGTATAGTTGGAGGTTGGAGATCCCAGCTGATGAGGAGCAAGGAGAGGTTGTTCTTTGATGTGGATCTTTTAAATGCTGTTGCCAACAGACTGCATGGGAGGTCGTCATATGTCTGGTCAAGCATGTGGTGCCCAAGCGGCTGCTGTTTTGGCCATGCTTGATACGCTTCAGACATATGTTGCAAACAGCAACGGTGCGATCTGCTGCAAACGTGTCAAAAAAGGCCCACACCAAAGAACTTTTCAAAATATGTGGGGAGTCAGCAGCGCCCTGCAACTGCTTAGCTCTGCGGTGTGATGCAATAGGGTGGCTTCCCTTAAGCTGCCCCCTGGACGGCATCCTGCCTCGTTGGAGATGTGCCTCCTCCTCCTCCTCTCTTCTATTAGGCACCCAAGTAGAGTCAGTGACCTCATCATCCCCTCCCTCCTCTCCTCGTCACTGGAGCAAACTTGGCAGTATGCTGCAGCTCGGGGAACATGACTGCCAGTTTCTTGACCTTCTTGGGCACCCCCTCTCTCTAGGCTCACGTTACTCCCTTCCTCAACCTGGGTACCATCATCAGAGTCTTCAAATCGCTGCACATCCTCCTGCAGCATGTACCAAACACTGTGGTCGAATAGACGGGGGACTCCTCCGTGCATGATGGTGGGGCTAGGGAAGGAGTGACTGTTGACATGGAGCCGATGGAATAGGCCGCTTTGGCAGCTACATTGGCAGCTACTCTGTCACTACTCTGAGCCTGGGTGACAGAGGATGAGGAGGGCTTTGTTATCCATTCCACCAACTCTTCTGCATGTTGTGGCTCAAACACACAGGTAGCTGCATAAAAAAGGACAAGCGTGCCCCACGGCCACGTGCTGAGGATGCACCGTGTCCACGACCAGCACTGTCAACTGTAGACACAGAGCCTGCTTGCCCTCTTTTAGTGGCCTGTGAGCGACTGCCTCTCCTTGGTGGCCTTCCGGACATGTTGTAAATTTTGCTTAGCAAAACAACACTACAGTGTATTGTGTACTGTATACACCAACAGAAGTGTACTATGGGTGCACTGTATGTATTGTGTACACCACCAGGAAAGTAGTGTCAACTGCACTAGGGGTGCACGGTACTGTGTACACCAACAGAAGTTTAACAGATGGGTGTACTGTATGTATTGTGTACTGTGTACACCACCAGAAAAGTAGTAGCAACTGCACTAGAGGGGCACAGTACTGTGTACACCAACAGAAGTGTAATAACAACTATGGGTGTACTGTATTGTTTACACCACCAGAAAAGTAGTAGCAACTGCACTATGGGTGCACAGTACTGTACCTGTACATAGTACCGTATATACTCGAGTATAAGTCGAATTTTTCAGCACATTTTTTTGTGCTGAAAGTGCCCCCCTCGACTTCTACTCGAGTCAAGCACTCGGGGGTACCGTATCTCAGGGCTACTTAGGGATAGGAACCCCACATTTGGTGTGCAAACCCAGTGGAACTGGTACCACTACATATCCAAAGCTGGGGTTCCTAGCACCAAGTGACCCTGAGATACGGGGCCCCAATACCGGTTCGGAAAATGTCATTCTCTGCTGCAGAAAAGTGCTTGACATTTTCTGAACCGACTTTGGGGCCCCATATCTCAGGGCCACTTGGTGCTAGGAACCCCAAATATGGTGTGCAAACCCAGTGGAACCGGTACCATAACATATCCAAAGCTGGGGTTCCTAGCACCAAGTGACCCTGAGATACGGGGCCCCAAATCCAGTTCGGAAAATGTCATGCTCTGCGGCAGAAAAGTGCTTGACATTTTCTGAACTGATTTTTGGGGCCCTGTATCTCGGGGTCACTTGGTGCTAGAAACCCCAGTTTTGGAAATTTTATGGTGCTCGTTCCACTGGGTTTGCAAACCAAATTTGGGGTTCCTAGCACTAAGTGGCCCCGAGATACGGGGCCCCAAATTCGGTCAACTGTGTCCATCTGCAGCAATGTAATTTTGGGACCCTTTGGTTCCAGAGACCCCAAATTTTGGCTGCAGCTAGGGGGCATCTAGAAACCCTTAACTACCGAGTTTGAAGTTCAAGGGACCTATGGCTGCAAATGGGCACAGTGAGGCATGCAAATGGGAACAGTGATGCTGCAAATTGGCATTGTTGACCCTCTTTTCCACTCACAGTAGCTGTGCATTTCTCACCCTCGTCTTATACTCGGGTCAATAAGTTTTTCCCATTTTTTTTGTGGTAAATTAGGGCCTCGACTTATACTCAGAACGACTTATACTCAAGTATATACGGTATATAGAGAAGTATATAAGAAAAAGTACACCTGAAATGGCCTACAGTCAGATATAGCTAAACTGGATGCAGTGGATATATATATATATATATATATATATATATATATATATATATATATATATATATATATATATATATATATATATACGAGACTGGCTGTATATATGTATTAAATACACTGCAGCTATGTGAATAACCTGCCTGCCTAAAGTGTATTAGAAAAAGTATACCAGGAATGGCCTGCAGTCAGATATAGCTAAATTGTATGCAGTGGATATATATATATATATATATATATATATATATATATATATATATATATATATATATATATATATATATACACGAGAATGTCTGTATATATATATTAAATACACTGCAGCTAACTGAATAACCTGCCTGCCTGCTCAATCTAAATGACACTCTCTCTCTGTCCACGCCAACAACACACTACACGCCGACGTGCAGGCAACCTTATATAATGTGGGGTGTGAATTTAGTCCCCCTGAGCCATGATTGGCCAAAGGCACCCTGCCTTTGGCCAATTATGGCTCTCTTAGCTGAGGGCGCTGGGATTGGCAAAGCATGCAGGTCATGGTCTATGCTTTGGCCAATCATCATACAGCAATGCACTGCGCTCCCGCAGTGCATTATGGGCCGTTACGCGCTGCTCGAATTTGGCCCAAACGGCCCATAATGTTCGGTTTTCGATGAACGGGCGAACAGCCGATGTTCGAGTCGAACTCATGTTTGGCCTGAACAGAAAGCTCATCCCTAGTTTTGAAGATAAAACGTATAACAATGTTTTTTTGTGTTTTTATACAGCCAAATACTAGCTATGCATTCAGAAAATGCATGAAAGCTGATAATATAAATTGCATGGTTGTAAGCCTAACAAAGCCTTTACTAAAATGAAACTGGAACTATGAACAAAATACAAAATGTACATGCTGCATTTGGTGCAGTATGTCACTAGCATAAACACAGTAGTAGTTGTTTTTCTGATTCTACCCCTGTAACATACTTTCATTACCTGTGAATCCTGCCAGTAAATACAATATTTTTCTACTTCCTTTAACATGGTAGTAATGCTGCTTGTTCTGCAGTGAAACTGCACAGCAACTGTCTTAATGTCATTCTAAAGGCAGAAGGTTTTTTTTTTAACCTTAATGTATTCTATACATTAGGGTAAAAAAAATTCTGGGTACAGCTCTCCCCCATCCCCCCTTATATTTACTTGAGCCCCATCTAAATCCAGTGATGGGCATGAGAGCAGCGGCTCTCCCAGGTCTCTCTCTCCTCATTGGCTCACACAGAAGCAGGGGCCTTTGGCTCCTGCTGCTGTCAATCAGAGCCAGTGAGCCAAAGAGGAGAGGAGTGGGCGGGGCTGAGCTATGCTCTGTGTAAATGGACAATGTTCTTTCACAGGAGCGCGGCTCGGGAGTGAGACTGCTCGAGTGCCCCCATATCAAATGGCTAGTGTCATAACTGATCACATGTGCACCTGCAGATTAAGCTGAGGTTAAGATGAATACTTCCTGGGCTGTAAAGGAGAGGAAGCTTTAGTCTCTCTTTAGGATTTAACAGCTTCTTGTCCTAATTCATTGTGTGGCGAAGTGTCTTTTTCAGAGACCTTAGGTTAAATTGTTTCCTCACAATGCTAGAGTCACCATTCAAAGATTTGTATATTGTGATCATATCATCTCTTAAGAATCTCTTCTCTTGGCAGAATTTATTTATTATTATTATTATTATTATTAATATTATTATACAGATGTAGCGCTGTGAATTATTTAGTACAATAGTTGTGTTAGTGCCATCTTGTGGACAATTGATAAAGCACAATAAGTTTACGTCTCAGGATTAAGTGACATGGAAGTGATTCACTGTTTACTTCGGAACTGTAGCTTTGACCCGCCCACAATGCTCCGGGACAAAGTCATAACTGAACTGCATTGTGGGAGGATATAAAAGGGTAAGCAGCGTCCATTTTAGGTCTCTTGTTCCGGGGACGTGTGGCCTGTCAGCAGGACTCTGTGGGTGTGTGTGTCCCACAGGGTTGCGGCCTACCTTGCGAAGGAGCGGAGCAGCTGCGGTATCCTGCTATTTGCATTGCGGTGAACTGGACAAGAGACGTGATTGTTCCGGAAGACCCGTAGGGAGATAACCGAGGACTCCCGGTCGTTTGTGAATGGAACAGTGTGACGGCGTGGTGGTGCCTCTATACGGAACTGAGAACTGTTGAACCGGAGACATCTACCTGCCTGGATACCGTGTGGTGAGAGGGTTGATACCCAGAAGTTTTGTTGAGTATTACACATACATCTTTAGAACTGTACAGAGTGTTGCTGGGACTGATGGTCCCATGGAACAAGTTAAGTCTGAGAGTACTACATCCAAATAGACTTCAGCGTTCAAGAGTGGATGTTAGATGTTTTGTTTCTTCATATAAAGACACCAAGTCACTCATTTGGATTACAATTGTTTTAGTGTGTTATACTTCACTACATAACACACAGGAGGAACCCCCCTATACGGATTACAATTATAAAAGCTAGCGAAAACTGAAGATGACTGGACTTTTTCATTGCAGGGCCCTGCACTTTAGTATAGTGACTTTAAGGTTTAGATTAAGGGGAGCTCCCAGGTGTAGATTCATATCAATATATATATTCCTGTGATTGTCATTGATTGTCATATCATTTCTTATACTATCATACTACATTGGTGTGATAGTATATTTATTGAAATAACTCTTTATATAAATATATTACTTATCCAAAGAAAGAAGTCACTTTTGGTCATTATTGAAGTTTGTGTGCAGTGTTGTCATTTCTCCTACAGGTGGAGCTACCAGTACCCAAGTAGAGGTAATCTTAATTGTAAGTGTATATTGTGGGTTAAAGTTGAAGCTCATATTGTTTCAACACTGCACTACAGTTGTGAATAAATGAATGAGTGACTTGTATAGCGCTCAAGGGGTTGAGTCAAGGGGAGTGAACAATTTAAGAAGGGTGTAGAGCAAAGAGGACAGGCCCGCTTAAACCAGCAGCTCCACCGTGAGTATTGCTACATGTGGGGGCTCGTCCGGGATAACTGTCACTCTAAAGCCGAGCACCCTCTTAATAACCCTAGAATGGATCCCCTCACTGCGGCACAGTGGTGTGAGGCGGAAGGTGTCAGCTCAGAAGCAAGCGTAGCCATGGAACTCTGGGTAGATATCTGGGAGAAGGAACAATTAATCAAGGGTGAAAGTGTTGAACTCGCTGACAAGACAAAATTTTACTTGACTCACCCAAGAGAGCAGGGGGAGGATCCTGCCAACTTCTCTCAGATGAGTTTAACAAGAGTCAGGGGTCCATCACAGTCAGCACCGACTGCAATTGAAAGGAAATCATCACAGCTCTTGGAAACTTGGTGTCCCAATGTCAGAAAGGGAGCTCAACCTATTCAGGGATTGGGTAGCGAAAACTGGGCATCTTCTTGGGCCAACAGCCTGTACCCAAAGGAGAAGATACTTTTGAAGAATGGTTGGAACAGGCCACACAGGTGTTGGATGAGTGGGACATCCCTGAAACACAGAAGAAGCAACGGATCACTGAGATTCTCAAGGGGCCTGCTTCCGAGGCCATTTGGAATTTAAAGCTCAGCAAAACAGAACTGTGTAGCCCAAGACTACATGGATATCCTGCAAGATGTGTTTGGATGTACTGAAAAGGTTTCCGACCTAATTTACCAATTAGAACACACCTATCAGGAAACTGGAGAGAAGTTATCAGAATATGTGAGGCGGCTGGACAAGGTCATTCACCAGATATTACTATAGAAGGGAATAGATCCTTGTAAAGTGGATGAGATTCGAGCCAAACAAGTCCTAAGGGGTGCCCAGCTTTTGGACCCCATCACTCTCCAGTTAAGAACTCGCCAAGATGGAGGCATATTGAGATACCCAGATCTGTTTCGGATTGTATGGGAAGAAGAAGCTATACTGGAGAGAAAGAAGGAGAACATCCAAGAACAAAAGCACACTGTTGGAGTCCGAACAGTTAATGTGATGGAGGATGATCTCCAGATTGAGCTTCTCAAGAATTCGAAGAGAGTACCAGGCTCCACCTTCAGAAGCCAATCTGGACGTTGTTTCAACTGTGGAGGGGTTGGACACTTCGGGAACGTATGCCCAAGTCCAAGAGCAGCACTGCAATGTCAAAAACCGGCGGAAAACTTCAAAGGGCCCCAGTGAAAGAGTCAGCTGGGTGCCCTGAAACTGTTGTCAACTCCAACAAAACCCAAGTTCCCAAAGTTTTGAGAGAAAGGGGAAGAATGAAGTTGAGGAAGCGTCCATGGAAACGAGGAGTCAAGATACGCTCTAGTAGGCAGGAGAAGCCGAACCCTCAGGGTGAATTTCCCCGCAACTTAGTGGGACCCTCTCCGATCATCCCAGTCCAGGTAGAAGGAATCTACCCAAAGGCACTGTTGGACACTGGAGCTCAAGTGACCTTACTATACAAAGATTTCTACATGAAGCATCTCAAGCATCTGCCCCTGCAAAAGTTGGAGGAATTGGAGATATGGGGTTTAGGTACCCAGAACTTTCCTTATGATGGATATATCCCTATCAACCTCACCTTTGACCCAAGTGTGGCTGGAAAGGCGGAGACTTTCGACACCCTGGCAGTTGTGTGTCCCCGGCCCCCTGGGGCCCACAAAAGTTCCCTCATCATCGGAACAAACACTGATCTGGTCAGAAGACTCCTGGGAAAAGTTTGGCGTTTAGACAGGGGTGAAGAACTACTACAACCGGGTGAAGTGGTGTGCATGAGGGCCTCTGTTAAGTTTAGCTGGAACCGACCTGGTCCTTTCATTGTCTTGGAAATGGACACCCAGGAAGAGAATGTGGGTCTGGAGATACTTCCAAAAGTGTTATCAACTAAGGCACTTAAGAGGAGCAGGGGGAGAGTCTCAGTCAGTGTTCTGAACACGACAGCCGTGCCTGTGAAGATACCAGCAAGAATGCTGCTTGGGCAGGCGAATCAAGCAACCCCAGTTTCACCAAGAGATGTAACAAGGAGCTCCGAAGAAGAAATTCCCATAGAGAGTTTCTACCCAAAAAACACCTCTCTTACGCCTGCTTGGATGGAGAGGGCCAAAGCCCAACTCATGAGATGGAAGGAAGTTTTCTCAAAGAGTGAGTCTGACGTGGGGTACGCAAAAAGTGCAGAGCACAAGATCCGGCTGGAAGAAGATAAACCCTTCCCGGAAACGGTAAGGAGAATCCTTGAAGACCTCCGAGAACAGCTGGCTGAGCTAAAAAGGACTGAGATTATCAAAGAGTCCAGGAGTCCATACGCCTCTCCGATAGTGGTGGTGAGGAAGAAAAATGGGTCACTCCGGCTGTGTATTGACTACAGGACTCTGAACCGACGGACCATCCCAGATCAATACATTACCCCCCGTATAGAAGATGCCCTACAGAGCTTGTCAGGGGCAAAGTGGTTCAGTGTATTAGATCTGAAGAGTGGTTATTATCAGATCCCCATGAGTCCTGAAGATAAGGAGAAGACTGCTTTCATCACCCCCGTGGGGTTCTATGAATTCAACTGGATGCCACAGGGTCTGTCTGGGGCCCCAGCAACTTTCCAGCGGCTCATGGAGAAGACAGTAGGCGACATGAATTTGATTGAGGTCTTAGTATACTTAGACGATATCATTGTGTTTGGCCGAACTATTGAAGAACATGAAGAGCGACTGGAAAAAGTTCTAAAGAGGTTATATGAAGAGGGCTTGAAACTTTCAATGGAGAAGTGTCAATTCTACCAATCTTCAGTGAACTAGATACTTCCTTGTGTCTGAAGAAGGGATAGCAATTGATCCTGAGAAATTGGAAGCTGTTACCTCTTGGACAAGGTCCACGAATTTAACTGAGCTCAGGTCCTTCCTAGGATTCTGTTCCTACTACCGGAGGTTTGTGGAGGGGTTCGCAAAAATAGCTCACCCACTCACAGAACTACTAAAGAATCAAGAAGAGGCTGATGTGGATTCGGAGAAACCTTGGAGACAAAAAGAAGGGCCCCGGAAGAAAAAGGAATCTATTCTGGATCAGTGGACTCAGGAATGTGAGGAGACATTCAGTCTATTGAAGAAGAGTCTTACAACTGCTCCAGTGTTAGCTTATGAGGATCCTACCAAGCCCTATGAACTGCACGTGGATGCTAGCCGAGATGGGCTGGGCAGGGTGCTCTATCAGGAACACAATGGACAATTAAGGCCTGTTGCTTATGTGAGCCGAAGCTTGTCTCCTGCTGAGAAGAACTACCCAACTCATAAACTTGAGTTTCTGGCCTTGAAGTGGGTTGTGGTAGACAAGCTGAGGGATTATCTTTATGGTGCCGAATTTGTAGTGAAAACAGATAACAACCCCCTCACATACTTATTCACCACCACAAAATTGGACGCCACAGGCCATAGGTGGTTGGCTGCTCTCTCAACATTCTCCTTTAGCCTGAAATACAGACCGGGAGCGGGCAACAGAGATGCAGATGCGCTGTCAGAAAGAGCCCACAGTCCCCTGAGCTCCCAAGAGGATTGGACTCAACTTGCCCCAGATGGGGTAAGAGCCCTTTGTGAAGGAGCCGTTAAGCAGGAGAAAGGTAGAGCCAGAGCTGAAGAGATTGGAGTGACTACGGCAGGAGTGCCCAGGTATTACTGCAATGTTTCCCAGATTGCTGCAGAGGGTTTACCGAAATTATCAAGAAAAGATCAACAAGAGGATCCACTCTGCAGCTTGGTATTGGAAGCTTTGGAGGGTAAACACCCTGATCTACTTTTGAAAAGCGCCCGAAAAGAAGCTCTGTTACACAAAGAGTGGGATCGGTTGCAGTTGTTGCAAGGGGTGGTCTACCGAAGGGGCCCCTCTGAAGATCTGGAGGAGAAGTGGCAACTGTTGCTGCCAGAGAAGCACAGAGAGACAGTGTTAATCGCTCTACATGATTGTCATGGACATCTGGGGTCAGAAAGAACTCAAAGAAGTGGACAGTTACTGTCACTCCTGCCATAGGTGTATCCAGAGAAAGACTGCCACAACGGGCAGCCCCAATGGGACACTTATCAAGCCAAGGTCCCATGGATCTAGTGTGTATAGACTTCCTGTGCCTAGAATCTGACTTGAGTGGACAAGGAAATATTCTGGTAGTCATGGACCATTTCACCAGATATGCTCAAGCTTTCTCCACGAAAGACCAGAAGGCACTCACAGTGGCTAAGACATTGGTGGAGAAGTTCTTCGTCCATTACGGCTTACCACAGAGGATCCACTCAGACCAGGGAAGGGACTTTGAGAGTACACTCATCAGGAGGTTGCTGGATCTACTGGGGATAAAAAAATCCAGAACTACACCCTATCATCCGCAAGGAGACCCTCAGCCGGAGAGATTTAATAGAACTCTTCTTAATATGTTGGGGATATTAACCTCCGAGCAAAAGCCCAACTGGAGTAAACATATTGCTGCTTTAGTACATGCATACCACAGCACCAAGAGTGACATCACAGGATATTCACCTTATCGGCTGATGTTTGGGCGCGAGGCTAGACTACCAGTGGACCTAGCCTTTGGAACTTCTCTGGATCACACATCAGAAGCTTCTCACCAAGGATATGCAAATAGGCTGAGGAAGAGTCTGAAGGTTGCTTATGAGAAGGCCCAGACCATGTCAGAAAACAGAGGGAGCAGGAATAAAAGAAACTTTGACCATAAAGTAAGAGTCCAAGATCTTCAACCAGGTGACCGAGTCTTACTAAGGAATTTGGGTATTCCTGGCAAACACAAGTTGGCAAATCGATGGAGATTACAGCCATACGTTGTGTGTAAACAGCTCCCAGGGCTTCCAGTATTTGAAATCAGGCCAGAAGGAAGTGATGGACCAACTAAAACTTGGCATTGGAATCACCTTTTGCCCCTTACTGATGCAGTCAGGATAATCCCCGAAGAGGAATTATCATCCACATCAGAAGCTGCACAACAGCCTATAACTAGATCCCAGTCTGGGACTTCAGCAACTGAAGACAATGAGGAGAGAGAGATGGACATTAGCTGGTTGTGGTCATCTAATATACCCGAAACTGAAGAGAGTGTTTCATCACCCACTGCTGAGGAGAGTAGTGAGGCCCTCAGGCCAGAAGCTCCAGAGTTTGTGCCATTGTCTGGAAGAGCTGAAGAGTATTTATCTCCCACTGAAGTGGAAGAAAGTGATGTTCAGCCAGAAATAAGGGACACACCAAAAAAACAAAGGGAAAAGAGGAACATTCGCCCACCCAAGAGACTAACATACGATACTTTGGGTGAGTGTTCTGAAACAACCAAGATTACCAGCAAAAGGAACATTGATGAGCCTAGTTCCTCCTCAGTCAGTCTGGACAATGAGAACCCTGCTTCACCCCTTGGCACACCTGTACCTGATACTAAAGTGACAGTTGTGGGAACAGAGAGCAGCTTCCCAACACCTGAGAATTGGTGGGAGGCTCCCCTGTCGGTCCTGTGTTCTCGTTTAGAGGCTAAGATGTGTAGCAGAAACAAGGTCTTACATATCTTTGGGGACCAAAGATTTAGAGCAGGGGGAGTATGTAGCGCTGACAACTGTTGTTTCTAGCTCTATGTGAATTATTTAGTACAATAGTTGTGTTAGTGCCATCTTGTGGACAATTAATAAAGCACAATAAGTTTATGTCTCAGGATTAAGTGACATGGAAGTGATTCACTGTTTACTTCAGAACTGTAGCTTTGACCCACCCACAATACTCCGGGACAAAGTCAGAACTGAACTGCATTGTGGGAGGATATAAAAGGGTAAGCAGCTGCCATTTTAGGTCTCTTGTTCCAGGGACACGTGGCCTGTCAGCAGGACTCTGTGGGTGTGTGTGTCCCACAGGGTTGCAGCCTACCTTGCGAAGGAGTGGAGCAGCTGCGGTATCCTGCTATTTGCATCGCAGTGAACTGGACAAGAGACGTGATTGTTCTGGAAGACCCGTGGGGAGATAACGAAGGACTCCCGGTCCTTAGTGAACGGAACAGTGTGACGGCGTGGTGGTGCCTCTATACTGTTGAACCGGAGACATCCACCTGCCTGGATCCCCTGTGGTGAGGGGGTTGATATCCAGAAGTTTATTTGAGTATTACACACATATCTTTAGAACTGTACAGAGTGTTGCTGGGACTGATGGTCCCACGGAACAAGTTAAGTCTGAGAGTACTACATCCAAATAGACTTCAGCGTTCGAGAGCGGATGTTAGATGTTTTGTTTCTTCATATAAAGACACCAAGTCACTCATTTGGATTACAATTGTTTTAGTGTGTTATACTACACTACATAACACACAGGAGGAACCCACTATACGGATTACAATTATAAAAGCTAGCGAAGACTGAAGACGTCTGGACTGCCTTTTTCATTGCAGGGCCCTGCACTTTAGTATAGTGACTTTAAGGTTTAGATTAAGGGGAGCTCCCAGGTGTAGATTCAAATCTATATTTATATTCCTGTGATTGTCGTTGATTGTCATATCATTTCTTATACTATCATACTACGTTGGTGTGATAGTATATTTATTGAAATAACGCTTTATATAAATATATTGCTTATCCAAAGAAAGAAGTCACTTTTGGTCATTATTGAAGTTTGTGTGCAGTGTTGTCATTTCTCCTACAGGTGGAGCTACCTGTACCCAGGTAGAGGTAATCTTAATTGTAAGTGTATATTGTGGGTTAAAGTTAATGCTCATATTGTTTCAACACTGCACTACAGTTGTGTCAAGGGGAGTGAACAATTAAAGAAGGGTGTAGAGCAAAGAGGACAGGCCCGCTTAAACCAGCAGCTCCACCGTGGGTACTGCTACACAGAATTTCTATAGCACCGACAGTTTACGCAACGCTTTACAACAATAGGGCAGACAGTACAATACAATTTAATGCAGTAGGAATCAGAGTCCTGCTTGTTATAGCTTACAATCTTATGCCCCGTACACACGGTCGGATTTTCCGATGGAAAATGTCCGATCGGAGCGTGTTGTCGGAAATTCCGACCGTGTGTGGGCTCCATCGGACATTTTCCATCGGATTTTCCCACACACAAAGTTGGACAGCAGGAGATAAAATTTTCCGACAACAAAATCCGATCGAGTCAATTCCGACCGTGTGTGGCCTGTTCCGACGCACAAAGTGCCACGCATGCTCAGAAGAAATTCCAAGACAGAACAGCTCGTTCTGGTAAACTTAGCGTTCGCAATGGATACAGCACTTTCGTCACGCTGCAATGTTAAAAATGGTTTAATACAGCGCACTCTCTTCTTTATAATGTGACAAGAATTAAGTAGTTTTGCTGCTCATATTCACACACACTTCTCACAAAGTTTTATTTGTGTTTTTTTATTGGGATTCCCTGAATATATTGTTATTAGTTGTCACATCTGACAGTTTTAATTTTTTTTTTTTGGATTTTAAGCCTTTTTTTTTCTTTAATGTTTGTGTTTTTTCAAAGGCTGATCTTTGTTCAATGTTATTTTTATTTTTACTCCAGAATATTTTTGTGTGTGTTTTGTGTGTCAAGTTACCCCAACACCATTGATATGTTTTATTATTTAATCTCAAGGAGATTGTTTGGTGTTGGTGTCCCTTGTTCATTTCACATTGTATATTTGAAATGTACCTGAATCCTCACAAAAAAACTGTCATTTTTGAAGTAAAACACATAGGAGAGTATAATTCAAAACAAAAATCCTTTATTAAGGGCTCAGAACCAAACAAAGAGGAAGGCAACACTGGATCAACATGAGAAATTAGCGAAGCCTGGGACCCCCACGGCAGACATCAATTCTTGAACATCAAAATTGGTGGCCTGAGGAGTCCATATGTAAGGGAGGGCAGTCTGGCCCAGAATTCGCAGAGATCCGGATAGCAGCAGATGACATCTGTGTCCCCAGGCTGTGGTACCACAAGAGGCTGCATTTTTTGGCCGGCCAGACTGAACCCAGGGCAATCACTGTCTGGTTTTCCTTCCACGCTTCCTTTCGGGCTGTGGCTGTGCAGTTGTAGATCTGGCAGGAGGAGGAGTAGGACCTGGAGGAGGAGGAGGACTGGGAGGACCTGGAGGAGGACTGGGGGGACCTGGAGGAGAGGGAGGATGAGGATGAGGACCTGCAGGAGGAGGAGGAGGACCATCGCAAAGGTGTATCTGAGCTGTCATTTGGCCCCTCATACCTTTCTCAAGAGCCTCCAATATGAGGGCCTCACACATGACTTGTTGGCCCTCCTCCATCCTCTGCATTTTATATGCAATGACGGCAGCAATGTCCTCCTCCACGGTGTGTGGTGCTCCCAGGACCTCTGTAGCCCTCCAAAAGAATCCTATAGCAGCCTCCTCTAGGGCACTCCTCCTACTGCCACTTTCTCTTTTCAGTGGGGGTGGAGGGACCTGCAGATCAGGCAGCCAGCTCAGCCACCTCCTGGCTGAGACTTCCCTGTGTATGAAAAAGGGACATGGTTTTAGTTTTTGCATCATCAATCACAATCCTAAATTAGTACTCCCAACTAACATCTAGTTAACATCATTGATTGGACAAGCAGAAATATTTAGAGGAATGCTATACCTGGCTCAATCTGGGCTCCTCCATGTGTTGTTGCCTGGAAGGTCCAGGTTGGGCGTCAGAAGCCTCAGCCAGGGGGGAAGGAAGCGTGGAAGGAAGACTGGGGAGGGATGGCCTGGGTTCAGTCTGGCCTGCCAGAAAATGCAGCCTGTCGTAGTACAACATCCTGGGGACATAGATGTCATCTGCTGCTCCGGATCTCTGCGAATCCTGGACTTTCTTGCGCTCCCTTAGATATGTACTCCTCAGGCAACCAATTAATATCTTTAAATAGGTGATGTCTGCCGTGGGGATCACCTGCTTCACAATTTCACACAATTGCTCCAGCACTGCCTTCCTCTTTGCTTGGTTCTTGAAATGGGGGTGGTTAATCTCCCACAGACAGGGCAGCTCCCTTAGCATCTCTACGAATACTGACATGAAGTCATTATCTTTCAGTAGCATATCCATGTTCACTGCAAGACACAACACAAGACAAAGCCTAATGTCAGACAAAACTCTCCTAATCTTGTTACAATATAGGCCTCAATCTAGAAGCAGTATAGGCACAAGTTTGTCTCTTACCTTCGTTCTTACGATCGGTGCGTCCAATGCTCCTTCCTCCGCTCACAGATCGTACATAATACGCACGCGTGTTACGCTTTATACACACTGCGCATGCGTGTAACTCCGCCCGCCCCTGACGTTCTTTCTATTCTATTCCCCGCCCCTTTTCGTTCGGCGCAGTGGGGGAAGAGCACATGGCGGAGTCACAGCAGGTGCGTGCTAATTGCAGGAACGAGGAGGAGGAGGAAAGCCCGGATCCGGACACGTCCCGATCCAGAAGGAGACGTTTTAAGGCCACAAATATGTCCTTTGGGGAGATGTTGGAGATGGTCGACATCATGAGGAAGTCCGACTATGACGGGAAGTATGGGCCTTACCCCAACCCCAATAAAGTGGTCAGGAGTCTTCTGAGGAATTTCGGGGTCCAAAGATCGAAAGATCAGCTCCGGAAGCGGTGGTCGGACCTGAAATTGAGAGAGCCAGAGCAGTACCGAAAGATCCGGAGAGTGCTGCAAAAAAGTAAGTAGTTGTGCTGTGTTCCTATTCTTTCTGTCTTTATTCCGTTCGTTCTGCTCCATATGCTTTTATTAATTGTAAAGTTTAAAAGGGCAACTTTAATGTTCATGGGCCCATTATTCGTTCGTATCAAACATTTTTCTTTCGACCTCTAAAACACCATTGTTTAGGCCATATGCATTTTCACACATTTTTTTGGGGCCTACTTGGATGCCAAATATTTGTTTGTGTAGATGGGTTTGTTACTAGAATGAAATGCAAACTAGATTGTGTGTAAGGAGAGGACACTGAGCAGCTGTTTTCACATCTGGACACTGGAGCACTAGTGTGGGATACAAGAACACCATTTTAATTAGGGGGCCACACAGGTGCTCCAGTGCATACTATAGGGGGGTCTCCATCTGTGAAGCTTGTACCAAACAGGTAAAGTATTGCAGCTTGACAAAGGGCAATAAAAAAAATATATCTTGGAACTCGGCTAAAATAGACAATTGTACCCCACTTCCAAGCAATGTTTCCTATTTCTAGTTCTGCCATCAAATATCTGTGTGCTAATTATACCATTTTTGTTTTACATAGGGGAGAAAAGACTCGGAGGACATCCCTCATCCGAGGAGACCACAGACCCCCCACCTATGGAAGAAGGTGAAATACCCCCAAACGAAGAAGAGCAGGAGGAAGAAGAAGATGTGGTGGAGATTGGCACCACAACAGGTGAGTGTCTGCGACCACAGGCTCAGTTAAGAGATGGATGGTGGCAGATTTTTGATACCTGTTTTTGTTTTCTTTATCTCTTTTTAGGTGATCGTGATGTGAGGGATAGAGAACGTTTTACATCAGAAAGTGCCCAGATCCTGATCGGGGAGATCATGGGGTGTAATCTCGAATTGCACAACATACAGCAAAAAATCAATGATGTTATTAAAAAAAATAATAACATCATTGATGTTTTGGGGCGAATTTAAAACCCCACAAAATATATTTTTGGGATTGTGGTCCAATCTTTTAAATCTTTTTTCAATGTTTTGAAAAGCCAAATTTGGAGGATGCACACAGTGTGCCAACATGTGCTATCTGCCATCACGGGAGATCAATGGACGCGTTTTGGGGGTGCAACCCCTTCCTCAATTATAAAGTAGCATTGAGGAAGGGCTTGCTCCCCCAAAACACGTCCCTTGATCCCCCCTGATGGCAGATAGCACATGTTGACATTCGTAAATTTGTGTGCATCTTCCAAATTTGGCTTTTCCTGGGGTGATTTTCCCCCATCTGAACGTTATATCAAACACAGTTCCTAAATACTCATGTCTGATATAGCCTTCAGGTTTTACCTAATGTGAACTTTGTAAGTTCAAGTTTTTTGGCTTTCTTGTTGGTTTTACACAGGCCTGTTTTATCTGAAATGGACATTTCGATTTTTGATAATGCTACTGCAAAAATTGTTATACAACAAACATGTTAGTTTGTTTTAAAAACCTTTGGTAAATGCACATGTGATTGTGCAGGTATAAAAAAGTGGCTTACTCAAGAATGTGTGGATTATTATCTGAACACTACAACACTTTTGGGGTGATGTAATTGCTGTTTTATGCAAAAATGGGTGTTATTTCCTAAGGGCAAATCCTCTTTGCACTACAAGTGCAGTTTCAGTGCAGTTGCAAGTGCACTTGTAGTGAAATGTGTTTTTGCATTTAGGAAATAACAGCCAACAGTGCTTTGTATAAGGTTACACAATCACGCCATTTTCTGCACTCAAAACATTTATGTCAGGGTCAGCTAAAACAAACACAAGCAGTAAATGTCCACAAAGAATTACTTTTTTTTTTATTATAAAAAAAGCTTCACATATTGTCTGGCATATTGATAGCCCCCCTACCCGCAAAGAACTCCAGGTAGCGTAACCGGACATCACGGGTACTCAGGGAGGGCAAGCCAGGACGGCCACTTTCAAGCGCCGTCAGTGTGGTTTGATGTAGGATTCCGACCTCAGGCCCAACTGAGCCAGCATAGTTGGCCAAATGTTTCCTCTAAAAGTTATGGAGAACACAGCACGCCAGTATAATATGGTTCAGTTTATACTCCGCCATATGGATGGGTGTCAGAAATAGTCGGAACCGGCTGGCCAGGATTCCAAATGTGTTCTCCACCACTCTTTGGGCTCTGGCCAGCCGGTAATTAAAAACCCTCTGTTCCGGGGTGAGGGTCCTCATTGGGAATGGCTGCATCAGGTGGTCCCCCAGCGCAAACGCTTCATCAGCAACGATCACGAATGGGAGTCCTTCCACATTGTCCTCTGGAGCTGGCAAGTCCAAGCTGCCATTCTGGAGACACCTGTAGAACTCCGTCTGGGCGATGACTCCACCATCGGACATCCAGCCATTCTTCCCCACGTCCACATACAAGAAGTCGTAATTAGCCGACACCACCGCCAACATCACTATACTATTAAACCCCTTGTAATTATAATAGTACGACCCCGAGTTGGGTGGTGGGACGATGTGGACGTGTTTCCCATCAATTGCCCCTCCGCAGTTAGGAAAGTCCCACCGCTGGGCAAAGTGGGAGGCTACAGTCTGCCATTCCTGTGGCGTGGAAGGAAACTGTTGAGGAAAAAACAATAAACATTACTATTTTTACTCTGAAACATGGCAAGCAGATTATACACAAACATTATGGGGCAACCTCCAGATAGCATTTACTAAGGGGAATTTAACAAGGCCAAAGTATAAGGTACACCTATCATATTTCCCCCCCCCCTCTCATGGGCCATTTCTAACATTATAGGGGGTGTGTGGAAATCTTGGACAGGTAACCCTCTTCACTTCATTGAGAGATGAATGCCTAAATAATGGGTATTACTTGGAACAGCCCCTCCTTAGTTACACTATTGGCAGCCCACTGGACAGGTAAGAAGTGTCATAATACAAAGATATAAATACACATTGTACACATTTGAGGACATTTGGACATTCTGCTATTACCTATCAAGATAATAATAGGATACAAAAACGTGAAACAGTACCATTGGAAAGTATACAGGCAGGCCCTTGCACTACATGCTTTGGGCAATTCATCCATAAATCTGAGCACTAAAGAGATGGGTATAGTGTGTATGGGTTTGGCAAAGTCAGCAGATAGATGATTGAGGATAGATAGAGAATTGGGATCAGCTGACTTAGCAGTTGGGGGAGGGAGGGTTACTAAAAATTATTTGGGGACACCACAAAAAAAGCCTCTGGCACTCTGCCTGAATTTAAATCAAAAATAACATTTCCAAACATTTTAGGGGGTGTTTGGGGTAAAGCACTACTATGGAGCTGATAAAATACATTAAGTGACTACATGAGGTGAATATAGGAGCAGGAGACACCATGCTGGGGAGGTTATTGAAGGGCAAATATGTATGAAGGACCTAAAATAATAATTACATAAAAATCCAGCATGCATGAGGACAAAAGGGACATTCACAGCATATTACAAGCATGGTAATTAGGGAATGAGGAAAGAAATACAATATATTAGCAAACATTCAATACAATAAAATGTGATATAAAAGGATAAAAATCTTACCTTCATATACTCCTTCTGCAGGACCTGGATGATGGCAGAACAGGTCTCTGGGATAATGATCCCCAGAGCCTGGGGGGAGATGCCTGTCGAGAACTTCAAGTCCTGCAGACTTCTCCCTGTGGCCAAATACCGCAGGGTAGCGACCAACCTCTGCTCCGGAGTGATGGCTTGCCTCATGCAGGTATCCTGCCTGCTGATATAGGGGGTCAGTGAAGCCAACAAACGGTGAAACACGGGGTCCGTCATCCTGAGAAAGTTCCTGAAATCGTCAGGATTATTCTCACGGATCTCACTAGGCAAAGGCATATGAGAGAACTGGTCACGCTGAAGCAACCAATTCTTGGTCCATGAACTCCTCCCCACCCTGTTCATGGACTGGACTTGTGTCAAGGTCAGGACCCCAACACCAAGCCCCTGCACAGCACGAACTCTACGAGGAGTACGCATACGAAACATGGCTAGAAAACGGTCGGCTGCTCAGAACGAAGTAACAGAACGCACTGAAGAACAGCAAGGCCTGTGAAGAGCGACCTGAAAAACAGTAACGAATGAACAAGAATACAATGACTACCTAAAGTCACGTGGAACTTGCTTGCACACACTGAAGAGCAGATACAAACCCACAAGCACAAACTGAATGGCAGAAAACGATCTGAAAGCCACGAGTCTGAAAAAGCGCGAATCGTCTCTCACCAAACTTTTACTAACACGAGATTAGCAAAAGGAGCCCAAAGGGTGCTGCGCTTGGTTCTGAACCGGCCTTTTCTAGTCTCGTCGTACGTGGTGTACGTTACCGCGTGGTTGGCGATCGGAAATTCCGACAACTTTGTGCGACCGTGTGTAGACAAAACAAGTTTGAGCCAACATCCGTCTGAAAAAATCCTAGGATTTTGTTGTCGGAATGTCCGAACAAAGTCCGACCGTCTGTACGCCCTATTAGAGGGAGGGTCAAGAGATACAAAAGGTAATAACTTTGAGGATTGGGCAGATGGAGAAAATAAATGTACAGTTGTTAGGTGGGGGCCAGCAAGGCTTCTCTAAAGAGATGAGTTTTCAGGGATCATCTGAAAGTGGACAAAGTAGAAGATAGTCGGACAGATTGGGGTAGGGATTTGGAGGAGAACCCCATGTCAAAAATGTTTTTAAAATGGTGTGGGGTCCCCCCAAAATCCATACCAGACCCTTTTATCTGAGCATGCAGCCTGGCAGGCCAGGAAAGGGGGGAGGACGAGCGAGTGCCCCCTCCAAACCATATCAGGCCACATGCTCTCAACATGGCAGAGCCACCCAGCAACGTCACTCCGTGGCACCGACCCCTTCTGATGTTATCGACCAGTGCACGCCCCTTGCTTTTTTAAGAACCATCACACTGTGGAGCAGGCAATCGGTGGTTAGCCTTTGTCACGGGTGGAGGTTTTATTTTTTTTTATTTTTCCGGGTCCGGTGGAGCGGCCGGCATTGTAATTGAGGATGGATATACATGGGGGAACATTGTTTTTTATTTTTTAATGGAGGACTTGCCAAAAACCTGTGTACTGTCTTTTTTTATATTACCAGTAATTTTATTTTAACATTCAGCTGTCAGCGGGGAACCCTGCTGACAGCTGATGAGTCATCCATTGTTAAGAACGCGGTGGCAAGCATTCCAGCCCATTCCTAAACAACCATCTAGTGGTATAGACGCCAGATGCCGCCAGGTACAAAAATGCACATCTTAACCACATGTAAATTCGCAGCTGACCCAAAAACGGAAGAGAAAATTGCACTTGTGAACCTAGCCTAAATTTTTTAAATTTGTTTTTTAACTATCGTGCATCTGTGAGGTGAAGATGAGTCATCACTTTGTGTGCGTGCACCTGACATCAATGCAGGTTTGCTACACGTGCCAATAAAAAGTGACCATTTTTTAAAATATTCTAGGAAACGCAAATAAAGTAAATATTCTACCAGTATTTTGCTCTTGCAGTCTGACATCTTAACCTCTTGCAGACCGCCGCACAAACATTTACGTTGGCAGAATGGCACAGACAGGCAAATGGGCATACAGGTACGTCCCTTTAAATTTTCCACCGTGTGGTTGCGTGCGCTCCGCTGGCGGCGCTCGCACGACCCTGCCACGAGCTCCGTGAGTGTGATTGAGGGTCCCACGGACATCCAGTATACCCGCGATCGTCTCACCGAGAGGAAGAACGGGGAAATGCTGATGTAAACAAGCATTTCCCCGTTCTGCCTAGTGACACTGACACTGATCACAGGTCCCTGTGATTGGGAGCGGTGATCAGTGTCATGTTACACGTAGCCCCTCCCCCCCCACAGTTAGAATCACTCCCTAGGACACACTTAACCCCTGCAGTGCCCCCTCCTGGTTAACCCCTTCACTGCCAGTCACATTTACACAGTAATCAATGCATTTTTAATCACACTGATCGCTGTATAAATGTGAATGGTCCCAAAATAGCGCCAAAAGTGTCCGATCTGTCCGCCATAATGTCGCAGTCACGATAAAAATCGATGATTGCCGCCATTACTGGTAAAAAAAAAATTAGTAAAAATGCCATAAAACTATCCCCTATTTTGTAGACGCTATAACTTTTGCGCAAAGCAATCAATAAACGCTTATTGTGATTTTTTTTACCAAAAGTATGTAGAAGAATACGTATCAGCCTAAACTAAGGAAAAAAAATGTTTTTTTATATATTTTTTGTGGATATTTATTATAGCAAAAAGTAAAAAATAATGCGTTTTTTCAAAATTGTCGCTATTGTTTTGTTTATAGCGCAAGAAATAAAAACCGCAGAGGTGATCAAATACCATCAAAAGAAAGCTCTATTTGTGGGGAAAAAAGGACGTCAATTTTGTTTGGGAGCCACGCTGCACGACCGCGCAATTGTCAGTTAAAGCGACGTATTGCCGAATCGCAAAAAACGCTCTGGTCTTTGGCCAGCCAAATGGCAAAGGGCTAAAGTGGTTAACTGATATTGTCATTTACTGTATTACTGTGTATGTGTCACCGGCGCAAAACAACCCATAATTTCTCAGAAAATATTAAATATTTCAACCATACGTATCAGGGTTGCTGCATTCAGAAAAACCCTTCATTAAGATGGGTAGGGAATGCTAATTGGTGTGTGTGAATGCGCTACTCCCGTAATTAATCACCACCTGCAATACTTATTTTCTATTATTCATGCCTCTTAGAGGCTGCTGGGAGAGTTTTTTTGCATCAGGTGACCGGACGTGAGCGGGAACGAGGCTTGGAGCGCAAGCCGAGCGTGGAGGCCGCACATCACTACCAGGCGGACCATGCTAACAACCACTTACCCGTCCGTAACTGCTGGATAAGCTTCGTGCCAGCTTGGAGGGCACTTTTATATAGTCCAAGTTTTAGCCGGTGAGAAGTGTTGCCTAAGTGGAGTGGTTATCCCTGAATGAACCAAAGGCGTATCCCTAGTTAAGTATCTGGTGAGTGGCCAATCTGAATGGTGGAGGTGTCTCACTCAGTCACATATGAACACTGAAGGAGCATAGGAGCACGCCAGTCACATTAATGGTTACAAGATTTTGTAGCACGTTTGAAGGACTTTTATTTCATGCATTGATTAATATATGGGTATATGATGTATTGATTTAGAGTTCTAACTTTATGCACAAGGTTTAAGTTTATGCACATGAAAAATTCATGAATAATAGAAAATAAGTATTGCAGGTGGTGATTAATTACGGGAGTAGCGCATTCACACACACCAATTGATATTGTCATTTGCTTGGTACTTTATTTTTCAAACATCAATGTAATTAATGAACACTTTTTTTTTTTGGACAGCTTTGATGAATTTAGTCTCCAGTCTCCAGTCACCTAGAGCGTCAGAACACGACCTTACAGACACGTATTCTGCCTGTGGAAAGACTATTGATAACCTTGAGGTAACCTACTTATATACTAGTGTAGCCAGGGTTGGCTATTATACTTATAATCATTTTTTGTGTGATTAATTGGGGTTTGCTCCCTCTAGTGTTTGCTGGACCTAATGTGTTAATTTCCTTTTCCTGTGTAAGGATTCAGAGCAAAGCATTATGGGATGTGTAGTTTAGAATGCTGAAGTGACTCTGCCAGCAGGACTGACCGGAACTACAAAGAACAGAATGCTGAGTAATGCCCCATACACACAAGCGGCTTTTCTATTGGAAAAAACTTGGATGGTTTTTCCGACGGAATTCCGCTCAAGCTTGGCTTGCATACACACAGTCACACAAAGTTCTCTGAACTTTCGACCGTCAAGAACGCGGTGACGTACAACACTACGATGAGCTGAGAAAATGAAGTTCAATTCTTCCGAGCATGCCTCGAATTGTTTCCGAGCATGCGTAGGAATTTTGCGAGTCGGAATTTGTACAGACGATCGGAATTTCCGATCGGAATTTTTTCCGACTGAAAAATAGAGAAGCTGCTCTCAATCTTTTGCTGGTTGGAATTCCGCCAGCAAAAGTCCGATGGAGCATACACACGGTCGGAATTTCCGACCAAACGCTCACATCTGACTTTTGCTGGGTGAATTTCCGATCATGTGTATGGGGCATAAGCAGAACAGACTGCTGGGAAAGGATATAAAAGGGGCTGGCGCGGCCTATATCAGTCTCTCTGGACACCGTTTTGACTCTGCCAGCAGGAGGTCTGTGTGACAGGGAGTTGCTGATGACTTGTGGCTTACACAGAGGGGAGCCGGAAAGCTACGACCAGAGGGATCTCTGTGGACAGCATCGCTTCTTCAGTGCAGCGGACCAGAGGGTGTTCCAGGTCATCCAGAGATGCCTGCAATTCAGATTTCAGTGGACTGAAGCATTGCGCGGCGGACGCCATTACCCAGAGCCAAGATACAGAGAGAGAGTTCTGGCTGGAGTGGTGAGCGGGCATAGCCCATGTTATAGTAAGGACACTGCTTTTAGACATCACTTACGCAGGTCAGCTGGTGGTACTTATAGTCCCACAGAAGTCAAATCCTAGGTCATAACGAACATATATTATCCAATATGACAGTAGTCATAAGCTCAGCGAAGCTGGCCCCCCTACAATCAGCACAATTAAAAACTCAAGTGCGTTTCTTTAGTGCTAGGTTTGTGCTGTTTTGTGACGTAAAAATTTACATTTGTGCTGCTTTTATCTTAAAGATATTAGCAATTGTTTTTTCCAGACTATGACATCACCTAGCCCCCCTACAACGCTCAAATGACAAAACTGGTCTCGTTGGTTAGTGCTACGTTTGTGCTGTTTGTGCTGCTAAAAATTCTGTTTTATCTTTTATCATTTTTGCGTTATTAATGATTTATTAAAGGTCACCAAAGGTCACTCAGCCCCCCTACAATGCCCGAATGACACAAAACTGGTCTAGTTGGTTAGTGCTAAGTTTGTGCTGTTTTGTGCTGCTAAAATTTCGGTTCTATCTTTTATCGTTTTTGCGTTATTAATGATTTATTAAAGGTCAGGAAAGGTGACTCAGGACCCCTACCGTGCCCAAATGACACAAAACTAGTCTTGTTGGTTAGTGCTATGTTTGTGCTGTTTTGTGCTGCTAAAATTTCCATTCTATCTTTTATCGTTTTTGTGTTATTAAGGATTTATTAAAGGTCATCAAAAGTCAGTCAGCCCCCCACAACACCCAAATGACACGAAACTGGTCTAGTTGGTTAGTGCTACGTTTGTGCTGGTTTGTGCTGCTAAAATTTTTATTTGTGCTGTTATGGTTTTTAAGTTATAACGGTTTTTTTTTTTTTCAAACCCCACTCACTTTGCCCACCCTACAATCACCACAAATAAAAACTCAAGTGTGTTTCTTTAGTGCTACATTTGTGCCGTTTTGTGCTGCTAAAATTTCCTTTCTACCTTTTATTGTTTTTGCATTATTAATGATTTATTAAAAGGTCACCAAATGTCACTCAGCCCCCCCTACAAGACACAAATGACACAAAACTGGTCTCGTTGGTTTGTGCTACGTTTGTGCTGTTTTGTGCTGCTAAAATTTCCATTCTATCTCTTATCGTTTTCGCGTTATTAATGATTTACAGGCTGCAATTTGGTGTGCCGCTTCTGTGTGTTCATTCCTGATTCCTGTGTTTGACCTCTGATCCTAACCCAGCTTGCTCCTGACCTCCATTTGACTGCTACCTGCCCTGACCTTGGCTTGTCTCTGGATTCTGCTTCTGCCTTCTCTTCTTGCCTGATCTACCTCCTGTTGCTGACTTGGCTTGTGACCCGACTATCCTGTTGTGTGCCGTCTATGCCTGAACTGCCTGACCATTATGGACCCGGCTCATCTGACCCTGCATCCTGCTCATCCAGCCTGCTACAGCTCTTCAGCCCAGCAAGGCCTCATCTGTCTCCTGCTTCCAGCTGCTCACCCACAGTCTGCCACCAGCCAAACTCAGTGCCAGCTCATCTGCCACCGGCTGGTTCTATAGTGAAAATCTATTTTAAAAGTGCATAAAAAACACACAAAAACGTAGATATCAAAATGTTTACCAAAGCCATCGCCAACCGTCTATTACCTCTACTTCCCAAACTAATATCTACAGAACAGGTAGGTTTCGTCCCCGGTCGCGAGGCCCGAGACAACACCACCAAAGCGCTAAACATCCACCATTGGATCCCTACCTCTAACTCCAAAGGCTTCCTCTTGTCCCTCGATGCGGAGAAGGCGTTCGACAGGGTGGCATGGGACTTCATGGAAGCTACCCTGCGCTCCATAGGTTTGCCTCCACATTTACTCCAAATGATCATGACACTGTATTCCTCCCCCACAGCAAAGGTGAGGGTGAATGGTCGCCTGTCGAGCGCCTTCTCCGTATCCAATGGTACCAGACAGGGATGCCCCTTATCCCCACTAATTTTCATTATCACTCTAGAACCATTCCTCCGCAAACTTAGGGATAACCCGAACATCAAAGGGTTGGAAATTGACAATAAACACTTTAAAATGGCCGCTTATGCGGACGATATCCTACTGTTCCTCACTGACCCGCTCACTACCATTCCTAACCTACTTAAAGAATTTACTCACTTCAAATTTCTTTCTAACCTACAAATAAATTTCTCTAAGTCCAAAGCACTAAACATATCTCTACCTTATAAAATAGTCACACAATGTAAACTTAACTTCCCGATTGACTGGGAACCTCATGCGCTTACGTATCTTGGCATCAAAATACCCTCCAAATTGACAGACCTATATAAACTAAACTTTTTACCCATCTTATAAACCGTTCAAGCAGATCTACAAAAATGGAGCTCGGGACCGTTTTCCTGGTTCGGAAAGACGGCGATCCTAAAAATGAACATACTTCCAAGATTGCTCTACTTATTCCAAACCATCCCTATACAACTCCCTCCTTCCTTCTTTGGCATACTTAAGAGAACATGTAGGAACTTCGTATGGTCTTCCAAACAACCCAGACTGAACTGGAACAGATTGACGTCTCCTAAACTCCAAGGAGGCTAACACATACCAGATATACAAAAATATTATTGGGTCTGTCACCTCGCTAGGATAATTGACTGGCACAATAACAGGCCTAACAAAGACTGGATACACGTAGAAAATGCTTTTACCGCAATACCTCTACATCTTTTACCATGGATTAAGCAAAATAAAATACCTGAGGGGGCTACACATAACCAATTCATCAATGCAACTCTAAACACTTTTAAAGCAGCCTGCAAACTACTCCAATTGACACCCACACCGGGTCCGTTGACACCTCTGGAAAACAACCCTGACTTCATACCAGGAATACATACCAAGACCCCAACGACGGATATGAATCGCCCCAACCTTAAACTACACCAATTGTTTCAACAGGGTACTCTCATGTCTTTCTAGACCATGACTCGGACATTTCCAGACTACCACATTCCCTTTTATAAATACTTGCAGATACGCTACTTCGCTAATAGCATCCAACCTACTGCAGACTTACACAGAGATCTTACACCCTTTGAAAGCCTTTGCAATAACCCAGAGCCCCAAAGACACCTTATCTCGTCTATATATAAACTCTTATTCACATCACAAGAAATCAAATCCGATAGTCTGATTTTACAATGGGAAAGGGACTTAAATCTAGACCTCACTGCAGAAGACTGGCAACATGCCCTTACTCATATACACAAGGGTTCTCTCAATATCTCCACACAAGAAAACAGATATAAAATCTTTACGAAATGGTACAGAACTCCAGATAGGATACACAAATTCCACCCAAACCTTCCCCCCTCTGCTGGCGTTGTCACGCATTCAGGGGCACTCTCCTCCACATATGGTGGGATTGTACCCTTATTCAAAACTACTGGATAGACATACATCGACTAATTACACAGATTACGACTTACTCGCCTGATTTCACCCCGGCCCAATACCTACTTCATCACACCTCACTTCCACAACACACCTACAAGAAATCTCTGGTTCTCCACCTCATCAACGCAGCTACCTTATGCATCCCTGTCCACTGGAGAGACACCTCCCCCCCTACTATTCAGGAATGGATCCGGAGAGTGGACAGAATAGCTGAAATGGAACACCTTATACATCAATCCAATGATACACCATCCAAGTATGAACATATATGGGCCTGCTGGACCCATTTCAAATCGACCCACATCCCGCACACTTCCACTGACCCCACCCCTCAAAGGACTGGGGAGACAGTGCACACACAATCAACTGCTTAATCCATGGAATTATGTTTGGGCTTACATTGTTCTTCCATCATTCTTTCCCCCTTCCCCCTCCCTCGTAGGACCCTCTCTACCACCCAAGGGACCACTAATGATCTGAATGATCCCTCGCTGCCGTTCTGAGACCTGATAGGTTTCACAGTTACACCTTTTTTCAAACTAACTAGGCAGACCCGACATGCTTCTGTCTCCTCTGTCCTCATATGTCCCACAATGGGCACAGATTGCTCCCAATAGGGGTGCCCAGAGGTGGAACTGAGCAACCAAGGTCGGTTAAGGATAAGGAAAGACTTTAGGAAAGAATGCAGGGGAATAGAGTAGGTTGCAGACGGGATGATAAGGAGAAGAGAAAGGAGGAATTGGAGATATGAATTAATTGAAAACAAAACAATACGCTTTAACAACGATTTTCATTTAAATTGATACTTTAAATTCCAATTTTAACGACCTAAGTCACACTCTGACTCGGAGGTAGATATAATTGCATTGTACTGACATAATATACACCCTGCCTTAGATGTAGATGTAAATGCATTAATACCTATAGCGTCTGGGATGATAGCGTACTATGGTTTATTTTTTATGGTTTATTTTTACTTTTTTTTTTTGTACATTCTCTCATACCAAACTGGCAATGCATTTTAACGACAAGGGAATCTCACAGATATATTTTACCATAACTCAAGGCTTATTCCCCCACTGCGTAGGATACCACCTACAAAATCTCTGATTGTAGCTCCCTTGTTCTTTTGTTCATACTATGTTATAGTACTTATAATGTCGTACAATATGATGTACTGTTTTACTTGGCTATGGGCTAATATGTGACATTTACTTACATGCTTTCATTTCTGTAAAACATGTGTAAACTCAATAAAATTATACTTTAAAAAAAAAAAAACACAAAATCACAAATATATGAAACATAAATAATCCTGATTGCTGCAACTAAAAAACCTTGAACATGAGGTTTTATACCGTATAAAGAAAAAAGTTCAGTGCGCTACTCAAATTAAAACCAAATAATAGTGTGAATGTAAAGAAATGAAAAAATTATAGTTCATATGGAAAATGATGGTATCATAAACCGGAGGTGTGATTCCTCTTTATGTCTTCAGTAAATCTTCTATGGATCTTCTAAGACAGTGCAGAAATAGGAAAAGGGGGCTGCTTACCAGATTTGATGGATCCCCACCACAGAGATCATGCGAGCCTGAACAAACTCCTCTCGGGGTCAGGAACAGCTGGTCTTTGAGTAGAGACAGACTTCCCTCCACGTCTGGTAGTTGAAATTTCAGAGTCCACAATCAAGAACACTCTCCTCCATTAGCTGCTCCAGCAAGACCACTCGTAGCAGGAAATAGTATATTTTAAAAGAAAAAGAGGTGCTTCATTGTGCAGTAGTTTAAAATGCTTTAATCCATGACAACGGACATCAAAGCATTGGCAGGGTAAAACACCGTAGCAATTAAAAAACACAGCCGACGCCGAAGCCGATCAGTAGATGCCTGTTTAGGAGAAACGTAGCGTTGGGTGGAGCCAGAGGACCTGACGTCACCACACTTTCAGCTGATCGGATTCGGCATCGGCTGTGTTTTTTAATTGCTACGGTGTTTTACCCTGCCAATGCTTTGATGTCAGTTGTCCATTCATGGATTAAAGCATTTTAAACTACTGCACAATGAAGCGCCTCTTTTTCTTTTAAAATACTCTATTTCCTGCTATGGGTGGTCTTGCTGGAGCAGCTAATGGAGGAGAATGTTCCTGATTGCAGCCTCTGAAATTTCAACTACCAGGCGTGGAGGGAAGTCTGTCTCTACTCAAAGACCAGCTGTTCCTGAACCCGAGAGGAGTTTGTTCAGGCTCGCATGATCTCTGTGGTAGGGATCCATCAAATCTGGTAAGCAGCCCCTTTTTACTATTTCTGCACTGTCTTAGAAGATCCATATAAGATTTACTGAAGACTTAGGCACCTTTCACACTGGGGCGGTTTGCAGGCGTTATTGCGCTAAAAATAGCGCCTGCAAACCGCCCCTAAACAGCCTCCGCTGTTTGTTCAGTGTGAAAGCCCGAGGGCTTTCACACTGAAGCGGTGTGCTGGCAGGAGAAGAAAAAATCTCCTGTCAGCCGCATCTTTGGAGCGGTGAAGGAGCGGTGTATTCACCGCTCCTAAACCGCTCCTCCCCATTGAAATCAATGGGACAGCGCGGCTATACCGCGGCTATAGCCGCGCTATACGAGGGGTTTTAACCCTTTTTCGGCCGCCAGCGGGGGTTTAAAACCGCACCACTAGCGGCCGAATACCGCGGTAAAACAGCGCTAAAAATAGCGCTGTTTTACCGACGACGCCCCCTACCGCCCCAGTGTGAAAGGGGCCTTAAAGAGGAATCACACCTCCGGTTTATGATACCATCATTTTCCATATGAACTATAATTTTTTCATTTCTTTATATTCACACTATTATTTGGTTTTAATTTGAGTAGCGCACTGAACTTTTCTTTACACCGGCTGGTTCTGCTGCCACATCCACCTGCTGACTGCTGCCACCATGCAGTCTACTGGACTGATCACAGGCACTCATACCTCGCTGTGCTCCCATGGCTGCTTTCAAACCAGGAGCTCACTAACCAGGTACGTGACAGGAGAGCGGGGTGATGTCATCATTTGGAAAAAACAAATTGCTATTAAAAATAAAAGCAGCACAAATTTTTATTATTATGACACAAAAAAAAGAACAAATATAAAAACAAGCTGTTATAACTAAAAAACCATAACAGCACAAATAAAAAATTTTAGCAGCACAAACCAGCACAAATGAAGCACTAACCAACGAGACCAGTTTTGTGTCATTTGGGTGTTGTAGGGGGGCTGAGTAACCTTTGGTGACCTTTAAAAAAATCATTAGTAACACAAAAACGATAAAAGATAGAACATAAATTTAAACAGCACAAAACAGCACAAATGTAGCACTAAAGAAACACACTTGAGTTTTTATTTGTGCTGATTTTAGGGGGGGTAAAGTGAGTGGGGTTTGAAAAAAAAACTGTTATAATTTCAAAACCATAACAGCACACATAAAAATTTTAGCAGCACAAACGTAGCACTAACCAACGAGACCAGTTTCGTGTCATTTGGGTGTTGTAGGGGGGCTGACTGACTTTTGGTGACCTTTAATAAATCATTAATAATGCAAAAACGATAAAAGATAGGACGGAAATTTTAGCAGCACAAAAAAGCACAAATGTAGCACTAACCAACGAGACCAGTTTTGTGTAATTTGGGCATTGTTGGGGGGCTGAGTGACCTTCGGTAACCTTTAATAAATCATTAATAACGCAAAAACGGTAAAAGGTAGAATGGAAATTTTAGCAGCACAAAACAGCACAAATGTAGCACTAAAGAAACACACTTGAGTTTTTATTTGTGCTGATTGTAGGGTGGGCAAAGTGAGTGGGGTTTGAAAAAAAAAAAACTATTATAACTTAAAAACCATAACAGCACAAATAAAAATTTTTGCAGCACAAATGTAGCACTAACCAACGAGACAAGTTTTGTGTCATTTAGGCATTGTAGGGGGGCTGAGTGACCTTTGGTGACCTTTAATAAATCATTAATAACGCAGAAACAATAAAAGATAGAACTTAATTTTTAGCAGCACAAAACAGCACAAGCGTAGCACTAACCAACGAGACCATTTTTGTGTAATTTGGGCGTTGTAGGGGGGCTAGGTGATGTCATAGTCTGGAAAAAACAATTGCTAATATCTTAAAAATTAAAGCAGCACAAATGTAAATTTTTATGGCACAAAACAGCACAAACGTAGCACTAAAGAAACACACTTGAGTTTTTATTTGTGCTGATTGTAGAGGGGCCAGCTTCGCTGAGCTGTAGTCATAGTGGATAAAATTTTAGGATTATAAAAGAAGGAAGTTATAACACAACAAGGATACATCAAAGTTTTGCCAAATTTGTTACACTCTGTCATCCAGGATTACTTTATTTACAACATAAAGTGGCTATCTGAAGATAGCTGGATTTCGAGGAATACCCTTTTACCTTTTTATCATCTTTTTTCCTCATCTGCCTTAATTACAGTGGGCTGCTAAAGGAGCCATCCTATTTGAATGTAATAGTTTGCATAGTGTTTATTCATATTGTGCCTGATTTGTTGGCCTGTGAGTTGAGGAGGCAGAAGGGAGAAATCTGACACATGAGATATTGGGGGTCATTTACTAAGATGAATGCACTGCGCTGGTTTAGACCTTAATTGGTGCGCTGGATAGATCCTTAATCCAGCGTGTGAACCAGCGCACACACAGGAGTACCTGCACGCGAGAACGTTTCCAGCGCTGGTTCTCGGCGAGGCACATCTCGCGCTCGCTGCAATAGGAAAAATACATCTTCCTATCAAAGCAGCAAGAGAAAAACTGGCATGGGTTCCCCCTTTGGGTGCATGCCAGGCCCTTCGGTCTGGTATGGATATTAAGGGGAACTCCCTACGCCGAAAAACGGAGTGGGGGTCCCCCCAAATCCATGGACTGTGACGTTTAAGGGGGCGTGGAAACCGGGTGATGTTGACCACACCCCCTAAAACGTCACAGTCCCAGCATGCCCAGTGACTGTGACGGCACAAGGGGGCGGAGTCACCGCCTATATAAGCCATAGCAGAGCGCACAGAGAGCATTCCAGCCGGAGATAGCGTCATGTCAACATCGGAAGAAGAGAAGAGGGAAGAAGGCAGAAGGCAGCAGACCGGGCTCCTCCGCGAGCAAAAGAGTGGCAAAAGAGCAGAAGATAGCGGAGGAGCCCGGCAGAAGACCCGGAGAGCGCGGAGAACAGGTCGAACAACGGGAGAAAAGGACGGAGTAGTGGAGAAGAACCGAAGAGACCCCCGAAGTCAGAAGAAGACCCCGAAGTTGGAAGACGACCCCCGAAGCCGGAAGACAACCCCCCCGAGCTGTCTAATAAATTAGTTTAAAAACCTGTGCAGTGTGTTTTTTTTATTGACACTTTTTCCCTAGGTGAATGGGTAGGGGTACCATGTACCCTATACTCATTCACATAGGGTGGGGGGCCGAGATCTGGGGGCCCCCTTATTAAAGGGGGCTCCTGGATTCCGATAAGCCCCCAGCCCGCAGACCCTGACAACCAATGGCCAGGGTTGTCGGGAAGAGGCCCTTGTCCTCATCAATATGGGGACAAGGTGCTTTGGGGTGGGGGGGCCGCAGTGCGCCCCCCTTCCCCAAAGCACCCATCCCCCATGTTGAGGGCATGCGGCCTGGCACGGTTCAGGAGGGGGGGCACTCGCTCATCCCCACCCCCTTTCCTGACCAGCCGGGCTGCGTGCTCGGATAAGGGTCTGGTATGAATTTTGAGGGGGGACCCCACGCCGTTTTTTGGCATAGGGGGTTCCCCTTAAAATCCATACCGGACCGAAGGGCCTGGTATGCCCCTGGGGTGGAACCCATGACGGTTTTTTATTTAAAATGTGGGGTGGAGTTCCCCCTCAAGATTCATACCAAACAGTGCCGGGCATAGGCGAGGATCCAAGTCAGATCCCCGTTCAATACAGTCGGTACCCTGTCGGGTTGCTATGGAAATGGCAAACCGCAGCTAAACGCAACCCCAGTTAATCGCACTGTACCAATGCAGCTGATCGCAGTGCCTGGAGTCTTAAATTTCACAGAAAAAAAACAGGCTTTTAACTGTGGCAGAAGAGCCGTCCATGTGAAAGGCGCCTAAGGCCCTGAAAAACGCCTTAAAGAAGTGGCTCTATTCACTCCAGTGTGAATCGGGCTTTCAAACTGGAGCAGTGCTTTTGAGTGTTTCTGCAGTGCTTTTTGTGGTGCTTGTTGCAGTTTTGGACCGACGTTTTTACCGCGATTTTACCGCGATTTTTCTGCGATTTGCGTTTTTTATTACACTGTATATAGCCAGTTGCTAAGGAGGGGGCCAGGAAGCCGGCCGCTGAGTCCTTAACAACTGATGAGTTATCAGCTGACTTCCCGCTCAATGTAAAAAAAAAAAAATGCCGGCTAAAAAAAAAAAATTGAGAAAAAAACAGCGTAGGGTCCCCCCCAGATCCATGCCAGGCCCTTGTATTTTTTAACACTACACTACTTTTTTTACAGCTTCCAGATTCCGATAAGCCCCCCCGCCCACAGACCCCGACAACCACCGGGCAAGAGTTGTCGGGAAGAGGCCCTTGTCCCCATCAACATGGGGGCAAGGTGCTTTGGGGTGGGGGGGTGCAGAGCCCCCCCTGCCCCAAAGCACCCAACCCCCCATGTTGAGGGCATGCGGCCTGGTATGGTTCGGGGGGGGTGCTCGCTCGTCCCCTCCCCTTCCTGACCTGCCGGGCTGCGTGCTCAGATAAGGGTCTGATATGGATTTTGAGGGGACCCCCACGCCATTTAAAAAAAAAAATTTGGCATGGGGGTCCCCTCCGAATCCATACTAGACACAAGGGCCTGGTATGGACCTGGGGGGGGGGGACCCCACGCTGTTTTTTTTCACGATCTTTTTTTTAACCGGCATTTTTTTTTACATTGAGCGGGAAGTCAGCTGACAGCTGATGACTCATAGGTTGTTAAGAACGCGGCGCCGGTTTCCCGGCCCCCTTCTTAGCAACCAGCTATATACAGTGTAAAAAAAAGCAAATTGCGGTAAAAACACAGTACTTGCATTTTGGATGCAGGTCCATTGAAATCTATTACAAGCAAAACTCTGCATTTTGCGGGAAAAAAAGTCCCTGACCCTTTCCAAAAACACAGAGGCACAAAAATGCATTGATGTGAACATGTTCCATAGGAACCCATGTTAAAAATTCCCATGCATTTCTGCAAAATGCATAAAAAAAACGCATTAGTGTGAATAGAGCCTAAGGCCCTTTTCACACTGGGGCGGGGGGCATCTGTGGTAAACCGTCGCTATTTTTAGCACCGCTTTACTGTCGTTTTAGCGGTGTTATTCGGCTGCTAGTGGGTCGGTTTTAAGCCCCCACGGGGCGGTTTTAACCCCTCTGCTAGCGGCCGAAAAGGGGTTAAATCCACCCGCAAAACGCCGCTGGATCTGCATTTTGCCGGCGGTATCACAGCGATGCCCCATTGATTTTAATGGGGAGGAGCAGTGAGTTCACCGCTCCAAAGAAGCTGCTGGCAGGACTTTTTGTGATGCCCTGCTAGCGCACCGCTCCAGTGTGAAAGCCCTCACTGGAGTGAATGGAGCCGCTTCTTTGGGGCATTTTTCAGGTGCTATTTTTAGTGCCGTAGCTCCTAAAAATGCCCCAGTGTGAAAGGGGCCTAAAAAAAAAGTTCTGCTAGCAGCATCTTTGGAGCGGTGTATAAACCGCTCCTGCCCATTGAAATCAATGGGACAGCGCGGCTATACCGTCGGCAAAACGCCGCTGTGGTGGCGTTTTGCGGGCGGATTTAACCCCTTTTCGGCTGCTAGCGGGGGTTACAACAGATTTACAGTTACAAAAGTTACAAAAAATTTTAACGGTGCCGCCCGCACTGCCCCAGTGTGAAAGGGGCCTATGGAGGGTCGGATGTCAGTGGTGACATGTCCGCTGACATCTGACCCACTCCAATCCTAAAAAGTGTAACGGAGGAAAAACCTATTTTTCCATCCATCTGCGGAATCGGATCGGGTGATGACGGACTCTACGGTCCGTCATCATCCGATCTCCCATAGAGGAGAGCGGCACTCTGACAGGTCTGTCCCTGCACAGTGTGCAGAGACAGACCTGTCATCTGCCTGTCTAGCGGGGATCGACGGAGCGATCCCCCGCTGAGCAGAGCGGGCTCCGTACACAGGGTACAAAGTCCCATCATGTGTATGAGGCTTAAACACCAGAAATGTCAAGTTTTTTTATTTCTTTAAAGGTCATCATACACTGGCCAATCAGTTAGATCTTCCATAAATTAGATTCAGTGCAAGAGCGTGTTTGATTTTCTACAATTAGAAGTAATTCTTACAGTGCATCTTCCTATTACCGCTTTAGCCTAATGCTCTCTTTCCACTATTTCAACCCCAAAGTTGCGTGATTTACAATGTGCTTTTTCGGCTTGTTTTCCACTATTGCAACTTGTCATGCCACTAGGGACTGAAAAGTTGCATCACAAGTTCTACCTCATGATTTACAATGAGTACCATTCATATGTATGCGACTTCAAGTCGCAGCAACTTCAAAGTAGTCCCTGCATTTCTTTGGTCCCACTTTGATGCGACTTGAGGTCCATAGACCGCAAAAATACACAGGCATTGCTTCAAGTTTTGGCAAAAAGTTGCAGGAAACTCGCGGCAAAAAACACGCAACTTTGGGCTTGCAATAGTGGAAACCGAGCCTTAATGCCGTGTCATGCAACTAATTCAAAACATCTGAGAAAAAGTCGCACTGAAGTTGGAACAAAGTAGTACAAGAACTTTTTTTGGAGTTGCACCAATTAGAACGGGGGAACGTTGAAATACATGTGTTTTGACTTGACCTGCGACTTCACGTGTCAAGTCGCACAACAACTCGCAGTAGTGGAAAGAGAGCCTAAGGCCACTTAGGACTGAAAAGTTGCATCACAAGTTGTACCCCATGATTTACAATGAGTACCGTTCATATGTGTGCGATTGCTTACGCACATGCCGTATACACAGCGGGCACACATCCTAATTACAGAAATCCATATTTGGCATGGAAATTAACCACTTGCTTACTGGGCACTTAAACCCCCCTGCTGTCCTGACCAATTTTCAGCGCTGATCCATTTTGAATGACAATTGCGCAGTCATACTTAGCCAAATGTTTGTTTTTTTAGAAGCGATGTTCCACACAAAAATGGAACTTCCGCTTTTCGGAACCCTCCCCCCCTCCGGTGTCACATTTGGCACCTTTCAGGGGGGAGGGGGGAGGGGGGTGCAGATACCTGTCTAGGACAGGTATTTGCACCCACTTCCGGCATAGACTCCCACGGGAGTCTATGCCTCTTCCTGTCCCTCCACGCTGTCTCCTGGGAAACACACAGGTCCCAGGAGATAGCGGGGACCAGTTACGACGCGCATGCGCAGTAGGGAACCGGGAAGTGAAGCCGCAATGCTTCACTTCCTGATTCCCTCACCAGCTGCCGAGAGTCGAGCGAGTGATCGGCGTCGGCTGCCGACATCGCTGGACCCTGGGACAGGTAAGTGGCCATTTATTAAAAGTCAGCAGCTGCAGTATTTGTAGCTGCTGGCTTTTAATATTTTTTTTTAGGTGGAATCCCTCTAAGTTCCCACAAATAGAGCATTCTTTTGGTGGTATTTGATCACCTGTGTGTTTTTTTTCTTTTGTTCAAACAAAAGAAAAGACAGATTTTTAAAAATAATTTTGTATATTTTTGAATATTTTGATATTAAATTTTGCAAACAGGTAATTTTTCTCCTTCATTGATGTACGCTGATGAGGCAGGACTGATAGGCAGCACTGCTTGGGATCACTGGTGGGCATTGATAGGTGGCACTGGAAGGTGATACTGGTGGTCACAGATGAGGCAGAATTGCCTCTTCGGGACCAATGTCCCATGCACCTAAGCCGGTGATCAGCTTTTATTTTCATCCTCATGCTGTCAGCGTGAGTAGAAAAAATAAACAGATCGGCCCTTACTTCGATCTGTGGTCACCAGAGTCTCAGTGACTCAGTGCGCGCAGCAGAGAGCATACGGGGAGCCCATTCTATGACAGCCACCCAGAAATTCAGGTCCGCGCTGTGGCCATCGTTTGGCTATAGCACACACACCAAGTGGTTATTAGAAAAAAAGATTCAAATTTCTAGCAACTGATGACTTTCTATTAAAGGTCTAAATGGGCCATTAACATGCATCACTATTGAACTTAGGAATGTATCTTTGCAAAGTTAAACTCATTAAAATCCTTTCTTATTTTTGCATAGGGATAGACCACAGAGGGATTATAATTTTTGGGGGATGTCTACAACCCTGATAAGGTGAAGACACCTCCCAAATTTTGCCAATTTCACATTCAAAATGATTCACTTCCTGTCACATAGCCAAACAGGAAGTGTGGGGACACACAGGTCAATCTAAATAGTTTCCCCATTCGGGAAATTGCATTCTAGCATTTTGCCATGTACATCCCAAATTATTATGTATCTTGGGGTTTATTTACTAAAAGGTAAATACACTTTGCACTACAAGTGCACTTAGAAGTGCAGTTGCTGGAGATCCGAGGGGGACATGCAAGGAAAAGAAAAAAACAGCATCTTTGCCTCTACATGATTGGATGATAAAATCACCAATGCTACCCCTCTGATTTTCATCAACTACACTTATATTGCAGAAAGGATTTGCCTTTAATAAACCCCAAAATACCTAATAATTTGGGGTGTTCACAACAAAGTGCTAGAGTGCACTTTGCATAATGGGGGCACTAGTTAGATTGACCTGTGTGTCCCCAAGGAAAAATATTGTTAGGGTTTTACTCTCACTTCCTGTTCGGCTATGTGACAGGAAGTGAAGCCAATTTTAAGAAAAGGGACACAAAGCCCAACCTTTAAAAAAAAATAAAAATCTTGATTTCCCCTCAAATGTCCACAATTAGAATAGGATTGTCTTCAGCTTGATTTTAGTTCAGTACTCTAAATCAGTGCTTCTCAACCCTGTCCTCAAGTACCCCCCAACAGGCCATGTTTGCAGGTTTTCCTTCATCTTGCACAGGTGCTTTGAATCAAAGTCAATGGCTTTGTATTTTGGACAGCTATTTTAGATAAGATAAAATTTCCTAAACATGTCCTGTCAGGGGGGTACTTGAGGACTGAGGCTGAGGCTGCTCAAAGAGAAAAATTGAATACTTACCATTCTGAAACGTTACTTTCCTGGTCACTATCCATGGCAGCAAACGCACAATCCATGCATGTGCTACCATGAAGGCACCAGGAAAACGGAAAATTGTATCATACTTACCGTAATTTTCCTTTCCTGAAGCCAATCCATGGCAGCATACTAGTGATAGGCTCCGCCTTTCTCCCCTCCCTCAGGACCAATGAAATAGCATAAATTAAAGGCCAGTTAGGCCCCGCCCCATTCTTCGTAATTAGCTAGATACTGAAACGCACACGGGTGGGTCCGTATGCTGGAAAATAAGAGGTTGCGCTAGTATTAATAAACACAATATATGCTTTACAGTGAAGAAAGAATTCATAGGAGGATTATACATAAATCAGTGTGCAAAACTCAGTAAAAAAAATTATATAAAAAGTCCATAGATTAAAGCATCACTCAAGTGTTGTGAAAAGGTCCATAAGAATAAACATCAATGAAGTGTTATGAAACGTCCAAATCACCAAAAACAATTTTTGTGATATATTAAGGTTGAAAAAAATCCAAGTGATAAATAAAGATCTGTGTTAACTAGGAGGGGTCCACCACCAGATGTTGAAGGGGTTACTCCTTACCAGAAGGCCATGACCCCCCACTACAGAGGATCACAGCAAGCAGAGATCTTTAGAGCCAAAATGGGGATTAGCAGCGGTGTCCACTAGGGGTCATCTCGTCAACAGCCACTCCAATAGCCCAAGGCATGGGTACCAAAAAAATATAAGGGGCTCACATAGTGTAAAACCACTTTACATTTTATTAAAATTGAATAAAAACAGATATGCACTTACAAAGTGTCAGATGAAAAACAGCCTTAAGCCCGGCTCCGTGGCCACCGGAGCACGGACAAACCCGTCCTTCTGGAAAGCAGTTCGCTTGGGGGTGACGTCAGCGCGTCGTCTGGCTCCGCCCTACGCGTTTCGTGACATCATCACGTCTTCCAGGGGCACAGGCGGCGCACTGCGTCACCCCTCTTAAATAGTGCTGAGCCGAACCAAGCCTCACTATGGATCGCTGTGCACAATGGACCGCACGGACCGCCGCACGCACTTCCGGTACTGAAGTGCGCTCCACAGTGCCAGCAACCCCCGGAGATCATATAGCTCAGACAGCACATCTAAATCAATACATATTCATAAAGGCTAGCCCATTCAACTATTACCCAACAGGGTGCCTAGTACAGAATAAAATTAATAACCAGTGTATATATTCATACATAAGCACAATTCCACACCAAACAGACAAAACGTACCAAAATAAGCCATCCCTCCGATTCATGTCACCATAGACTCTCCAATCAACCACAAACGATCTGAGTTGGAGGAGTTAGGCCAAACAGAGATCTTATTGGCATTGGGGGAGAGTTGGTGAACCAATAAAAACCCCCGAACGAGGGGATGGTGAGGGGCCAATAAGGGCCTCTAGCATAATCCCCTCTTGTGTAAACGACAGCGCCAAAAGGCGTATGTCATTTTCCCTAGTGGTCAGAGGAAGAATTGGACTTTAAACAAAAAGTAAAAGATAAATAAAATAGCATAACATAAAGAAATATGTTCATAAACCCAATTATCTCCAGGTAGATGGACCAGGGCTGGAGCAGAGGGGATCAACAAAGATCCAGCAACCAACGGCTCCAGCACAATCCAAAAACATCAAACATGCTCCTCTCAACCCCATATACCGGAGCTATTGAACCGGAAGTGGAGTATTATGATAGTTGTAGTCACCAGCCACCTCATCTGATGGATAACGCCATCTAGTGGGTGAGTCAGAGAGTACAGCAAAGATCCATGTAACAATGGGAATGTCAGTACATATCCCACTGATGTGAACCAAAATACCAGAAAAAGTATGTGTGAACTGTATCTCTTTACGGCTAAAGGATAAGGGATAAAGTAAATAACAAATAAATATATGAAAAATTATAATAATAAAAGGTAAATAAAAAGTGCACAAACGGAGTTAGGAATGGACTTCAGCCCATAGACTTATGGTGTGCATGTGCATAGTCGACAAAAGGACCCTCCAGACACTGACGTCAACATACGTTTAGGAGTTATTAATAAACGCATTGACGTCAGTGTCAACATTTAGCCCAAAGGGGGTATAAGTTCGAAGTCGATAAATCCAAGACATTTCGCATTTGGAAATTTCCCTTACAAGAGAACTCCCCCTCCAATGTGGTCTGTACTTGTCGATCCCAACGTACAGAGTATTGGAGGGGTCCCTACCATGTACCTCATCGAAGTGTCTCGACACAGGGTGCTTATCAAAACCCCTGCGGATATTACCAATATGCTCGGACAATCTAACTTTGAGGGCCCTCTTGGTCCTGCCCACATATTGCAATCCGCAGGGGCACTGAATAAGATAAACAACCCCCTCGGACGTGCAGGTTATAAAGGGTTCAACCTGATAGGTTCGTGAGGTACTGGTAGACATGAATTGGTTTATTTTTCTACCTCTATCACTGTTGAGGGAGCAGACTTGGCAGTTCCTGCATTTATAATACTCTGTGAGGTCATGGAAAAAGGACCTATTGTTGATGGGTGGGTCCTGCACTGTTGGGGCGATTTTGTTGCCCAACGTGGAAGCTCCCCTAAATATAATACGAGGATTACTGGGTAGAACTGTACTCAAAACTGGGTCTGTAGTTAGAATATGCCAGTGTCTCTTTATCGAATCTTTAATCTGGCGATGCTGGGTGGAGAAGGTGGTAATAAAAGGTAAACTGAAATCTCCCTCGTTGTCACGTCGTTGGCCTGTATTCAGTAGCAGGGATCTATCTTTGTCCCTCACTTGTTCCAATGATCTTGATAATGCAACCTGGTCATAGCCCTTCTCAACAAACCTCTTAGTTAAAGAAGCTGCCTGGTTGTCGAAGGTCTCGATTTCGGTGCAATTCCGCCGAAGGCGTGTGTATTGTCCCATTGGGACCGCCTTCAGCCAAGACTCGTGATGACAACTATCAAGGGGAATAAAAGAGTTTCTGTCCGTAGCTTTAAAATGCGTAGACGTCACCAATCTATCCCCCTGAGCCTTAACCTTAAGATCGAGGAAGCTGATTTCTTCTGTACTCGTCTCGAAATTCAGCCTAATGCCCCTATCATTATCGTTCAAAAAGGTCATGAAAATCTCAAGCTCGGTATCGCTGCCCTCCCATAGGAGGAGGACGTCGTCAATACACCTAGCCCACCAGACCACCTGTGGTCTGGTCCAGGCCCTGACGACGTCCTCCTCCCACTTGGCCATAAAGAGGTTGGCCAGGCTGGGGGCATACTTAGCCCCCCATGGCCACTCCTCTATCCTGGCGAAAGAATTGGTGATTGAACCAAAAATAATTGTGGCTCGCTGCATAGTGGAGTAACTCCATAATAAAATCCCTTTGAGACGGAACGAGATCAGAGTCTCGAGTTAGATACATCTCTACTGCCTCGAACCGTATGCTGCCATGAATTGGCATCAGGAAAGGAAAATTACGGTAAGTATGACATAATTTTCCGTTTTCCTGACGCCACCATGGCAGCATACTAGTGATACATATCCTAGCTGACAGGATGGGTTCTACCTAACAAACCAAAATAATTATTTTATATATTTTCAAATGGGACAGAAGACTGAACAGTCATTCCTCCGAAGCCCACTGATGACAAGGCACCCAGATCTATTCTGTAAAGGTTGGAAAGGTATGCTGGGAAAAGCATGCCACTTTCCTTTAAAATGAATCCATAGATGCTTTCAACTGGGCCGCCTATGAGGCCTCAACCCCTCTCGAAGAGGATGCATCCTGTCACTGAAGGAGGCTCATGACCCATTTCCCATCTGCACAACCAATCTTGCTAAAGTCCAGGAGGCAACCTCTCTTGCCTGATGAATTCCATCTGGAACAGTGAAAGACTTATCGTATGAACTTAAAAGAGCAATTGTGGACAGAAACTTCTTTAAAGCTCTGGCAATGACCAATTTGTGTCGTTTTCTTGCTTGAACGTCTGGAAAGTTAGGCAATGGACAGATGATTGATAGATGGAGGGCTGTCGCTACCTCTGATATAAGCTGAACTACAAGATTCAGCTCTACTCCTGTTACAAAAGCAATATGCTTTTCTGAAGCTCTAAGGGCTTGAAACTCAAACTGACTTCTGTTTGACGATTTGCGCTAAATACTGGTTAGTAAGCGATGTCTTAAACCGAACACTGCCCTGCTGGAGTAAACAGTTGAAATAAACCCCAACAGCATCGAAAGATTTTAACTGAAAGATTCTCTCTCGCGTTTGACGAAACCTCCTGACTGTCTTCAAAATTTTGCAAACTAAAGGGCCTTTGGCCAAATTAAACCTTGTTCTTGCTGACACCTGCATCCTCAAAAGAGTATAGGGTAAGGTTCATGTCCAATCTGACCTACAAGAAGACCAGAACAGCTGCCACCAGAGGCGCAGTAAGAATAATATCTTGCCATGCAAAATAGAAAAAAAAACAAAAGTTTGTTCCAGATCTTGGAATAGAGGCTGTTAGTAGAGTGCCTTTCGCACCCCCCAAAGTAGAGCTCACTCTTGGAGCAACTCTGGAGCAATCTAGGTTCTGCGGCTTTCCCTTCCAGCCATTATGCTTGCATTTCTGGTCTGTGCATGTGTGAAGGGGAAATCGACTTCTGTATTCTGAAGTAGATAGCCAGGAAGCACTAAGACTCCTATAGTCAGAATGGAGGGGTGATAGTGACTACCATGCTCATTCTAGACAGCTTCCAGAGGAATTTCATTACAAGAGAAGTTGGAGAAACATATACAGTAGGCTTGATTGCAGTTTCTTGGAGAAACTCAGCTTCTATTCTCTGCTTTGGGGAGCAGAAACCGAGTCAGACCTCTTCTTAAATTGGCATTTGCTGTGAGAAGCAAAGAAGCCTGTCTGTGGTAGGCCACCTGTGGACAAGCCTCCCCCTCATGCTCTGGCAAGTTTGCATGATGGACAGTATGTCCGTGTATTCCAGTCCCCTAGGAAGTAAATTGCTTCCGGAATTTGTTGGTGATCTTCCTACCCAGACATTCTGGGTTCTACATCTCTCAATAGCATATTGCCGCAAGATCCTCCCTGGAGCTGAAAATATGCAATTGCTGTCCTGTTGCTCAGCCGCAAGATGACTGGTCACCCTTGATTCTGTGTAGCAAGGTCAAAGTGATAAAAAAGGCTGCCTGACCTTCCAGCGCTTTCGAGACTACCTTCCTTGGCTAGCAAACTCCGCTTGCCTTGACCGACAGACCCTCGCAGTGCGCCTTTCAGTCTGTCTTGCCGATATGATTCATCACATTGATCCAGTCAGATGGTTTGTGACATCCTCAAAGTCTTTCCATCACCGCGGACCACTATACATACTGCCTGACACTGACCATAGCTGCGCCGGATCCGGTTTCCTCTGTTGTAGTTGAAACTAGCAACGGTGCCCATGTACCCAAGGTGTCATCGGTATGAATGACAACATTACGGCCAGGAGGCTGAGACACCTAGAAGTCCTCCAGGAAGTAGAGGAATCTGATCTCAAAATTCTCCTTATGACCGTCACCGTCCTTTTCTGATGGAAGCAAAACAGAGGAACCAGTAGAGCCCCCACAGGCACTTTAACTGTTGGTAAACAAAAGTTGGCATTTTTTTTTTTTATGTAGAAAAGGAATGACGCCCAGGTATTGGCGAATCTGGAGACCCTGTTCTCCAAGAGGAACTTACATGGCACTGAAACCTCTGAATATTCTTAGAGATATTCATAGGCTAAAAGGTAGGCTGATAAAGCGGAGATGTGTCCAACCAATCAACAAATTTACTTACTTTGGAATAAAAAAGAAAAGTAAACATTTTCGTGTTGTGAGGCTAAGAATCCTGACGATCTAGCGAAAGCCTCCAGCCATCTGCTACAAGCGAATGCTTCTCTCCAACCTACAAACAGGGGTGGGTAGGAAACCTACAATCTCTCCTGTGAGATGGGACCAGGACAGCTCCCCTCTGAGTCTGAAGTGTCTGTAAGTATTGTAACCGACGTGGTTGCGGTGGATCTGGCAGCTCCGAGGGGGAGAAAAAGGTCCGGAGAAGGAACAGTGAGGAATCCACCGAAGTGACCATGAGTGCCTATCCTCCAAGGATCTGCACAATCCACTGTCCAGTAACCCGTGATGCGTGCCCACTGGAACTTACCTTAAAAGTCTGGGCATGCACCCGGTAAAAGGGTTTTGTGGGTACCTTCGGTACACCCAAAAATTTTCATTTATGGACCTTATGAAAGGTTACCCCTAGAGGAGCGGAACCTAGCGGGAGAAACATATTTCTCCCTTTATTTTTTATTATTTATTTTTAGTTTTATATATATATATATATATATATATATATATATATATATATATATATATATATTTACTTTCCTGCTTTCTGTTATGGGAGAAGAACAAACCCTCCTCCTGTCACTTCCGACATGGCTGTCTCTGGTTTCATATCAAACAGAGATCTTGCACTATAAAGTGACTATTCCAATTTTGTTTCTAGGAAGCCAAACACAGCCCCGGGTCTCAACCCAATGGGTACCCCTAGCCGTAACTGAGTATAGCATTGCCTTGGCCAGGCACCAGGTTAAGACTATTGCTGCTTCCGCAGTGAAATTTGCCGATACATCTTGGCCGGGTCCCAAGATATCACCCCTACAACCATATCCTGGGAGCAGAAACCCAAAGTACCCGTCACCAAGGTAAGGGCCTCTGTTGAGTGGCAGGCCCTTCCCAGCCGCCACCCTATTGGACAACAGCCGGTCCCACTGTAGGCATGGATTTCAGCGATGCTATATCCGCCTTGAATTAAACCAGTTTCCTAATGGAAAAGTGATTGCTCAATGAAAGGGTAAATATGACTTTGTCTTTTAACCCATGTAATGGTCTGCATGACTGCCTGGATGCACAGTTCTCCAAAGAAAAACTGACACCAAGTAGCTCCAGATCTTCCTCTGGTGCAAGGGAGCTAAAATCATTTACAGGCTGCGCCCCCTCCTCAGGAGTACTGAGAGGATGAGTGATCCATGAGGCAGATTGTTCTGCTAGTGGCTAGACCCGCAACAAGGGGGCTGACTAGCTAGAGTAATTACAGTGAGTTTAAAACAGAAGTTTTGTGCCACCTTATAAGTAATAAGGACATTCGGTATTACCTGTTAGCTGCAAACTTCAACCAGGCCGACTTCACTCACCAGCCTCCTGGGCATAGGCACTGCGCCACAGGTCCTGCAGGACTCTTGTTGGGGTGCTGGGTCTGGGAAAGAAGAGCTAAGACGTTTTCCTTGGAACCTCTCTCCTGAGTGGGAGCGGCATCCGAGCTCCTCTGAAGAACGTCTGCCTTTCTATGGCCTCTGGCTCTGGCCTTTGAGAGCGTGGGTGCGCAGAGCTGAAGCAAATCAAAGCAATCCGCATTAGAGGGCACTCTTTTCCTGAAAACTTACCGACATGGTGGTCCCCACCTAAGTGTTGAGGGTCTTTTGTATGGGTGGTGACTGATACTCGAACCATGGAGAAATGGGACGACCAGCTGAGAGACGGACAGCCGCAGAAAGACAGAGAAGAGGAAAAATAGATAAGGCAACAGCGACTTCGCTTCTCCCCCTAATAATGTATATCAAAATATATACATCTACACACTCTCTTCTTTCCCCCATTTTATTTTTTATTTTTTTGTAATTCCTTTATTTTCCAAAAATAGATGTTACAGTTCAGTGGACAAAAAAAACAATACAGCGTGTATGTATATAATAAAAACAAGAATAGAAATAAGTCATTTACAGGGTTAGATGCCATATCGATAGTGTAGAGCAACATTTCCCTTAGTTATAAGATCTGCGTAACATACATAATAAAGAAAGAAATGGGTCATGCAAAAGAGCTGTCCAAATGCCCAACCGGGGAAGTTTCCTGAGAGTGACCCTATTTGCTCATTTAAACCGTATAACTATCACGACCAAACAGTGAATGAGATATTCTCAGCTGGTTAGGGGTGACGCCCCCTAGGGGACCAGCGGAGTCCAGTTGTGGGATACAACCAAGGTGTGATGTGAACCATGATATTCATCATATCTAACTAAACCTTCCCAGAACTGGAAAATTATAAAAAGAGACAAAGAAAGGGCTGAGAAAAAAAAGGGGAGGGGAAAGAGATCCAATTAAAAAAGAATTGAAAAAGAGAAAAAGAAAAAGAGGGGGGAATAGGTAGAAGGGTAGAGAGCGGTAAAGTACAGAAAAAGGATGTATAAGAAGAGTAGAAAGGATGGAGAAACGGTGGCGAAGCCCCCCGACCAGGCGGCAACCCCAAAACGGGGATCATTCAGTCTGTGTCACCTCACGGAGGTATGCCTCGGAATAGATAAAGTGTTGCCAAGGACGCCATGTTTCCCGAAAGGCCTCCTCCCTACCGTACAGAGTGGCAGTGACATCTTCCATGTCACGTAACTCATTGACCTTGGCATACCACTGTGATTTCGTTGGTGGGGTCTCCGATCTCCAAGACAAGGGTATGCATGCCTTGGCTGCATTCAGTAGCTGGATAGTAAGGGAGGCTTTGTATTTCTTATTTGGTCGTCTAGAGAGGTGCAGCAAGCATGCCCCAGGATCCCCCTCCAAAATGACACCGGTCAAATGCCCGATCATGCGTGCCACCTCCTGCCAGTAGGGTTTGATTTTGGGGCAGTCCCAGAAAATGTGGAACATTGTTCCTTCTCCCACCCCACATCGCCAGCAAATACTCGGGACCTGCGGAAAGAACCGGTGCAGAGTGGATGGCACTCTGTACCACCGAGTCACAATTTTATAACAGGTCTCCTGGACCCCGGTGGCCAGGGAAGATTTCTGGGCGAAATGTAAAATCTTTTCCCTCTGTGATTCATCGAAGCGAACTCCTAAGTCTTCCTCCCATTTAGAGAGGAAAGGGGGGATAAACCCCTGAGCCGGGGAGATCAAGGAGGAATAGATTAAGGACAAAGAGTGGCGGGTAGGTTCTCTGAGGTGACATATTTGTTCCAACTCTGTAAGCGGGCGCGAACTGCCCAGAGTCCGTGTACATCGGCGTAAGTAGTTACGCAGTTGGAGTCCACTCAAGAAATCCAGTGGTGGGATGGAGCCTTCCAACCCGGCAGCTGCAGTGAGTTGGCCATTCGGTCCAAGAAAGTTGTGAAGGTGTGGCCACCTCCCCCCCGCAGACAGGGACCTATAAATTGGACCCCGACAGCCGGGCAGGAAGTCTGGGTTACCCAAAATTGGCACCATGGGGAGGGCAGCGGGGATAGCAAGGATTGTCGGAAGGTATCTCTAGCGACCTGAATTGTGCTTCCCAGAGTAGGGTGGTCAACAAGGGCTTTCGGTATGGGGGTGGTGATCCAAGGCCAGCTCTTGTCTGTGCTGGAGTCCTCCAACTCCATTGTTACCCACTGTTTTGCCTCCGCATGACAGTGCCAGTCGATTACCCTAGTAAGGTGTGTTGCCCTGTAGTAGGCTTTTTTTTTTTTTTTTTTTTTTTTTTTAAACAGATTTTTATTAAAAGTTTCAAAAAGGCATTGACATGTATAAAATGAAATAGGAGATAAGAGATATGCAATGCTGAATTGAAAAGGAAAAATGTACAGGCAAATGCAAAACTGCGGACGCAGCCGCTGTGAATGAGAGATTTTAGACAATAAGCTTTACAATATATGGTCATGAGCAAAAGCATAGAAGGGATGTAGTACGTCTGTTACAATCCCATTAGATGGTCTAGATACATTCTCAGAGTTGATAGTTAACTAATCCTTTTAATTCAGGGAAATGTATAATTGCGGATTTCCTATTCTAAAACATAGGGATTAAAGCTTACGTAATAGGGTGTTGTAAAGACGTACTGTGTATTTATATGATGTTCGACACCTAGGATGTGTGACAGGAGGGGCTAGTTGTTGATAGAAAACGGGTAGAATGGACCTAGATGTGGCGGTGGAAAGTATGGGGGGGGGGAATGGTAAAGGGTCTGGTCAGTCCTGCCACAGCCCAGTGAGTGTTTTCAGGCTAAGTGTTTTTTTTGTATTCAGCTGTTGTAGTAAAGTGTATCCAGCACGTCCAGGTTTTGGTGAACTTAGCTTGTGTGTCATTTGACTGATGGATAAGATCTTCCATTAATTTAGTTTGGTTAATGCGTTGAAACCAGTCATTTATGGTAGGCGGTTCTGAGGAGCGCCATTTGGGGGGTATACACATTCTTGCTGCGTTCACCAGGTGCATGGCCAAGGAGCGGTGATAGGATGGTATATGTGTCGAAGAATGGTTTAGTAAAAACATTGAGGGGTTAAAATCCAAGGAGTAAGTAGTAATTTGTGTGATCAGTGTCTGGACTTCTTTCCAGAAAGGTTGGATTTTGGTGCAGGACCACCAGATGTGTATTAGGGAACCAATTTCTGACTCACATCTCCAGCAGGTTTGAGGTATATGTGGGTTGAAATGGTGTAGTAGAAGCAGGGTCCTGTACCATCTGGAGAAAATTTTGTAGGCGTTTTCTTGAACCTGCACGTTCATCGAACCTTTATGGATCAGGGTGTAAATGTTAGTCCACTCTTGGTCAGTCAGGTGTATGGAGAGGTCATGTTCCCATTGTCTAATGTTCCAGTGATTGTGTTTGGATTGGTCATTAAATAATAGGTTGTATGTTTGCGAAATCAGGTGTGCAAGGGGTTTATCGCTTAAGCATAGATCTTCAAATGGAGTCGTGGGTCTAGACCAGTCTGGAGTGGGCTTGGGTTTGATAAAGAAGTTTCTTAGTTGGACGTATGTCCAGAAGGGGAAATTTGCAGTATCCGATTTAGAAGCAAGTTCGGTTTGTGAGAGAAGGCGATCTCCATCAAAGAAATGTTTAGATCTTGCGGGCTGGTGGGGCCATATATCAGTGAGGAAGGAGGAGTGCATACCAGGAGTGAATTCAGGGTTTAACCTTAAAGGTGTCATTGGGCCTTTAATTGAGGAAATGTTATTAGAGCTACATGCAGTACGGAAGGAGAGCAGAGTGGGGTGAATGAGGGGGTGTTGATTGTATTCTGGGGGTATAAAGGAGGGATCGACCCACGGAAGGTGTTGGATTGGTACAATCGAAAGTGACTGTTCAAGTTGGACCCATTCCTTATGTTTGGGATGTACATTCCAATCAATGATTCGCGCTAGGTGACATGCCTGTTGGTATTTGCGGATGTCTGGCAGACCTATGCCTCCTAGGAGTTTGGGTGCTGTGAGTCTCATAAAGCTGATTCTTGGGTGTTTTTTCCCCCATATAAAGGCCGTGCAGGTGGTACGGTACGAAGAGAAGAATTTGGGTGGTATTTTAATTGGGATAGTTTGTAGGAAGTATAAAATTCTGGGTAAAATATTCATTTTTATGATGGCAGCCCTGCCAAACCATGAGAATTGTCCCGAGGACCATTTTTTAAGGTCTACTTGTAAAGTTCGAAGGAGAGGAGTGTAGTTTAGGGTGTATAAATCATTTAGGGATGATGGTAACTGAATACCCAAGTATGGGACTGCTTGCTTGTTCCAAGTGAAGGGGAAGGAGTTTTGGCATTGTTGACTGATTTCTGCAGGTAGAGAGATATTGAGGGCATGTGATTTTGAAAAGTTGATTTGGAAATTTGAGAGGGTATGAAAGGTGTGAAAGTCTTTAAGTAGGTTAGGGATAGAGGTAAGTGGGTCAGTGAGGAAGAGGAGAATGTCGTCGGCAAATGCTGCCAGTTTATATGTATGTTGGTTAATTCGGATACCTTTAATATCTGGGTTCTCATTAATGCGTCTAAGAAGAGGTTCCAGGGTGAGAATGAAAATTAACGGGGAGAGTGGACACCCCTGGCACGTTCCGTTCGACACGGAGAAGGCATCCGACAGGTGGCCATTAACTTAGACTTTAGCAGTAGGATTAGAGTATAATGCTGATACATAGTTTAACATTGTTTGTGGGAGTCCTAAGGCTTTGAGTGTTTCTTTCATGAAGTCCCAAGCCACCCTGTCGAATGCCTTCTCCGCGTCAAGGGAAAGCAGAAATCCTTCATTCTTAGTGGTCGTGAGCCAATGGTGGATATTAATTTCTTTGAGGGTATTGTCCCTCGCTTCCCGTCCGGGAACAAAGCCTACTTGGTCAAGGCCAACAAGATGGGGGAGTAGCGGTAAAAGTCTGCTAGCTAACGTTTCGGCGTACCATTTGACATCTACGTTGAGTAGTGAGATGGGTCTGTAGTTCGTGACTAAGGAGTGGTCTTTGTCTGGCTTGGGTATTACTGTTATATGGGCTGTTAGGAGGTCTCGAGGGGGATCGACCGGTTTCGCGAAGGAGTTGAAAGCTGTCAGGAAGGAAGGGGTAAGTATTTCTGCGTAGGTTTTGTAGTAACCAGCGGTGAGGCCGTCTGGTCCAGGGCTTTTGCCTGTTTTCATTTGTTTTAGGGCCTTGTCAACTTCCGCACGAGTAATTGGGGCATTTAAGTCTTGTGCAACGGAATCTGAGATGGGGGTTGGGCCATATTGTTTGAGGAAGTCAGATATCAGTTGAGATCGGGTGGTGCCATCTATAGGGGGAGAAGGGGTGGCTAAGTTGTATAGTTTGCTATAGTATTGTACGAATTGTCGTGCAATGTCGGGAGTTTTGGTAATCTTTTGTCCTGAGGGGTCAGTGACGTAGTGTATAGTTTTGTTAGATCTGGAAATTTGTAATGCTCTGGCCAACATTTTACTAGCCTTGTTGCCAAATTCATAATATTTTTTCTTGGCGAGTATGTATTTACGCTGTATCTGTTTATCTAATAAGTCTAACAGATCTTTCCTAGCTTGCACCAGTTCATTCAGGGCTGTAAGTGCTTGGGATTGTTTATGTAACCCTTCAAGTTTACGTATTTTTTCGATCAGGTCTGAATGTGTTTTTCTTTTTTCTCTATTTCTTTTGGCTGCCGCTGCTAGGAAGGTGCCCCTAATTACGCTTTTATGGGCTTCCCAGTTGTTAATCGGGGATGTGTCATCTGGGTTGTTTTCTAGGAAGAAGCGTTTTAAGGTAGACGCTGTGTCTGCCGCGATGGAGGGGTCGGTGAGCAAAGAGGGGTCTAACCTCCATGTTTTCGAGCGAGGTGTGGTATCGGGTAATTGTATGGACATGGAGATAGGATGGTGGTCAGATATGGTCATGGGTTCGATTGAGGCTCGTTGGAGCAGAGGTAGGTCATTCTGGGTTAGGAATAGGTAATCTATTCTAGAGTATCGGTGGTGCGGTGCTGAGTAAAAGGTGTAGTCCCTAGTGTCTGGATAAAGGGTGCGCCATGTGTCGTGAAGTAGTAGCCGTTTCAGTAGTGTTTTAATGTCTTTCAGGGCTCTGTAAGGTATGGTTGTAGTTCCTGTGGACGTGTCTTGAATGGGGTTTAAGGGGACATTGAAATCTCCTCCCAGTATAAGAGTGCCTTCCTGGAAAGTCATTAAGGTAGCGTTGATTGATCGAAAAAATGATACTTGGTGTTTGTTTGGGGCATAAATATTAGCTAATGTTACAGTTTTGGTTTGAATCGAGCCCTTTAGGAAAAGATACCTACCGTCGGGGTCAATGAGAGAGTCAGTGATGCGGAGAGGACAGTGTTTTGCGATAAGGATTGATACTCCTTTCGTTTTATGCTGGGGGCTAGTGGCGTGTATCGCGGTTGGGAAGTAGGCGTTGGATAGTTTAGGGGTGTTATTGGCACGAAAATGCGTTTCCTGTAACAATATGATGCTGGCGTTGAGTCTTTGCATGGTAAGAAGGAGTTTAGAACGTTTTTCTGGGGTATTGAGGCCCTTTATGTTGAGCGAGACAATTTTGAGCGTGGGTTTCTGCATGTTGCTAGCTTTGGGAGCCATGGGGGAGTTGTTTGTATGTGATCTGTGGTACAGATTGGGCTGTGGCAGGCTGTGGGGTAAGACTTAAAAGGGGGTATTAGGTAGGGTCAATGGGGATTAGGAAAAATGGCACTAGGGGAGGGTAGGGGATTGAGGAACCGGCACTATGTGGCGTACCGCGCACCTGTGTCGGTGTTCGGTGCCACAGAATTGTATACACCGGATGAATTCAGTGGTCTTAGAACGGTATTGTTGTTTAAGGATTTTGGAATTTAAGTTTGACCACTGTGTGAGGGTTGGTTACTGGCTTGAGAGAAAATTAGTTATGTAAAAAAAGGTTGGTAGGTAAGTGGGTGACCCATGAGGTCCGTCTCACCAACAGCCTGCAGAGGTGAGTGGTTTGGGGTGTGTGCGGGAATTTATTGATAATAATGTAGGGTTGGGGGGAGTGATCTGAGAGGATTGGAAGAAGGTGTGTGGAGAGTCCGTTGTGTTTCGGAACTAGATTTTAGATTCGGGCCTTCATGGGTTAGAAGTAGAATGAATTGGTTAAGGAGGCGTTGTATGTTGAGAGATTCAGAGTTGTGTAAGCAGGGGAGGTTCTGCGATAGAGTGCGGAAATGTTCACAGTGAAAAAAGGGCCCTATAGGATTACTGACCATAGTAATTGCAAAAGCGTCTTCAGGGAGATTTCAGGACAATAACATTTTAACAATAGGTCCTGTTCCCTGTAAATCATCTATTGCTGTAAACCTTCAAAAACAATTTGTAAAATAAACACAAGTCAACCAGAACTCTATATTAACCTTTGTTAGGAGATGTGTGGTCTGTGGAGCATCCAAGTGTTTCTGCTCGGCTATTCTAGTGGGAAGTGGGGCCACCTATCGTACCTGGGTTTTGGGGGACGACAGTGGTAGTAGTTACTGTCGCCTGGGCTTGATATAATGGTGTGGGCGGAGAGTAATCTAGATGAGGCCTCAGTGCCTCCGTTCATGTCTGCCCTTGTGTTGTGGTGTGGCATGGTGTGAGGTGGGGGCAAACTTACTTAGGCCCCCTTTTTCCCTGTTTCATGCTCCCTGGTGAGTGTTTGGTGTTATGGTTAGCGTATAGATTGGGAGGAGCATGCATAGTGTGTTCCTCCGATGTCTATAAATGCATTTTGAAGTGTGTCATAAGTGTGTGTCTCAGGGCCTGTGTATCGCAATCTCCACAGCCATTCTAGGAGGGTAGTGTGAGAGAGGTAGCAGAGTCAGATGGGCACCTATCTGTGTCTATCTGTGTCTTAATTTTGTAAGTGCCCGAGAACATCAGGGTAGTGGAAGCAGTTCGGGTTATCACATGTTCAATATTGTTTGTTTTCGCTAGCCTAGGTATGGCACTAAGGTGTGGTTGCCTAGGGAGCATCATAAGGCAAGTACAGCTCTAGTTCCATTGACGCACTGGGGGGGTAACATTGGAAGAGATTAGAAGGCGGGTGGGTGTAGGGTGGTCGGAATTATTTCTTAAGGAGATATTAAAATTTCCCCCCCTGGATTGTTTGTTGTGTTGTGTATACGGCTATGTATAAGATCTGTGTCTGGGTGTATAACCTTGTTCGCTACTGCATAAGGTCCAGATATATAATACACAACATATATTACCCATAACATGCGATGATATATCTAGAACGCAGGAGGGGTAGTTCGGCGTCAGGTGGAGAGTTCCGATCTCTTCTGTGCTCCGTGAAAGGGGGGCCGAGTGATTCTGCGTGAGAGTTCTCGGTCATAAGTTCATGGGGGTGTAGGCGCATCTTTGTGGTGAGGTCCGTCGAGCAGGATCAAGTGGATTCAGGTAGTCGGAGGTCGTCATTCGTAGAATCTTGAAGGTAAGTGGTGGAGAGAGTGAGTCGGGGTGGATTGCATTCCTTCCTGCCGTATAGGGGAGTTAGGCGCTGTCTGTCCAGCAATCTGTTGTCCGTTGCTGATGTCGCTTTGTTTCTGTGAAGGAGCTGTCAGGACTTCATGGAAGACGGTCAACGTGGTGAGTATAGGCGGGTAGATCTGTGGTAGAAGGAGGTGGTATTTGTCTGGTGATCATTCACGTTTGAGACCTAATTTTTAGCGGTCTCGGCGTGCCCTGCGAGGAAGGGGAGCTGACATGGGACTGGATGGATGGTATTGCGGACCCGGAGGAGGGCCGGTTCTGGTGGTGGATGGTGAGCGTCTTCTACGGAAGCTGGTGTTGTGGGCGTCCATCGGTTCTTCCATGGGAGGGCTGCGGGTGTAGGAATGCAGAATAAATTCCGCGTACCAGTTCGGAACCGGGGTGAAGGGTATATCTAATGTACGGCAGAAATTGTCCAGTTCCTCCGGTACCCTTAGAAGAGCAGAGCGGCCCTGGTATGTCGCGGAGAGGCCAAAGGGGAATTTCCAACGGTACCTGATTCCTCTAGTTCTTAAGGTCTCCAGTAGAGGGCGCAGGTCTTTGCGGTGGCGTAGTGTAATAGCTGAGAGATCTTGAAATATGTGGCCGCCATTATATTCCAGAGTCGATTTTTCGCGGGCTTTTTGGAGGATTTCTTCTTTGAGAGAAAAATCGTTCACAAAGCAAATAATGTCCCTAGGGGGGTCTGAGTCTCTGCCTTTGGGGCGGAGTGCTCGGTGGATACGATCCATGGTGATTGCTGTTTGTTCTGGGCGGTTTAGAATATGATTAAAGAGTCCTGTCACCACCGGGATGATGTCATCTTGTTCAACCGATTCGGGTATTCCCCTTACCCTTAGGTTGTGTCTGCGACCGTGGTTGTTGAGATCTTCAACATGGCGTTGAAGATCTCTCAGCTGCATAGTGTGATGATCCACTGTGTGCTGGACGTCCTTTACTATCGTTTGTTGCTGCACAGCTTTATCTTCCACACGCTGTATGCGGCCTGTGATAGCCTGTAGCTCATGACGCAGGTCAGCAATGGCTGAGAATAGCGTGTCTTTGATGTCGGCCGCCACTGCTTGTAAATCTTGCAGGCTCGGTTGGCGTTGAGAAGGTAGAGCGGGTGTTTGCTGGATGTTGCCAGCGTCTGTGGGGGTGAGGACAATCTCCGTGCGGGATGGAGAGGAGGCTGAGGTGGGATGAGAGGTCGCCATGTTTAGGCGCTGTGTTTGGAAGATCTCCGGTATCGTTTGGCTCACCCGGCTGGAGATTTCTCTCGGGGATCGGGATCTGCTGTGTGATGATCCACGGGAAGATGTGCCCATAATTAGGGGGGGTGGCAGATAACTGTGTAACCCCTAAATTGCAAAAGTTTGGCTGTGGTGAGAGGGAGCCAAGTGATCAAGCAGCCATCTTCTCTCAAGGCAAGCCACGCCCCTCCAGGCTTTTATGTCAGGGAGTCCAACCCCCCCCCGTGCTTTGCCATATGGAGTATTTGCAGTTTAATGCGAGGCTTCCGGCGTGACCAGACAAATTCTCGGAATATTGAGTCAATTCGCTTGAAGAAAGGGGGTGGGAGGCGGATGGGGAGGGCTTGTAACAAATAGAGCACCCTCGGCAGTGCGGTCATCTTGATGGCATTACATCGTCCAAACCAGGTTAAAGTAAGGGAGTGCCAATGATGTAAATCCGTTTTGAGACGATGAAGTAATGGAGTGAAATTCGCTTGATAGAGATTGGCGGGGTCAGGGGTAATTTCTACTCCTAAATAGGGGATAGTGTTAGTTGCCCAGTGAAATTGGTATTCTGAGTGCAGTTGACGTATTGTGCCCGAACCCAACGTGATATTAATTAGGGAGGATTTGGTCATATTTATTTGAAAGAGAGATAGAGCGCCATATTCCTGAAGAGAGTGAAATAATATAGGGAGCGAGGCAAGTGGGTCTGTAAAAAAGAAAATGAGGTCATCCGCAAAGGCAGCAACTTTATGGGCCCCGGAGGATTTGCGGTAACCAATAACACCTGGGTTTGTCCTAATCCTACATAGGAAGGGTTCTAGGGTGAGTATAAAAATCAGCGGGGTCAGAGGACAGCCCTGTCGCGTACCATTTCGAATGTTGAAGTAGCCCAACCTTGTCTCATTGACCTTCACCGCGGCTGTAGGATGGGAGTAGAGAGACAATATCCAACTGAGCATCGAAGCGCGGAGACCAATATGCTCCAAGGTGGCCCGTATAAATGACCAATCTACACCGTCGAAAGCCTTCTCCGCGTCTGTTGACAGCAGGACAAGGGGTCGCCGTGAGATCCTAGCAGCATGGATAAGGTTAACCACCCTAATGGTGTTGTCACGGGGTTTTCGCTGTGGTACGAAGCCTGCTTGGTCTTTATGGATTAGGCTCGGTATATGTGGAAGCAACCTGTTTGCCAATATCTTGGCGAATAATTTCAGGTCAGCGTTCAGGAGAGCTATCGGCCGATAGCTCCCACAACGCAGTAGATCCTTCCCCTCCTTTGGAATGAGGGATATGTAGGCTCTAAGGGTGTCTATGGGAAAGGAATTTCCTTTTGTGATCGAGTTAAGTGCAGATACCAATGGTTTGGCGAGCGTCTCAAAAAAGGTCTTATAATAAGCTGGTGTAATCCACCTGAGATGTCCAGTTTACCATCGTACAGCTCATCCCCAGCATAGCTATACAAGTAAGCCATCAACTCACTTTGGCAGCCACTTCTGATATATCATCCAGCCTTATTACATTTACCAACCAATTTTTGCCAAGTCCTGGGGAGGCTTTTCCACTCTGTACCCTGTCAGTGCGCTGCTTACTTGTACCTCAGCTCCCGGCAGAGACCATGTGGCCCTGGCTTCACACTCACTATACCACAGCACCAATGATTTTGTTATGTCCCAAGCTCCCGCCCCTGATGAGTGTGTTACCACACGAAACGCGCCGGGCACTTTTGGGGATGCTGACACATACCCCCATCAAACCACCTATCCTGGGTCCTTGGGAATGGTCACACGCTTTGCTCCTACTATCTACCTTGAATACTACTCTTCAACTCATTATGATTATACTATTCTTTGTAACATATGCTCCGGTTAGTGGTGTTAATGATACATGTACATATATGAATTCACTTGGAATATGTGCTCATTTATTTAATCAGATCTCCACGGGGCACGTGGCTACTATACATTATGTAACCTAGATGCTTGTATTGCACATGCACATACATATGTGAGTGTAAATATTTATGAATTGTTATTTATTACAATGCTTTTCATTTACGTGGTTTCTGGTATTGATTATGTTTGTATGTAATTTCATGAATAAAATATATGCTTTTCCATTTCCCCTACCTCCACACTGTCTATGGCCTCATTCAAAGTCCCAAATCCCCATTATTGTTCTCTGCATTAGGGATGGAGGCACACCATATGTATGTATGGGTACCTCATTCAAAGTCCCAAACCCTTCTTCTTTTTTGTATAATAAGCTGGTGTAAGACCATCAGGGCCTGGGGCTTTCCTTGGCTTTGAGTTGGCCAATGCTACACCCAGCTCTTCCAACGTAATGGGCTCCTCCAATTCTTCCTGATAGGTGGAGCGAGCTAGACTAGCCTTGTGGGAGCACTCTAAGGTCTGAATCTGGAGAAGGAGTTCATCAATTCGTCGTGTTCTCTCCCATTTAAGACGGGCCCCTATGCTGATTAGGATGCCCCTGACAACCATCTTATGTGCCTCCCACATAACTAAGGGATTGGGGACCGAGGCTTTGTTTAGGGAAAAATATTCCTGTAGCTTAGCCTGTACCTCCGCGCGAATCTCCTCGGACTGCAGCAGAGCCTCATTTATTCTCCACGAGGGTGGGGGTTTGGTCATCGGTCCCAATTGAAGTGTCAAGTGTGTTGGTGCATGGTCCGAGAAGGAGATGACATCTATAGAAGAGGCCAACACCCTGGCTAGGTCCTTATGGGATAGTAACAGATAGTCCAGTCTCGAGTATGAGTGATGGACTTGAGAAAAATAGGAATAATCTCTATCTTGTGGGTGTAGTAAGCGCCAAGGATCCGTCAGGCGCAGGGTGTGAAGGTCAGATTTCATCCGTTTAAGGCGGGCATATGAAAGATGGGAAGCGCCCCGTGAGGTGTCTAAAGAAGGGTCCATCGCAAAGTTCAGATCTCCCCCAAAGATGAGCATCCCCTCCGAAAACTCCAGTAGCTGGGGTAGCTGGGGTAAGAATTGTGTGTGATCTACATTGGGGAAGTATACATTAGCGAAGGTGACCTGCACGTCAGACCTTCCCTTGAGCAGGAGATAACGGCCCTGTGGGTCCACCCGCTGCGCCTCAAACGTCCAGGGTACAGACTTTGCTACAAGGATGCTGACCCCCTTAAATTTGGAGATGGGCGATATACTGTGGTATGCCGTCGGGAATGACCCGTTAGTCAATTTAGGAATACGATCACCATGGAAGTGTGTTTTCTGTAAAAAGGTAACTTGAGTTTTGCCTCTGCGTAAATCAGCCAAAAGTTGAGAACGCTTTTCTGGGATATTAAGGCCACGTACATTGAGGGAGGTAACCTTTAGGAGACCCATTGTGTCGTCTATTGGTACGGTAAACACTGTTAATAAGATGAGGAGGGCAATCGCATTGAGCCCACGTCCCCACCCAGTCGAGGGACAACACCACCAAAAAAGGAAAGGGGGTAGAAACAGGGGGGAAAGGGGAAACAGAGGGCTTGGTTGAAAGGAGGGGGGGGGGAGAGAAATTGAAAGGAAAAATTCATCTTGTAATAGAATTACTCTAAGGACCCCCGATTAGCACTAACAATACCAATCGGGAGGCTGCCCTATATGGGGGTGGTCAGCGCAGCGAGGATCGCCGTTCGTCAAGTACATAAATAACCAAAAAGTAGAAAAAAAAAATTGTTTTGAGAGGAGATGCGCTAGATAAGGACAGTGAGAGCCAAAGAAAGGTGATATAACATTATAACCAGCTTAAAAACTGATAAGCTCTAGCGTATTACTGTCATTCATGTGAGATATGGAGATACCTGTTTTCTATAGCCGCATAGCGTTGATGCACTGCTGAGAAGACCTTAAGACAAGAGGGTCCCGCACACGCTGCGTGTACCACTGGGCAAGGCCCGCACGGAACCCCCACGCGTCCTATCCCCCAGCGCATCAAGACCGGGACACCAATTCTCCAGTAAAGAGGATACTCTCCATAAACGTGTGAAAGAGCAAGGGCAAAAACGCCGCAACACAGTAAACATAACCTAAAAAAAACACAAAAAGAAAAAGTGAAACCCACCAAAAAACATATAACACATAGCAGCCTGTATTTATATCCCTGACGGTTAGGCCCTGGTGTATCAGAACCTATGCAGATCAGCACACGACCCCCACCGGTGCCTGAGGGGACAACCGATGTGGGCAGGGCCCGGTGCCACACCCCAAAGGAGCCCCAAAGATGGGACCAACCAAGGTGCAAATGGGCATGGTCCCGATATTGACAGACAGGGGGTGTCAAATATGCCCCAAGATAAGGAGCAGAGGGTGGCGCATCGGACCCCCCCAAGCAGTCACCCACCCCATCACGAAGAAGGGCCAGGCCAGGGGAGCAGTGCGCAGACCTATACAAGTCAAATCCTATTACGGCCTACAAACACAGTGTGTACAATACACCCCCTCCCCACCCAGCAAATCCCAAAAAGAAAAACAAAAAGAAAAACAAAAATGGGGGAGACATATCTGGCCAGTCAATAGTGAGAGAAGTGAAAAAGAGCCCACAAAAACGTGTCTCCTAGATACAGTCAAGTTCTTGACAGTCGACGGGAATGTTCCTGGGTGGGTCGCCAATCAGAGGGGAGGTGATGGCTGCTGTAGACAAAGAATGCTGCAAAGTCTTACCAGTTCCTGTAGATTGGAGATCGATTAGTCTTCAGAGGATGTCGGATGCAATCTGACGTCTTCTCGGTTTGGCGGGCGAGAATGTGAGCGTCTAATCCATTGTTGCCTGGGTACAGCTGGACCTGGTGTCTCCTGGGAAAGCAAATAGTCAAACCAGTTGGGCACGTTGATCGCGGGTCTGGCAATGAAGTGAAACAGGTCAGGGAGTTGATCCGGTGTGCGGAGGTGAAATTCAGATCCCTGTTTTTTAACAATTAGGTGAAAGGGATGGCCACAACGGTAGGTGGCATCAGCTTCCCGTATCACCTCCAGCAGGGGCCGCATCAATCCTCGCATAACACGTGTTTGCCTGGATGTATCAGGGAAGATCCAAATGGAGGCCCCGTCAAAGTCTATCGGGCCCCTCTCCCAGGCTAGGCGCAAAATGTCCTCTTTAATTGTAAAAAAGTGCACCCTGCACAGTACATCCCGGGGGAGATCAGGGTCAGCCGATGTCCGCTGGGCGGAAGGAGGGGCCCTGGGACCCGGTATGCGGTGCACCCTATCCAGCTCCAAGTCTGCGGTAGGTGGTTTACCCAGAACCTGGTTTAAAATAGCAACCACAGTGGAATGGAGATCTGGGCCCATGGTGGCCTCTGGGATACTCTGAGGCGTAGGTTGTTCCGCCTGCTCCTGTTTTCGCCATCATCGAGCCGTAAGTGGACATCCACAAGATGGCGACGGAAAGCCTTATGCTCTGACTCTAGGGATGTGATGCGGGCTTTGGTGGCTGTGTTGGAGGACTCAATAACAGTCACCCTCTCCTCCACTGTGTCAAGTCATGTAGTTCTCTAGTGAGAGCATTAACAATTGAAGTTGCCATGGCGTTTAAGTCCTGCTTGGTGGGTAGGCCCGAAACTATGTCCCTTAGGGAACCCTCCACAAGGCCGCTCATACCCCCTGTGCCCTCTGATGGGTAATGGAGTGTCCACAAATGGGTTAGCAGGGGATTGTATGGGAGAGGGTGCCCTGTGTAGGAGAGGAGGAAAGTCCTCCTCCGCTGTGGAGACAGCTGCCTGCGTGCCCTTCTTACTTGATGCCGGAATGACTCGTGGCGGCGCCATCTTGCTCCGGCCGGCTGGTGAGGAGATTTGCTGCTGTCTCAAGAAGTAGTGGGAGATTTCGAGTCCCCTCCATTCCTCAGTGGCCGGCGGGTGTCTGCGGTCCCCTGGCATGTGAAGCTGGCTTGGCTGTTCAGTTCTACGGGTGATTCTCAGCCCGTTCTAGTGCAGAGCTCCCGGCGGTGCGTCCTCACGCTTCCATAGCTAAGCCACGCCCCCCCTTTTTTTTAAACAATATGCATGCATATATATATACATGCACATACCACTCCATATAACCCCCCCCACACACACATACATACATACCAACCAACATAAGAACACACACATATATACACAAACATATACATACTGCAGAGGGTAAGCCTGGGGCAGGGTTAAGAAGGGGTTAATCGAAGAGGGCAGGTATTTCCCCTTCAGACCTGCACATATACATATATCCACATATACACACATACCCCAAACCTATACATACACAACCTACAAATATAAGCTATACCTACAGCTGGCCTAGGACAGCAAAGGACAGAGAACCTGTCTAGGGGGAGTAATGTACCCAGACCAGAGCCACTGCAGGAGAAAAAGAACAGGAGGTGCAGAAAGTGAGAAAATGACAGGAGACAAACAAAGGCAAAGGTAAGAAGGATGCAAAGCTGGCCTCCCCAAACCCAACAAGCGTTGCAGACACCAACCTTAAAGGTAGAGTTCATACCTAAAGAGAAAAAACTGCTCAGCTCCATCGAGACCCACAGAAGGAGCTCCCAAGCTACTCTGGCGCTTTTAGCAGCCTGATACTGGGACTTCGTACTGGGAGAGGCTTAACCCAGCCGGCAGCTGCCTGGAGGCAGAGGGGGGAACATAGTACTGCTTATTCTTCACTGGTGCGTGGAGGTATGAGGACAAAAAGAAGAATGGGGCGGGGTCTAACTGGCCTTTAATTTATGCTATTTCATTGGTCCTGAGGGAGGGGAGAAAGGCAGAGCCTATCACTAGTATGCTGCCATGGTGGCATCAGGAAAGTAACTTAAAAATAAAAAACATAAAAAATATAAAAAAGGGATTTGTCCAAGACATGCCAATCAGCCTAGTTAAGCTGCAGCTGGGAAACCCGTTGCAAGAAAAGAACACACATAAAACAAAGAATTTGAAACAATTTTATTGGTCAAAAAACAAAAACAAAACACAGGACTTGGAAAAGAAGCAAGGAAAGCAAAATACACATACATGTATGTTAATTTGAGACACTTATGCCCCGTACACACGGTCGGACTTTGTTCGGACATTCCGACAACAAAATCCTAGGATTTTTTCCGTCGGATGTTGGCTCAAACTTGTCTTGCATACACACGGTCACACAAAGTTGTCGGAAAATCCGATCGTTCTAAACGCGGTGACGTAAAACACGTACGTCAGGACTATAAACGGGGCAGTGGCCAATAGCTTTCATCTCTTTATTTATTCTGAGCATGCGTGGCACTTTGTCCGTCGGATTTGTGTACACACGATCGGAATTTCCGACAACGGATTTTGTTGTCGGAAAATTTTATCTCCTGCTGTCCAACTTTGTGTGTCGGAAAATCCGATGGAAAATGTCCGATGGAGCCCACACACGGTCGGAATTTCCGACAACACGCTCCGATCGGACATTTTCCATCGGAAAATCTGACCGTGTGTACGGGGCATAACAGAATAGGTTTGAGGTTTGACCCTTTTGCAGTGTAAATTAACAGGAGTTAAAAGGAGTGCACCCACAAATGGACATCTATTAAGGATTAAAACAACATTAGGCAATTAGGCACAACATCTTGAGAAAGTATTTTAAAAATAAGGCAGCACAGACAGTTAAATCAAAGTGAACAATGTAAAAACAACAAAAATTGCCAACATAAAAAAGATTTCATGGTAAAATAACCACCACCCAAAAAAAAAAACAGCAAACCAAAGTAACAAATAAATTGCATAAAAACACATCTGTTTTGCAACAACATAACACACAAAATACAAATAGAAAATACATGTGTTAGAAACTCAATAAGGACACTCAAATGTACTCTTTTTTTTTTTTTCTTTTTAATTCCACTTCAGAAAACTCTCGGGAGACTATTCAGCTTGATGCTCATTCACTGTCTCCAACAAGGTCCTGCATCATCGTGGAAGAGACTTAATTTTTAATCAACATTCTCCATTTTTTAAATTTCCAGATGCCTTCAGCATCCACACCCTTCTTTTTATCCAACACGAAAAAAAAGTATAGCTTGCTTAGCCATAATCCTATACATTGTTTACTGTCTAACTAAACATTTTTATATACATACAAGTTGCGTGCATCCCACAACACTTCCTTTAATGCACATAGCACTAACCACAATACTCTGTTTATCTTTTTCCAGTTTCCCCAAGCCATACATCATCATTTTCCACTCACTCACCTTCACTCCTGTTATTTCTTTCACCAGATCTTGACTCCTATTGATCACATCTTTCGCTACACCACACCCCCAGAACACATGCTCACTGTCTTCTACACCCCCACAATTAATTCTCGGACAAATATCAGACACACGCGAATCCCACCTTTTCATAAATAGCCTCGTAGCTAGACAGTCATGCAAACTCATCCATACTATCTGTCTCTGCACATTTGTCACCCCATATATACGGTACTCATTTTCTTCCATACTTCCCCAGCCACTGACGCATTAACTCCCCTAAGGTTACACACATACTCCTTCTCTATCAACCACTTTCTCACCTTCACTTTATCCCTCTCCCCTTCTCCTAAATCTGCCAACTTAACCTGTTGTCGCCCGCCCACCGTCATATGACGGCGGAGCGGTGCGGCTCTTGTTCTGGGCCGCCGTCATATGACGGTGGCTGGTTTACACAGGGCATGTGCGCGATCGCGGGCGCGCAGCCCTGCTCTGTCGGTATCGCCGTGTCCCCAGGACACAGCGTGTCACCGACAGGAGTGAACAGCCATTGGGCATGGCTGTTCACCATGTGATCGGCCGCGATTACGTCACGGCCGATCACAAAGGGTATCCCCGCTTTAGACTGCGCATGCGCGCGCGATCGGGAGCGCGCAGCGTGGTCATGTCAGTGGCGGCGTGTTCCCAGGAACACTGCTCGTCACCGACAAGGGTAAACAGCCAATGGCTGGTGGCTGTTTACCACGTGATCGGCTGTGATCCATTCACAGCCGATCACTAACTGTAAACATAGACCGGTTACTAGCTGTCACCGGCTCTTCTCTCCTCACACACCGTTTCCAGTGTGAGGAGAGAAGAGCCAGGAGCAGTGAGTGACCGATCTATGTGTGTTCTGTAGTGTACTGCATCAACACCACAAAGAGAACCTGTCACATTGCCCCCCCCCCCAATTACAGCTGTCACCCAACAGTCACCACATCAGTACTTATAAAAGTGCACCTGTCACCCATCAGTGCCCACTAAGTGCACCTGTCACCCGTCAGTGCCCACTAAGTGCACCTGTCACCCGTCAGTGCCCACTAAGTGCACCTGTCACCCGTCAGTGCCCACTAAGTGCACCTGTCACCGTCAGAGACTGCCGTCAGCGGTGCACCTGTCACCCTTCAGTGACCGCCATCAGTGACCGTCGTCAGTGACCCATCCGTGACCCTCATCTGTCACCTATCAGTCCAATAAAGTGCACCAGTCACCATCAGAGACTGCCATCAGTGACTGTCAACCGTTACCTGTCACCCACCAGTGACCGTCGCACATCACCGATCACCTGTTGCCCATCAGTGACCGTCACCTGTCACCAATCACCTGTCACCCATCAGTGACCGTCACCTGTCACCTATCACCTGTCGCCCATCAGTAACCGTAATTTGTCACCTGTCACACAGCCCATCAGAAAAAATGTCCAAACGATTTTATACAAGTGAGGAGGCGTTCCAGATCCTCTCCATGACTGATGAGAGCAGCGGGGAGCTCTCATCAGATTCAAATGCCAATTCCTGTGAATCAAATTCAGCATTTGAACCGATCGAAAGTAGTGGATCGGCAAACGATTCAGAGGAAGAATGGATCCCTCCTAAAAGAGCACAGCGCTCTGGAAACCAGGCAGCCACCAGCAATATACCCCAGGATCAAATTCCCAGTACTAGCGCTGCTGCCAGCGATAGACCCCAAAACCAAAGGCCCAGTCCTAGAGCTGCCGCCAGTGAAAGGCCACAAGAAATGCCCAGTACTAGCACTTCCGCAGCATCACGCCCAAATGCCAGCACAGGAACTCCAACTACCAGCACTGGAGTGCCACGTCCCCCAAGAGCCAGGGCCGCTACATATCTCCCAGAAGGTCTTGCCAATCCAACATGGCTGCCTTCCGACTCAGGATCAGCAAGAATTCACCCTTTCACGGCACAGCCAGGTGTGCAGGCCAATACCCAAAATTTTTCTGCAATGGATTGTTTTTATTTATTTTTGCCCAACACTTTGCTGCAACTCATCATGGACCAGACCAATTTATATGCCCAGCAGCATATTGCCAACAACCCCCAATCTTCTTACGCCCGTCCATTCGAGTGGAAGGATTGGACTCTGGAGGAGTTCAAAATGTTTATGGGCCTCACCATAAACATGGGGCTTACAAAAAAAAATGAAGGACATGCCTATTGGTCCCCCCACCCCATTCACCACATGCCCATTTACTCTTCTGTAATGCCCAGGTCCCGATACGAAATTATAATGCGCTTCTTTCATTTTAATGACAATACCCAGTGCCCTCCCCGGAATCATCCAAATTACAATAAATTATATAAACTTCGCCCACTCATTAATTTCTTTTCCCATCGATTTGCAGAACTCTATGTCCCCGATAAGCATATATGTGTAGATGAGTCCCTGGTACCCTTATCTGGCCGGCTAGGAATAAAACAATACATTCCTAGCAAAAGGGCCAAATACGGAGTGAAATTTTATAAGCTTTGCGAGAGAGCCACGGGATATCTGTATGCGTTCCGCATATACGAAGGAAGAGATTCCCAGCTCCAGCCCCCTGAGTGCCCGGCCTACATTGGCACAGCTGGTAAAATTGTATGGGACCTGGCCTACCCACTGCTGAAGAAAGGTTACCACATATACCTGGATAACTTTTATACCAGTCTGCCCCTTTTCAAACACCTATACCTCGCACAAACCCTGGCCTGTGGAACCTCCAGAAAGAATAGAAAGGGCTTCCCACAAGCCATAGTAAACAAGAAATTGCGGAGGGGAGAAAGAGCAACTTTGAGATGCAACGAAGTGCTGGCCTTGAGGTGGAAGGATACCGGGAATGTGTACATGATGTCCACCATCCATGACGACACTATCGTTGAAGTTCAGAGAAGACGAGGTCCCATTGTAAAGCCAAAATGTGTACAAGATTACAATCTGTACATGGGGGGGGTGGATTTCAATGACCAAATGCTTCAGCCCTATTTAGCAATAAGGAGGTCCCGTTTCTGGTACAAGAAAGTAGCACTCTATTTAATTCATTTGGCCATTTATAATGCCTACATAATTTACACCAAATCCACCGAAAGCCCTGCCCACTTCCTAAAATTCATTGAAGAAGTTGTCACGTCCCTCATCTACCATCAAAGCCCCCCCCCAGAAAACCTTCGCTCTGATGCTGTAAGCCGACTGCATGAACGCCACTTCCCGGACCACATTCCCCCATCTGAAGCAGGCCGAAGACGCCAAAAAAGATGTCGAGTATGCAGCAGTAAAGGATTTCGAAGAGATACCAGCTACCATTGTTCCCAGTGTCCCCTTGAACCCGGCCTTTGCATTGGTGAATGCTTCAGACTATATCACACATCCCTTAAATATTAGCCCATATTCTTAACCACTTCCCCATTTTCATGATCTGTGCTGACCATTTCCCATGCTTCCTCAAATAACCATTCCACTGCCTTCTATGTGAACTGACCCTGGCCTGTTTTTTGACTATGCCTCTGCCAACCGTTTGGACTGCTTACATGTGAACCGACCCTGGCCTGTTTTACCGACTACGCTTCTGCCTACTGTTTGGACTGCTTTCATGTGAACTGACCCTGGCCTGTTTTACCAACTATGCTTCTGCCTAATGTTTGGACTGCTTACATGTGAACTGTCCATGGCCTGTTTTACCAACTACGCTTCTGCCTACCACTTGGACTGCTTGCACGTTATCTGACCCTGGCCTGTTTTATGGACTTTGCTTTTGCCTACCGCTTGGACTGATCTGTTGCCCTGCTATAGTAGGACACAGGGGTCTCACATGTGAGGGGCTCCAGAAATGTTTTTCCGGATGGAGAAAACAATTTTTTTGTTGTCTCCGGGTTTCGTAATTTTCGGATTAGGGTCTGGAGTCCGGAGGCTTCATAGAGATTTGGGTGGGTCGAAGCCTCTACCCCTGTGCCCCTGTGCACAGGTCTTACCTGATTGCGGCCCTCAGCCTGCTGCTGACTTACTGCCGCCATCCCCCTGCCTGCAGCATAAACTGACCACACCTCTGCCTGCTACCTGGACTATGGAAATAATCAGCTGTAGCAAGAGGCAGTATGTTTATGAAGGGCTGGAGAGCGGTACAATAATGAGTGCAGGGAGGTAACGGTGTACCAGGACCAATATTATGGCTGTGTTGGCTGTCTCTGCCTGGACAATTTCTATGGACAAATGCTTTGGCTGTGCTGACGATATCCTTGTGCTGACTATAGACAATATTCCTGCCTGCTGCCTGGATAATTACTATTGTTGCTAAGCACATCCCTGCCTGCTGCCTGCTGCCTGCACCAATTCTCTCCTCTGGGGACACTACTAAAACCACAGGTAATACTTTTTTTTTACCCTTTCCTCAATAGAATTTATTTTGGAGTGTAATTTTTGGTATGTAAATGCAATTGTTAGAAATATAAGGGCCTTCAAAAATAATAGGTTGTCAGGAAATTAGATGTGTAATTTATGCTTGTAGAACGCCTGAAGGTGCTACTTCAATGGTGGGCCTCTGTATGTGGTCAGGCTGTGTAAAAGTCTGACACATGTGGTATCGCCATACTCAGGAGGAGTAGCAGAATGTATTTTGGGGTGTCATTTTTGCTATGTACATGCTATGTGTTGAAAATATCTTAAAAATGGGCAACTTTGTGGAAAAAAAATGCGTTTTCATTTTTTTCCCACATTTTCCAAAAACTTCTGGAAAAAAATGAGCCGTTCAAAAGACTCATTATGCCTCATAGATTATACAATGGCGTGTCTGCTTTCCAAAATGGGGTCATTTTGTGGGCGTTTCCATTGCCCTGGGGCTCCAGGGCCTTCAAAACTGTAATAGGTGGTTGAGAAATGAGATGTGTAATTTATGCTCCTAGAATGCCTGAAGGTGCTACTTCTCTGGCGGGCCTCTGTATGTGGCCAGGCTGTGTAAAAGTCTCACACATGTGGTATCGCCATACTGAGGAGGAGTAGCAGAATGTATTTTGGGGTGTCATTTTTGCTATGTACATGCTATGCATTAGAAATATCTTAAAAATCGACAACTTTGTGGAAAAAAAATGCGTTTTCATTTTTTTTCCACATTTTCCAAAAACTTCTGGAAAAAAATGAACTGTTCAAAAGACTCATTATGCCTCACAGATTATACATTGGTGTGTCTGCTTTTCAAAATGGGGTCATTTTGTGGGTGTTTCCATTGTCCTGGGGCTCCAGGGCCTTCAAAACTGTAATAGGTGGTTGAGAAATGAGATGTGTAATTTATGCTTGTAGAACACCTATAGGTGCTACTTGCCTGGCGGGCCTCTATATGTGGCCAGGCTGTGTAAAAGTCTCACACATGTGGTATCGCCATACTCAGGAGGAGTAGTAGAATTTATTTTGGGGTGCCATTTTTGCTATGTACATGCTATGTGTTGGAAATATCTTAAAAATAGACAACTTTGTGGAAAAAAATGTGTTTTCATTTATTTTCCACATTTTCCAAAAACTTCTGGAAAAAAATTAACCTTTCAAAACACTCATTATTAGGGGTGAGCCGAACACCCCCCTGTTCGGTTCGCACCAGAACATGCGAACAGGAAAAAAGTTCGTTCGAACACGCGAACACCGTTAAAGTCTATGGGACACGAACATGAATAATCAAAAGTGCTAATTTTAAAGGCTAATATGCAAATTATTGTCATAAAAAGTGTTTGGGGACCCGGGTCCTCCCACAGGGGACATGGATCAATGCAAAAATTTTTTTTAAAAACGGCCGTTTTTTCAGGAGCAGTGATTTTAATAATGCTTAAAGTCAAACAATAAAAGTGTAATATCCCTTTAAATTTCGTACCTGGGGGGTGTCTATAGTATGCCTGTAAAGGGGCGCATGTTTCCTGTGTTTAGAACAGTCTGACAGCAAAATGACATTTTGAAGGAAAAAACTCATTTAAAACTACCGCGGCTATTGCATTGCCGACAATACACATAGAAGTTCATTGATAAAAATGGCATGGGAATTCCCCAAAGGGGAATCCCGAACCAAAATTAAAAAAAAAAAAAGACGTAGGAGTCCCCCTAAATTCCATACCAGGCCCTTCAGGTCTGATATGGATATTAAGGGGAACCCCGGCCAAAATTTAAAAAAAAAAATGACGTGGGGTTCCCCCTAAATTCCATACCAGACCCTTCAGGTCTGGTATGGATTTTAAGGGGAACCCCGCGCCAAAAAAAAAACGGCGTGGGGTCCCCCCAAAAATCCATACCAGACCCTTATCCGAGCATGCAACCTGGCAGGCCGCAGGAAAAGAGGGGGGGACGAGAGTGCGCCCCCCCTCCTGAACCGTACCAGGCCACATGCCCTCAACATTGGGAGGGTGCTTTGGGGTAGCCCCCCAAAACACCTTGTCCCCATGTTGATGAGGACAAGGGCCTCATCCCCACAACCCTGGCCGGTGGTTGTGGGGGTCTGCGGGCGGGGGGCTTATCGGAATCTGGAAGCCCCCTTTAACAAGGGGACCCCCAGATCCCGGCCCCCCCCCTGTGTGAAATGGTAAGGGGGTACAAAAGTACCCCTACCATTTCACTAAAAAACTGTCAAAAATGTTAAAAATGACAAGAGACAGTTTTTGACAATTCCTTTATTTAAATACTTCTTTCTTCTATCTTCCTTCATCTTCTGGTTCTTCTGGTTCTTCTGGCTCTTCTGGTTCTTCCTCTGGCGTTCTCGTCCAGCATCTCCTCCGCGGCATCTTCTATCTTCTTCTCCTCGGGCCGCTCCGCACCCATGGCATGGGGGGAGGCTCCCGCTCCTCTCTTCATCTTCATCATCTTCTTCTCTTCTTCTTTTCTTCTCTTCTTCATTTTCTTCTCCGGGCCGCTCCGCACCCATGCTGGCATGGAGGGAGGCTCCCGCTGTGTGACGGCGCTCCTCGTCTGACAGTTCTTAAATAATGGGGGAGGGGCCACCCGGTGACCCCGCCCCCCTCTGACACACGGGACATGACGGGACTTCCCTGTGGCATTCCCCGTGACGTCACAGGGAAGTCCCGTCAAGTCACCGTGCGTCAGAGGGGGCGGGGTCACCGGGTGGCCCCGCCCCCCGTTATTTAAGAACTGTCAGACGAGGAGCGCCGTCACACAGCGGGAGCCTCCCTCCATGCCAGCATGGGCACGGAGCGGCCCGGAGAAGAAAATGAAGAAGAGAAGAAGAGAAGAAAAGAAGAAGAGAAGAAGATGAAGAAGATGAAGAGAAGAGCGGGAGCCTCCCCCCATGCCATGGGTGCGGAGCGGCCCGAGGAGAAGAAGATAGAAGACGCCGCGGAGGAGATGCTGGACGAGAACGCCGGAGGAAGAACCAGAAGAACCAGAAGAACCAGAAGATGAAGGAAGATAGAAGAAAGAAGAAGTATTTAAATAAAGGAATTGTCAAAAACTGTCTCTTGTCATTTTTAACATTTTTGACAGTTTTTTAGTGAAATGGTAGGGGTACTTTTGTACCCCCTTACCATTTCACACAGGGGGGGGCCGGGATCTGGGGGTCCCCTTGTTAAAGGGGGCTTCCAGATTCCGATAAGCCCCCCGCCCGCAGACCCCCACAACCACCGGCCAGGGTTGTGGGGATGAGGCCCTTGTCCTCATCAACATGGGGACAAGGTGTTTTGGGGGGCTACCCCAAAGCACCCTCCCAATGTTGAGGGCATGTGGCCTGGTACGGTTCAGGAGGGGGGGGCCGCACTCTCGTCCCCCCCTCTTTTCCTGCGGCCTGCCAGGTTGCGTGCTCGGATAAGGGTCTGGTATGGATTTTTGGGGGGACCCCACGCCGTTTTTTTTTTTTGTTTTTTTGGCGCGGGGTTCCCCTTAAAATCCATACCAGACCTGAAGGGTCTGGTATGGAATTTAGGGGGAACCCCACGTCATTTTTTTTTTTTAATTTTGGCCGGGGTTCCCCTTAATATCCATATCAGACCTGAAGGGCCTGGTATGGAAGTTAGGGGGACTCCTACATCTTTTTTTTTTTTAATTTTGGTTCGGGGTTCCCCTTTGGGGAATTCCCATGCCGTTTTTATCAATGAACTTCTATGTGTATTGTCGGCAATGCAATAGCCGCGGTAGTTTTAAATTAGTTTTTTCCTTCAAAATGTCATTTTGCTGTCAGACTGTTCTAAACACAGGAAACATGCGCCCCTTTACAGGCATACTATAGACACCCCCCAGGTACGAAATTTAAAGGGATATTACACTTTTATTGTTTGACTTTAAGCATTATTAAAATCACTGCTCCTGAAAAAAGGCCGTTTTTAAAAAATTTTTTTGCATTGATCCATGTCCCCTGGGGCAGGACCCAGGTCCCCAAACACTTTTTATGACAATAACTTGCATATTAGCCTTTAAAATTAGCACTTTTGATTTCTCCCATAGACTTTTAAAGGGTGTTCCGCGGCATTCGAATTTGCCGCGAACACCCCAAATTGTTCGCTGTTCGGCGAACTTGCGAACAGCCAATGTTCGAGTCGAACATGAGTTCGACTCGAACTCGAAGCTCATCCCTACTCATTATGCCTCATAGATTATACGTTGGGGTGTCTGCTTTCCAAAATGGGGTCATTTTGTGGGTATTTGTACTTTCCTGGCTTGTTAGTGTCTCATGAAATTAGATAAGTCTTCAGTACATCAGGTGTGATCAGGTGTGATCAATTTTCAATGATTTGCACCATAGCTTGTAGACTCTATAACTTTCACAAAAACCAAATAATATACACTAATTAGGGTTATTTTTACCAAAGATATGTAGTCGTGTAAATTTTGGCCAAAATTTATGAAGAAATATTACTAATTTGCAAAATTTTATGACAGAAACAAAGAAAAAGGCATTTTTTCACCAAATTTTCAGTCTTTTTTTATTTATAGCACAAAAAATAAAAAAACCCACTAGTGATTAAATACCACCAAAAGAAAGCTCTATTTGTGTGAAAAAAAGGACGCAAATTTCATTTGGGTACAGTGTTGCATGACTGAGTAATTGTCATTCAAAGTGTGAGAGCGCTGAAAGCTGAAAACTGGTCTGGGCAGGAAGGGGGTGAAAGTGCCCTGTAGGCAAGTGGTTAAACTCTACGCTAAACTTTTCCAATACCCAGTAGTCGCGTGCCACCATGTAAGCCACCGGTATCCTTGAATCCCTTCCGAACCACCCCCATCTCCTAAATAACCACCCACCTGAAAAAGCTATCATCCTAGCACACACTCCACCATTCCTCGAAACTTTCACCACACAGAACCAATAATGCATTAACAAAAACACTCTCACATTCGGAAAGCTCAACCCACCATTACATTCACGTCTACACGCATATTCTCACTTAACTCTTTCCATTTTCGACCCCCATAAAAAGGTAAACAATAATTTATTAATTTCCTCAATCTTATCTCCCCAGGAGGGAAGATATTACTTGCATACAAAATTAAAGGTAAGATTACTGCCTTGACTACTAAAACTTTCCCATAAATCGACAATTTTCTTAGACACCAAAACATCAACTTCTTGGCTATCTTTTCTCCCACTTCATTCCAGCACACTTCCCCTTTCATTCCATAGTCAAACACAATACCCAAAATCCGCACTCCACCCTCAACCTTCCCAATCTGATCATCCACACATTCCACTTGTCTTCCATACACACCCAAACTACACTTATTCCAATTCACACTCATTCCCGCACATACACAAAAAATTGACAAAAGTAACTTCACCCTTCTTACGCCCACCACCGACTGCCACACTGCCACCATGTCATCCATATAACCTAAACATTTCACAATTTTCCCCCCACTCCCAGGCACCAAAAAGCCCCTCACCACCTTATCCCTCTGTATCATCCTTAACAGTGGATCAATAAAACAAATAAAGAGAATAGGGGACAGGGGGCACCCTTGTCTCACCCCAGATTTAACCAAAAAAGCCCGCCCCAAACTCCCATTAACCAGAACCCGACTACTGATCCCCCAATACAACCCTTTTATTACATTATTAAGCAGCTGTGGTATACCCATCCGCTTCAAAACCTCCCACAAAAACCCATGATTTGCTTTATCGTATGCCCTCTCAAGGTCAAATGATGTCAGGATAATCGAACTATTCCTATCTTTACAAAAATTAATTATATCCCTAACTAAAATTAAATTCTCCGAGATCATTCGACCCGGCACTGCACAGGCCTACATTTCGCTAACCATCCTACTAATGACCTTAGATAATCTCCTTGCCACCAACTTTGCAAAGACCTTGTAGTCTGAATTTAGTAAGGCGATAGGCCTCCAATTTCCAATATCCATCTTATCCCCCTTCTTATAAATTAATACCACTACCCCCTCTCTCATAGATTCTGATATAATGCCTTCCCTCATCATGTAACTAAATATCTCAACCACATCCCGCTTAATAATATCCCAAAACAATTTAAAAAACTCACTTGGTAAGCCATCCCCTCCCGGGGTTTTATTCGCCCCCATGCTTGCCACAGCTTCCCACACCTCCTCCTCATTTACTGCTTTCTGCAAAAAAACCTTATCATCCTCATCTAAATTATCCTCTACCATATCAAACATTCTAGTATCTGACTCATCAACACACACTCCCTCATACAATCGTTCATAAAATTTTGTCACGCATTCCAGCACATTCTCTCCCTTACATTCCATACCTTCTTCATCATACACACCCTCAAACACTCCTTTTTCCTTACAAACCTTCTTGAAAAAAAATCTAGAACATTTTTCATCCTGCTCCAGGTGTTTAACTCTCGCTTGAAAAATAATTTGTTTTCCTCTTTCAGTTAATACCTTTTTAATCCTCTTCCTAACATGGTCTATTTCATCGGCCATGTCATAGCCCATATTTCTAAATGAATATAATGTAGCCAACCTGACTTGTAACCGAGAATATCTCCTTTTCTCACTGCTACTTTTATCCCTACTCCTTTTTTGAAAAAAGAATTTAATTTTCCTTTTGACCCAATCCCACCACCCCAAAATATTACTAAAATCTTTTTTCCTATTAACCCATCTACTATATACCTTACTAAAATGGGCTTTGACATGCTCGTCCTGCAACAATAAACTATTTAACCTCCAGACCCCTAAACCAAACTTAATACTATCTCCCATACTCAAATCAACATACACTGCCACATGGTCTGAAAAAAATTACTGGCCTGTGTTTAACATTAGCACATTTGAACGCATCAGAAAGCAAACATAAATCATTTCTGGATTTGGTGCGCCCACACTCCGAAAAAAAAGTGAAATATGGATCCACCAAACCCAGAACAGTATGAGCATCATTACATAGTTACATAGTTACATAGTAGGTGAGGTTGAAAAAAGACACAAGTCCATCAAGTCCAACCTATGTGTGTGATTATGTGTCAGTATTACATTACATATCCCTGTATGTAGCGGTCATTCAGGTGATTATCTAATAGTTTCTTGAAGCTATCAATGCTCCCCGCTGAGACCACCGCCTGTGGAAGGGAATTCCACATCCTTGCCGCTCTTACAGTAAAGAACCCTCTACGTAGTTTAAGGTTAAACCTCTTTTCTTCTAATTGTAATGAGTGGCCACGAGTCTTATTAAACTCTTCTGCGAAAAAGTTTTATCCCTATTGTGGGGTCACCAGTACAGTATTTGTAAATTGAAATCATATCCCCTCTCAAGCGTCTCTTCTCCAGAGAGAATAAGTTCAGTGCTCGCAACCTTTCCTCATAACTAAGATCCTCCAGACCCTTTATTAGCTTTGTTGCCCTTCTTTGTACTCGCTCCATTTCCAGTACATCCCTCCTGAGGACTGGTGCCCAGAACTGGACAGCATACTCCAGGTGCGGCCGGACCAGAGTCTTGTAGAGCGGGAGAATTATCGTTTTATCTCTGGAGTTGATCCCCCTTTTAATGCATGCCAATATTCTGTTTGCTTTATTAGCAGCAGCTTGGCATTGCATGCCATTGCTTAGCCTATCATCTACTAGGACCCCCAGGTCCTTTTCCATCCTAGATTCCCCCAGAGGTTCTCCCCCCAGTGTATAGATTGCATTCATATTTTTGCCACCCAAATGCATTATTTTGCATTTTTCTACATTGAACCTCATTTGCCATGTAGTCGCCCACCCCATTAATTTGTTCAGGTCTTTTTGCAAGATTTCCACATCCTGCGGAGAAGTTATTGCCCTGCTTAGCTTAGTATCGTCTGCAAATACAGAGATTGAACTGTTTATCCCATCCTCCAGATCGTTTATGAACAAATTAAATAGGATTTGTCCCAGCACAGAACCCTGGGGAACCCCACTACCCACCCCTGACCATTCTGAGTACTCCCCATTTATCACCACCCTCTGAACACGCCCTTGTAGCCAGTTTTCAATCCATGTACTCACCCTATGGTCCATGCCAACGCACCTTATTTTGTACAGTAAACGTTTATGGGGAACTGTGTCAAATGCTTTTGCAAAATCCAGATACACCACATCTACGGGCCTTCCTTTATCTAGATGGCAACTCACCTCCTCATAGAAGGTTAATAGATTGGTTTGGCAAGAACGATTCTTCATGAATCCATGCTGATTACTGCTAATGATATCATTCTTATTACTAAAATCTTGTATATAGTCCCTTATCATCCCCTCCAAGAGTTTACATACTATTTATGTTAGGCTAACTGGTCTGTATTTCCCAGGGATGTTTTTTGGGCCCTTTTTAAATATTGGTGCTACATTGGCTTTTCAGCTGGTACCATTCCAGTCAATAGACTGTCTGTAAAAATTAGGAACAACGGTCTGGCAATCACCTGACTGAGTTCCCTAAGTACCCTTGGATGCAAGCCATCTGGTCCCGGTGATTTATTAATGTTAAGTTTCTCAAGTCTAATTTTAATTCCGTCCTCTGTTAACCATGTAGGTGCTTCCTGTGTTGTGTCATGAGGATAAACACTGCAGTTTTGGTTACTGAAGCCCCCTGATTCACTCGTGAAGACTGGGGAGAAGAATAAATTCAATACCTTTGCCATCTCCCCATCCTTTGTAACCAGATGTCCTTCCTCGTTCTTTATAGGGCCAATATTATCTGTCCTCCCTTTTTTACTGTTTACATACTTAAAGAATTTCTTGGGATTTTTTTTGCTCTCCTCCGCTATGTGTCTTTTATGTTCTATCTTAGCCGTCCTAATTGCACCCTTACATTTCTTATTGCATTGATCCCTCAACCTTTTATTTTTTTGAAGGCCTTCTCCTTTGCTTTTATATGCATTTTTACATTGGAGTTAAGCCATCCAGGATTTTTGTTCGCTCTTTTAAATTTATTACCCAATGGGATACATTGGCTAATGCCCTTATTTAATATGCTCTTAAAGCAAACCCATCTCTCCTCCGTATTCTTTGTTCCTAATATTTTATCCCAATTTATGCCTTTTAGCAAGGTTTGTAGTTTAGGGAAGTTGGCTCTTTTGAAATTCAGTGTCTTTGTGTTCCCTTCATGTTTCCTATTTGTGTGAATTATACTGAAACTAATTGACCTGTGATCGCTGTTACCTAAATTGCCCCGTATTTCCACATCTGTGATCAGGTCTGTATTGTTGGTAATCAGTAGATCCAGTAATGTTTTATTTCTAGTTGGTGCGTCTACCACCTGACCCATAAAATTGTCCTGCAAGACATTAAGGAACTGGCGAGCCTTAAATGAATGCGCGGTTCCCTCTGCCCAGCCTATGTCTGGATAATTAAGCTGCGATGCAAGTCCTGAATTACCCCATTCAGCATAGTGCTACCTACATCTAACTTAGTCTCCGCTACTCCTATCCGATCTTTCACAAATCGGATCGTATTAAAATCACCCATGATCACGCTAGGTCTCCTTCCCACTGCATGTAACTTCAAAAAACTCAAGACGTTTCTGGCTATTCACAGGAGCATATAAATTAAAAAGCCTAAACTTCTTGTTAAACAAAATTAAATCTGCCATAATTAATCTTCCTGGCACTAACACAACATGAGACATAATGCGAATATTCCTATTTGTAATGATAATGCCTACCCCAGCATTCCTATTTTCCCCAACTGCCGACCATATGTAATCCACCACCCACTCTGGAGGCTTGGGCGGTCGATTAAAAAAACACTCCTGTAGACAGATGATGTCTCCTCCATTGACCTTCAAGTCCTCAAAAACAGCACACTGTCTAGCAGGAGACCCAAAACCCCTCACATTGAGGGACACCAGCTTGATGCTCATTCACATAAAGATGTGCATCATTCACCCCCAGACCCATCACTTAAGCCAGAAAACTGACATACATTCCTCAGGGCCATAACGCTTTTATCATCCAAAAACTCCTGACTAGGCGACAATGTGGCCGGCTGAAAAATTTCTGGAGTCCCTGGACTTAGTGCTGGTGATTCTACCTCCACTCCAACATCCCCTAGGACCTCAAAGGGGTTAGGTGTTTCAATCCCAGCTGTCTCTACTTTTCAATTTCTTAGCCCTTCTCTTGTTAGGGCTCCCCAAAGTGTCCACCTTGGTCTTGGCACCCAGTGTCTCCATCTTTTCCACCTCCTCTTCTTGGGCTTCCTGAACTTCCGGCTCCCACTGTAAGGCTGCTGCCAACTCCTCCATAGACTCCTCCACTGCCCTCTCCACCTCTGCTCCACTCCCCGCTGTTAATGGCTCCACACTAGTGGGTGGCACTTCTACTCTTTCCTCCACTCTCTCATCCACACCCAGGTGCCCACTTTCTTCCTCTTCCACCACAACCTCCTCCTCCTCCTCTTCCTGTCTTTCAGGAGAGTCAGACAGCACCTGTGTGGACACTGGTAGTCCACTCTCAGTGGTGCGCCTGACAGCTTCAGCATAAGAGACATAGGCCCTTCTTACTTTTGGACAATTCTTCACTGTATGATCACGCTGTCCACATATATCACAGGCCCGCTTAATCAAGCAAGCCCCAGCCTCATGTCCCTCCTCCCCACAGTTCCGGCAGTGCATCTCCGCATTACAGTCATCTCTGGTATGCCCGAACTTATGACATCTTCTGCAGTATGTCGGTTGACCGGGGTAGTAGAGAAACCCTCTATTTCCTGCTATTGAAAAATTAGCTGGTGGATGCCGCACTCCACCAATCCCTTCAGAATCCACCTTCAGCTTGACAAAAAAACTTTTTTTTTTATCCAGAAATTTTTTTATTGAAAATTAAAAGCATACAGTCCAAAGATCCACAAACCAGGCATTTATAACAAGGTATATCTTCACAAGTTCCCTAAGAACCATGCCTCAAATATGTAATATAATATAGCACTCATTTCACATTTTTACACCATACAGATAAAGCACCCCTCACAAAATCCATTTTTTCTGTACTCAAATACTTTCTCTAGCAGATTATATGGGCACGGAATCCCTCAGCCCGCGTTTAGTCTCAGGAGTCTATCCATGACTAGGTCTTCCGCGGCCAATCCCGGAGTTCCCAGCCACGGCTCCCACAATTTTTCAAACTTAATGGCACAGCCTCTATGTTGGTATATAATTTTCTCCATCCGTAGCGTGTTACCTACTGCTGTAATTCAATCCTTAACCAAAGGGGGCGATTCAGATTTCCAATGCAGCATAATCAACTTACGAGCCATAAACAGGGCCCTAGTAAGAGCTTCCCTAGTGTGTGGTTCCCACTCCAATTCGTCCAACAAGTTCAGAATGCACTGTCTAGGGTCCAGAGGAATCTGCACCCCAAACATGGCAGACAGGACTTCTATCACCCCCCTCCAATATACGTGCAGTTTGGGGCAGCGCCAAAGCATATGTATCAACTCACCATGATCCCTTTTGCATCTAGTACACAAAGGGGTGGGTGTCAGTCCCATGGCATGCAATCTATGGGGTGTGTAATATACTCTCAGAAGTGTATATAATTGAGTCAACCTTTGCGTCACATTCAGGGAACAAATAGCTACTGCTTGTAGGGCTTCCTCCCACTGATCATTCAGGGGCCCTATGTCTGCTTCCCATTTTCTTTTACCTGTAAGGGTGTGTTTTAAGAGGTACTTGCTTGATAGTGTGCTGTAACACTGGGAGATAAATCCTTTGGATACCTCCGCAGTTTTAAGTTGAGAAAGAATGGGATTAGGGTCCATATGCCACTCAGAAGTCTTAGACTGGGCTGTAAATGCGTGTCTGAGTTGCATATAGTAGAACTGCATATGTTGTGGTAGCCCATATTTCTCTCTCAAAGTTTCAAAAGACAATAGTTTCCCATTACTAATACTTGAGTCAAGTAGAAAATGCCATGTCTCTTCCACCTGTCCGAATGCTGCAATTTGGCCAACTCAGGGTAGGACTCGTTTGCCCAGATAGGGCTAAATTCATTGTAACCTGTGGCCCCTTGCAAATATCTGACTTTGTTCCATATTTTCTGTATTAAGCTGTATGTGGGAAAGCTTTTTTGGGGTTTACCAAAGGCCGATGCCTCAAGAGCAGTTGGAATTGATTGCCCACCCACTGCATGAAGCATAATACCTTCTGAAGCACTAGGGGATCTGTCACCTAAGTCTCCCTCCATAGTCATAGTGCCTATCAAATGTTGCATCTGAGAGGCCAAATAATACAACCATGGATTCGGAAGAGCCAGGCCACCGTCATCTTTAGGGCGTTGTAGGTGCTCTAACTTTATCCTAGGGGATCTATTTTTCCAGATTAGTTCACGGAATATGGTATTAACTATCCTGAAGGTCTTCAGTGGGATCACTACTGGGGAATTGTGTAGCATGTATAACAGTTGGGGCATCAGAATAATTTTAATTAGATTCACTCTGCCCGCAACCAACATACACAAGGTGTTCCACGTCTTGACTTGTTTAATTGCAGGATTTCTATGTCTCCATAAATCTAACCATCCCAGTTCCTGTAATAGCCTAGCAAGTGGTGTTGCCCTGCGTGGAGCTTGTATACCCGGGGGTGGGTGCTTGTCTAAAACTGGGTCTAGCCAGCTATTAAAGTCCCCTACAATGAGCATAGGGAGGTTCGGCTTGTCTGTCAAAAATTCCAGGAGAAGCCGAAGCACCCGTGCATCAAATGGAGGGGGTATATACACACAGGCCAAAACACAATGCAAAATACCAACGCGACAATGTAAAAATACAAATCTCCCCTCTGAATCTATTTTAGATGCATATTCCTGATAGTCCAGGGATCTGTGTATCACTACACTCACACCCCGAGAAAAAGAGGTGCGAGTGGAGTGATAGGCCCATCCTATCCATGTGTATTTTAAGCAACTCTTGGTCTCTGCAGGCAGATGCGTTTCCTGTAAGCATATAATAGCAGGAAAAAACTTTAGACAGGTAAATATCATAGTACGCTTAAGGGGGGAGTTCATGCCCCTAACATTCCAAGAAATCAAGGATGAAGATCCCGCCATAGTAGAAGCGTAGACATCAACGAGCAAGGACTATCAGTGTTCATCTGTACGGTGAGTCCATGGAAGCAGTGATAAGCATATTTGCATATGGGTGTCGAATTGTCAATGAGGCTAGTAAGCGGAATCGGGTAAGTCTCTGGTCTGTGAGGTAGTGCATACTGTAAACCACAACCAGGCACAACGGTGCCAACAAACTTTAGATCCACTTTAGTATGGTAAATCCATGACAGGTACCCCTCACTGACGTCAGTGCCCGTCAGTGTGGAGCAAGATAGTAGGATCATCCAAAACAACTTTGTCAGCCAGGCAAAACATAGCCTTGCAATACAGCCTAAAAACAGGCCGACTGTGTAAACTCGCATTGCCAACAAAACAAAAAAGGTTGCGTAGACAAAAAGATAGAAAAGTCGCAGTTCTTTTATCCCCAGCATTTCTATACATGGAATGTGTCCCCGGCATCCAAACAAGGTGAAAGAACGGCTGAATATGTTGAGGGATGGCCATAAAAGGTACAGATATGAGCCTCTACCTGGCCATAAGAAAAACTACAGCATCAGAATCATCTGTTTTATTAGGTATCCTTAGCTGTGTGTCAGGGTCAGTCACCTTCTGCCTCTGCCCGATGGTGTCGCAGGGCTTGTTCATTGTGATCCAACCACATTATTGCATCTCTGGCTGACTCAAAAAACTGTGCATGCCGTCACCTGCAGTTTAGCCGGGTAAAGCATAGCATATGGTAGTTGCAGGGCTCTCAGACGTTTCTTTACTTCCCCGTATTTCGCTCTGCTTCTCTGCACCTCAGCGGAGAAATCCGGATAGAAGGACACTCTGACACCATTAAACTTTATATTTGCCTTCTCACGTGCACAGCGTAGTATAGCTTCCCTGTCCCGATAGTGTAGTAACTTTGCCAGCATTGATCTGGGAGGGGCTCCCTGTGGAGGGGGTCGGCCTGGGACTCGGTGAGCTCTCTCCACTGTGAAGAAAGGGGAAAATGCATCCCGGCCAAGATCTCAATAAACCAGTTCTCCACGAAGGTAGTGGGGTCTTTACCCTCAGATTTTTCGGGGAGCCCCACTATGCGAACGTTATTCCTGCGTAAACTATTTTCTGTGTCCTCAGCCCTGTTATATGTGTCTTGGGCCATGCGATGTGCTGCTCTGGCTTCTTGTGCAAGTGGAGGTATTCTGTCCTCTATGTCACTCACTTTGCTTTCCACTGCTGTAGCTCTTTCCCTGACCTTTTGCAGGTCCTGTCTGAGAAATGACATCTCCTCTCTGACACCCCCCAACTGGTCTTTCATGACATTAACCGCAGCTGTGCACATATGAACTGCTTTCAGGATTTCAGCTAATGTAGGTTGCTCCAGAGTCTCTGAGGTGTCTTCTGAAGGGGGGGAGGGCGAGCTTCATCCTCCATGAAGAGGTTAGGTGTGCTCACTGTGTCCATATCCCAGTCTGCTTGTACTGTCCTGTCGGCCTCTCCCCCTTTGTAAGCTGACCCCCCCTCGTCCGCTGCCCCGGGGCCCTGTATTTTCTGGGCATAGTATAGGATATCCCTGTACTGTTCCTTACCCGGAGGCCTCAGAGTTTTCTTGCTGCTGCTGTCTTTTAGCTTGTCCACCGTCCGGGGAGCGCGTTGAGCCAGGGCTGCAGGCGCGGTGGCGCCATCTTGAGAGTCCGGTCCCACCATCTCCAACAGGCCTCGGCGGGTTTTCCCTCTCGTGCAGAGGGCCGGCGGTGGGTCCGGAGGGTACTGGGACTCGGTAGCCAGTTGGGGGGCTGAAGAAAGCAGGATCAAAGATGCCTGGGAAGGATCAATGAACAGATCAGGCAGGAGCTGTGGGAAGTGCATCCTCTCACATGCCGGTCTTGGCCACGCCCCGACAACAAAACTTTAATTTGCCATTAAAGATCCCCAGACGATTATTCAGCCTGAAGCCTCCCTTCACTGCAGAGCAGTATCTCTTCAAAAAGGCCACTACCAAGGCAATGTCCGTGAAGGGGTTAAACAGGTGAACAACCAATGGTTTCTCCTCCATAGCATACAAGGGTTCCATTATGAAAGACGTGACGTGGTTCCACTGCAACTGTTTTCTCCAGCAAATCCTGAACAAGGAACTCCAGACTCACTTTATGCAGATGACCAGGCATAACCTGAAACCGCAGGGTGTTCTGAATCCCCTTTCGCTCCATTGAGCTCAGCAAAGAAAAATTCAGACCATCACACAATCTTGGCTCTTTTCAGGGCAAAGTAAAGATTGCTATCTGCAAGCTTTATATAACATAGGTTTGTGTGCTAAGGAGGCAATTGCAAACACATGGGCAGTCCATTAAACATACAAAATGCAAGTTCACCCAATGTAGAGACTGAACTTCAAAAGAGGGTACACCTGTTAAGGATGTCCTTAAATTACTAACCCAAAAAACACACTCTGAGCATGCCCAGAAACATCCAAGTAATGTTCACACACAAAAAGCACCACCAAAAAAAAAGGTCCCCGAGCATGCCCAGAACAACCCAAATGCAGCTAGCACAAAATAAGCCACACACTGTCCAAACTTAAGCACATTATCCAGCATGCACCAAAATTACAGATGGGACAAAACACCCCCCAGTCCAGGGGAGCAACTAAAGAGCCTAACATGTGCAAAAGTTATACAACAAATACCATTGCAGTCTAAGGGAACTGACTTGGTAATTTTACTAGTCCCCACTTGGCTGACTTATCTTATAGTTATTGACCTTAAAGTGGGTATGGGGGCCCAGGTCCCACCCTGAGGGACATATATCAATGTCACCAATTGGACAACCCCAAAAACGAAACAAGGAGGAATGCCTTTAAATATGCCAAATTGCTTAAGGGCCAGTTCACACCAATGCAATCCAGTGCATATTTTATGCATCAAAAATGCATGGAAATTCGGTTATATGGTGTGCAATGGCATAGTTCACACCAGTGCTTGCTGTTCCAGTGCGTTCCAGTTCCAGAAAAAAAGTAGAACATGCTGTATTTTTTCTGCACTGGGCTGTACTGGAAAGCTGTAAAACGCATCAAAAACACACTGGAACGCACTTGTCTTATTTAAGGTTAAGAAAAAAGTGGAGGGAAAAAAAGCACCAAAAACGCACTGGAACGATCAAACACGTGCATGCAGAAAAGCACCTGGAACGTGCCCGGACTGCGTTTCTATGGTGTGAACTGGCCCTAAGGGCCCTAAAAAGGGCCCTTTTTGGTGCATTTTTGATGCAGTCCAGTGCTTCCCCTCCTCTTTTTTCTTAACCTTAAATAAGGACCAGTGTGTTGCAGTGCGTTTTTGATGCATTTAGGTGCGTTCCAGTGCATTTTTGATGCATTTTACAGCGTTCCAGTACAGTCCAGTGCATAAAAAATGCAGTATGTTCTACTTTTTTGGGGGGGAACTGGAAACGCACTGGAACTGCAAGCATTGGTGTGAACTATGCCATTGAAAACCATATAACCTACTTTCCGCGCGTTTTTGATGCAGAAAAAAACGTACTGGACAGCATGTGGTGTGAACTGGCCCTTAAGGAATACAAGTTATTTAAAACTACTCGCGGCTATAATGAAATGTCAGTCCGGCAATTAGGGATGAGTCGAACACCTCCCTGTTCGGTTCGCACCAGAACTTGCGAACAGGCAAAAAATTCATTCGAACACGCGAACACTGTAAAAGTCTATGGGACACGAACATGAATAATCAAAAGTGCTAATTTTAAAGGCTTATATGCAAGTTATTGTCATAAAAAGTGTTTGGGGACCCGGGTCCTGCCCCAAAGGACATGGATCAATGCAAAAAAAGTTTTAAAAACGGACGTTTTTTGGGAGCAGTGATTTTAATAATGCTTAAAGTGAAACAATAAAAGTGTACTATTCCTTTAAATTTCGCACCTGGGGGGTGTCTATAGTATGCCTGTAAAGGGGCTCATCTTTCCCGTGTTTAGAACAGTCTGACAGCAAAATGACATTTCAAAGGAAAAAAAGTCATTTAAAACTACTCGCGGCTATTAATGAATTGCCAGTCCGACAATACACATAAAAGTTCATTGATAAAAACGGCATGGGAATTCCCCACAGGGGAACCCCTGAACCAAAATGAAAAAAAAAATGACGTGGGGGTCCCCCTAAATTCCATACTAGGCCCTTCAGGTCTGGTATGGATATTAAGGGGAACCCCGGCCAAAATTTTAAAAAAAGTGGCGTGGGGTCCCCCTCAAAAGCTATACCAGACCCTTCAGGTCTGATATGGATATTAAGGGGAACCCCGGCCAAAATTTTTTAAAAAATGGCGTGGGGTCCCCCTCAAAAGCTATACCAGACCCTCCAGGTCTGGTATGGATTTTAAGGGGAACCCCACGCCAAATTTTTTTAAAAAAATGTCGTGGGGTCCCCCCAAAAATCCATACCAGACCGTTATCTGAGCAAGCAACCTGGCAGGCCGCAGGAAAAGAGGGGGGGGGATGAGAGAGAGCGCCCCCCCTGAACCATACCAGGCCACATGCCCTCAACATTGGGAGGGTGCTTTAAGGTAGCCCCCCAAAACACCTTGTCCCCATGTTGATGGGGAAAGGGCCTCATCCCCACAACCCTTGCCCGGTGGTTGTGGGGGTCTGCGGGCGGGGGGGCTTATCGGATTCTGGAAGCCCCCTTTAACAAGGTGACCCCCAGATCCCGGCCCTCCCCTCTGTGTGAAATGATAAGGGTACCCCTACCATTTCACAAAAAAACTAAAAAATGTTAAAAAAGACAAGAGACAGTTTTTGACAATTCCTTTATTTAAATGCTTCTTCTTTCTTCTATCTTCTATCTTCTTTCTTCTATCTTCTATCTTCCTTCAGTTTCTTACTCCATCTTCTTCTGGTTCTTCTGGTTCTTCCTCTGGTGTTCTCGTCCGACATCTTCCTCTGCGGCGTCTTCTTATCTTCCTCTCCTCGGGCCGCTCCGCATCCATGATGGCATGGAGGGAGGCTCCCGCTGTGTGACGCTTATCCTCTTCTGACAGTTCTTAAATAACGGGGGGCGGAGCCACCCGGTGACCCCGCCCCCCCTCTGATGCACGGGGACTTGACCGGGATTTCCCTGTGGCATTCCCTGTGACGTCAGAAGGGGGCGGGGTTACAGAACGGGTGACCCCGTCCCCCTCTGACATCACGGGGAATGCCACAGGGAAGTCCCCGTCAAGTCCCAGTGCGTCAGAGGGGGCGGGGTCACCGGGTGGCCCCGCCCCCCATTATTTAAGAACTGTCAGAAGAGGAGAAGCGTCACACAGCGGGAGCCTCCCTCCATGCCATCATGGATGCGGAGTGGCCCGAGGAGAAGATGAAGACAAAAAGATGAAGAGAAGAAGATGAAGACAAAAAGATGAAGAGAGAAGCGTCACACAGCGGGAGCCTCCCTCCATGCCATCATGGATGCGGAGCGCCCCAAGGAGAAGAAGGGAAGAAGACGCCGACGCTGCAGAGGAAGATGCCAGACGAGAACACCGGAGGAAGAACCAGAAGAACCAGAAGAAGAAGAAAATAGAGGAAGAAACCGAAGGAAGAAAGAAGATAGAAGAAAGAAGCATTTAAATAAAGGAATTGTCAAAAACTGTCTCTTGTCATTTTTAACATTTTTGACAGTTTTTTTGTGAAATGGTAGGGGTTACCCCCTTACCATTTCACACAGGGGGGAAGGCTGGGATCTGGGGGTCCCCTTATTAAAGGGGGCTTCCAGATTCCGATAAGCCCCCCGCCCGCAGACCCCCACAACCACCGACCAAGGGTTGTGGGGATGAGGCCCTTGCCCTCATCAACATGGGGACAAGGTGTTTTGGGGGGCTACCCCAAAGCACCCTCCCAATGTTGAGGGCATGTGGCCTGGTACGGTTCCGGAGGGGGTGGCCGCTCTCTCGTCCCCCCCTCTTTTCCTGCGGCCTGCCAGGTTGCGTGCTCGGATAAGGGTCTGGTATGGATTTTTAGGGGGACCCTACGCCAATCTTTTTAAAAATTTTGGCGAGGGGTTCCCCTTAAAATCCATACCAGACCTGAAGGGCCTGGTATGGATTTTTAGGGGGACCGCACACCATTTTTTTTTTGTTGGCGTGGGGTTCCTCTTAATATCCATACCAGACCTGAAGGGCCTGGTATTGAATTTCGGGGGAACCCCACGCATTTTTTTCTGAATTTTGTTTGTTTTCTTAATGCTGTTTTTATCAATGAACTCTTATGTGTATTGCCGGACCAACATTTCATTAGAGCCACACAAAGTGAACCAGCGTTAAAAAAAAAAAAAAAAGTCTAGAGGTGCGCCCGTTCAACCTATGCAAATGCTTTTACATTGCCTGACATTTACTTATATTTTGCCGGCGCAGTGAACCAGAGTATTTGAACAAGCGCAAATGCCGTTTGAGCATGCGCAGTGTATAAATTCACCTCCCGCAGTTTAAATATATTTGCCGGCGCTGCCGGCTTATTCAGAGAAAGTCACTTTCTCATTCTATTTGGCCATATTTGTGACTTGGACAGTTAGTACTACACTTCCCCACATCACCCCCACCCCAAAGAATTTGAAAAATGACTTACATTTATCATTACGCATGCTGTCTGACCAAGAATGCCAGTCCTCATATTAAAGTTCCCAGATCTCCAGTCAGGCCCTCTACTTCTTGGACTGGTCCTTATAATTGGCATCCCTAGTGTCATATAGCACTGGATGTGCCCACACCAGCCTAATCAACTCCTCATTATCCAGCCTGGATCGACTCCCTTTGTTCCTCCTAGGTACCATTTATCACAAAATTGACACAGGTTTGGATCACATAATCTCACTGTAGAAGGCTTCCTCCTCCTCACCACAACACACCACAGGAGTGGCTACAGGAGCAGGGGGTCTTGTGGGAAATATGACCATGTCGGATATCACATTTCGGAAGGTTAAGATGCTGATCCGACTTGGATGCGACTTCCATTATATTCTTTGGGTTGAAATCTTACCCAAGTCAGACCAAGCAAGAGCTGGAAGGATGGCATGATAGAGTTATGGAAAGATGAAAGGAGGGAGGGATAGAGTAACAGAGGGATGAAAGTGATGAAGGGTGAAGAGTTTGGAGGAACCTACAACAGAGGGATGGTTGGATGGACAGTTTAATGGAGGGATGGAGACAGGAGTTAAGAGCAGGGATGAAGTGACGGAGACAGGAGGTCTTTGGAATCTTTGGAATTAGGAACATAAGTTCTGGTGATCCGGGTGGCTACCAGGGATTTCCCCTCACTTTCTGTGGTGGCTATGGAGCAGAAATTAAGGGGAAATCTCTCCAGTTGGACATAGGTGACAAAAACAGATGGGTTAAAATAACCCGCCCTTACTATATCAAAAATAACATAAGAAAATGTTTTTTTACCTTAATATCTATCTTAAATCACATTGCATATTGTACTCGTGTGTAGCCTAAATACTGGAATTTGCTTTTAAAACTGTAATTTTGTAAGTTTTGTAAAATGGCAGGAAAAGCTTTGCTGTGTCAGTAAATTTTGAGTGTTGTGTCAGTGAATTTCAGTCTTGTAGGTTGGCAACACTGTGCCATATATGTGACACTTTTTCTACTGCCTAGATGTCAATTTGGTAGCCCTCCAGCTGTTGCAGAACTAAAAGTCCCATGAGGCATTGCAAGGCTGACAGTTACAAGCAGGACTCCCACAGGCATGATGGGGCCTGTAGTTCCGCAACAGCTGGAAGGCCGCCAGTTTGACACTCCTGTTCTAGATGCACAGAGGGGCTTAAAACCCAATTAGTACCTTTAGGCTTTCAAGGGACATACATTTTGCATAAGATATCAGATTTTGGATTGAACTAGATGGACTTGTGACTGTTTTCAACCTACATAGTTACATAGTTACATAGTAGGTGAGGTTGAAAAAAGACACAAGTCCATCAAGTCCAACCTATGTGTGTGATTATGTGTCAGTATTACATTACATATCCCTGTATATTGCGGTCATTCAGGTGATTATCTAATAGTTTCTTGAAGCTATCAATGCTCCCCGCTGAGACCACCGCCTGTGGAAGGGAATTCCACATCCTTGCCGCTCTTACAGTAAAGAACCCTCTACGTAGTTTAAGGTTAAACCTCTTTTCTTCTAATTGTAATGAGTGGCCACGAGTCTTATTAAACTCTCTTCTGCGAAAAAGTTTTATCCCTATTGTGGGGTCACCAGTACAGTATTTGTAAATTGAAATCATATCCCCTCTCAAGCGTCTCTTCTCCAGAGAGAATAAGTTCAGTGCTCGCAACCTTTCCTCATAACTAAGATCCTCCAGACCCTTTATTAGCTTTGTTGCCCTTCTTTGTACTCGCTCCATTTCCAGTACGTCCCTCCTGAGGACTGGTGCCCAGAACTGGACAGCATACTCCAGGTGCGGCCGGACCAGAGTCTTGTAGAGCGGGAGAATTATCGTTTTATCTCTGCAGTTGATCCCCCTTTTAATGCATGCCAATATTCTGTTTGCTTTATTAGCAGCAGCTTGGCATTGCATGCCGTTGCTGAGCCTATCATCCACTAGGACCCCCAAGTCTTTTTCCATCCTAGATTCCCCCAGAGGTTCTCCCCCCAGTGTATAGATTGCATTCATATTTTTGGCACCCAAATGCATTATTTTACATTTTTCTACATTGAACCTCATTTGCCATGTAGTCGCCCACCCCATTAATTTGTTCAGGTCTTTTTGCAAGATTTCCACATCCTGCGGAGAAGTTATTGCCCTGCTTAGCTTAGTATCGTCTGCAAATACAGAGATGGAACTGTTTATCCCATCCTCCAGGTCATTTATGAACAAATTAAATAGGATTGGTCCCAGCACAGAACCCTGGGGGACCCCACTACCCACCCCTGACCATTCTGAGTACTCCCCATTTATCACCACCCTCTGAACACGCCCTTGTAGCCAGTTTTCAATCCATGTACTCACCCTATGGTCCATGCCAACAGACCTTATTTTGTACAGTAAACGTTTATGGGGAACTGTGTCAAATGCTTTTGCAAAATCCAGATACACCACGTCTACGGGCCTTCCTTTATCTAGATGGCAACTCACCTCCTCATAGAAGGTTAATAGATTGGTTTGGCAAGAACGATTCTTCATGAATCCATGCTGATTACTGCTAATGATATCATTCTTATTACTAAAATCTTGTATATAGTCCCTTATCATCCCCTCCAAGAGTTTACATACTATTGATGTTAGGCTAACTGGTCTGTAATTCCCAGGGATGTTTGTTGGGCCCTTTTTAAATATTGGTGCTACATTGGCTTTTCTCCAATCAGCTGGTACCATTCCAGTCAATAGACTGTCTGTAAAAATTAGGAACAACGGTCTGGCAATCACCTGACTGAGTTCCCTAAGTACCCTCGGATGCAAGCCATCTGGTCCCGGTGACTAACCTGACTAACTATGTAACATTTCTTGAGGTCCTAAAGTGCCAGGACAGGAGAAACACCCACAAAATTGCCACAAGTAACCCCACAAGGGTTACCACATATGTGAGACGTGTTTTGCAGCCTAGTCGCATAGAAGGGCCCACAATCCAAGGAGCACCTTCAAGCTTCCAAGAGACATAAATTAAGCATTTAGTTTCCTGACTACCCTGGAGTGCCAGAACAGTAGAAATAACTGCAAAATTACCACATTTTGAAAAACAGGCACCCCAAGGTATTTAGGAGGCATTGCCACAGGTCTTTTGAAAATGCAAAAAGAAAATGAAAATTTATTTTTGTTACACAAATTGAAGATTTCATATTTTTGGCACAGGTCTATTGAAAACGCAAAAAGAAAATGAAAATGTATTTTTGTTACACAAATTTGTCAATTTAATAGAATATTTCTCATGCACGGCATGTACATTCTTAGAATTATACCCCAAAACACATTCTGCTCCTCCTCCTGAGTATGGGGTTACCACATGTGTGAGACTTTTTTAAGGCTTGGACTGATTATGTACCGGACATTGTATCATGTGTATCACAAAAATTACCAACATTGCTATCACATTCTGCCACATTAGTCACCACGTACAGCGGCCGCCAGCCAAAGGGAATTTGTCGCTGAAATTTTGCTAGCTGCAGCCTTCATGATATTGAGATGCCTGTCATTTTCTTCTCAAATGTGAGTTGTTTCTTATATGTTTTTAACCACTTGACATCCAGGCCATAGCCGAATGATGGCTACAACACGGACCTCAATTTCCGGGAGGCCGTCCTCGCTCCCCGTGCGCGCTCACGAGCGCACATCAGGGAAATCCTGTGCTGGCCGTGTCCCTTGGACACAGCCAATCACAGATCGCTGTAAATGGCCAATCAAAGTGGCCATTTACTACGCGATCGGCATGGCCAATGAGAGACGATCTCAAGTGTAAACATATGAGATCATTTCTCATTGCCGGCTCTCCCTCCTCACACGCAGAGAGAGGATCATACAGCGATCTGTGCCTTCAGTGAGTTAACTGCATAAATTACAGTACCAAAACAGTGCCCAAACAGTGCCCCATCAGTACAGTGCCTCATTGGGATCTGTGCCCACCTGTGCCAATCTGTGCCCACCTGTGCCAATCTGTGCCCACCTGTGCCAATCTGTGCCATAAGTGATCAGTGTCCATCTGTGCACATCTTTGCAATCAGTGCACATCTGTGCCACCTCATCAGTACCCACCTGTGCCACCTCATCAGTGCCCACCTGTGCCACCTCATTAGTGCCCACCTGTGCCAATCAGTTCCCATCTGTGCCACCTCATCAGTGCACATCTGTGCCATAAATCAGTACGCATCTGTTCCGCCTCATTAGTGGCCATCTGTGCCACCTCAACAGTACCCATTTGTGCCACCTCATCAGTGCCCATCTGTGCCACCTCATCTGTGCACATCTGTGCCATAAATCAGTGCCCATCTGTGCAATCAGTGCCCATCTGTGCAGCCTCATCAGTGCACATCTGTGCCACCTCATCAGTGCATATCTGTGCCTTAAATCAGCGCCCATCTGTGCCACCTCATTAGTGCACATCTGTGCAATCAATTAGTGCACATCTATTTTGGATTCAGAATAAAAGTTCTGAAATTATTATATCTACCCCTTTATCAAATTAAAGCATGCATGCCATGATGAAGTGATCACGCTCTGACACTTAGTTCAGAATGAAAAATTTCTAATTTTAATTTCCGTTTTACAGTGGCTTTTATACCCTTGCAAGAGAGTACAGTATATGCAAAACATGTTGTTATGACAATTCATAAGATTCTAACAGTGTCAGCAGTTTTAGCAAATTTAGCAATAATTTCAGTGAACTTAGCAATTAATCAAAGTTATTATTATATGTTGACGTCATGCCTGATGTTGATGCAACTTCTGGGAGATGAATGAGGAAGCAGCAGAAAGCTACAAGAAACTACAGTCTATTGATAACTCAATGTGGTTTGGCTTCAGACAGGAAAAAAAGGAAGTAGCAAAATATATGGAAAGTATTAAGTTTCTTAACATTGAAAAACTTCTGATACAGATATAAAATGTTTGAAATAGACATTTTAATAGACCTCACCTAGTAACACCTGGTAACACCCGATATCATTATTATTCACATCAATTACAGTTCCCCCCTTGAAAATGTCTATTTAAGAATCTGTCCCTTACACTAGAAAAACACTGTCCCCTAACTTCTGTGTATGGGGCCTCCGGGGGTTTGAGCTAGATGTGGATTGGGGAACTCCCCACTCTGGGTTATTGAACATATCTTTCAGTTGGAAAGGCTTTCTAAAACCGGGATACCCACCTCCCCACCATAGGCTCAGAACATAGGTCCCACTGTCTTATGGGCTAGGATTCTCAATGGTCAGCCTGAACTCTTTGGTGTAAGGCTGATCTGTATGTTTGTTGATTGTCATTCTATCTAAGAGTGACTTCCCATTTTTGTCTTTCCTATTTTGGGCGTTTTCAGGTTTGTACCCCCAGTGTTCCCATGAAAAGGATATACAGAATCATTTGGTTCCCTTGACCTCTTTCGCAGGTACAGGAACTTTCTTGCAGTGGAGGCATGTGTTCACGTGTTCTTCCTGGCCACCTTGACTGATGTGGCACTTGTTAGGAGAACATGGAGAGGACCATTATATCTGGGTTCAAGGGTGTGCTTTCTCAAAAACTTCTTTACCAGGACCCAGTCTCAGGGAACTAATTTGTGTGATCCTGTATCTCGCTCAGGATCTGGAATGGAGGAGAATACTTCCAAATGGACATAGATTTATTCTCGAGATAAAGCAGTCACATAATCAGTTAATACATCAGATTGGAGTTACAACTATTGTAGGAAATAACAACCTAGTCTGGGGGCTAAACCAAATATTATCCCACAGGGTGATAGACCATGGTTTCCCCTTGGAGTGTACCTAACACTGAATGGGGCTATGGGAAGGCTATCTGGCCAACTCATTCCCTGTTTACTGAGACATTTTTTTATCATTTTTATCATCCTAGATTTTATTGCGCCGTTTAATCTTTCCACCTTCCCACTGCTCTGAGAATGGTATGGGGTGTGGAAAGATAATGTGACCCCTAGACCTGCCCATATTTCCTTGGTTACTGGGGCCGTAAAAGCCGGCCCCAGGTCACTCTCTATAACCTCTGGGACACCATACCTGCACACTATTTCCGTTAAAAGTCTTTTCGCCGTGGTTTTTTTCTGTCAATCAATGCATACTCATATCGGCCACTCTTTGGCATCTGGATGTGGTCGATCTGTATCCTTTGAAAGGGGGTCCTGGGCCTTTGCTAGATACTTCAAAGGTACCTTTTCCATTCTTTCTGGGTTACATTTAGCACAAATAGTGCATGACTTGCAAAAGTTGTTGGTGAGTGGTGTAATCCCCGGGGCTAAGTAGTATTTATTGATCAGGGTATTCATCAAAGTTTTTGACAGATGAGAGGCACCATGGGCCCACTGTATTACTGCAGGAAACATTGATTGTAGCAGACATGGCCTCTTGTCTAATTCCATGATCCCTTCAGTTTCTGTGGCTCCTTTCTTGATTCACACTTCTTTTCTTCCTTGTCAGCTGCTTCTTGCTGCTCCTTGAGATGGGTCCTGCTCACAGGAAGGTCTTGTAGAATCATGGTGGTCTGTACCGTTTCTTCAGGGGTACCCACTGTATTATCCAGGATGGGTGCATCCACTCCACTGACAACTTCTTGTGTTCTATTTGCAGCTTGTTCTGCGGCATTATCAGCCAGGTGATTGCCTTGTGCTTCTTGGGAATCCAGCCTGAAGAACTGTATCTTCGGTGGTGATTGTGTATCCTGTGTGGTACCGTCCAATGCTGTCAGCATACCTAGACCCATCCACAAAGATTGTCAAGTCAGGATTCTCAAGGGCTGTTTCACTGATTGTCGGTAAATGTGAAGTCTCCATTTTCATCACCTTGAAACAGTCATGAGCGGTAAGACGAGCATCTTAGCATCGTTCTATAAAAAGGATCCCCCCCTCGAGAAGTGGAAGTAGAGTGGATGGGTTGAGAGTATCACATCGGAGGAGAGTGATGTTATCAGGGATGAGCAAGGCACACTGGAGTCTGAGGTGTCTTGCTGAAGACAGGTGCTTGGGCTGTACTTGGTTTAGTATGTCAACTATGTCATGAGGGGCATTGTACTAGCTGACAGGAGTAATACCCAATGGATCTGAGTCTGTTGCCATGGGTCTGAACCAAAACTCCTGTGGCATGTTCTTGTCTCTCTGAGACAAACAGTTTGAAAGTCTTTTAGTCCCAAAGTGGGGGCTGTTGAAAGGATCTCCTTCAGAGTTTCAAAATAGTCCACAGCTTCTGGAGAAAGCAAGAAAGGGCATCATAGAGGGGTTGCATTGGGAGGGAGGCTTCTGGGATTCATTCTTGAGGCAAAGGGATGGCTTTGATTGCAGCAACTCCTTCTTCAGTGAGACGTTGGGTACCTTGGGAGATGCAGAGGCCTTGGAAATTCACTTTCTCTCTGGACTTTTTGCTTTAAGGCCTTGCATCCTTGCTCTGCCCAGTGTTGGAGGAAACTTTCGGAAAAGACTAATGCCGCGTACACACGAGCGGACCTTACGGCAGACTTGGTCCGGCGTTCCGGGCTTTCGTCGGACAATTCGATCGTGTGTGGGCTCCAGCGGACTTTGTTTTCTCAAAAGTTGGACGGACTTAGATTTGAAACATGTTTCAAATCTATCCGACGGACTCGAGTCCGGTCGAAAAGTCCGCTCGTCTGTATGCTAGTTCGACGGACAAAAAGCCACGCTAGGGCAGCTATTGGCTACTGGCAATGAACTTCCTTATTTAAGTCCGGTCGTACGTCATCACGTACAAATTCGTCGGACTTTGGTTGATTGTGTGTAGGCAAGTCCGTTCATTCAGAAAGTCCGCCGTAAAGTCCATCGAAAAGTCAGCCGGGCAAAGTCTGCCGTAAAGTCCGCTCATGTGTACGCGGCATTAGGCGTCCTCAAGGGTATCTGCATAGAGCAGGAAGTCATCTACATATTGAAGGAGTATAACATCTGGGTGTGACTTTATCCAATAGTCCAGAAGGAGGGCCATTACCTTGGCGGATTGGGAAGGGGAGTTTCAGGGCACCTTGTGGCATAACAGTACAACTAAGTCTTCTACTGTAAAGTATTTTGCTGTGGGCAGTATTCCTGCCAGCAAGGTGTGTGGGTTTCCCACCCAGGGACGCCATAAGTGTCTCCAATACAGTAACTTCGTTCACAGCCTTAAGGTCTTGTACCATTCTGTGTTTTTCTGGCTCTCCTTTTGCAGTTTGTTTCTTCACTGGGGACAGTGGTGTGTTGCACGGAGATGTGCAGGGTATCAGAACTCCATTTGACAGAAGGGTTTCGATTTTCTTTGAAATTGACGTAGCTTGAGCTGGCTTTAAGGGGTATTGTGGTCTTCTGGGCAAAGGGGGCCCCAGGCTTTAGCTGCACACAAGCATGTAGGGACTTGATCCAGAACCTCTTTTGGGATTTGGGATTCCAACCTCACATTGTGCATCCAATGATAACAAAAGGGGAACAGAGCACAGTGCTGAGGCATCATCGATGGTCAACGGTGGGGAGACCAGAACACCACCATCGGGTTGGAAGGAAATGAAAGCCTGGAGTCTGGATAAGACATCAGCCCCTAAAAGATTTAAGGGGCATGTGGAAGAGACCACAAATCTTGCTAGTAGATCAGGAAAGTTGCCCACCTGTAAAGGGCGTGTAAAGGGGTTTTTCCTGGGTGTTCCATCCACCCCTACGCATGTTATGTCAATGTCTGATAAGAACAAGGTATCGGATAGTTCTTCTGTCCTAATTACACTTCTGGTAGTTATTTTTGCGAGTGGACCTCCTGAGTCTTCAGAGGATACCATTGTAGGGGTAAGTGACACAGGTTTGCCGGAATCCTAGTGGAGAAAGTCTACATGGTCTGGAGGGGGGTGGGGGAGGAATGTCATGTCTCCTATTGGACGTCTTGAATGAATGAATGAAGGATTTGTAGAGCGCTGCAAATGCGAACTAAATCGCCTCAAGGCGCTATCTTCACGTGGGTCACAGTTGGGGCCTGTGGGCAAGCTTCTGCTGTCTTCGTTATTCTCTTCTGGAACGGCCAGGTCTTCTGCAGTTGTAGCAGACACGTGGAGTTGGTACTGATGGGCGCAGATAGGGTGGGTCAGAAGCCATCATGAGAGGAGCTACACTCTACTGCTCTATGAGGATTCTAGACCTAACAACTATTAACTCCATTAGCTCTACTAGCTACTAGTTTCAAGCTCCATTCTCTATACTCAAACCCTTTCAGATTAACTCTTTAAGATCTAAAATAAATTAATATGTGCCTTTGTTCAGCACACTAAAACCCAAATCAGTAAACTTCTTGTGCTATTTCTCAACAGATTCGCCTTTCCTCCTATGATATCCTATACACATATAGGCGTCAGGCGTTTCAGAGTACATACAGAATAAATGTTTTCTTTTCTCTTTTTTTTTTTTTTAAATACTCAGATGTGAATGAGCCTCAAATCTAGATACAGATTTGAGTAAGGAAAACACTTCCTCTTCTCCTGGCATAACGCCCAGAGCATAAACTTCCTCTTATAATACTGTTAAATATATTCTCAATTGAATTTGAACATTTTAAACTTCATTTTAAAACCAGTTATTGCTAATATAATTACATAACTACAATTTGCATAAATATAGCACATTTGCTACATTCACTGTTTTTAGAGAAACTCCTTAAAGTCAGACTCTCAAACTCTTAGTGGTAAAGGGAAAGGACCGTATTGGGGTTGTTGTCTTTGGTGGTGTGAGGGTCCAGGAACCCATTCAAAAGGGGGTTCAGGGAAAGTACTGGGTAATGGTTGCTGGATTACAAGGGGCGTAAGAGGGGCTGTAAACGCATGTCACCGTATAGGCGGTAAAATGGGACGTTGGACAATGGCACAAAGGAACCCATTCCCACAGCTTATGAGTCATACATGGGGATGGATTCAATGCAGGGTGTGCCTTACAATGTAACAGTCTGTCGTTTTGGGGTCATACCTGTTCCAGCATGCCTGTCAGCTTGGTGCATCCTGGCAGGGCCGGCGTGACCCTGGTCGGGACTTTAATAGGAGGAACCGGGTTGGGGCTAAGGTTGGGTCCCCTAGTCTATTAACGTTAGGTCTGGTAGAGTCTAAGTCCTTAGTCCTAGGTCTATTAGGGCAGGAGGGGACCTCCTGAGGCTTAAGTGTCTGTGTTTCCCCCCTTGGGAGCTGTCCGAGTCTTTCCCAGAATGTACACTTGTCATTACTGGGGTAGGTTGGGCTCTGTAATATGATACCAAGGACTGGTCTATCACCGGATGTATGTGGGTAGGTTCCGGTGGGGGCAGTGATACAGTTTGGGTCGGGCGTGTGTGACAACAACCACCTGAGCTGTATAAAGACAATGCACATTGTCTATTATTAAGCACGGTGGGGGAGGTGTCACAGGCTCCCCTGTCACTTGTAGCAGAGGGGCAGTAACGTTTTGGGAGTGTGTACTTCCTGGGGTCCAGACACCATTATAGGGCAGTGACTGTCTGTCTGTCTTAGCTTTTGACCCCTTTTCTGGCTTCTTGTACACATACATAATACACCCATTCTGACATATTTCATATTCTATCCATCCTTCTTCATGAATGGCTTTGGCAACTTTAAACCAAGCATTTGCTGTTTGCAGCAGCCCATGGCCCCACAACAAACCCCTTTCCCTTCTTAAAAGAGTACGCCATTCATTCGGCTCTAGCCGACCACCCAAATGCCTAGTGACTCCACAAACTTTTGCCAATCCTTGATAGCATCTTTTCCTTCTCGCTCTAATACCAGATCACAAGCCAAACTACCCTCTTTAGGTCTCTCTAACTTCTGCCCCATCGTTAGCTATTGGGAAGTTTATGTGTCCAGGCTCAGGATTTGTATGGCGGTTTTATGAAGCTGTCCTGGACTCGAGGGTCTGACAATCCTCTGACCACCACCTGTCCTCTTTCGGACCACCTTCCAATATATAACACTATCTTACTACGTTCTGTCTTGATGACTGTGATATTTATGTGTGTCTGCTCAGGATTTTCAACGGGTCATGAGGCTGTCCTGACTCAAGGGTCTGACAATCCTCTATCCGTCACCTGGTACCGGTTCAGACCATATCACAGTCTCAAGTTAACGAGGACAAAAGACAAAATGGATAGAGAGAGAGAAAAGAACGTCTACAGTGTTCGACTGCCATGCAAGTCTCCTTCCACGCGTCTTCCCAAAACTTAGACCAGTCACAGCCCTGTCCACTCAGGTGGCCACAGGTAAGGGAGCGGGCGGGTAATACGTGACTACTTATTACCCTTTAACAAGACAATTAACAAACAGATAAGGAGTACAGTAATTAATAATCAATGCACCACTTTAAATCTCATTTACATGTTCCAACTCAATACCCAAACTTCTCACTCTGTCTCTTTCCCCTTCTTCTAACCGTTCCGGTTGTTCAGGTTGCAAGGGACACCTTTCGGCTGCACGTCCTGTTATTCTAGTTTGAGCCTCTATTACTTCCAGTGATTTGCCAACAACAATTTTTACTGGATAATGCACATTCAATCTGAACACCAATAAATGTGGGGTATGTGGCAGTAGAGGTTTGTAACCAAGAGACTCAACCCTATATCCTGGCTCTACCACTTCAATCAACCCCCAGCCCTCTTCATGTATCCCAAATAACAGACCAAAAACACATTTAGGACATGACATAATCAACCAACAACAAAATGTGACCAACAACAAGATATGTGATGGCTGCAATGGAGTATAGGATCTCTCAAACTGTCACGGGATACCCCACGCCACTGTGCGTGTTCCTGACGCCCCCCCCTGAGGTTTCCCGGTTGCCCGTTGTTGGATAGCAACATGGTTTAATATCTTACTTCTGGTATTTCACTTCCTGTTTGACACAGCCAGGTAGGAATGAAACACATCAAAGCTCTGTGATCAGAAGAACAATGCTTTGGCTCAAGCCCACCTGCTGTGACATGTGGGAATACAAGTTTCAAAGAGACGCTGGCCCTGCTGGACAATTTAGCATGCTTCCTGGAGAATGGGCAGACATTTGGGAGGGATACCTCCTCGGCAATGTGTATTGGATAAAGGCAAATACCCTTTTAGTACTTTTATGATAGTTTCCTAACTCCTTGGGAAATAAAAATAAGATATTGTTTTACTAGCAGCACCGTGTGTTTGGTTTCATAGCTAACCTGGTATTATTGTGATATTAACAATAGCATGTGCTCAGAGTTTAATAGACCAACTAATGATAGGGACTAGACAAATTAATACGCAGATATAATATTAATAATTATATCGCGTACTACAATTGGCACCCCAGATGAATTTTATTTTTACACAGAATCCACAAAAACCTAATGTATTTTTGTCTTGAGTCCCTGTAAGGATAAATCCTAAACTACACCCAAAACTCAAAATCATCTCTAGTGGGGACAAGATTGGCGCTGGCTTGCGAATTCTGAAACCACGCTTGGATGGTCATGAAGATTCTGTGAAATATTTCATCAGGGAAGCGTAGAACCTGGTGAGATCTTCG